>CM060920.1:691208762-692427512 GCA_030737875.1 Allium sativum | reverse complement strand
GCTCACTTTAACCAAGTTAAGAGTAAGAGGACGACATCATGGTTGGCAGCAATTTATGTTCGTGAGATAGTTCATCTTTATGGAGCATCTTCCAGCATCGTGAGCGATCGTGACCCCATCTTTACCAGTGAATTTCGGAGGAGCTTGCAAGAAGCATTAGGTACACAGTTGTGTTTGAGCACCGCTTATCATCCTCAGACCGATAGGCAGACGGAGAGGGTGAATAAAATTCTTCAAGATCTTATAAGATTGTGTATCCTAGACTTCGGAGGGACTTGAGAAGAGCATCTTCCTTTAGTAGAGTTTGCCTATAATAACAGTTATCAAGCTAGCATCGGCATGACATCCTTCGAAGCATTGTATGGACGACCCTGTAGATCACCAACTTGTTGGTGGGAATCTACAGAAAGATTATTACTTGGACCAGATATGGTTAGGGAAATGTCTGAAAAGATTGACCTTATTCGACGGCGGATGAAGACAGCTCAAGATAGGTAGAAGTCCTATGTAGGCAAGAGAAGGACTGACATCGAACTCGAAGTGGGAGATTTAGTTTTTATCAAAGTGTCTCCTTTAAGGAATGTGGTTTGTTTCGGATCAATAGGGAAGTTGGCACCTAGGTTTGTGGGATCATTTCCCATAACCAAGAGGATCGACCAAATGGCCTACTGAGTAAAGCTCCCAGGAAATCTGTCTGGTGTTCATGATATTTTCCACGTCTCTCATCTGCGGAAGTGCCTACATGACACCGCTGAAGTTGTTGAGCCGAGTATGTTGGAAGAAGTCGAAGTGGAACAGGAGGCGACATTCAGATGAGCCCCTACCCGTATTCTTGGGTCAGAAGTTAAGAAGCTACACAATAAGGAGATCAAGTTGCTAAAGGTTCAATGGGGAGATAACCCAGAAGATGTGACTTGGGAGACCGAAGACAAGATTCGTGCTTCGTACCCTTTTCTTTTCGAGGGTACGTTCTTAACTACTTTTCCTAAGTTTTATCAGTGCTTGTTTCTGTCAATAGAGTATATCTTATCCATAGTATTTTCGGCCTTCAGATAGGAATCCTATGGATGTAAACATGTGTTTGAAACACGCTATGTTTGATGGATGCAAGTGTTTGCTAGTGGTTGCCTGTGGACGCGTATACACGCACATTAGGCACTAAGATCGGCTCAATCACTTTCATACTGCATATGCATGTGTGTGCATTTTTCTTTCTTTATGGATGGAAATGGATTAACTAGCATATGGATGTTGCATTTGGAGGATGGCTGTACACACATATAGAATTTATGTGATACAATAGATTTATTTGCATACATATTGGATTCATGGCACTAAATACATTGCATTAAGGAGGTCAACTGAATCAGTAGACCACCTGATCTTCGCATTAGTGTTAGGACATATACACACACCTTCGCATAAATTCATATAAGCATTAGAAATCTTTAAGAATAATGGATGCTAGTGGTTGGTGGATGAGTAGATGAATGATGGATGGTAGGATATGCATTCTTTTCAACTTAGAGATTTCTGGATGAAATTCTTTGAGTAGGGGAGAATGTAATACCCCAAATTTTTAATGACATTAAAGAGAATAAATTAAATAATAATTAATTTAATATTCAGAATTAGAGGAAACGGACTGCACCATTGCGTCCATCTCGAAATTTTGGTCAAGATATAAATTTGTTTTGCATAAAACGGACACCGTATGAGGAAGTTATGAGGGTTTTAAGTTTGCATACGCATAGAAAAATTATATATATATATAAATGCATGAGTCTGAGGTGAGCCAGCGATGAGTCAGAATTTTATCCAGAAAGATTCAAATTCAAAAAATTCGTCAGAACGACAAAATTCCCACTCTAGGCTTAGGTCGACTCCCCTGAAGGGGTGTCGACCTAGGGGTCAACCCACCCACAGGGGTGTCGACACCCCTAGGGCTGATGTGGCAGTCGGTTTTAGAGGGTTCCACAGCTATAAATATGTGGCTATTTCTCATATTTTCTTCATTGGAAGTCATGGAGGCCATCTGCTGCTGGACTGCGAACTGAACCATTTTCTACAACAACATACTTTGTAAATCAAATTCAGAAATTCTAGATCCGTTCTTTCTCAATTCTATAAACCTAACGATGTGAGATTCTAGTTGTTTTTAGGTTTAGATAGATGAAAGTAAATTGTGAAAGACTATGACTTCGATATGTTGTAAAGTACGATTCTATGCAAGTGTTAGATCATATACTATGTCATGATAGATCTAATCCCCTAAATCTAATAAAATTGTGGTTATTCTATTATGTTGTCTATGTGGATCTTGACTTGTAACTATATTATGGTGAATGTACATCTATTGGACAGTTGTAACATTAGCTAGTTCTAGTTCTTTATGTAAATCACCTTTCACCTGTCATATTGCGATTAGTTTAAATATGTTGTAAACTTGACATGTGAAGCCATTTTTAGATCTAAACATGTTGCTATCTTACCCTAGTTATGCTAGATCTAAATAGTTGGACTAGATCTCATTATGTTGCTTTTACATCGTAGTTGCCACAAGTTCATCAGTTTTATGTCCACCTTGTTATGATGAAAATTACATGTCTAGTCACCTTATTATCAACTTAAGTTTATGTGTATGCCAAGACATGTTTCCTTTGTCATATTCCCTTTTCATTGTTGTAGCTAGGCTACTTTATAGCCAAGATGCTGCCAAAATACGTATGAATATGTTAGTTAAGAAATGGGGGAAAAGGGGTTTATAATTGGCATAATTTATGTAATATTGGACATACAATTCAAATAGGGAAACATAGAAATAAACACCTATAATGACATAGGTAGATTTGAATAAAAATGGAATGTTTAGTAATTACAATTAGGAATTTTAATTGTACTTATGACACGAGGTTAGGTTGCATTAGTGGCGGAAGTCTGCCCGGACCCGACCGGCATATCCAGCAGCCACTAATGCTGAACCTAAAGTAGGAGGTCTAAGTACATAAATACAAATCGGGCTATGACATGAGGTTAGGCCCAACTGTGGAATAAGTCTGCCCGGACACGACCGACATGTCCAACATCCACATGTTGTAGGCCTAATATAGGAGGTCTAGCCCATTATAAAACCATAAATGGACATGGTAAAAGAGTTGGACTGCTTAACCTAATTTAATCCATAAAGATTGTATGATTATGAACTTAAATTAGGGTTAAGTAAAATTGGATGGGTAGTGGGTGGGTTAAGTAAATTAGAGGGGGTTGGTAATATTTATATATAGGCCCATGAAATTAACCCAATAAGGTTATGTAATTAAAGACAACTAGTGGTATACATAACTAGTGGATAATGTAATAAAGTTATGTAATTAAAGACACCCTTTAGGGAATCATAACTGGTATAGAGCTATGTAATTAAAGGCACCTAAGCGTATACATAGTCAGTGAAAAACCTAGTGGGGATACAAGACAAGGCGGAGAGCTTATATCATATTGTGTGGGACACATTTCTGTCAGTAACACGGAGTTGGTATCAAGTGAAGAACTCCGTACTAGGCGGAGAAGGGGTACACTTACTGACTGATTATAAGAGATCCAAACGAGACGCATGGTGTGGGCGGCGCAAACCGGCCGGGCCATGTACGTGCATGAGCCGAGAAAAAGGGGATAAGACGACCGTGACACCAGTAGGTATGGTTGTGCACACTTTATTGGTTGCTACTTTAGGAAGTGACACCTCCTATTGTGGGGCCAACACAGAATATCTACAGGGTAGGGAGCCGATCGATTAGGGTAGTGGTAAGGGTACATGTTTGCGAACAAATTTAACAGTTATAAACAACTGTAAAATCCGTTCGGCTTTCCTAAACAACAAGGATTGTTGTATAGGGTGTCAAACTCTAGGACCAAAAATATTTTAATTAATAAATCCAATCAAGTTATTCTAGAATTTTGATTGATTGAAAACACAGAAAATAACAGCAATTAAATAAAAAAGAGAGATTTATCTAATAAGAGGAAGCAATTAGGGGATAATGACATAGATTAGATTCACACTCATTAATAGCCAACAAATAAATATAGATCTAATTCATGTTTCTGTCACAAACACGAATCAACAATAAATAGATTTTTAGAAACAAATAAGTAAACAACGACAAGCATAGCCTATGCAGGAGCTGAGCTCTTAAACAACCATAGACTATCAGGACAGATTCACAAATTAATTTCTAAAAACCTAAAATTAGATCTAAATCTGATAATTGTTAGATCGAACACGAATATACCCTGTGAAGGAGCATAGCTCTTAAACGACACAGAATATGAAGGTTCAGATCTAACCCTTTATTCAGATCCAGATCTACATGTATACAGTCCTCATCTATTGGCTATGTGATTCATGTTGAATCATATCTGTTAGCGTCATCACCCCCTAATCAAAGGGGATTAGCTAGACATAGCTAAAGAAGAAGAGAAAAGGAAAATAACAGACATGAACATAAATAAAATATAAAATAAAATAACAACTGAGAGAAAGGTGAAGAAGAGTTTTATTCCAAGAAGAGAATTACAGAATAAAAGAGTTTTATTCCAAGAAGAGAATTACAGAATAAAACTAAGTGTGTTCTTACATGAATGAGATACAAGGTATTTATAGCTGATATGACAAAGACTACTTGGCAAATTTCACAATGCGGGACTAAAGAATTAGCCCAAATAACACATAAACTAGTGTGAACGGGGTTGTAGAGTAAGAGGCCTTGTAAGTGAGCCAGTGTGAACGCGTGCAGTGCATGAATGAGAAGCCTTGCAAAGGAGCTAATTTGAACGCTACATGAGTGAAATGGTCTGCAATTGAGCCAATGTGAACACAATATGAGTCTTTAGTGAGCCAAATCTACCCAACTAAACTCTATTGGCAACCGTTCTTCAAGCTTTAAACTCTTTAAGCTTTAGACATTTCAACTTCATTCTTTTTAAGCAAATTCTTCATGCTTTATCCATCAAATGCTCTAAACCAAGCTTTTTATCAACAATCTGAAAACACAGCTATAAATACATAGTATCAATTATTTTAAATATAAAATAAGATAAATAAGCGGATAAAATATACACATTTACGTGTATATCAAATACCCCCACACTTATCTTTTTATTCGTCCTCGAATAAACTAAACTAAGATATGTCACACTTTCGTAGGAAACACGGTTGCATTTAGCATATGCAACAAGCCTTTAAACCCCTGGGTGTCCCAAGTAGGACGAGTGTTGTCTCGTGAGGGTTTTCAGCGGATACTACCCACAAAATCCAAGCGTCATATGTACGCGGATAAATCAAACAATATATTTAAGGTCTTTCATATTCCAAGGATTTCACCTACTTTCAACAATAACAGTTTAGCCCTAAATTGTCCATCCCATAATTGGTGCAAAAACGAATAAGATTTTTCAAGCTAAATCGTAATTCCTTGATAACACTGTAATTGTCTTGAAGGTTAAGAGTGTGGTGTCAACCAAAGTTCTACACATCGACAATGTGCACCCAATCATTTCTTTATTCTTTTTTTTTTGAATAATTTTGCACCAATGTAACTGTAATGTATTGGATATGAGTTATGCATAGATGAAGGAAAATTTTGTAAGTTCTAAAAATATTCTAGATAAGAGGGAAAGTATATTAGTTGAACTTCAAATTACAAAAGATAAAGTAATACTAAGGCACATATGAACGTTTTGTTTCCTTTCATCTCCTCAACTACAATCCTCTCTTCTAAGTACAGTATGATGGATGTGGATGGAATGGAAATGAATGCTTTATAGTCAAGAATGATGAATGACTATTTCATTCAGAGAGACTCTCTCTTTATTTCATTTTTTTCTTTTCTTTCTCTTTTTTCTTCTTCTTTTTTTTCACTTTTTTTTCATATTTGCATGATGAATTATGAGTGGAGATGGAATGGAATGATACCGTATTATTTCATTTGATTCCTCCTCTACTAAACCAATCATAACCAACACTTCATGAAAGCAACACTTCATGAAAGGAAAGTTTTGTGCCCTAGTCACTCTACTTCTATAACTCTAATTCAACACACAAGTCTGGATTGATGTTATACAAAAAGCTGAAAGAAATGATAAACAAAGTTTCGTAAGATAGATAACCCATATAAAATAAGATGTGGTATATGGTTATCCTACCTTAAAACAAGTACGGAGTGGGTAGTGTAATATTGGTATAAAAAGTGACGTTTTTTGACCTTTAAACAAAGGTTATTGAGTATACCAATATAAGATAAACTTGTCGAAACATGGATGTAAATCGACTAAAACTTGGGTTTGAATAATGTGGGGGTATCGAAGAAGAACGCTACAATGAGTCATTTCTCCTTAATTGGGCCAAGTGGATTTTAGAACTTACGATTTTGAAAATTTGAGTGGAAAAAAAAATATTATGCATGAAAACGAACTCAGAAAATCCAACAAATGTAGGTGCAAAATCATTTTTATTTCTTGATTTTTTTTTTTTTTGATTATTTTTACTTGCACATTCTAACACGTATAACAAGGGTTGACACGCTTACTCCAGAACACAACTAACGTCTGCACAGTCTCAAGCTAGCATCTTAAAAAGACACATTACGATTCAATGAATAAATAATGTTCATTCCCATCACCCAACAATTCAACTTATCAAACAAGAACCAAGGTGTTATTTATGAATTTTAATTTAATCCTTGTTCAATGAATGACCTACTTTATAAAATTTGATTGCTGATGTAATGTAAATCCCCCCCCCCCCACACTTGAGTGTGACTGTGTCCTCACAGTCGTTAATCAGACATATCTTAGTGAAAGGGAAATAAAATAAGAGGGTCAGCATGGCTTACCGGGTACACGTGCAGAAAATACGCAGTCATCGAATAAATGAACCGGTCCATAATGGACCAATGGGCCAGCCTCATCAAGATTATGAGACACAGCTGAAGCACAGAAAACCAAATCATAAAGAATTTTATATCTCGTTTCAGATTTGGAGAAACAAATTTTGTTTTTTCAAAAATTTGATTTGCAAAATTTAAAATTTTGAGCTTACAATTGATCCTGAAATCGAATTGAAATTTTATAGCAACAAAAGAGAGGTCATCAGGCTGGGGTTCAACAAAAGTTTCAAAAACAAAGTTTGACTTGTTCAGATGATGTATAAATTGAGAGACATGTGCATCGTTCTCACCCCCACACTTGTTTTGAGAAATATTGTTCGGTTTTGCTTTAATATTTGAAATTTTATTAACTAAAGGTTCATTCGTAAACCTAAAGTCAAAACCGAACAAATGAATTTTCAGTAAATTTCGAAATCGTGTTTTCTCAACAATAGTGTCATTCCAGAAAGAGTTCATATACTACATAAATTTATCATTGAAAAACAAGTGATCATAGTGAGGTTCAGTTGAAACGATCAAGTCGCAAGGAGTTTCAACAGTTTCAGGAAAATCGTTATTGTGCTTGAGATCACATTCAGTAGTTTCGTTGTTTTCAACCACAAGAATTTCAAAGTTTTCAAATTTTTCATTTTCATTTTCAGATCCAACAACATTATCGTCAATCAGTTCAAGAAGTTTTCGCTCATCAAAGTCATCCTCACCTAAACAGTTGTTAACAACTTCATCATTTTTGTCATGTTGGCAATCTAAAGTTGCTAAATTTTCAAAATTTTCAGAATTTGAGAGAGGAAGATCAAATTGAAGATTGACGTCTTTGTTTTTAAGAGAATTTAAATTCAAATCAATCGCAGAGCTTTCAATAACTTCATTGAGATTTTCATCGATTTCAAAAGTTGTCAGTTGAAAATCATTAATTCTGGGCAAAGGTGGATTATCGTTCGATTCATCACACATTTGGATTTTATTTTGTTTCTCACGAAACTTCAAGTAGTCGTTAATTTCATTCGTTTGCTCAACAAAATCAAATTTATAGTTATTTACACGAGAGTTTTCAGTTTGAAATTGTTGAGAACAAAAGTTTTCAGTAGCACCATAATTGAAATTATTCCCATTGCCAAAATCATTTGAAAAGTGATTTACATTTCCATTTCGAATTTGATATTCATTTTGGAGTTCAAAATTGAATTGACAAGGGTTATAATCCGAATCATTTGAATTTGGAGGTGAAACCGAATTTTGATTATTTTGAAAGCTTTCACTTGAATTGTTGCACATGTATAAATTACACAATTCATTTATTTCTTCATTTTGTTTTATGCTCATTTCAAGTAAAAATTCAACATGTGTTTCAAGAATAGAGGGTTGATCATCATTTCGAAAATTTGATGATGTACAATCGGGATTATCCTAAAAATTTTGAAAAGTTTGTGGTGTACAGTCCAAATTACTTGTACAATAGTTGTTATTAAAATATCCATATGAATTTGGTGTAAAAGTATATGAATTATATTGATTTTCACAACTATCGTAAAATCCGTAGGAATAAGGGAATTGAGACATTTTCAAGAAAGCTCTTTTAAAAAATATGTTAAAATTAACAACTTCGGATTATATGAATACAAGTCTAGGCCAGGTCCGGACAGGGGTTATCAGTGTGCCACGAATCACCGTAGAAACACAACTGAAGGTTTAAGAACCTGTTTGAGTTCGAGACTCTGCCGTTCCTTAGACACCTCAGAGAGTATCAATCCTAATTGTCAATTTAACGAATATTTTGTCCTATGAGCTTTTGGGGAATCCTCGGTTCGATTTCAAAAATAACCTTTTCAATTAATCCCACGTTCGTTTTAAAATTTTAAACCACACATCAATAGGTAAAATATTCAGTCACATAATGAACAGTCTCAGAACAGCCACAGAACAGGAAATTGCAGAAATAATTTTTTGTTTACAAGCAAGCCAATCTCCTGCAGAAGATTATTACAAGCGATTTCTATATACTTTTCTTTGCAGCAGAGCACCTGTAGGGTTTAGAAAATTTTACAGTGATCAGCAGTCCGTCAAGTGCAATTGAGTCGCGCTAGCACGTTCACACCCCACTTGGTGTGCAACCGCTCCAACCCCGAATTGTCTGCCGCGTTCAGTTGTTGTTGCCTCCTAATTAATCGCTTGACCTTTTTCAAATTTCCACGGTACCTGCTTTCGAAAAATTTCTCCTTTTTTTTTCTTCTTGTTTTCTTTGATTCAGCGCCTACAAAGTCATCGCACAGTTGCCATACCCCTTTTCGGCCCAAACCCCAATCTCAGACCCTCCAACTTTTTCTACAGTAAGCACCTACAAAGTGGGGGGGGGGGGGTTGCGGCAATTAGATGCTGAAAGGAGATGTTCAAGAGGAGGTTTGGTGAACTGTTTTTTTATGGACAGTACGACTTTTGAAAGGGGAGTTTTGATGGACTGATGAACATGAGAACTGTGATTAGAAAAGGAATGCATAATCTTGTCGAGGAAGATGGTGTCGGTTTCTTTTGTGGACTGGAGTATTGAGGCTGCTGTTAGAACTGATTTTGGTGAGTTAATGAAGAAGTGGGGTGCTGAAGGAGTATTTGATGAAATCAATGCTTGAACTATCAAACAGGTTGGTGGAAGATGATCGGAAGTTATGAAAATTGGATAAAACTGAATGATGCTGTTGGGAAATTTGTGAACAGCAAGTAGTTATGGTTAGAAGTAAGGCAGTGGACTGGCATTTAAAGTGAAGATCTGATGTAGAGTATGGCTTTTGTATGGCTTTTGTATTGGTTTGTGGGAGGGTTTGAAGAGCTGTTTGACAGTATGTTTAGGAAGAGGAGTATGCTTTGTGGTGGATACGATGGAGAGGAGGGTGATGGAATGTTGTTTTGAGTTGGTGGTCTTTGTTTTGATGGTGAATGTTGAATTGTGCGAGGCTTGTATGTGAGGAGGTTTGTGGTTGTGAAAGATGGGATGCGTGACTAGGAAGATGGATTGTGGTATGGGTTGGTGTTATGTGATGTAGGGGGAGGTCAAGGTTGCAGGAAGATGATTTTGATGAGGATGAACTGTCGTGTTTGAGTTGAAGTAGGGGAGCGACGATGGTAGAGTTTATAGAAGCTAGAAGAAGAGAAAAAAAGATGCACACAGCAAAAAACGCAAAGAAGAGGAAACAATTTTTTTTCTCTTTTTTTTTTATATATGGGAACATTGAAAAGAGGAAAGAAAATGTAACGGAAAAGATATTGGAAAATAGACAGAAAAAAAATGTAAGAGGAAATGAAATTGAAGGAGAAGGAGCAAGTTTTTTTTTTGTCAGAATCTTGCAAAAAGAAAAGATGTAAAAATGAAAAGAAATAAAGGAAAGGAAAGGAAATAGATCACGGAAAATTGGCAAAAAATATTTTTTCTTGTAGAAAAAGAAATGTTAAGACGGGAAAAGAAATAAGAAAGGAAACAAATCAAACAAAAATTACAAATTTTTTTTCTTTCTTTTTGGTAGGAAGATTACAGTATCATTGACTAACACCTAATCAAACCAATCAAGATTTTTTTTTCTTTTTTTTTCTATCTATGCTAGAAAACAAAAAAGGAAGAAAAATAAAATAAATTTTTTTTAACGAAAGAAAACTACAGAGAAAATAAAATAAAAATAAAAATTAAATATAACCCAAAGGATTTAAAAATAAAAATTATTTTGGTCCCCGACAACGGCGCCAAAATTTGTTTGCGAACAAATTTAACAGTTGTAAACAACTGTAAAATCCGTTCGGCTTTCCTAAACAACAAGGATTGTTGTAGAGGGTGTCGAACTCTGGGACCAAAAATATTTTAATTAATAAATCCAATCAAGTTATTCCAGAATTTTGATTGATTGAAAACACAGAAAATAACAGCAATTAAATAAAAAAGAGAGATTTATCTAATAAGAGGAAGCAATTAGGGGATAATGACATAGATTAGATTCACACTCATCAATAGCCAACAAATAAATATAGATCTAATTCATGTTTCTATCACAAACACGAATCAACAATAAATAGATTTTTAGAAACAAATAAGTAAACAATGACAAGCATAGCCTATGCAGGAGCTGAGCTCTTAAACAACCATAGACTATCAGGACAGATTCACAAATTAATTTCTAAAAACCTAAAATTAGATCTAAATCTGATAATTGTTAAATCGAACACGAATACCCTGTGAAGGAGCATAGCTCTTAAACGACACAGAATATGAAGGTTCAGATCTAATCCTTTATTCAGATCCAGATCTACATGTATACAGTCCTCATCTATTGACTATGTGATTCATGTTGAATCATATCTGTTAGCGTCATCACCCCCTAATCAAAGGGGATTAGCTAGACACAGCTAAAGAAGAAGAGAAAAGGAAAATAACAGACATGAACATAAATAAAATATAAAATAAAATAACAACTGAGAGAAAGGTGAAGAAGAGTTTTATTCCAAGAAGAGAATTACAGAATAAAACTAAGTGTGTTCTTACATGAATGAGATACAAGGTATTTATAGCTGGTATGACAAAGACTACTTGGCAAATTTCACAATGTGGGACTAAAGAATTAGCCCAAATAACACATAAGCTAGTGTGAACGGGGTTGTAGAGTAAGAGGCCTTGTAAGTGAGCCAGTGTGAACGCGTGCAGTGCATGAATGAGAAGCCTTGCAAAGGAGCTAATGTGAACAATACATGAGTGCAATGGTCTGCAATTGAGCCAATGTGAACACAATATGAGTCTTTAGTGAGCCAAATCTACCCAACTAAACTCTATTGGCAACCGTTCTTCAAGCTTTAAACTCTTCAAGCTTTAGACATTTCAACTTCACTCTTTTTAAGCAAATTCTTCATGCTTTATCCATCAAATGCTCTAAACCAAGCTTTTTATCAACAATCTGAAAACACAGCTATAAATACACAGTATCAGCTATTTTAAATATAAAATAAGATAAATAAGCGGATAAAATATACACATTTACGTGTATATCAGTACACTCGGACGTATGCCCTAGGTCTACCAACTTAGAGTAGAAGGGATCATTCCATTTTAGTTATACTAGTAATAGTGCAGAATAATCATTAGTGAGGCACATAAACCTTATCTTTATTACCTTGTCACTCCTTCCATTTTTGTAACGATCTCTCTCTTATCCACTTTATATGAATATCATGTTGCTTTTATTTATCTACTGGCCAAAAGTAACTAGACTCGCCAAACTTTATGTCTGACCCTATTGTTTCTCCTTCTTTCTTCCATTCCCCCTCCCCCAGGTTCTCGGGGAGGAAACACTCAGACTTAATCAGGACTCAGATATCATCTTGCTAAGGAGATACTTCTGATGTATGGCTCAAGTTATTGTCTCTACTATGGCTTAACTCTTTTAATTGGGGAAAATTATGTTTTTCATATTCTTACGTACTCTGATGATGCAAGACAGAAGTTGTTTTATTGTAATGATTTTTTTGACTTATGATATTATGGACCACGGCATTATGATTTATGTTTGAAATAAAAATTTAAAATTTCTGCTGCTATCTTATTTATATATGTCTTGTAATTATTCTATGTCTGATTACCTATAACGCTTCACGGAACTTAATGCATTCCCTTAGTGAGTGACATTAACGGACATGGGGTGTCACATAGTCCATAGTAGGATGACGAACTGGAAAGGACATCCTTTGTCTGCGAATTCGTTTATTTCTTCATTCATAACCCTCATGTTTTCCCTCATGTGGATACTATCACGTTTGTGATCCTCCATAGCATCCCTAGTGCTCTCAAGCATATCAAGCAAGCGGGAAAATTCCCCATGAGTTGATCATCAGTTGCCATGGTTGGTATCAGAGCATTTGTAGGAACTCGAGTAGAGGTACCAACCTCAGCCAGATTCGGTTCGGATCGGCCTTGTCCTGCCACTGCAGGTCAGATCGGTGGAGAGCTGCCAACAACATTTTGTGAAGCAGACCAGATCATTTCGGATCCACCAGGTCGGATCGATGCTTGTTCAGATGGAGTTGGAGATGTCCTGCCAGGTTGGTTAGCTCCTGAGCCTTGTCCTCTTGACCTGGTAATGATCATAGATTGCTGATCCTCACCTACTCCGCTTTCCCGCGCATTCTGCACTTCTTTTCCTATTCCCTTGGTCATGATATTCAATTTGTCGAATTTTTTTGAAGAGAATTTCAAAAATATTGAATGCACGGACTATCTTCTTCGCATATACAAACCCAAACAGTAGAATGGTAGCCCAAAAATGTAGAGAATTCGTAACTTCTCAGTGGAAGCACCAAAAATGGTTCTAACACCCAATTCAATGATAAATAAAAGAGAAAAACAATGAAAAAACAAGATTTATAGTGGTTCAGCATTAAAGAGCCTACGTCCATTTTAAATTTCTTCGATTGATGATGGGAATGCAAGTACAATGATTGTCTTCACTCAACCTCACTTTTAAAATGAATAATTTCACTCAATCTTTTCTGAAATATGCTCTAAAGGTTGATGATGATCTGAATAAAATAGTGGAATTCGTTTTCTATGGTAGAGAGGGTGAATAATTTTCCAAAAGATCCTTTCAAATGAGGCTTGATGGTGTATTTATAGGAAGAAAATTCCCTTGGAGGGGCTCCGGTTCGGGTACACGTGGTGCTCATCCCTTTAGATTCGAGTTCAGAAGCTTTGAGGTGGTGCCAGCACATTACGTTCGTGGGTGAACGTGGGAGAGGGGATTCACAACCGCTTCGCATATGAAGGAATCGTGGGCTGTAACTGGTGCAACTTCCTGTTCTCGGATTGGATCGACGTTCACACAAGGGGTTTGGGTCGGTGACCTCCGAACCAATCCGGTTGCGCTTCATATATGCCATTTTCTGCTTTGTTCGCTGCATAACCAATGGAGTCGAGTCAAGGCCCTCCGAACCGATCCGGGACTTTGCTGTAAACACTTTCTTCAAACTTATTCATCGAGTAATCTCTTAGCTTTGTGTAGCCTAATCCGCAAAGCAGGCTAACAAACGCTTTATTTATACAAATCATATTTTCAAAACAAAGTTATTTATATAAAAATCATATTTTTAAAACCAATGTTATTTATTTTTCAAATTTACCTTTTTATAAATTACATTTCGTATTAAAAAACAGATTTTTAGTTCAACTCTCTATATATAAAAATCATGCTATTTCAATAAAACAATGCATGTTATTTATATAAAACAATGCTATTTTTATTTAAACAATACTATTTTATATAGAAATCAAATTTTAAAAAAATGCTATTTTTATATAGAAATCTCATTTAAAAACAATGCTAATTTTATACAGAAATCACATTTAAAAACTATGAATTACATATAAAATATTTGATTTTAAAACTATTTGATTTTATTCATCTTTTCGCTGTAGTGTTCAAGGCAAATATGCTACCTCGTCGAACCCATCTCGACCAAAATCCACCGCCAGTTGACCAGACCCCGATCCATCACCCCTACATCGAAGCCCTCCACGCAACCTTCCTTCAGCCTCAACTGCGATGAGCTCGCAACCCCCCATTGCCCTGAAATCGACACGAACCGGTGAGAGTTTGGACAAGGATTTCTAACAGATTTCTGCACGATAATTGATGAGGCAGATATGGATTTAAAGAGGGGATGAAGCTCTTTGATTTTCGCTGAAGAACCCTATGTTAATTCGTTGCGGATTGAGAGAAAGAGAGGCAAGAAGATTTGAATGAAAGGGACCGTTCATCATATGGATGTGGCGGTTTGAAGTGTTGAGCGCATGGAGAGATTATGAGGGTTTGACTCCCCGTTTGACCCATTTGTGGATAATTATATTTTTAATTTCAAAACTACCCTTTGTTGATACGAACTCCAAATCAAACCCAACGACTATCACCCTAGCCAAATACCCCCATCCCGGACATAATGGGGTATGTTTCGTAAGCCAATTCTGTCATTTCAATAAGTTTTCTTCAAATTAAAATATAAATCAATATATATTAAATTTAAACGTACATTTTAATTTACCGGGGCCACATATTGACTCCAAAAATTAGAAAAATTTATTTTTTGCTATGTTTTGATGATACGGTTCTAACAAAACTAATTTCGTCGAATTTGGAGATCGTTTAAAAAATGGCCATTTTTTAGTTGATCCAATTCAAACTAAATTGACAAAACACGTTTAAATTCACCACCCTCACATATTAATTCCAAAAATTATGAAAATTAGAATCTAGCAATAATTTGACATTCCGGATCCTACAAAAGTGGTTTCGTTGAAAATGGAGGTCGTTTGCAAAATGGCTATTTTTAAGGGCTATATATAAATATACATAAATTCCGTAGCGACTATTTCAAATTTTAAACTGTACATAACTTTCAATTTATATTGTAAAATTTATATTTTTCACATCCGTTAGAAAGATATTATTTAACATATTCAATTTTTTTTTACTGAAATCCGATTTATTTTGAATTATGTATATTCATTCGAAATTTAAAATCGAATTTTCAAACTGTCGCGCCATTTCTAACTTCTTTTATGATTAAAATAAATTTATACATTCTAACTACGTTTAAAATAAATTTCCAGTCATTATTATTTAAAATAAATCATCATAAATATTCAAAATCCATTAAAATAGCTAAAATAAAAAAATTAAATTGGTTTTGAAATTCTGGGTTGTTACAATTCTTCTTCAGCAATCAATTAGAGTTATGATTCAAATGTCTTCAGCCTTTCTCTATTTTTTAGTCCAAACACTGTGAGTCTATGTTAATTTTAGATCTAAATATTTAAAAGTAAAACGTGATATGACTATAACATGAATTTATGCCTACAACTATTTGAATCACACTAGATCTATCATAATATGTGTATCTATGTTATTCTGACATGACTATGGACTAGAATTAAGCTTATGCCTATTTATCATGTCAGATCTTCACTTATTTGTAGATCTAATTCAGTGTTTAGATCACAACATACAGTTTCCTGTTATGTTTGTGGTTAGATCATATCTGTTGTTAGTTGGACATCTAAATTGTTGTTTAGATCTCATCATGCCTGCCCCTATTATGTTAGAATCAGTTCTATTATCTCTTGTTCATTAAATCTATTCCTATATGCCTACTGTCATTACACCACTATATGTTCATGCCTATTATTGCCATTATATATCAATTTTGCTAGTATGATCATTTCTGTCCTTTTTCCCTCTTTCTTTTCCTTTTCATTTTTATAGCTAGGCTACCTTCGAGCCTAGGCATGACACTGAAATATGTGATCGCGTTAAATTGGGAACAAAGGAAAAACGTTAGAATTGGGGTGTAACTTGAATTGCGAAATTTGGGAATAATGTGAATCATATAGGTGAATATGGAATTTGGGCATGTGAATATGGAATCTGGACATAACTTGAAATTGGTTAAAAACCTAAAATTGGGGCATATGGTTCATTATGAACATAACTTAGAAAAGGGGCATAGAAGCCTATAATGACATAGGTATAATTGATTAATAAGAGAAATGCCTAGAATTACAATAACTAAAATTGTAGTCGTGCTTAGACACGAGGTTTGATTACACTTGTGGTGGAAGTCTGCCCGGAACCGCCTGCATAACCAGTTACCGCAAGTGGTGAATCTAATGTGATGGGTCTATGTGAATAAACACCTGATGCGCCAAGACACAAGGTTAAGCCCGATTTTCGGAATAAGTCCACCCAGACCCGCCCGACATATCCATCATCCACAAGTTGTAGGCTTAATGTGGGAGGTCTAGCGCATTACAACCATAATTGGATAAATGGTAATGAATTGGAGTAAATAGGGAACGAAAGTAACCTATTATAATTAATTACTTTAATAAGAATGTTATATAATAGGCAGGCTTGTCCAAGGGACACGTGGAAATTATAACAGATGTTATAACAAAAATGAAAGAAAGCTTATTAGTAAACCTTAGTTAAGAAAACTAAGTTAATAAGTAAACAACGTCAAGTTGTAATGATACGTTGAACAGAAAACAGGTGAACTGAGATGAAGTATATTTAATTACATATTAAGTAATAGATGTTATTGTAACCATGGAATTAGAAAATAAATAATACAAAAGGATTGTATGGTTACTTCCGTTAATTACAATCCAAGGGTGAAAGATTGTAAGATTACTTCCGTTAATTACAATCTAAAGAACAATATGTAATTGGGATTATTAATAAACTTAAATGGATTAATTTATATTTATATGAAATTAATAAGCAAGTGAAATTTTGGAAAGTGAAAAGAAATCAATGTGAATGGGGATAACCTGTTAGTCTGTGATACTTAACCTAGTTGAATCCATAGGGATTGTATGAACATGTTAACTTGAGTAGAGGTAAGTAAACTTTGTTGAAAACAGTGGGAAGGTTGAGTATATCTGGGTTGGGTGGGTAATTTTTCATATAGACCCACAAAACTTAACCAATTGGGGTTATGTAATCAAAGACACCGTTAGGTAAGCAAAACTTGTGGAAATGTTGGGGTTAGGGTAATATTTGTATATATAGGCCCACAAACTTAACAGTTAAATAAACATGCTTGAATTAGTAGAAGGGTTAAGCAAAATCTGATGGGGTGGGTAATATTTATATATAGGCCCACAAACTTAACCTGATGGGGTTATGTAATTAAGGACACCGATATGTATGCATAACTAGTGGAAATCCTAGTGGGGATACAAGACAATGAGGAGAGCTTGTATCATCTTGTGTGTGGACCCGTTTCACCCAGTCACTCATATAATGGTATCGAACAAGGACTCCGCACTAGGTCAGAGTCGAGGCATGCTTACTGGGATGATTGTAAGAGATCCAAACATGGAGGACAGTGTGGGCAGCGCAAACTGACCGGAGCATGTGTGTCCATGTCCGGGAAGAGGGGGTAAGACGACCGTGACATCAGTAGATATGGTTGTGCACAGGGGTTGCCACTTCAGGAAGTGATACATCCTACTATGGGGCCAGCACAAGGTATCTACGGAGTAGGGAGTTGATCGATTAAGGTAGTAGTTACGGTACTTCTAGACTCTAGTAAAAAGTTTAGGAGCCTGTTAGGTTGGGCTGCATGTGGATTGTATGGGGTCAGTACCTCTTACCAGAAGTACGCCTAAGTCTACCATCTTATAGTTATGGGGATCAACTCATTCTGGTTACACTAGTATCAGTGCAGAGTAATCCTTCTAGAAGCGCATACACTCTATCATGTTTACCTTGTCATACCTGCCTCTTGTGATGTTATCTTTGATATCCACTTTATATGCCCATCATGATACTTTTACTTATTCATTTGCTAAAAGTAATTGGACTCGCCGGACTTTATGTTTAACCCTTTTTGTTTCCACTTCTTTCTTCCATTTCCCCTCCCCAGGTTCTCCGGGTGGGAATACTCAAGCTTGATCAGGATTCTGCTGTCATTTTGCTAGAACCGCTTAGATTTATTACTCAAGCTCCTACCTTTGCTACTATGGATATGTTTTTATTTTGGGATTAGGCTTCTTTTATTTTGTACTCTGATGTTTAATTGCAAGACAGAAGTTATTATGATGTACTGGTTTTTATTTAATTCATACATATGATGTTTTGAACCATGATGTTTTATGATTAATAAAGTTAATTTTTATGCCGCTGCTATTGTAATCTGTCTGTACTGTTTCTAGTTACCTATAACGCTTCACGAAAATTAATCCATTCTCTTAATGAGTGACATTAATGGATGTGGGGTGTCACACTTATTATCAGAGCTGAAGGTTACCAGATTAGATATTTTCAAAAGAAGTTTTAAAAGAAAGCATTTCAAAAAGAAATTCTGTTTTGAAAAACATATTCCCCAAAGCCATATGTACTATCTTTCGATCCTTTGTCTGGATACCTTTACTTTTCTTTTTAGCATGTTTGGGGAACCGAACATTCCTGAGGGCGTTAAAGTACTGGATTGATTCTATAGGTATCTTAAGGCTACGATACCAATCGGGAGCCCAAGGAGATGTCCCTCCCCCAAATGCAATCGTTGTTCCTCCACCGTCGCGAGCATCTCTTAAAAGAAAGAAGCTAAGGTTGAGGAAACACAAAACAAGAAAGTATGGCCCAAGGAAGGACAACAACAACAACAAACAAGCGGAAAGAATGGCAAGGCTAAGGATAAAAGGAAGTGTTACAATTGTGGACGAGGGGGTCACTTGGTAAAAGACTGTAAAATAAGGAAGAATGCTTGCTTGAGTTGTGGAGAAGTCGGACACTTTGCTAAGGGGTGCACGAAGAGGCAAGGACAGGATCAAAGGGAAGAATCCTTTAGAGGGAAGGTGTATGCTCTCGTGGCCATCGTACCGAATATAGGTAAGAAAGTTTCTGTTAAAGGTTTGATTTCTCTTTCTAGTTAACTTATTAGAACTCTTTTCAATTCTAGCGCTTCACATTCGTTTATATCTGATTCTGTGGTTGAGTCTCTGCACATTAATACTAGTATGGTAGTGGATCCTGTTGTTGTCTCAAACCCCATTGGTGGCATGACTCATTTGTCTATGATTTATCGGGGTTTGAGAATATCTGTGCTAGGCGTTAAGTTTGAGTGCAGTGCATATGTGCTCGGTTTTATGGGGTATGGTTTGATCCTAGGGGTAGATTGGCTAACCATGTATGGTTCCATTCTGGATCGTGAGAGGAGGGTCGTTAGGCTTCTGACTTGTCATGGGAGGACCTCGAGGTTTCTTATAATCCTCAAGGGTGATCCTCAAGGGTCTATCATGCTTAGTTTCCTAGAGTCTCTTGATGCATCTATCGATGATCTGCGATTGGTATCCGTGAGGATCCCGATATCTTTGATGAGGTTCGTGGTTTACCCCCAAGGCATGAAATCGACTTCCGCATATATTTGGTAGACAATGCAAATCCAGTTGCATTGCATGTGCGCCATATAGCTCCAAGGGAAAGAAGGGAGCTCAGCAAGCAAGTAGGGGAGCTACTTGAAAAAGGGTTTATCAGGCGAAGCATATCTGAATGGGGTGCTCCAGTGGTATTCGCAACTAATGCGGATGGTTAGCTTCGCCTATGTGTGGACTATAGGGAGTTAAACAAACTCACTAAGAATAATAGGTATCCACTTCCATGGATAGATGATTTGTTTGACCATCTTGTTGATGACATCTTGATTTTGTTGAAGAGCGAGGAAGAACATGCCTTACATTTAAGGGAGGTTTTGAAAACTCTCCATGCGCATTAGCTTAAGGCGAAGTTCTCCAAATATTATTTGTGTAGAAAAGAAGAAAGATTTGTGGGGCATGTGGTTTATAAAGATGGGATAGCAGTAGATCCAGCGAAGGTAGTTGCATTTCAAGATTGCAGATCCTAAACAATATAACAGAGGTGAGAAGTTTTCTTGGATTGGCAGGCTATTATAGAAAGCTCATTAAGGACTCCACTAAGATATCAGCTCCACTCACCAGACTGACAAAGAATAATTTAACCTTTGGAATATTGATTGGAAGGATGCTTTTCAGCAACTAAAGAGGGCTCTGACAACAACCCCATTTTCAACTTCGCTGACGGAAACAAAATGTTTACAGTTTACACCGATGCATGTGGTACAGGGCTAGGTGCGGTTCTGATGCAAGAGGGAAGGGTAGTATGTTATGGGGGTAGACATTTGAGTGTCCACAAGAAGAACTACCATACCTATGTTCTGGAATTAGCTACTATAGTATTCACGCTTAAGACTTGGTGGCAGTATCTTCTTGGAGAAATTTTCGAGTTATACTTGGACCAGGACTCGCATAAGTATCTATTCTCATAAAAGGATCTTAAATTAAGACAGTAGAGATAGCTTCTGCTTAGACTTGAGATGATTAGAGAAACTTCAGAAAAGATTGATTTTATCCGCAGGCGCATAATGATAGCTCAGGACAAGCAGAAGTCATACGCAGATAAAGAAAAAACTGATATCGAGTAGAGGAGGGAGACATAGTTTCATCAAGATATCACCTCGAAAAGATGTGGTTCGTTTTGGAACTGTAGGGAAACTGGTGCCAAAGTTTGTAGGAATATTTCCCATAATGAAAAGAATTCAAATGGCTTATATTTACCAAATAGATTAGCGGATGTTTATTTGCAAAAATGTTTGCATGATACAACAGAAGTAGTTGAGCCGTGAATACTTGGGGAAGTAGAAGTGGAACAGGAGACGACAGTGAGACGAGTTCCTACCCATATTATTTGATTAGAAGTTAAGAAGCTACGCAATAGAGAGGTCAAGTTGATGAAGGTTCAGTGGGGATATAACCCAGAGGATGCAACTTGGGAGACCGAAGACAATATTTTGCGCTTCGTACCCTTTTCTTTTCAAGGGAATGTCCTTAACCTCTCTTTCAAAAGCTTTTATTCGTACTTGCTTCTATCATGTAAGTTTGTCCTATCGATCGAATCTTTGACCTTTAGGTAGGAATCCCATGGATGTAAACATGTGTTTGAGACATGTTATGTTTGATGGATGCAAGTGTTTGCTAGTGGTTGCTCACGGATGCATACACACACACATTAGGCACTAGATCGGCTCAATCACTGTAACACCCCACTCCCGCTATGATCACTCACTAAGGGAATGCCATAGCATCGGTGGAGTATTTTAGTGAATATAGAACAGAAAAATTACAACAAGACAGATATAAATAGTACTTGAAATTTTAAAACATCATCTCATAACAGCGGAAGTAAAACATGTCTGGTTACATCATAAAACCACAATAAAGGTCAAGTACAATATCCATCAAAATAAAGAAGTACATAATCCCACTCTCATACAATAGCCAAACAAAAGAAAAGATAACTGGATAACTGGAGCTTTACATCTATCCAAGCTCCTAAAGACTGGAACAGCAATCCGATCAAGCTCCACTACTGCTAGGATCCACCGTAGGACCTGAGGGTTGGGAAAAAGATAAAAACAACAGGGTCAGACATAAGTCTGAGCGAGTCCTATAACTTTAACAATACAATCGTTAAAGTAACCAGAGAAGACATAAACTGATATACGGTAACATATAGGGATGAATGGCTACCCTAAGCAGTCAACTAAACGAAGATAAAGGATAAAGACGCATCTACCCTCCCTAAGGTAAATTACTAAACTGCACCACACCAGTCGTTCCTAACTTAAAGGTTGATCCCACCCAAGGACTTATAAAATTTACTAATTAGTACCTGCGTACCCCTAGGTGACCAAGTAGGCGCCACGGGGCCCTACAATCCACTAGGTGTACACACTACTTCCCATTCGATCGGCTCCCTAACGTAGATACCCGTGCTGGCCCCACCGTGGGATGTATCATTCCCCAATGTGGCAACCTGATGAAACTAAAGGTGCACGGCTTATATCTACTCGATGCAACAACGGCTTACCTACCAGCCCGGGCCCACTCACGCATATGAAGCCCGTTGGACTTGCGTTGCCACCGCTAACCCGTTTGCCTCTTACAGTCAAGCCCAGTATGCGTGTCCCGTCCTCGACATGGGTCGAGCCCACAAAGATACGTATGGGTTACTGGTTGAAATGGGCCTCCACAAGCTACCCACCTAAGCTTGTCCCTTTTTCTAGTATATCCCACTTAACCCTTTAATCATGTTTTAATTACATGTTCTATTTCGGTTAAGTATTCTAATCGTATTTTCTATTGCCACCCAAGGCAACCACTAGATTTTCTCATACCACCCGAGGCACCCACTTAACCCCTCATGTCCCTCTACATGCTAATGTGGTTAAGTGTTTCTTAATTAATTAATTAAGAACGTAACCTTTGTAAAGACCTCTCACATTAGACTGTCTTTTATGACCGCTGGTTAAGCCGGTTGGGTCCGGGCAGCCTTATGTCATAACAGAGTCTAACCTCGTGTCTTTACATTAATTACGTATTTAGTTTGTGCCTAAGACCTCTCACATTGGGCTAACATTTGTAGCAACTGGTTAAGCCGGTTGGGTCCGGGCAGTTTTACGCTACAACTGAGTCCAACCTCGTGTCTTAGTCAATTAATTACACCTAATTAATCACCCTCATAATTTTATATTAATTATCCCTAATTAATCAAGTTTTCTTAACATGGGTAGACCTAACTTAATAGGTAAATTCCCATGGGGTAGACCTAACTCAATAGGTAAATTCCCAACACATAGTATGGGTACACCTAACCAAATAGGCAAATTCCCATACTATGTTTATTTATTTTGTGTTATGCATAATTATATTAATTTCACACAATCTTATTAACTTATGCATTTAATTACCCCATCGTTCCCACGTAATTTCGTTCATGATATAACACATATAAAAGGTGTCAACTTGCATATGAATGAACATGTTTCAAAGGTGCTATCTTGCATATTAACAAACACATAACTTGCATATGAACTTGCATAACATGTCACATAACTTGCATATAATATGTCACATAACTTACATATTCATTTTGCATAACAAACTTGCATATTAGCTTATAGACTTGCATAATGTGTCATCATGAACTTGCATATTAATAAACATGTAACTTGCATATTTACATACATGTAACTCGCATATTAACAAACATGTAACTTGCATATAAAGAAACATGTAACTTGCATATTTACATACATGTAACTTGCATATTAACAAACATGTAACTTGCATATTAACAAACATGTAACTTGCATATTTACATACATGTAACTTGCATATTAACAAACATGTAACTTGCATATTAACAAACATGTAACTTGCATATTTACATACATGTAACTTGCATATTAACAAACATGTAACTTGCATAACATGCATATGATTACATAGCCCACAACTTGCATATTTAGCATCATGCAAACATAACATACATCATATTAAACTTGCATAAGCTTACATACTCAACATGCATAAACATAAGATTAATGCTAACATCATATCATATGATTCAAAGCTCATTAACCCACATACAAAACCATAAATCTCATCACATCTCATCTAATTAGTTTACCAAAAGATCATCAAAGTGATAGAAACTCACAACTAGCAACTTTGAACACCAAATGAAGAAGATTAAGATGCTAAGAAGGGATTAGAAGTTGATTAGAGAGTGATTAGTATGCAACCCTCTTCATAAAATTAGTGGAGGCCATGAGAGCTAGCATTTTGCCATAGTTTAGTCACTAGGTTTAATTATGAATGAATTAGGGTAGGTTAGGGTCTTATTTATAGATTAGGCAAGTGTTTTAGGCCATAGGATTAACCCTAGATTCAATCCAAGCCATCAAAGCATGTCTTGGGGAAGAAGTCAAGTGTAGGAACCATCTAGGGCCTTTAGATTAAAGATGGACCATGAGAACCATTCAAATGCAAAATCTGCACTTGAGCGAATCGGCCCACGGGTTGACAGCCAAACACCCTGGATTAACCCCTAGTCGACCCAGCGGGCTCGGGTCGACTTCAAAAATCGGCCGGTTCGGTTATTCCCCTCTCCCAATTCGCTGTTTTGAGCATTTTTGCATATTTATTTATTAAATTTTCAATTATATATATATATATATATATATCAATATATATATATATATATATCTACACAACCCATTTCACTTAATTAAGTATACTTTAATTTGGGAATTTTCGTGAAACTTCGCGAGGCCATATCTTGGTCATACGGACTCCGATTTTCGAAAACTCGGACTCTATTTCGCGTATTTTTCCGAGACGAACACAATGGCATAGCCCGTTTCCCTTGATTCCCATTTTAGAATTAAATTCTGCCTCGATTTATGTTATTACAGGTTATTGAAAATACGGGTTGTTACATTCTCCCCTCCTTAAAGGATTTCGTCCCCGAAATCTTCAAGTTAGGAAGAACGTATCCTACCATCCAATCATCCATCTACTCAAAGCATCATCCACGAGCAATCATTGTCCTTACAAGATTCTAAATGCTGGATGGATATATGCAAAAGTGTGTGTATATGTACTTACCTAATGCGAAAATCAGGCGGTTACTGATACAGTAAACCTCCTTAATGCAAACCATGATAGTGCCATGCATCCAATATGTATGCGAAACCCTATTGACACATACAAATTTCTACATGCGTGCACAACCATACACAAAAATGCATCATCCATATGATAACACAGCCATGATACATCCATCAATCTAACTACCACATCCATTTATGCAATATGCAACATGAAGTGACTGAGCCGATCTAGTGCCTAATGTGTGTGTATATGCATCCACGAGCAACCACTAGCAAACAATTGCATCCATATGCATCCATCAACCATAACATGTTTCAAACACATGTTTCAACCATAGGTTTTACCCTATCTAAAGGTCATAGGTATTAGCGAGAGGATATACTAAAGATAAGATAAGTACTAGACAAGCAATAAAGGAGAAGTTAAAAGACATACTCTCAAAAAGAAATGGATACAAAGAACGCATCTTTGCTTCCGTCTCCCAAGTAGCATTGCTTTCGTCATCTCCCCATTGCACTTTAACTAGCTGAACTTCTCTGTTCCTCAACTTCCTAGTTTCTGACCCAAGGATGCGAGTAGGAGCTCGTCGAATCGTCGCATCACGCTCTACCTCTACATCTCTAAGCAAGCTCGGCTCTACCACCTCCGCGGTCTCATGTAAGCACTTCCTCAAATGTGATACATGGAATACATCATGAACACCACTAAGTCTGTCGGGCAACTCCACCCTATATGCCATCCGTCCAATCCTTTCCTTAATAGGAAACGGCCCAACAAATCTCGGTGCTAACTTCCCTACGGACCCAAAGCGAACAACATTTCTCAAAGGAGATACTTTGACAAAAACCATGTCCCCAACCTCAAACTCAAGATCCGTCCTTCTCCGATCCGCATAAGATTTCTGTCTATCTTGCGCTGCTTTCATCCTTTTTCGAATTAAATCAATCTTCTCTGAAGTCTCTCTAACCATATCCGGCCCAAGCAAGATCTTATCCGTAGATTCCCACCAACATGTAGGAGATCGACAAGGCCTTCCATAAAGAGCTTCGAAAGGAGCCATACCAATACTGGACTGAAAGCTGTTATTATATGCGAACTCCACCAAAGGAAGATGTTCTTCCCATGTACCTCCAAAATCCAAGATACAAAGCCTCAAAAGATCTTCTAAGATACGGTTCACCCTCTCGGTCTGACCGTCCGTCTGAGGATGATATGCGGTGCTCAAACACAACTGAGTCCCTACCGCCTCTTGCAAACTTCTCCAAAACTCACTAGTGAAAATAGGATCTCGATCACTCACAATGCTGGATGGTACGCCATGCAATCTAACAATCTCTCTAACATAGACTGAAGCAAGCCATGGAGCGGTCCTCTTACTCTTTACGGGTATAAAATGGGCACTCTTTGTAAGTCTGTCTACCACAACCCAAATTCCCGTATTGCCCTTCCTCGATCTCGGTAACCCGTCGATGAAATCCATCGAGACACTATCCCACTTCCACTGTGGAACTTCCAATGGGTGTAGCAACCCACCGGGTTTCCTTTGCTCCACTTTAACTTGTTGGCACACTAAGCATCTAGCCACATACTCGGCCACATCTTTCTTCATACCGGCCCAGAAGAAAACTCTCTTCATGTCTTGGTACATTTTGTCTCCACCGGGATGAATAGTCATTCTTGAACGATGTGCATCATCCAAAATAGCCTTCTTCAAACCCTCATCTTGCGGTACACAAAGTCTACCGTCTCTATGCAACCATCCCTTATCATCTATGGTGTATCTACCCAAATGGCTGGACGACTCCCCTCTTATAAGCTTCTCTACCAACACAACCAACTGTGGGTCGTCTCGCTGAGCCTCGCCAATCCGTCTCAAAAGAGTAGGTCTAACCTCCAAGGATGCCAACAAACCAGGTACAAAATCAACAGAAGGTCTGAAGTCAAACAAAGAAAGAAACTCCAAGCTTCGTCGTTCCACGAACAATGGACTCAAAGATAGCCTTTTTCTACTTAAGGCGTCTGCCACCACGTTACCCTTACCAGGGGTATACGCTATCTCGAAATCATAGGATGCTAAGAACTCCATCCACCTTTGCTGTCTTAAGTTTAAATCCTTCTGAGAGAATAAGTACTTCAATGATTTATGGTCGGTGAACAACTCGAATCTCTCACCAAGAAGATAATGGCGCCAAGACTTAAGTGCGAAAACAATCGCGGCCAACTCTAGATCATGGGTAGGGTAATTCTTCTCATGCACTCTCAATTGTCTCCCTCCATAGGCTATTACCCTTCCCTCCTGCATCAAGACTGCGCCTAATCCTGTTCCACAAGCATCGGTATAAACAACAAACGGCTTACTCCCATCTGGAAGCACTAAAACTGGAGCGGTGGTCAAAGCTCTCTTTAACCGTCGGAAAGCATCATCACAATCTACATCCCATGAGAAAACCAGATTCTTCTTCGTCAAGCGGGTTAATGGGGCTGATATCTTCGCGAAGTCTTTGATGAACTTCCTATAATATCCTGCCAACCCCAAGAAACTTCTTACCTCGGTAGCATTTCTAGGAACTTTCCAATCCTGGATAGATACTATCTTTGCGGGATCCACAGCTATCCCTTCCTTAGAGACCACATGCCCTAAGAATCGCACTTCTCTTCTCCAAAAATGGCATTTAGAGAATTTAGCTTTAAGACTATGCGCTCGAAGAGTCTCCAACACTTCCTTGAGATGTAAGGCATGCTCTTCTTCATTCTTGGAAAAGACCAAGATGTCATCCACAAAAACTACTACAAACTTATTCAGATACTCTCTGAACACTCTACTCATGAGATCAACAAAGTATGCGGGGGCGTTTGTCAACCCAAATGGCATCACTAGCCACTCATAAAAACCATCCGGAGTCCGGAAAGCAGTCTTCTCTATACTGTCCTCCGCCACTCTTAACTGATGAAACCCTGTAGCTAAGTCCATCTGCGAAAATACTGACGCGCCAACCAACTGATCAAAGAGATCATCTATCCTCGGTAATGGGTGTCTATTCTTCTTCGTGAGCTTATTAAGTTCCCTATAATCCACACAAAGTCTGAGGGACCCATCCGCCTTCGTGGCAAACACTACTGGAGCTCCCCACTCCGATATACTTCGCCTTATGAACCCCTTCTCAAGCAACTCCCCTACTTGCTTATGAAGTTCTCTTCTCTCACGAGGAGCCATGTGGCGTACTGGCAAAGACACTGGTTTGGCATTATCCACCAAATAAATTCGGAAATCTATCTCCCGCTTCGGAGGCAAACCCTTTACTTCTTCAAACACATCCGGATATTCCCGGACTACTCTGACAGAACACAAACTTTCGACCGAAGCATCGAGCGATTCAAGATAACTTAGCAAAACAGATTCCATGGGATTGCAAGAGATCTCGAGAGTGTTACCCAAGCGGGTCATGAGCCTGACAACTCTCCTTTCGCAATCAAGAACGGCACCATTACTGGATAACCAGTCCATGCCCAAGATCAACCCATAGCCCGTGAAGCCCAATACAAAAGCATCACATCTAAACTCAACGCTAAGTATAGAAATCTTCAAACCCAAACATATCATAGACAGATATATGGAGCCCCCAATTGGGTTTGAGACAACCAAGGGATCATCAACTAGACTGGTGTCTAAGTGCAGTGACTCAACTAACGATGATGAGATAAAAGAATGCGATGCGCCAGAGTCAAACAAAGTACGAACTGGATGATCAAACAGAAAAACCAGACTTTCAACGGAAATAGTTCTACCTCTCTGCTGAATCGGTGGAACTGAGAGAACCTGAACTTGCCCCCCTGACTGAGGTGGTGCTATAAGAGCTTGCACCTGGCCTCCTGAGGTAGACCCCGTCTTCTGCCCCTTCTTTGGGCAGTTTTTCACAAGATGCCCTGCTTCACCACAATGAAAGCAACCGGTCTTCTTCTTTTTGCGACAATCCTTACTGAGGTGTCCTGGTGTTCCACAATTGAAGCACTTCTTCTTCGTCTTCTTTTTGTCACCATTGCCTTTTCCGCCCTTGCCTTGTTGTTGCTGTTGCGGTTTCTTCTGATCCCCCTTTTTCTCTGGTGCCTTAGAATTCTTATCATCCTCATGCATAAGTGCCATGTAGACAAGCTTCTCAAAAGTGGCCCCCATAGGAATGTGAGTCATAGCTATTCCTTGCAATGGTTCGTTCAAGCCTCTAACGAACCTCAAAGCCTTCTTCTCCGGTGTATTCACCAACTCTATGCCAAACCTTGCTAATTGATTGAATTTGTTGACATATTCTTTCACCGTGAGATTCCCTTGCTTCAAATTCAAGAACTTCTCCATAAACAGATTCTCTTCCGCCCTTGAGAGAAACTTAGCCCCAAACCTTTGCTTAAAATCTGCCCAAGAGTCAACAGGGCGTTCTCCATTAGTGACCTCCCACCAGAATGAGGCCTCTCCCTTCATTAACCAAGCCGCCAACTTGACTTTCTTTCCCTCTTCCACTTCAAAGATATCTAGCAACTCTTCCACTTCCTTAAGCCAATCTCTAGCCTCTACGAAAGTCTCTGAACCAAGAAAAGGTTTTCCTCCTATAGCCTTGAACTCCTTGCAAACCTTAGCAAAATTATCCACTCTAGGCTGAGGAGGAGGAGCGGTTGTCTCTGGTGTAGTAGCATTGGCCGGACCCGCAGCCGCGGCCCTAGCCTCTTGCAACCTCCTATACCATAGTGGTATAACTAAACCCTCCGGGATGTTAAGATCTTCAGCCATGCTGAAACGAAAGAGGAAAGATTCAAAAAGGAGATTCCGAAAGATAAAGATATGGCTATTGGGGATTATGCTTTTCTTTTTCAAAAACTTTTTCTCTTAGAAGACATGCTTTTAAAAATACTTTCTTCGAAAATACTCTTAGAAAGTAGTTTTTCTCAAAAAATTTATCTGTTCTGGTAACCTTAAGCTCTGATACCACGTGTAACACCCCACTCCCGCTATGATCACTCACTAAGGGAATGCCATAGCATCGGTGGAGTATTTTAGTGAATATAGAACAGAAAAATTACAACAAGACAGATATAAATAGTACTTGAAATTTTAAAACATCATCTCATAACAGCGGAAGTAAAACATGTCTGGTTACATCATAAAACCACAATAAAGGTCAAGTACAATATCCATCAAAATAAAGAAGTACATAATCCCACTCTCATACAATAGCCAAACAAAAGAAAAGATAACTGGATAACTGGAGCTTTACATCTATCCAAGCTCCTAAAGACTGGAACAGCAATCCGATCAAGCTCCACTACTGCTAGGATCCACCGTAGGACCTGAGGGTTGGGAAAAAGATAAAAACAACAGGGTCAGACATAAGTCTGAGCGAGTCCTATAACTTTAACAATACAATCGTTAAAGTAACCAGAGAAGACATAAACTGATATACGGTAACATATAGGGATGAATGGCTACCCTAAGCAGTCAACTAAACGAAGATAAAGGATAAAGACGCATCTACCCTCCCTAAGGTAAATTACTAAACTGCACCACACCAGTCGTTCCTAACTTAAAGGTTGATCCCACCCAAGGACTTATAAAATTTACTAATTAGTACCTGCGTACCCCTAGGTGACCAAGTAGGCGCCACGGGGCCCTACAATCCACTAGGTGTACACACTACTTCCCATTCGATCGGCTCCCTAACGTAGATACCCGTGCTGGCCCCACCGTGGGATGTATCATTCCCCAATGTGGCAACCTGATGAAACTAAAGGTGCACGGCTTATATCTACTCGATGCAACAACGGCTTACCTACCAGCCCGGGCCCACTCACGCATATGAAGCCCGTTGGACTTGCGTTGCCACCGCTAACCCGTTTGCCTCTTACAGTCAAGCCCAGTATGCGTGTCCCGTCCTCGACATGGGTCGAGCCCACAAAGATACGTATGGGTTACTGGTTGAAATGGGCCTCCACAAGCTACCCACCTAAGCTTGTCCCTTTTTCTAGTATATCCCACTTAACCCTTTAATCATGTTTTAATTACATGTTCTATTTCGGTTAAGTATTCTAATCGTATTTTCTATTGCCACCCAAGGCAACCACTAGATTTTCTCATGCCACCCGAGGCACCCACTTAACCCCTCATGTCCCTCTACATGCTAATGTGGTTAAGTGTTTCTTAATTAATTAATTAAGAACGTAACCTTTGTAAAGACCTCTCACATTAGACTGTCTTTTATGACCGCTGGTTAAGCCGGTTGGGTCCGGGCAGCCTTATGTCATAACAGAGTCTAACCTCGTGTCTTTACATTAATTACGTATTTAGTTTGTGCCTAAGACCTCTCACATTGGGCTAACATTTGTAGCAACTGGTTAAGCCGGTTGGGTCCGGGCAGTTTTACGCTACAACTGAGTCCAACCTCGTGTCTTAGTCAATTAATTACACCTAATTAATCACCCTCATAATTTTATATTAATTATCCCTAATTAATCAAGTTTTCTTAACATGGGTAGACCTAACTTAATAGGTAAATTCCCATGGGGTAGACCTAACTCAATAGGTAAATTCCCAACACATAGTATGGGTACACCTAACCAAATAGGCAAATTCCCATACTATGTTTATTTATTTTGTGTTATGCATAATTATATTAATTTCACACAATCTTATTAACTTATGCATTTAATTACCCCATCGTTCCCACGTAATTTCGTTCATGATATAACACATATAAAAGGTGTCAACTTGCATATGAATGAACATGTTTCAAAGGTGCTATCTTGCATATTAACAAACACATAACTTGCATATGAACTTGCATAACATGTCACATAACTTGCATATAATATGTCACATAACTTACATATTCATTTTGCATAACAAACTTGCATATTAGCTTATAGACTTGCATAATGTGTCATCATGAACTTGCATATTAATAAACATGTAACTTGCATATTTACATACATGTAACTCGCATATTAACAAACATGTAACTTGCATATAAAGAAACATGTAACTTGCATATTTACATACATGTAACTTGCATATTAACAAACATGTAACTTGCATATTAACAAACATGTAACTTGCATATTTACATACATGTAACTTGCATATTAACAAACATGTAACTTGCATATTAACAAACATGTAACTTGCATATTTACATACATGTAACTTGCATATTAACAAACATGTAACTTGCATAACATGCATATGATTACATAGCCCACAACTTGCATATTTAGCATCATGCAAACATAACATACATCATATTAAACTTGCATAAGCTTACATACTCAACATGCATAAACATAAGATTAATGCTAACATCATATCATATGATTCAAAGCTCATTAACCCACATACAAAACCATAAATCTCATCACATCTCATCTAATTAGTTTACCAAAAGATCATCAAAGTGATAGAAACTCACAACTAGCAACTTTGAACACCAAATGAAGAAGATTAAGATGCTAAGAAGGGATTAGAAGTTGATTAGAGAGTGATTAGTATGCAACCCTCTTCATAAAATTAGTGGAGGCCATGAGAGCTAGCATTTTGCCATAGTTTAGTCACTAGGTTTAATTATGAATGAATTAGGGTAGGTTAGGGTCTTATTTATAGATTAGGCAAGTGTTTTAGGCCATAGGATTAACCCTAGATTCAATCCAAGCCATCAAAGCATGTCTTGGGGAAGAAGTCAAGTGTAGGAACCATCTAGGGCCTTTAGATTAAAGATGGACCATGAGAACCATTCAAATGCAAAATCTGCACTTGAGCGAATCGGCCCACGGGTTGACAGCCAAACACCCTGGATTAACCCCTAGTCGACCCAGCGGGCTCGGGTCGACTTCAAAAATCGGCCGGTTCGGTTATTCCCCTCTCCCAATTCGCTGTTTTGAGCATTTTTGCATATTTATTTATTAAATTTTCAATTATATATATATATATATATCAATATATATATATATATATCTACACAACCCATTTCACTTAATTAAGTATACTTTAATTTGGGAATTTTCGTGAAACTTCGCGAGGCCATATCTTGGTCATACGGACTCCGATTTTCGAAAACTCGGACTCTATTTCGCGTATTTTTCCGAGACGAACACAATGGCATAGCCCGTTTCCCTTGATTCCCATTTTAGAATTAAATTCTGCCTCGATTTATGTTATTACAGGTTATTGAAAATACGGGTTGTTACAATCACTCTCATACTGAATATGGATGTGTGTGCATTTTTCTTTTTATTTATGGATGAAATTGGATGTATTATCATACAGGTGTTGCATTTTGGACGGATGATTGTGCACCCATACAGAACTTACATGTTATAATAGGATTATTGCATACATGTTGGATTTATGGCACTAACATACATTGCATTAAGGAGGTCGACTGAATCAGTAGACCGCCTGATCTTTGCATTAGTATTGGGACATATACACACACCTTTGCATATGTTCATATAAGCATTAGAAATCTTTAAGGATAATGGATGCCAGTGATTGGTGGATTAGTAGATGGATGTGCATGGTAGGATATACATTCTTCTTAACTCAGAGATTTCAGGGACGAATTCCTTTGAGTAGGGGAGAATGTAACACCCCGTAATTTTAACAACACTAAAGAGAACAAATTAAAGAATATTTAATTTAATATTCAGAATTAAGGGAAAGGACTACTCCATTGCGTCCGTCTTGAAATTCTGGTCAAGATAGACATTTCGTTTGCGAAAAATGGACATTGTATAAAGAAGTTATTAAGCCTAGAAGTTTGTATGCACACAACAGAATTATATATATACAAACAAATCAAAATATTCAAATTAATTCAAAGTAGCCAAGCGGGAAGACCAGAAGCGGGAAAGCAGCCAACCGACCGTTTCTAGAGGTCGACCCGAGTCCTCGCTGGGTCGACCCAGGCTCTTTGGGGTCGACCCATAGGTCGGCCCCGGGGTCGACACCCAAATGGGGGGTTCAACCCCCCTACAGATCTGGGAAGACTCATGTTTTTGAATGTGGAATTGTTTTATAGCTTGATTCATTAACCCTATGCTATAAATATGGCCCTATTTCCCTTGTTTCTCCACACCTAAATCAATGGAGAACTAGATGTTGCCTCCGCTCAGATTGAATCAAGTCTTTTTCAAATCTATTCCTCTTCAGTAATCAATTAGAGTTATGATTCAAACATCTTCTACCTTTCTTTATTTTTCTATATCCAAACACTGTGAGTCCATGTTAATTTTAGATCTGAATATTTAAAAGTAAACTGTGATATGACTGTAAATTGAATTTATGCCTATAACTATTCGAATCACACCAGATCAACCATAATATGTATATCTATGTTATTCTGACATGACTATAGACTAGAATTAAGCCTATGCCTATTTATCATGTCAGATTTTCCATTATTTGTAGATCTATTTCAGTGTTTAGATCACATCATACATGTTCCTATTATGTTTATGGTTAGATCAGATCTATTGTTAGTTGACATATAAATTGTTGTTTAGATCTCATCATGCATGTCCGTATTATGTTAGAATCAGTTCTATTATCACTTGTTCAATAGATCTATTCCTATATGCCTACTGTCATTACGCCACTATATGTTTATGCCTATTATTGCCATTAGATGTCTATTTTTTTAGTATGATCATTTCTGTCATTTTTTCCTCTTTCTTTTCCTTTTCATTTTTATAGCCAAGCTACCTTCGAGCCTAGGCATGACACTGAAATATGCGATCACGTTAAATTTGGAACAAGGGAAAAACATTAGAATTGGGAAATTTGGGCATAATGTGAATCAAATAGGTGAATATGGAATTTGGGCATGTGAATATAGAATTTGGACATAAATTGAAATTGGTTAAAAACCTAAAATTGGGGAATACGGTTCATTATGAACATAACTTAGAAAAGGGGCTTAGAAACCTATAATGACATAGGTATAATTGATTAATAGGAGAAATGCCTAGAATTACAATAACTAATTGTAGTCGTGCTTAGACACGAGGTTTGATTACACTTGTGGTGGAAGTCTACCCGGAACCGTCCGGCATAACCAGCGACCACAAGTGTTAAATCTAATGTGAGGGGTCTAAGTGCATAAACATGTGACGTGCTAAGACACAAGGTTAAGCCCGATTTGTGGAATAAGTCTGCCCGGACCTGCCCGGCATATCCAACATCCACAAGTTATAGGCTTAATGTGGGAGGTCTAGCGCATTACAACCATAGTTGGATAAATGGTAATGAATTGGAGTAAATCGGGAATGATAGTAACCTACTAAAATTAATTACTTTAATAAGAATGTTATATAATAGGTAGGCTTGTACTAGGGACAAGTGGAAATTATAACAGATGTTATAATAAAAAGCAAAAAAAGCTTATTAGTAAACCTTAGTTAAGAAAACTAGGTTAATAAGTAAACAATGTCAAGTTGTAGTGATACGTTGAACAGAAAACAGGTGAACTGAGATGAAGTATACTTAATTGCATATTAAGTAAAACATGTTATTGTAACTATGGAATTAGATAATAAATAATACAAGGGGATTGTAAGGTTACTTCCGTTTAAGTTGTATTAAGCTTGATCAGGATTGTAAGTTGTATAAAGAATACAAAGGGATTTTAAGGTTACAAATGGATTGTAAGTTGTATTAAGCTTGATCAGGATTCTGCTATCATTTTGTTGGAGCTGCTTAGGTGTATTGATCAAGCTCCTTTTTGCTACTATGGCTATGTTTTTATTTGGGGATTATGCTTCTTTTATTTTGTACTCTGATATTTAAGTGCAAGATAGAAGTTTTTACGATGTACTGGTTTTTATGTAATTTAGACATATGATGTTTTGGACCACGATGTTTTATGATTAACAAAGTTAGTTTTTATTCCGTTGTTATTTTAATCTGTCTAGTAATGTTTCTGTTTCTGTTTACTTATAACGCTTCATGAATCTTAATGCATTCTCTTAATAAGTGACATTAACGGACGTGGGGTGTCACAGAGCCAGTGGATCGGGCGAGTTCGAACTAATGGGTCGGCCAAGATGTTGTTTGATGGATCAGTCCTGTTCGAGCTGATGGATCGATGGCACTCAAACTAGTGGAATGGGAAAGACTTTAGGGATGGATCGTTGATGATCCATGATGGATTGGCAGCGCTTTTCATGGATCGGCATGGCTTGGTTATGGACCTTAGCATTTTAAAACGCTATGGAAGGTGAATGAAATGTTGTGGATTATTATACACTGAAAAAGATGATCATTGTGTATCAACTACCAACCAAACGATGTTCGACGATGGATATGGCTTCACGGTCCTTCAAGGTGGAAAGTTTGAAGTGTTGAGTGGTGTTCGTTGATCGATGAAAATCAACGAATGTAATGATTTGAACTCATGGAACATTGTCTCTCAAGAGGTTTTGAGCTTATGAATAGTCATCGATGATGACGACTGGAGATATTGAAGTTTGAGGGATTATCATTGTTGTAGGTTCTAGTGGACTCAAAGCAGGGTACAATAGGGACACCTAAAAGACTAGATGACTAGTCGAGTACCCTAGGTATCGATGAAAGGCATATGGAGTTTTTTCTAGAACCGGGGTTACCATCAGCCCTTGACGGATGGCATGATGATAAGCTAGTCATATAGTTAATGATGGTTTCAAGGGAGGATAGGAGGTGATAGCCAGAGTCATGGATGTTGATTGTTTTGCTAGTATTGTCTTGTGTAGATTATTCAACATCAAATGAAACATCTCTTGAGTGCTTGCTTAATGTTGGTTTAGGCCTTCGGGATTGTGCTTGGGGGATGTTGATCTCGATTAGAATGGTCTAAGCAGGATAATTAGTTGACATGTCTGCTACTGCTTGTTTCTACTGATTGTTTGTAAAGGCTATCACTATCAGATGTGGAAGAGATGAGTTTGGGTTTCTTTTTTTTTTATGTTAGTAGATTGGATGATTGTTCTACCTATTTCTCATATACTTTATTGATGATGTTAGTTTATCGCTTAGTAAGACTATTGCCTGGCTCAAGCTTTTATGTTCCCTCTTATTACCTTGGGCTGTTCATTCGATTTTGGAACTACAAACTAGGTAGCCGGTGATAGGTGATAGATCTTGATGAGGACGATGCTGCCAAGCGACACAAGTAGGAGGCTTACGTATTATTCTCTACTGCACATATCTTGTTGTTTCCGCTGTTATATTTGATGTATTGTATGAGCGACCAATAGTGAGGCGTTTTGTACAAACTCTTATGATGTACTCCAGTGATGTATGGATATTTCATGATGATATGAAAAGATAAGATTCTGCTCAACTCTGCTTCACTATTATTTCTTGTTGTATATGTTCTATTATATTTTATCCTTACGCTGTGAGTTATATGACATCTTCCATGTGTGTTATTATACTCTTATGATCGTCCATAGCTGCTTGACATGTCTTTCAGCGCTTTATTCCTCTTGTTAAGTGCAGGAATTATGGGCGGTCGCCACATTTGGTATGAGAGCTCTGGTTAATTGATTTTAGCCAAAGTTCAAAGATGTAATGACATATGAGAGATGTATTTGTAGATTCCTGATGGATATATACTATATTATACTGTATAGTATGGTAGCGCTTGAACTCAATTGTAGTTATTCTCATGCATGGGCTAATCATTCTATATTTCGGATTTACAATGAGTCATCGAACATCGAGATATACTTCTAGGGAAGGGCCTGTTCCTGGAGGGGGAGATGTCAGTATATCAGATTACCCAACTATGATCGAGGCCATGGAAGAAGCGATTATGAGCAGGGCACCCGCTCTGAAGACAACTGCGGTAGATGTTGCGGTTCAGGTGTGGGCGCCTAGGGTTGTGGACTTCGCGAAGCTATGCAAAGACTTCACTACTCTATGAGGGAAGCCGTTTAAAGGGACAGAGTTGACTGTATAGGTCCAAGGGTGGCTTGAGACTTTCATTCGGATATTTGGTGACTTAAGAATTGATGATGTGACTAAGAGGAAGCTTGCATCAAGACTGCTACAAGATAAAGCCATGGGTTGGTGGAACCTTATCACTCTAGAGACTCCAGAGGATGAGATCACGTGGACCGGTTCCAAATCAGGTTTGAGACGAAGTTCATTTCTACTGTTCAAAAGGTTCGTTGAGCTGAAGCAGAATGCCTGACCGGTGTTGGAGTATGTTTCTGATTTTGTAGCATCGTCCAAGTATGCCCGTTCATATATTGAGACGCCTTACCAGAAGCGCTGGAAGTTTGTCATGAGTTTGGGCAAATACCTTGGGAATCAGCTGGTTGATCACTTAGATGACACTTATTAGAAGATTGTCAAGAAAGCTCTGAGACACGAGAGTTTGTTTCCCCAGGAAGAGACTGTTGTTGCGACCAAAAAGGATCAAAAACTATAGCAAGGTGGTAATAACAAAAAGAGGAAGCAGCAACAGTAGAAAGGAAAAAATGGTTAGAAAAAAAAGAAAAGCAAGGTGATATGGTTCAACTACTAGCAGAAGGATCATTATTCAAGGGATTGCAAGAATCCAAAGGCTAAGAAGAAATGCTACAACTGTGGAAAATCTGGGCATAACAAAAAGGATTGTCCAGAACTGCTGAAGGGTAAGCAGATTGTAAAGCCGTATGTTTTGGATGCTGCTCCATCTTCTTCGAGGGCTCCTGGTAGAGTAGAAAGGGAAGAATGTTGTTGTTCGAGGTACGATTTTGGTTGGAGGTGTTTCAGTTCGAGTGTTGTTTAATTCTGGAGCATCACATTCTTTCATTTGTAACGAGCTTGTTTGTCGCTTGTGTTTGCAACCCGAGATTTGTGATAGACCATTGGTCATGACTAATCCATTAAGGGGTTCGTCTAGCTTGTGTATGATTTGCCGCGGTCTAGTGTTGTTGGGTCATGGTTGCTCTTTTGTGTGTGATTGCTTTGTTTTGAACTTCACTGGGTATGGGATTATCTTGGGTATGGATTGGATAAAGAGGTATGCGACTAAAGTGGATTGCGAGAAGCTCAGGGTGGCAGTCGGGAATGTGGAAGGGACAATGGTTGTGATTTTATGTAAGCCAGAAGACGTCGTCTTCATAAGCTATTTATATTCGTTTGTGATTCCATAAGAAGACCTGTCATCTATGTCGATCGCTAGTGAGTTTGATGACGTTTTTAACAAGGTCAAAGGTTTTCCGTCGCATCGCGAGATTGAGCTCAAGAACGATTTTGTCGAAGGTGCTAGACCTTATAGGCGGATGGTGCCTAAGGAACAGTGAGAGTTAGAGGTGAAAGTACGTGATCTTTTGGGAAAAGGATTTACTCATAGAACTGTGTCCAAACGGGGTGTACCAGTTGTGTTTGCAACCAAGGCTGATGGATCTTTGAGATTATGTATGGATTATCATGAGCTGAGCAAGGTGACCAAGAAGAACAAGTATCTGTTGCCAATGATAGACGACTTTTTCGATAAGCTTCACGAAGCCGAGGTGTTTTATCAAATGGATTTGGCAACGGGATTCCACTAGTTGTGTGTGGCGAAGGATAGTGTGCCGAAGACTTCTTTTAGGAAACCATCTGGTTTCTTTGAGTGGCTGGTGATGCCATTTGTATTAACCAACGTGCTAGCGTATTTCATGGATGTTATGAATAGGATATTCAGGAATTAGTTGAAAAAGTTTGTGCTTGTGTTTGTGGATGATATTTTGGTTTACTCCCAATTTGAGGAAGAGCATATGACGCACTTGCAGGTTGTTTTGGAAATCTTGTGAAAGCATCAACCAGAGCTAAACTTTTGAAATGTCACTTCTGGAAGAGTGAAGTGAGGCTCTTAGGCCATATTGTTTTTGGAAACGGAATAACGGTTGACCCTGCTAACGTGGCAGCAATTTAGGACTGGGATAGACCTAAGAATGCGACAGATGTTTAGAGTTTCCTTGGGTTGGCGGGATAATATCGTCGTTTTATCATGTATTTTTCTAAGATAGTTGCACCATTAACAATACTAATGAAGAAGAATCAATTGTTTACATAGGATGCGAAGTATGTTCAAGCTTTCAGAATCCTGAAAGAGAGACTAATGAGTTCTCCTGTTTTGACGATTCCAAGTGGGAATGAAGAGATGTTGGTATACATCGATCCATGCTGTACTAGACTTGGAGCAGTGCCGATGCAGAAGGGTAGAGTTGCGGCCTATGCGAGTCGATAACTGAAGTCATACGAGAGGAATTGTTCGACTCATGATTTGGAGTTGGTAGAGATCGTGTTTCTCAAAAGTTATGGAGACATTATTTGACACCCCCCGTCCGTTAATGTCACTCATTAAGAGAATGCATTAAGTTTCATGAAGCGTTACAGGTAAACAGAAACAGAAACATTACAAGACAAATATAAAATAGCAGTGGAATTTAAAACTTTATTAATCATAAAGCATCGTAGTTCAAACATGGTTACATCATATGTCTAAAAAACATAAAACCCAGCACATCATTAAAATTTATGTCTTGTACTTAAAACATCAGAGTACAATAATAAAAAAATATAATCCCGAAACATAGCCATAGTGTAGAAACATGAAATCAAGCAGTACATCAAAGCAGCTCTAAGCAAGATGAAAGCAGAATCCCGATCAAGCTTGAGTATTCCCACCCTAAGGACCTGGGAGGAAACGGAAGAGAAAGAAGGGGAAATAAAATGGGTCAGACATAAAGTCTGGCGAGTCCAGTTACTTTTAACATATAAATTAACAAAAATTATCATGATAGGCATATAAAATGGATAAGAGAGATAACATCATAAAAGGCAGGTATGACAAGGTAAACAAGATAACCATGACAGAGTATATTGCGCTTCTCTAATACTTTCTCTTTCTTTCTGTTTGCACCAATACTAGTATAACCAGAATGAGATGATCCCAACAACCATAAGATGGTAGAATTAGGCGTACTTCTAGTGAGAGGTTTTAACCCCATACAATCAACAGGAAGCCCAACATACCTGAGTTACCCCTAAGGATAATAACGGGCTCCTAAACATACCAGAGTCTAGATGTACCCTAATTACTACCCTAATCGATCGGCTCCCCACTCCGTAGATACACTGTGTTGGCCCAACAGTAGGATGTATCACTTCCTAAAGTGGCAACCCTTCGGTTTCAGGATGTGCACAACCATATCTACAGGTGCCACGGCATCTAAACCTCCTCTACCGGACCTATGCATGCACATGACCCCGTCGAAATGCGCCGCCCACACCGTCCCCCACATTTGGACCTCTTATAATAAGCCCAGTATGCATGCCCCGACTCCGACCTAGTTCGGAGTACTCGTTTGGTACCTATATACGGGTTACTGACTAAAAAGGGTCCCACACACAAGACGATACAAACTTCCACCTACGCTTGCATCCCCACTAGGTTTTCCACAGGATATTCCATACCAGAGTAAAAGATTGCATAACCCCATAGGTTAAGTTTGTGGGCCTATGTAAAAATATTACCTACCAACCCAAGATGTACTTAACCCACCCACTGTTTCAAACAAGTTTATTTAACCCTTACTCAAGTTTAACATGTTTGTACAATCCCTATGGGTTCAACCAGGTTAAGTATTTCAATTTATTACCATATTCATTTATGGTTATAATGTGCTGGACCTCCCACATTAAGCCTACCACTTGTGGATGCTGGATATGCCAGTCAGTTCCGGGTAGACTTCTTCCACAAGCCAGGTTTAACTTTGTGTCTTAACACGTCAATTGTTTATGCACTCAGAACCCTTATATTAGATTCACCATATGTGGTCGCTAGATATGCCGGTCGGTTCTGGGCAGACTTCGACCATAAGTGTAATCTAACCTCTTGTCTAAGCGTGGTTACAGTTTCCAATTACGGTAATTCTAGGTATTTCCATTATAAACCAATTATTCCTATAACAGTATACGTTCTCATGCCCCTTTCCCAAGTTATGTTCATAAATAACCATATGCCCCAAATTCATGTTCATATATTTCACTCAAGTTATGCCCAAATTTCCGATTACAAGTTATGCCCCAATTTTACTGTTTCCCCTCGTTCCCAATTTAGCGCGTTCGCTTATTTTAGTGGCATGCTTAGGCTCGAAGGTAGCCTGGCTATAAAAATAGAAGGGAAAAGATGAAGGCAAGAGGACACAAATGATCATACTAACAAGACTGACATATAATGGTAAAAATAAGCACAAACATATAGTGGCATAATGACAAGATAGGCATACAGGAACAGATATGATGAACATGTGACAATAGAACTGATTCTAACATAATAGGGATATTATAAACATGCATAATAAGATCTAAACAATGAATTAGACAACCAACTAATAACAAATCTGATTTAGTCACAAACATAAAAGGAATAGGCAACATGTGATCTAAACAATGAATTAGATCTACAAACAATGGCAGATCTAACATGATAAATAGGTATAGGTTTAGATCTAGTTCACATTCATTTCAGAATAATATAAATACACAGGTTATAGTAGCTCTGATATGATTCAATTAGTTATAGGCTTAGATCCAAGTTATAGTCATGTCAATACTAACTTTTAAATATTTAGATCAAAAAGTAACGTAAACTAAATGTGATTCGATCTAGAAAAAATAGAAGAAAGATTGCAGATATCGAATCACAGATCTCTAAACTTGAATAACGTGACTGCTGAAGAAGAAAAAGGCTTGATTCAATCTGGGCAGAGGTAGCATCTAGTCCTATATTGTTTCTGGTGTGGAAAAACAAGAGAAATAGGGTCATATATATAGTTGTCTGGAAACCCTAATCTGGCCAAATCTGCCGTAGGGTTTCGACCCCCAATTATGATGTCGACCCATGGGTCGACACCCCCTTTATAGGGTCGATCCAGGGGTCGACACCCCTTGATGGGGTCGGTACCCTTAGGCGCGAATTTTCCCGCACATTTATTTTCTGCGATTTTGAACTGTTTACACTTTCTAGACTTATTTTATTCATATAAATTCTTCTTATGTGCATACAAACTTCAAAACTTAATAACTTCTTCATAAGGTGTCCGTTTTATGCAAACCAGGTGTCTATTTTGACCAAAATTCCGAGATGGCATAATCGGTTTCACTTAATTCTAAATATTAAATTAATTAATCTTTAATTTATCGTCTTTTAGTGTTATTAAAATACAGGGTGTTACATTCTCCCGTACTCAAAGGATATCATCCCCGAAATCTCCACGTTAAGAAGAATGTATATCCTAACATCCACATCCATCTATTCATCCACCAATCACAAGCATCCATTGTCCTTAAAAGATTTCTAATACTTATATGAACATATGCAAGAATGTGTGTATATTTCCCAATACTAATGCGAAGATCAGGCAGTCTACTGATTCAGTCGACCTCGTTAATGCAATGTATGTTAGTGCCATGAATCCAACATGTATGCAAATAATCCTATTATAACTTGTAAGTTCTATATGTGTGCACAATCATTCGTCCAAATGCAACATCCATATGATGATACATCCATTTCCATCCATAAAAAGAAGAAAAATGCACACACATCCATATGCAGTATGAGAGTGATTAAGCCGATCTAGTGCCTAATGTGTGTGTATATGCATCCATAAGCAACCACTAGCAAACACTTGCATCTACTTGTATCAATTAAACATAACATGTCTCAAGCACATGTTTACATCCATGGGTTTCCTACCTTAAGGTTGAAGATTTAATCGATAGGATATAATCTGATGACTGAAACAAGTATGAATAAAAGCTTTGGAAAGGAAGTTAAGAACATACCCTTGAAAAGAAAAGGGCACGAAGCACGAATCTTGTCTTAGGTCTCCCAAGCTGCATCCTCTAGGTTATCTCCCCACTGAACCCTTATCAACTTAACTTCTCTATTGCATAGCTTCTTAACTTCTGATTCAAGAATACGGGTAGGAACTTGTCTAACTGTCACCTCCTGTTCCACCTCTACTTCCTCCAATATACTCGGCTCAACTACTTCTACAGTATCATGCAAGCACTTTCGCAAATGAGAAACATGGAAAACATCATGAACGCCAGATAGTCTCTTTGGTAGTTTTACTCTATAGTCCATTTGGACAATCCTTTCTATTATGGGAAATGGTCCTATGATTCTTGGTGCCAATTTCCCTACAGATCCAAAGCGAACTACATTCCTCAAAGGTGATACCTTAATGAAAACCTTGTTTCCCACATCAAACTCAATATCAGTCCTTCTCTTATCTATGTAGGACTTCTGCCTATCCTGAGCTATCTTCATTCGCCCACGGATAAGATCAATTTTTCAGACGTTTCTCTAACTATATCCAGTCCAAGTAGAATTCTTTCTATGTATTCCCACCAATAAGGTGGTGACCTATAGGGTCGTCTGTATAATGCTTCGAAGGGTGCCATTCCAATACTAGCTTGATAACTGTTGTTGTAGGCGAACTCCACTAAATGAAGGTGCTCTTCCCAAGTCCCTCCGAAGTCTAGGATACATAGCCCTAAAAGATCCTCAAGAACTTTGTTCGCCCTTTCTGTCTGTCCATCTGTATGAGGGTGATAAGCAGTGCTCAAACACAACTTTGTACCTAATGCTTCTTGCAAGCTTCTCCAAAATTCACTGGTGAAGATAGGGTCACGATCACTTATGATGTTGGAAGGTATTCCATGAAGACAGACTATCTCACGAACGTAAACTGCTGCCAACCATGTTGTCATCCTCTTACTCTTAACCGGGATGATATGAGCGCTCTTAGTAAGTCTATCTACTACAACCTAAATATTAGTGTTTCCTTTCTTTGATCTAGGCAACTCATCTATGAAACCATAGAGACACTCTCCCGCTTCCACTGCGCGACCTCCAAAGGATAAAGTAAACCACCGGGCATCTTTTGCTCAACTTTAACTTGTTGGAAAATCAGTCATTGAGAAATAAACTCCGCCACATCTTTCTTCATCCCATCCCAAAATAAAAACCTCTTCATATCCTTATACATCTTATCTCCACCTGGATGAATAGTCATCTTAGAATGATAGGCTTCCTCTAGGACTGTCTTCAAGAAACTCCCAATTCGGGGAACATAGAGCCTTCTGTCTCGTCGCAACCGCCCTCTATCATCTGTGGAATATCTACTGAGGTGACTAGAGATCTCCCCTTTACTGCGCCTACCCAAGATTTCTGAAATATATGGATCCTTTCGCTGCAAAGCTCCTATCTGATCCATAAGAGTAGGTCGCACCTCTAGTGATGCTAATAAGACAAGCAAAAACTCGGTGGAGGGTCTAAATTCAAAAGTTGATATAAATTCCAAGCTTTTCCTTTCCACAAACAGAGGACTTAAGGCTATCCTCTGCCTACTCGGTGCATCTGCCACCACATTACCCTTGCCAAAGGTATAAGCAATCTCAAAATAATAAGATGCTAGGAATTCCATCCATCTTTGTTGCCTTAAAGTAAGATCCTTTTACGAGAACAAGTACTTGAGAGATTTATGATCGGTGTACAACTCGAACTTCTCTCCAAGAAAATAATGACACAACATCTTAAGCTCGAATACTATGGCAGCTAGCTCTAAATCATGGGTAGGGTAGTTCTTTTCATGAACTCTTAGCTATCTACCCCCATAACATGTTACCCATCCCTCTTGCATCAGAACCGAACCAAGCCCTATACCACATGCATCAGTGTAAACTGTGAGCACTTTGTTTCCGTCGGGCAAGGTCAAGACTGGGGCTGTTATAAGATCCCTCTTCAATTGTTGGAAAGTAATATCGTAATCTATATCCCAAGAAAATGTCAGATTCTTATTAGTTAGCCTAGTGAATGGGGCTGATATCTTTGCGAAGTTCTTAATGAACTTCCTATAATAGCATGCCAATCCAAGAAAGCTTCTCACCTCCATTGCATTCTTTAGGATTTACCAATCTTGGACTGCAACTACCTTGCGGGATCTATTGCTATCCCATCTTTAGAGACTACATGCCCTATAAATCTCACCTCTTTTCTCCAAAAATGGCATTTGGAGAATTTCTCCTTAAGCTGATGCGCACGTAGAATTTTCAAAACCTCCCTTATATGTAAGGCATGCTCTTCCTTGCTCTTCGAGAATATTAAGATGTCATCAATAAAGACAACAACAAATTTATTTAGAAACCCCCGGAACACCTTACTCATTAGATCAACGAAATAGGAGGGTGCATTCGTCAACCCAAAAGGCATGACGAGCCATTCAAAGGAACCATTTGGAGTCCTAAAAGCAGTCTCATCTATATTGTCCTCGGGTACCCTCAACTGATGAAACCCTGTGGCCAAGTCTAATTGAGAGAAAACGGATGCACCAACAAGCTGGTCAAACAGACCATCTACCCTTGGGAGTGGGTGCCTATTCTTCTTTGTGAGTTTATTCAACTCTCTATAGTCTACACATAAGCGAAGCGAACCATCCGCCTTAGTTATGAATACCAACATAGCACCCATTCAGATATGCTTCGCCTAATAAACCCTTTCTCAGGCAAATCCCTTACTTGCTTGCTAAGCTCCCTCCTTCCTCTTGGAGCCATATGGCGCACATGCAATGCAACTAGCTTTACATTGTCTACGAAGTATATATGAAAATCGATCTCGCGCATCGGCGGTAAGCCCCAAACCTCATCAAAACATCTGGATACTCATGGACTACTGGTATAGATCGCAGATCATTAATAGATGCATCAAGAGACTCTAGAAAACTAAGCATGACAGACCACTTAGGGTCGCAAGAAATCTCGAGAGTCCTCCCATGGCAAGTCAAAAGTCTAACGACCCTCCTCTCACAATCTAAAATGGCACCATACATGGCTAACCAATCCATCCCTATAATCAAACCATAGCCTATAAAGACGAGCATATATGCATCGCACTCAAATTCGACGCCTAACACAGATATTCTTAAACCTCGACAAATCATGGACAAATGAGCCGTACCACCAATGGGGTTTGAGACAACAACGTGTTCCACTACCATACTGGTACTAAGGTGCAGAGACTCAACCACAAAATTAGATATAAATGAATGTGAAGCACCAGAATCAAAAAGAGTTCTAATAGGATGATTGGAAAGAGAAATCAAACCTTCCACGGAAACTTTCCCACCTCTATCTAGAGCATTGGTCACGAGAGCATGCACCTGCCCTCCAGAAGCTCCTACCCTTTGACCTTGTCCTTCCTTCTTCGGACACTCCTTAGAAAAGTGTCTGACCTCTCCACAACTGAAACAAGCATTCTTCTTTCTTTTACAGTCCTTGATCAAATGACCCTCACGTCCACAATTATGGCACTTCCTCTTATCCTTAGCCTTTTCATCCTTTCCGCCCTTCTTTTGTTATTGTTGTTCTTGTTATTGTCCTTTCTTGGGCCACACCTTCTTGTTTTGTGTTTCCTCAACCTTAACTCCTTTCTTTTCAGCTTTATCTTCCTCATGAATCAAGGCCATATCAACGAGCCTTTCCAAAAGTTGCTCCCATCGAAATATAAGACATGGCTAACCCATGAAGGTGTTCATTCAATCCTTTAGCAAACCGCAAAGCTTTCTTATGTGGAGTATCCACTAGCTCCAATCCAAACTGTGACGACCCCAAACCCCGATGAGACATTGCATGGGTAATCTTTGGAATATAACAAATAAACAGATAATAGCAGAAAAGAAATAAATAAATACACCAGATAATGTACAGTAGAATACACTGGATAAATAAAATCATCAGAGTTACATAGTAAATAGGATCATACTTAGTACAAAATACAGTTCAGCTATACGTAAAATGTCTACAGCGGAAAAGAAAACATAATATGTACAACAGGAGCTGAACAGCATAAAAAGAGATAAACAATAGAATCCATCTTCAACTCCAGCTACCTAGAAAGAGCCTGCTAAAACCTGAGTACAAGGCTGCCCGTGTAGAAATAGGGGCACCCGAGTTTGCAAGTGAAACAAACTACGAGTCAGTCATGGGACTGGTATGAGAAATCTACTTAACACATTTTACAATAAGGCTAATCACAGGACCACACCACTTTCACGGAACGGGTTTTCTCCATTGGATTGCCAGTGCTTTAAAACAAATAAATCTTTTAAACATCGCAATGCTTTTTATAAAATGAAGCCATTATAAGACTCAGTTCCCATCACACAATGCAACACAAACCGGAGGATAGAGTTTTACCTTATAATGGCCAAAATATGCTTGATACGAATAAAACAAAGGCACTTGATATTATTACTAGTGTTTATATGTTTCAAAAACAATTTCAAATCATAAGTATCAATCATAGACGACATTAATGCCCCATACCACTATGTCGCCATATATAGGTATACAATCAAAATCGCATGGTATCATATTTGGAAATTAGATTTCCATCATGAACCAAGGAAAAAGATAGTCCTTACCGAATTTGAGACTGTCTAGCCCGAGTCTCAGGCTACAGCTGCAACTGCACCTAGGAGCCACAGGGCCGGTCCACCGATGTGGATTAAAATGCCTGAACACTACATTTCCCCGCCCTTTGGGGCGTAAATGAGCCCAATGACTCCATCGGTCCCGGATCGACCGATATAGCTGAGGCGCCTCGCAACAGCAACAACCCCACAGGTGAAAAGTATATAAATGTCAGGGCTGGTAGGTCATTGACACCACCCTAGCTAGAAAGAAATGCATGTCCCCCTCGGATCCTTCTCCTGTTTCTGGTCCATACCGGGGTGTGCGGCTCGCGAATTCACGTTATACACAAAGCTATGCCACACGGGCTATGCTTTGATCATCAACCACAAGACTTTGCTTTTCAGCAGAAGCCTTGATCATCTGCCACTTAGGCATGCCACACAGCTAATCCACTCCATGCGACTGATTTCTATCGATATATTACCTCTGAGCTCGTACGTCTCAGAGAAGGGCGTTAAGCAAGAGAATAAATTCTCCACCGCCAAACAGATATATATTTAATAGAGATCAATCAGCACAGAACAAAATCCAATGTCAGACACACAGTCCATTTACAAGTTCGTTCTGGGTCTGAACGAAACCGGAGGCACTCAATACCTCGCATATCTGTACAATCAACATGTACGTCCGGACGGCTACTACTTCAGCCCTGTCAAGGTAGCTACTCCCATCATAAGCATCAGTAGCACCCCTCCATTCGACGTGAAGATCATCAGTCTTGCACCGCCTTCATATCTTCGACTTTCACTCGTCGAACAATTATTTGAAATGAGAATCAACTCGGCCTTTTCAAATAATTCACGTATATTTAGAATTTCAAATCAATTCATTTCAATGGTTAAATTATTCGATATCACTAATTCTGTTCTTTGATGTAATTTTCATGCCAAACACATTCAACCATCAAATATCACACAAACTGAGCAAATTCAGTTTATTTCCATTCCATATCGTTTATAATATTTTATCACGATTTATCGCTATTTTTATTTATTTAAAAATGGCCAATTCATTCAAATGACGTTTCAGGCCATAACGCGGCTGTGGCGCTGTTTTTCTTCAGATTTGATTTACACATAACTGAAAATCTAACCATTGGATCTTCACAAATTTTATATCATTAGAAAGATCTTTCCAAAACGAATCCAACGGTTTCAGTTTCGGGAAAATCCGACGGTCGGATCTCCCGCACTTTGAAGTTACGATTTCAAAATACGAACTACAGCGTCGTTATTCGATTTAATTTAATTATATTTTTATATAAATATAATCGATTCTGGCGCTGTTTTTCTTTAGATTTGAATTAAACATTCCAGACAATCCAACTGTTGGATTTTTACAAAGTTGGTGCCGTTGGAAAGATATTTCCAAGGCGAACCCAACAGTTGTGGTTTCGGGAAAATCCGATGGTCGGATCTCCCGCACTAGTCATTTGAAATCACGATTTCAAAATACGAACTACAGCATTGTTGTTCACTACATTTTAATTATATTTATATAAATATATATAAATATAATTCTTTCTTCGATTTCAAGACCATATCCACTTTGTATATTTGATAAAAATGATATTTTTATCATCAAAAATATTTATTTCACACATCACCCTTTTTAACACTTCATATTCACAATAAAAATGTAGATTCTATTGTTCAATCTATATATTCAACACATGAATGTTTTCGACTTCACACACACGATAAAAATATGATTTTTATCGTTCTAGTCCTTTATTCAACACATGAATGTTTTCGACTTCACACGCACGATAAAAATATGATTTTTATTGTTCTAGTCATTTATTCAACCATGAATATTTTCTATAGTTTATATATATAATAAAAATGTGATTTTTATTGTAAAACAATTTATTTCAAAACACGATTATTTTGTATAGTCTATACATAAGGTAAAAATATTATTTTTCGTGTTAAAACAATTTATTTAAAATATTAATATTTTATATAAGCTATATATATAATAAAAATATGATTTATATCTTTCAAATAATTTACTCAACACATGAACTCATTCAACACATGAATTTCTATTCAACACATGAATTTCTATTCAACACACGAATATAGTTTCAACACATGAATATTATTGAAAATTTCGGCAGCATAACGGCAGGGTAGTTAAAACCGGGACCGTCCTTAGTATGGCTCCTCGCTCTACCTTAAAAACTCACGGTTTTTGACAATGGGGAATTCATGCATCTAATTCGCATGCAGGAGAGCATGTTTTCTTTCATTTCCACAACCTATTCTAATTTTGTTTTCAACCATGAATGGGTATTTTTCAACCACAGTCAATCATTCTCAACCACAAACAATTCTATCAACCATTCGCATTATTCACCAAATTTCACATCAACCAAATAATCCAAACAATATCACAACCAATATATATCGTCCATGATCTGTGGACAAGGGGAGTGTGTGTGTATATATATATATATATATATATATATATATATATATATATATTCGTACATAAATTCATTTCAATTCAGTTCAATGTCATTTCACCGCATATATAATTTTTACAACGCATATATAAGTTATACATCAAATATACAACTTATACAATGCTTATACATGAGGTGTACAACGCTTATATAACTCATACATTGACTATATAATTTATACATCATTGTTTTCCATATCATTTTTAAATTAGAAATCTCACATTGGGTTCCACTCCACCAAAAATTGTAGAAGGCTCAGAAAAATATGCGATCTCTTCTAGAATGTAAAAGACGTCCACACGAGTCCATTGTCTCTTGTTTCACTGGATTTTGACCACAAACGAAAAAGATATGATTTTTTATTGCGAAATCAAAAACCATAGCGCTTTAAAGTGCTACAAAATATAAAATAGAATAAAGGCCATATACCTCACTATTTCATTCAAAACTAGGTCGCGTGATTTCTTCTAAACCGAAGCACGATGCTCAGATCAGCTTGCACCACGCGACAAAGCTCTGAAAGGACTCTTCAGCACTACCAGGCACGACCAGCTCGTCGGCGTCAAGGAGGCAGGGCGGAGGTCGGAAGGCAGCGACTTCCTGGCCTTAGATCTCGACGAAGACGCAACGTAGGAGGTTGAGAGTGGTATGGATTTAAAGGGGAGATCGAGATCTATAAAAAGTTGAACTGGAGGGGGTGGTTTTGGTGAGCGTGGCGGCCAGAAAGGAGGAGAGAAGGAAAGAAGGGAGGCCGTCGTTGATTTCTGTTGGGTGTCGGGGAGAGAGAATGTGAAGAAGGAGTGAGGTGGCCAATAGGATTTTTAATTTATATATTTTTAAATTTCTAAAATACCCCTTGTCACATATGAACTCCAATCTAAACCCAACGACTGTCGTCCCTAGCTAAATACCCCCATTCCGAACACAATGGGATATGTTTCGTAGGCCCATTCGACTGTTTCAGTCAGTTTTTCTTCAAATTAAAATATAAAACATTCAATATTTTATTTGAACGTAAATTTCAATTTGCCGGGGCCACATACTGATTCTAAAAATTCCAGAAAAATAAATCTAGCTATGTTTTGATGATACGGTCCCAACAAAACTATTTTCGTCGAATTCTGAGTTCGTTTGAAAAATGACCATTTTCTAGCCGATCCAATTCAACAGAAATTCACCAAACACATTTTTCTTCGCCACGCTCACATATTAGCTTTAAAAATTATGGAATTTGAAGCATAGCAATAATTTCACATCCCGGATCCAACAAAAGTGGTTTCATCGAATTCTGAGGTCGTTTGCAAAATGTCTATTTTCACGGGCTATATAAATTTTATAGCGACCTTTCTGAAAATTAATTTGGCCATAATTTTTGACTCCCGCTACGAAACTTTGATTTTTCAGATTCGTTAGAAAGATATTCACTAACAGATTTAAATATTTTTGGTTTCACTAAAATCCGTTTTATTTTGCACCCGGTACAGTCAGTCAAAGTTTGAATTGAAATTTTGAAACTACCGCGCCATTTTAGGCCATGTTTATAATTTGAAATAATTATATTTATTTTCAAGCTTCGATTCGAACATACTTTTCATCGTTATTATTTAAAATATTTATTTTAAATATTTAAAATTCACTAAAATAGCCAATTAAAATTTTTTAAATTGGTTCAGATTTTACGGGTTGTTACACAAACCTTTCTAGTTGGCTGAATTTGTTAACATACTCTTTGACAGCCATGCCTCCTTGCTTAAGTGCCAGAAATCTTTTCATTTGCATGCTTTTCTCAGCTTGAGAAAGAAAATTCATTTCAAACCTTTACCAAAAATCATCCCAAGTCTCCACCAGACGCCCTGCTTGCGTCACTTCCCACCAGAAGGGCTTTCCTCCTATAGTATAGAAATCTTTGCAGATCTTAGAGAAATTATCTACACGCGGAGGAGGAGGAGGAGGAGGAACAACGGGTGCACCTGGGGGAGGAACGTCAGCTTGACCACCGGCAGGCGCTGTGGCCACTAGATACCTACGAACCAGCCTGGTATCATAACCCCCTCAGGAATATTAGGTTCCCCAGACATGCTAAAAAGAAAAGGAAAGGGATTCAGACAAAGGATCGAAAGATATTACATATGGCTTTAGGGATTATGTTTTTCAAAACAGACGTTTCTTTTTGAAAATGTTTTCTTTTAAAACCTTTTTGAAACTAATTTCAAATTTTTTTATCCGATCTGGTAACCTTCAGCTTTGATACCAAGTATGACACCCCACGACCTTTAGTGTCAACTCATTAATAGAATGCATTAAGTTTCGTGAAGTGTTATAGGTAAACAAAAACAGATACATTACAAGACAAATATAAAATAGTAGCGAAATTTAAAACTTTATTAATCATAAAGCATCGTAGTTGAAAACATGGTTACATCATACATCTGAAAAGCATAAAACCCGATACGTCATCAAAATTTCTGTCTTGTATTTAAGATATCAGAGTACAATAATAAAAAAAATCATAATCCCCAAAACACAGTCATAGTATAGAAACATGAAATCAAGCAGTACATCAAAGTAGCTACAAGCAAGATGAAAGCAAAATCCTGATCAAGCTGTAGCACCCTGAGGACCTGGGGGAAACAAAAGATAAAGAAGGGGAAACAAAATGGGTCAGACATAAAGTCTGGCGAGTCTAGTTACTTTTAGCATATAAATAAGTAAAAGTATCATGACATGCATATAAAGCGGATAAGAGAGATAACATCATAAAAGGGAGGTATGACAATGTAAACAGGATAAACATGATAGAGTATATTGCGCTTCTCTAATACTTTCTCTCTGTCTGCACCAATACTAGTATAACCAAAATGAGATGAACCCAACAACTATAAGATGGTATACTTAGGCGTACCTCTAGTGAGAGGTTTTAACCCCATACAATGAACAGGCAGCCCAACATACCAAAGTTACCCCTAAGGATAATAACGGGCTCCTAAACATACCAGAGTCTAGATTTACCCTAATTACTACCCTTATCGATCGGCTCTCTACTCCATAGATACTCTGTGCTGGCCCGAAAGTAGGATGTATCACTTCCTAAAGTGGTAACCCTTCGGTTTTAGGATGTGCACAACCATATCTACAGGTGTCACGGCGTCTAAACCTCCTCTGTCGGACCTATGCACGCACATGACCCCATCGGAATGCGCCGCCCACACAGTCCCACACGTTTGGATCTCTTATAATCAGCCCAGTAAGCATGCCTCGACTCAGACCTAGTTTGGAGCACTCGTTTGATACCTATATATGGGTTACTGATTGAAACGTGTCCCACACACAAGATAATACAAGCTTCCCTCAACGCTTGCATCCCCACTAGGTTTTCCGCAGGTTAAGTTTGTGGGCCTATATATAAATATTACCCACCAACCTAAGATTTACTTAACCCACATACTGTTTTAAACAAGTTTACTTAACCCCTTCTTAAGTTTAACATGTTCATTCAATCCCTATAGGTTCAACCAGGAGAAGTATTTCAATTCATTACCATATTCGTTTATTGTTATAATGTGTTAGACCTCCTACATTAAGCCTACCACTTGTGGATGTCGGATATGCCGGTCGGTTCCTGGCAGACATCTTCCACAAGTCGGGCTTAACCTCGTGTCTCAACATGTCACGTGTTTATGCACTCAAACCCCTTTCATTAGATTCACCACTTGTGGTTGCTGGGTATGTCGGTCGGTTCCGGGAAGACTTCCGCCACAAGTGTAATTTAACCTCGTGCCTAAGTGCGGTTACAGTTTCCAATTACCGTAATTCTAGTTATTTCCATTATTAACCAATTATTCCTATGTCATTGTAGGTTTTCATGCCCCTTTCCCAAGTTATGTTCATAATTAACCATATGATCCAAACTCATGTTCATATATTTCATTTAAGTTATGCCCAAATTTCCAATTACAAGTTATGCCTAATTTTGTCGTTTTCTCCTCGTTCCCAATTTAACACGATCGCTTATTTCAGCGGCATGCTTGTACTCGAAGGTAGCCTGGCTATAAAAATAAAAGGGAAAAGATGAAGGGAAGAGGACACAAATGGTCATACTAACAAGACTGACATATAATGGTAGAAATAGGCATAAATATATAGTGGCATAATGACAAGGTAGGCACATAGGAACAGATCTGATGAACATGTGACAATAGAACTTATTCTAACGTAATAGAGATATTATAAACATGCACGATAATATCTAAACAATGAATTAACTAACGAACTAACAACATATCTGATTTAGCCAAAAACATAGAAGGAACATGCATGATGTGATCTAAACAGTAAATTAGATCCACAAACAATGGCAGATCTAACATGATAAATAGGTATAGGTTTAGATCTAGTTCATAGTCATGTCAGAATGATATAAATACACAGGTTATAGTAGATCTGATATGATTCAATTAGTCACAGGCTTAGATCCAAGTTATAGTCATGCCAAGATTAACTTTTAAATATTTAGATTTAAAAGTAATGTAAACTTAATGTGATTGGATCTAGAAAAAATAGAAGAAAGATTACAGATATTGAATCACAGATCTCTAAACTTGAATGACTTGATTGCTGAAGAAGAAAAAGGCTTGAATCAATCTGTGCAGAGGTAGCATTTAGTCCTCCATTGTTTTTGGTGTGGAAAAACAAGATAAATGCGGTAATACATATAGCTGTCAGGAAACCCTAATCTGCTAGATCTGTCGTGGGGGGGGGGGGGTCGACCCATGGGTCGACACCCCTCTTTATAGGGTCGTCCTAGCGGTCGAGACCCCCTTGATAGGGTCGACACCCCTGGGCGGGAGTTTTCCCGCTCCCCTATTTTCTGTGATTTTGAAATATTTTGAATTTGTAGACTTATTTTATTCATATATGTTCTTCTAATGCGTATACAAACTTCAAGCCTTAATGACTCCTTCGTACGATGTCTGTTTTACGCAAACCAGGTGTTTATTTTGACCAGAATTTCAAGACGAATGCAATGGCATAGTCTGTTTCACTTAATTCTGAATATTAAATTAATTATTCTTTAATTTATCGTCTTTTAGTGTTGTTAAAATACGGGGTGTTACGCATTACTTGTTGGGAGCAAGATTCAAGCTTTTTACGGATCACAAGTCATTGAAGTATCTTTTCTCCCAAAGGGATTTGAATCTTCAGCAGCAATAGTGGTTAGATTTTCTGGCATCATATGATTTTTGTATAGCCTGTACTCCCGGTAAAGGTAACGCAATGGCATATGCATTGAGTCGAAGACGTGCAAGTTTGGGAAAATGTTTTCAAAATGGGAGCACCTTGAGTATTTGGTATGATTTGAATTCAGGCCTAGGTGTGAGTTAGATCCTGAAATGCTAGCAAGCTTATCGATTAGACCTATTCTCATCAAAAGGATTGGCGGAATACAGAAATGCGATGCAAAGCTTGTCAAGATTATTCAAAAGTTGGAACCAGAGGATAAGTAATTCGAAGTCGATTGAGTGGGTTGGCTTCGTAAGCAAGGACGAATAGTTGTTTTTGATATTGATGGATTGAGATATGAGGCTTTGAGGGAATTTCATCACTCAAAATTGACAATTCATCGTGGTGGTAACAAGATGCAACAGGACATGAAACAAGCTTACTACTGGAAAGGAATGAAGAGGGATGTTGGAAAGTTTATTTCCAAATGCATTGACTGTCGGTTGGTGAAAGCTGAACAAAAGAAGTCGAGTGGATTGCTTCAGCTGTTAGAAGTTCTTACGAGGAAGTGGGAACAGATATCGGTAGATTTTATCGATGGAATACCTAGGACCAGGGAAGAAAATGAAGGAATTTGGGTTATAGTGGATTGTTTGACTAAGATCGCATGGTTTATTCCTGTCAGATCAACAAGGAAGGCGTTGAAGTTGGCTAAGCTGTATATAAAATGGATAGTTTGATTACATGGTATCTCGAAGAGCATGGTAAGTGATCGAGATCCACTATTCACGAGTGGATTTTGGAAGAGTTTGCAAGAGACTATGGGAACCGAGCTAAATTTGAGTACGGTTTTTCATCCCTAGACTGATGGTCAAACCGACAGAGTTAACCGAGTTTTGAAAGATCTCTTGAGTGCTTGTGTATTTGACTTCGATGGTTGTGGGAAGACCATCTACATCTAGTTGAGTTTGCATATAACAATAGCTACCAGTCGATTATCGGGATGACACCATAGGATGCGTTGTATGGTAGACCGTTCAATTCTCCAGCAAGTTGGTTAGAAATTGGAGACAAACTGACACTTGAGCTAGAGATGATAAAAGATGCCTTAGATTGTACCGAGATCATGCGGCGATGAATGAAGGCAGTCTAAGATCATCAAAAGAGTTATGCTGATAATCGTCGAAAAGATTTGGAATTTGACGTTGGTGATATAATTTTTGTGAAGATTTCATCGTTGAATAATGTTGTTCGATTCAGAAGTAAAGGAAACTTAACTCCAAGATTCGTCGGACCGTTTCCGTTAGTCGAGCGGATTGGAAAGCTCACATATAGATTGGATTTAACTGGGAAGATGTCGGGCGTGCATAATGTTTTCCATGTGTCATTTCTACGGAAGTGTGTGCACTATTCGAACGTAGTGGTATCTCTGGATCAGGATGAAGACCTAGAAGTCGAGTCTATTTTATGAAACCTCGTAAGCCGCTTCACGTTGTGGGGAATGACACAAAACAACTATGGAGGAAAATGGTTAAGCTAGTCACGGTGCAATGGAGTGAGGATGACGACGATTGTACATGGGAAACGGAATAGAGTACGAAGATGATCCATCCATAACTCTTTGTTGGTATGACCTATCAATGTCATGCCACTCTTACACCATTGTAACTTGTGCTATTATTAGAATTTTGCGTGCTATGTTAAGGCTATGGATGAGCGGCCTGATGGATGGTAGTTGGGGTAATAGATTGGATGCTCATGGATGATAGGTAGGTGGAATTGTTTCTGGTTGCTTGTGTTTTCTTGGGATTTCAGAGGCGAAATTCCTGAAGGAGGGAGGAGAATGTAATGACCTACATTTTTCATATCGGAGGATCATAAAATATTTTTTATTTAATTCCCTGAGTGTCAGATCATTCTCATATTTTGATATGTTTTTTATGGGGATATGAGACATATCCATAATTTTTACCAATTTTATTCATGACCGTTTTTCCCTTGTTAGTTTTGTACATAAAAAAACATTTGACTAGAATCGAATCAGGTGCTAAAATTTATTTGGTTGCAACGGAAATGATGTTTTCAATTCCGTAGAGTGGTCATTTTAAAGTTTTGGTTCAGCGATTTGGGAGAAATAGCTGTTTTAGTGCTATACAATTTTGGGACAGACTGATTAGTCCTTAGTGGGCTGATTAGTGAGGCCTATTAAGGCTAGGGGTTGTTGGCTATAAATAGGAGTGTGGTGGCAAAGAGAATTATTTAGTTCCTTCATTTATCTATTTGGTTGGGGTTTGAGATTCTCCTTACTCTAATTAAATACCACTCCACTTCATTTAATTCATAGACCTAGATTAGTATATTGAAGATCAACATCGAAGAAAGGTAGATCGCTCCCAAGTGATTGATTCGAAGGATGTTCTTCGCTGTCCCAATTAGAGATTCATCGTTTTCAAGCTAATTTGTGGATTTGGTGAGTGAAAAGCATTTCTCACATGGATTCAATCGAGTATATGAGTTGTTCAATCTTATTTTCATCATTTTTAGTCATTTTCACCTAGATCTATATCATGATAAGTATATTTTTATTTGAATCACCATAGGATCTAATCTAGCAACTTAAATTGGTGAATCCTTATGTTAATTCATGTGTTATGCAATTTAGATCCATTTATTTGATTCATTTATTATTTATCATGATTTGGTGAATTCATGTGATTTTATGATGATTATGATGGTGTGAATGTTATTTGACCATTACTTGATTTTTCTATTGATTAGCTTTGGTTGATTCGGTCATTGTGTGCATGAATTGATTGGGTTGGATCGTGTTCGGGTGTTTTGCCGAGTATTGAACGTGGCTACTTGATGGATTGGCTCAGAAATGTGATGGATCAGTGGAGTGTTCCCCAAAAAATGGGATGGATTGGCGAGATTAGTGGATGGATCAATTGGAAAGGCATTGGCATGGATCGATCGTGAAATTCTAGGATGGATCGGCTGAAGTAAGCATGCCTTGGTTTGATGGATCGACCATGGTTTAATGAATGGATCGGTCGTGTTGTGAGGTGATGGATCGAGTGCATTGTGGAATGATGGATCAGATCACACTTTGCCTAGATCGGGGCAGAAGGAACACAAAATGAATCGATGCTCGACCAAATGGTTCGAGTGAGGTTCGAGCTAGTGGATCGTGCGTGTTCAAACTAATGGGTCGGTTAGGATGTTGTTTGATGGATCGTCCATACTCGAGCCGATGATTTTGTGGCACTCAAATTGGTGGATCAGGTAAGACCTTAGGGATGGATCAGTGACCATCCATGATGGATCGGCAGCGCTTTTCATGGATCGGTATGGCTTGGCTATAGACCGTAGCGTTTCAAAATGCTATTGAAGGTGAATAAAATGTTGTGGACTGTTATACATGGCAAAAAGATTATCGTTGTGTATCAACTACCGGCCAAGCGATGTTTTTTTGGTTCCACGATGGATATGGCTTCGAGGTTATTCAAGGTGGAATGTTCGAAGTGTTGAGAGGTGTTCACTGATCGATGAAAAGCAACGAATTGTGATGATTTGAGCTCGTGGATAATGGTCGCTCATGATGATTTGAGCTTATGAATAGTTGCTAATGATGACGACTAGAGATATTGAAGGCTGAGGGATTATCGTTGTTGTAGCTTTTAGTAAACTCAAAGCAAGGGTACAATAGGGACGCCTAAAAGAGTAGACGATTGGTCGAGTACCCTGGGTATCGATGAAAGGCCTAGAAATGTATCGATGAAAGGCGTATGGAGTTTTTTCTAGAACCGGAGTTAATATTAGCCCCTAACTGATGACATGATGATGAACCAGTCATACAATTAACGATGGTTTCAAGGAAGGATAGGCGGTGATTGCCAGAGCCATGGATTTTGATTGTTTTGCTAGTATCGTCTTGTGCAGGTTGTTCAATGTCGAAGATGATATCTTCTGGGTGCTTGTCTGATGTTGGTTTAGGCCTTTGGGGCTTGTGCTTGGGGGATGTTGATCTCGATTAGAATGGTCTACGCAGGATAATTAGTTGTTATGTTTGCTACTGCTTGTTTCTACTAATTGTTTGTAAAGGCTATCACTATCAGATGTTGAAGAGATGAGTTTGGGTTTCTTCTCTGTTGATGTTGGTAGATTAGATGATTGATCTACCTATTTCTCATACACTTTATTGATGATGTTAGATAGCTATTTTATCGCTCATTAAGACTATTGTCTGACTCAAGGTTTTATGTTCCCTCTAATTATCTTCGGTTGTTCATCCAGTTTTGGATCAGTAGACTAGGTAGTAGGTGACAGGTGATAGATCTTGATGAGGGAGATACTGCCGAGTGACGACGAACAGAAGGCTTACGTATTATTTTCTAATATACATATCTTGTTGTTTCCGCTGTTATATTTGATGTATTCTCTAAGTGACCTGTAGTGAGGCATTTTGTACAAACTCTTATGATGTACTCCAGTGATGTATAGATATATCATGATGATATGAAAAGTTTAAGATTCTTCTCAACTCTACTTCACTATTATTGCTTGTTGTATATGTTCTATTATATTTTATCCTTGCACTGTGAGTTATACGACAGCTTCAATGTGTGTTATTCTGCTATGATGATCGTCCATAGCTGCCTGGCACATCTTTCAGCACAATATTTCTCTTATTAAGTGTAGGAGTTATCGGCGGTCATCACGATAACATTTATTTCTAAAACCTAAAAGAAAACTAAAAAAAGGCCAAAAATTAAAGCTAGGAGAAGTAAGAAAAGGTTAGGAAACCTAGAGCTTGGAAGCTTCCATCAAGAAATCACATCACCTTTATCAATCAAGGTGAATAATACTCTCTACCCATTATATTTTTGGTTACTTATGTATACCCGAACAGTTTGTCATTGTTGTGATCATTTTTAGTTATTAATGATTAATTTCGGGTTGTTCTAGATGTTATATATTTGGTTGAAATACCAATGATTGGTTTCATTGTCAATAATTATATATATATATATGTGTGTTGTTAGAGAATGGAATTTTGATGACAACAACCTTATTTCAATTATTTACATTGTTGATTATAAAATATATACTAATATCTTTTGTCTAGAATATATATATATATATATATGTATGTATGTATGTATGTATGTATGTATATGCATGGTACAAATGCTGAAGACTGTACAGTTTAAGAGATACAAGATATCAAGGAATTCAAGACTCATGAGCATCAAGATATCAAGATTTCAATAGCTCAAGATTATCAAAATAATAAAGTCTAGTATATATGTAAAACTCCGTATAACACTTTCAAATTCTTTTTTCAAATCCTTTTCAAATTCTCTTTTCAAATTCCAATTCAAATTCTCTTTTCAAAATCCTTATAAACTGATTTCAAAATCCTTTTAAAATGATTTCAAATTATTAAGATTTTACTTATGATTTCAAATATTGTAGTTTATAAAGTTTTAGAATGTATATGTTTATAATATATATGTTGTATGTTATATAATTTTGTATATACATTTATATTATATATTACTATGTTTTTACATGTTTCTACACTTTAGAAAGTTCATTTAAAACACTAATTTGATTCAAGAATTTCCATAATATGTATATTAATTTAAACACTATAAAATTGTTTTAAATTTCAAAATTATGTATATGTAGACATACATACTTGGACATGTCGACAAATAACTGTCGTTTTTTTCAATTTTCGAAGGAAGTGTCTTTTCATATTTTGAAACGCTTCGGAAACGTTGCAACCTTTCAAACTCTATAAATAGGGGTTAAATTCAATTTTGTAATAACTTCTTGTAACACCCCTAATTTTAATAACACTAAAGATGATAAATTAAAGGATAATTAAGTAAATGTTCAGGATTAAGTGAAACGGACTACGCCATTGCATTCGTCTTGGAATTCTGATCAAAATAGACGCCTGGTTTGTGTAAAACAGACACCGTATGAAGAAGTTATTAAGGTTCGAAGTTTGTATACGCATAAGAAGAATATATATATATATATATATATATATAATAAGCCCAAAATTCAAAATCAGTTCAAAATAATTCAAAATTGCAAACAAGGGGGAGCGGGAAAAATCCTGCCCAAGGGTGTCGACCCTTGGGTCGACCCCATAAAGGGGGGTCGACCCCCTTACGGCAGATCTGGGCAGAATTCTTCTGGTTGAAAGTGGACTCCTTTCTTGACCTGGTTCATTAGCTTTAGGCTATAAATAGAACCTCATTTCTCTTGTTTCTCCGCACCTAAAAAATGGAGAACTAGATGTGGCCTCCGCCCAAATTAAATCATGTCTTTTCTTCTTAAGAAATCAAGTCTTTCAAGTTTAGAGATCTGTGATTCAACATCAGCAATCCCTTTTCTGTTTTCTATATCCAATCACAGTGAGTCTATGTTAATTTTAGATCTAAATAATTAAAAGTTAATCTTTACATGACTATAACTTGGATCTAAGCCTGTGACTAAATTAATCATATCAGATCTATTATAACCTGTGTATTTATGTTATTCTGACATGATTATGAACTAGATCTAAGCTTATACCTATTTATCATGTTATATCTTCCATTGTTAGTTGATTTAATTCATTTTTTAGATCTTATCATGCCTGTTTATGATGTCCCTGTTATGTTAGAATCAGTTCTATTGTCACATGTTCATCGGATCTGTTCCTATATGCCTATCTTTTGATCATGCCACTGTATATTTATGCCTATTTCTGCCATTATATGTCAATCTTGTTAGTATGATCAATTTTTCCCTCTTCCCTTCATCTTTTCCCTTTTATTTTTATAGCCAGGCTACCAACGAGCCTAGGCATGCCACTGAAATATGTGAACGCGTTAAAATTGGAACGAGGGGAAAACTATAAAATTGGGGCATAACTTGTAATTCGAAATTTAGGCATAACTTGAGTGAAATATATGAATATGAATTTGCGGCATATGGTTATTATGAACATAACTTGGGAAAGGGGCACGAAAACCTATAATGACAAAGGAATAATTGGTTAATAATGAAAATGCCTAGAATTATAGTAATTAGAAAATGTAACCATGCCTAGACACGAAGTTAGATTACACTTATAGTGGAAGTCTACCCGAAACCAACCGACATATCCAGCGACCACAAGTGGTGAATCTAATGTGAGATGTCTAAGTGCGTAAACATGTGCGTGCTAAAACACGAGGTTAAGCCCGACATGTGGAAGAAGTCTTCCCGGAACCGCCCGACATATCAAGCATCCACAAGTTGTAGGTTTAATGTAGGAGGTCTAGTACACTATAACCATAAATGAGTATGGTAATAAACTTGATTACTTAACCTAGTTGAATCCATAGGGATTATATATGTTAACTTGAGTAGGGGTTAAGTAAAATTGTATGAAACAGTGGAAGGGTTAAGTATATCTTGGGTCGGTGAGTAATATTTATATATAGGCCCACAAACTTAACCATGGGGTTATGTAATCTTTTATTCTAGTATGGCATAACCTGTGGAAAACATAGTGGGGATGCAAGCGTAGGGGGAAGCTTGTATCATCTTGTGTGTGGGGCCCGTTCCAGTTAGTAACCCATATATAGGTGTCAAACGTGTACTCCGAACTAGGTTGGAGTCAAGGCACGCTTACTGGGCTGATTGTAGGAGATCCAAACGAAGGGGTGTTGTGGGCGGCGCATTCCGATGGAGTCATGTGCGTGTGTGGGTCCGACAGAGGAGGTTTAGACATCATGACATCAATAGATATGGTTGTGCACATCCTGAAAATGAAGGGTTGCCACTTTAGGAAGTGATATATCCTACTGTGGGGCCAGCACTGGGTATCTACGGAGTAGGGAGCCGATCGATTAGGGTAGTAATTAGGGTACATCTAGACTCTGGTATGTTTAGGAGCCCGTTATTATCCTTGCGGTTAACTCTGGTATATTGGACTGCCTGTTGATTGTATGGGGTTAAAAGCTCTCACTAGAAGTACGCCTAAGTCTACCTTCTTATAGTTGTTAGGGTCATCTCATCTTGGTTATACTAGTATTGGTGTAGAGAGAAAGAGAAAGTACTAGAGAAGTGCAATATACTCTATCATGTTATTCCTATTTACCTTGTCATGCCTGCCTTTTTATGATGTTATATCTCTTATCCACTTTATATGCCTATCATGATACTTTTAATTATTTATGTGCTAAAAATAACTGGGCTCGTCAGACTTTATGTCTGACCTATTTTGATTCCTCTTCTTTCTCTTCTGTATCCCCCAGGTTCTCAAAGTGGAAGTACTCAAGCTTGATCAGGACTCTACTTTCATCTTGCTTGGAGATATTTTAGGTGTACAGCTTGATTTCATATCCCTCAACTATGACTATGTTTTGGGGATTATGCTTCTTTTATTATTGTACTCTGATGTTTTAAGTACAAGACAGAAGTTAAAATGATGTATTGGGTTTTATGCATTTCAGACATATGATGCAATCATGTTTTGAACTGCAATGTTTTCTACTTTATAAAATTTTAAATTCCACTGCTATTTTATATCTATCTTGTAATGTTTCCGTTTTTGTTTACCTATAACGCTTCACGAAACTTAATGCATTCTCTTAATGAGTGACATTAACGGACGTGGGTTGTCACACTTGGTATCAGAGCTAGAGGTTAACAGAACGGATAAAAGATTTCGAAAGTTGTTTTCAAAAAGGTTTTAAAAGAAAGCATTTTCAGAAGAAAAGTCTGTTTTGAAAAACATATTCCCCAAAGCCATATGTAATATCTTTCGATTCTCTATCTGAATCCCTTTCGTTTTATTTTCAGCATGTTTGGGGAACCTAGTATCCTAGAGGGCGTTACGATACTAGGCTGGTTCTATAGGTATCTAGAGGCCACGACGCCTGCCGATGGTCCAGCAAACGTTCCTCCCCTAGCTGCATCCATTATTCTGCATCCTCCTCCCCCATGAGAAGATAATTTCTCTAAGATCTACAAAGATTTCTATGCTATGGGTGGCAAGCCATTCGGAGGAACTGAAACTTTCGTAGAGGCAAGAAATTGGCTTAAAGAGGCAGAGGACTGGTTTGGGATTTTCGAAGTTGACGATCGTAGGAAGATTCAGTTAGCCGTTTGGCTGCTGAAAGATGAGGCTTCATTCTGGTGGGAAGTGACGCAAGCAGGGCATCCAATGGAGGCTTGGTATGAATTTCAATAAAGGTTTGAAATGAAGTTTCTTTCTCAAGCTGAGAAAAGCATGCAAATGGAAAGGTTTCTGGCACTCAAGCAAGGAGACATGACTGTCAAAGAGTATGTTAACAAATTCAATCAACTGGCGAGGTTTGGGTTGAAGCTAGTGGATACTTCGCATAAGAAAGCATTGCGGTTTGCTAAAGGATTGAATGAACCCCTCCATGTGTTAGCTATGTCCCATATTCGATGGGAGAAACTTTTTAGAAGCTGGTTGATAAGCCATTAATGAGGAAGACAAAGACTAAAAGAAAGAAATTAAGGTGGAGGAAACACAAAATAAGAAACTATGGCCCAAGAAGGGACAACAACAACAACAACAACAACAAAAGAAGGGCAAAAAGAACGACAAGGCTAAGGACAAGAGGAAGTGCCATAATTGTGGACGTAAGGATCACTTGGTAAAGGACTGCTAAAGAAGGAAGCATGCTTGCTTCAGTTGTGGAGATGCCAGACATTCTTCTAAGGAGTGCCCGAATAAGCAAGGACAAGATCAAAGTGCAGGAGCTTCTGGAGGGCACGTGCACGCTCTCATGGCCAGTGCTCCTGATAGAGGTAGGAAAGTTTCCGTGGAATGTTTGGTTTCTCTTTCCAATCATCCTATTAGAACTCTTTTTGATTCTGGCGCTTCACATTCTTTTATATATGATTCTATGGTTGAGTCTCTACACCTTAGTACTAGAATGATAGTGGATCCCATTATTGTCTAAAACCCCATTGGTGGTATGACTCATTTATATATGATTTGTCGGGTTTTGAGAATATCTGTGTTAGGCTTCGAGTTTGAATGCGATGCATATGTGCTTGGTTTCATGGGCTATGGATTGATTCAAGGGATGGATTGGCTAGCCATGTATGGTGCCATTCTAGATTATGAGAGGAGGGTCATTAGACTTTTGACTTGCCATAGGAGGACCCTCGAGCTTTCTTATGACCCGGAGCGGTTTGTCATGCTTAGTTTCCTAAAGCCACTTGACACATCTATCGTTGATCTGCGATCTGTACCAGTGTCCGTAAGTATCCTGATGTTTTTGAGAAGGTTCGGGGCTTACCTCTAAGGCGCGAGATCGATTTTCGTATATACTTGGTGGACAATGCAAAGCCAGTTGCATTGCATGTGAGCCACATGGCTCCAAGGGAAATAAGGTAGCTTATCAAGCAATTAGGGGAGCTACTTGAGAACGGGTTTATTAGGTGAAGCATGTCTGAGTGGGGTGCTCTGGTGGTATTCACCACTAAGGAGGATGATTCGCTTTGCTTATGTGTAGACTATAAAGAGTTGAATAAACTCACCAAGAAGAACAAGCACCCACTCCCAAGGATAGATGATATGTTTGATGAGCTTGTTGGTGCATCAACTTTCTCTCAATTAGACTTAGCCATGGGGTTTCATCAGTTGAGTGTGGCCAAGGACAGCATAGATAAGACCGCTTTTATGACTCTAGATGGTTTCTTTGAATGGCCAGCCTATTTTGTTGATCTGATGAGTAGGGTATTTCGGGAGTTCCTTAATAAATTCGTTGTGGTCTTTGTTGTGACATCTTAATTTTCCCGAAGAGCAAGGAAGAGCATGCCTCACATATAAGGGAGGTTTTGAAATCTCTGTGTGCGCATCAACTTAAGGCAAAATTCTCCAAATGCCACATCTGGAGAAAAGAGGTGAGATTTCTGGGGCATGTGGTCTCTAAAATGGGATAACAGAAGATCCCGCAAAGGTAGTTGCAGTTCAAGACTGGCAAATCCCAAAGGATGCAACGGAGGTGAGAAGTTTTCTTGGATTGGCAGGCTATTGTAGGAAGTTCATTAAGGACTTCACAAAAATATTAGCCCCACTCATCAGGCTGACGAAGAAGAATCTGACGTTTTCATGGGATATATATTGTGAGGTTTCTTTCCAACAATTGAAGAGGGCTCTGACAATAGCCCCATTCTTTACCTTGCCTGATGGGAACAAAGTGTTTTGAGTATACACTGATGCATGTGGTACAGGGCTTGGTGCGATTCTGATGCACGAGGGAAGGGTAGTATGTTATGGAGGTAGACAGTTAAGGGTTCATGGGAAGAACTACCCTACTCATGACCTTTAGCTAGATGCCATAGTATTCGCGCTTAAGACTTGACACCATTATTTGCTTGGAGAGAAGCTCGAGTTGTACACCGATCATAAATCTCTCAAGTACATGTTCTCGCAGAAGGATCTTAATTTAAGGAAACAAAGGTGGATGGAGTTCCTAGCATCTAATGACTTCGAGATTGCTTATACCCTTGGCAAGGGTAATGTGGTGGAAGATGCACTAAGTAAGTATAGGATGGCCTTAAGTCCTCAACTTGTGCAGAGGAAAAGCTTGGAGTTTATATCAACTTTGGACTTTAAACCCTCCACCGAGTTTTTGCCTAGTTTATTTGCCTCACTGGAGGTGCGACTGATGTGCACGTAAAAATGCACATTTATATTCACATATTTCCTCTTGTTTAGTTTAATAAATGAACATTTTTGGGTATTTTATGTGATGAAACTATGTTTTAAATATTTTCAAAATCATCACTTATTTTGGGAAAAAAGGGGGTCACTTGTGCATGTTTTAATTTGTGAAATCTTTTACCCGTTCCTTGTTATTTACTCTTGTAGGAATTTAGGAGCTAAAATGATATATACACATGAAGAGATGAAGGAAAGCATGCACATACACAAGAGAAGGCAAAGAATTAATACATCTTATGGATAGTGGAGGGCCCATCTTTCAACTAGCCCACTTGCTTCATATTATTGAATGGGACAAAAGGCCTCATGCATTCTACATGACACATTAGTGGCTAAGATCAATTAGAAGCTTCATGAAGGGCCATTTTGGGGAATTCCCAAGAAAAGTGATTAGGGTTTTAGATCATGTATATATACCCCTTTGTTTCATGTATTTGATATCTCCTTTTTAGCATATGAAAGTGTAAGTGATCAAATAAATAAAAAATGGCTTCCAAGCCTATTTCTTTTATGTCTATCTTATGTCTCTTTTAATTTCTATGCCTTACTTTCATGTTCGTAGTTTAGATTTACATTCATGTTCATAGCTTAGATTTACTTTCATGTTCATTTACTTTATGTTCATAGCTTAGATTTACTTTATGTTCTTAGTTTAGTTTTCTTCTTGTTCTACTTAGTTTTTCTTTCATTTTGCTTGATTTTCTAATGTTGAAACTTACATGTGTTGATATGATAACACATATGAGTGGCTAATCCCTTGATTTAGGGGTAATGATGCTCTCTAACTTTGCGTAAGTTGAACAAGTGTATGGTTTGTGATCTTTAATATGTGCTTAATGTTAGTGAATATGGATGTAAGTTTATACATATGAGTTTGGTAGGTTATGTTGCGTTTGCTAATGATCTATTCTTATTCAATATAAACACAAGTTACATCAATATTTACTAAGTGATTATTGATTTTGAAATGAAAGTATGAACAAAATTTGATGGTCTATAGTTCTAGCCAATAGTTCATAGACCATACTTAGAATAGTTTTGCTTTAGTTTCATTTTCATGAGAATCATAAGTGGTTTAAATATTACATTTATATCACTTATTGAGATCATACATTGTATGTTTGGTAACTTACATAAAGGTGAGGGTGGATTTACCTCTAAATTACTCTCTAGTTTCATATTTAGCTCTCAACTTAGTTTCTAGTTTCATAGTTTTTATTAGAACAATTCAAAGTTTGGTTTAATTCGATTGAATAAAATTGAAATCACTTCTTTCCCTGTGGATCGACTCGCACTCACTACGTACGCCGTGCATTTGCGGTTATTTCAATATTTGTGCGAGAGGTTTTCTAATTTAATAGAATATCCGTTGTAGCGAACAAGTTTTTGGCGCCGTTGCCGGGGAAGGAATTTTATTTTATTTTTATTCTTTGGATTAATTTTGTGTGTGTTGCATTTTGTGTTTTGTTTGTTCACTCGTGTTCATATTTGTTTGTGTGTTTCTCTTTATTTGTGTGCTTTTTGTTTAGTTTTCTTGTTCTTCTTTAAAAAAAAAATGAGTTCGTCTCAGCTTTCTTTGTTTTACTTTTGTTATCAACCTCTTTAGTTTCAGGTTTCCTGTTCTCTGAGCATTTGAGCAATTCTGTTCTGTTTCACATTCTGTTGCTCATTTTGATTGTTGTCTTCAGTCTCATTCTGTTTATATGCATTTGGGTTGAGTCCAATTTCAGTTCTCTTAAAAAAAAACACTGCTGTTTCTTTTTCCACTCTTTGTCAAAAGCAGTTCTATTGATTGCAACTCCATTACAAACTCATACGTTTTCAGCCTGCACATCAAACTCAGGTATACTTTCTCTACATTTTACTATTCATTTTCACTCAATCTCACTCACAGTTCACAGTTTGTATTCCACCACTTCTGTCATTAACACATTCCACATCTTCCTCAAATACCATTCAAGCACAAACCATCTCCTTACCACTTGCCACCCCTCAACAGTTCAGACAACTCAACCGACCATCAACCTGCGAATCAACCCATCTCCACAGTCTCCACCACTATTCACCAGTTTCAAATTCCTTCCAACTTCACATCATTCACCTCTCCCCTCGGCCAACCTGCACATACCACAACCAAAATCTGCCATATCCCTCCATAACCATTTCACCATCAGAAATACCATCATACAAACTCTACCACCATCAATCCCTTACAACTGCATTCTGTCAGACTCCCCATACCTTGATTGTTGCCTGCCTCCCTACCATACCATAAACAACATCAAATACAAACTCCTTCTAGTACAAACCAGATCCCTCGCCCTTCTATAGTCATCAAAAAAGCACCTCACTTCTTCTCCTACTCCCAAACCAAAATCTGACTTCACCCAAATCGTCTACTTCGACAACAAACAAACCATCACCACTCCTTCAAAACTCTTTGCCATTCACAGTATCACTTCATCAAACAAGATACCATCACCCTCCTGACAACAACCAACCACCCCATACACTGCTCAAAGAAACGCACTTCACCCAAATCGCCTGCTTCAGGCATACCCAACCTCCACTACAGTCAAATCGCACCAATACAACGGACCCATCGCTCCTACACCAATCCGAAGCCACACTAGAACAACTGAAATCCCCAAATCAACCTCATCGCAAACACCAAACCCGAACCCCAAATCGCGAGACGTCTAAACCACCAAACCGCCAGCGAACCAAGTATTTAAAACCCAAATCGCAAACTCAAGCTACCAACTCCCAATCGAAACCGCGAACTCAAAACCCGATTCAACGAGCTCCGATCAGACATAATTACGCCCTTAAACTTGTGAAATCGAGAATAGTGAAGTGTCGATCTTTGAATTTGGTTGAGATTAAAGCATACTGCGAAGTCCTGAATGTTAAAATCGTTAATTTTTCTTTGAACATGCTGATTTGTTTTCGGTGAATAAATTGATTTGTAAGCTGACGTTCTTGTTTGCCTGTTTTATCTCTTTTAGGGTGTTTGGGCTTTTAACTTTTGGGTTGGATCCTTTAAGGGCTGAAATTCGGTGCTTCAATTTTAGTTTTCTTTTTCTTTTTTGGGTTTAAGCTTTGTTTAGTTTTTCTTTGTATATTGTTTTGAAAAAAATAAAAATTTCTTTGCCTTGAGAAACTTGTATTGTTTTACATTACTTGTTACCATAAAAAAAAGTGAAAATTAGTGTCACATCCTTAAAATAAAACTTAACTAGGCTCACATCCTCCTGTTTCAAAACATATAAATTACATCCCTAATTTCAAACAGTGTCTGATATTTTTACAAAAATGCCCTTTTTCTTAATTCACGCCGTATTTACCTAGGTCGGATCTACTCATTACGTAATTAGTTTTTTTTTCTTTTCCAGAAACCTAATTTTCGTTCTCCATGGCGGCGGCGGCTCCAATGAAATTCATGGCCTCTAATCGGTGGATGCTTCCTCCATCGCCGCCTGAGGTGTACACCGTCACCGCCTTCAGCCTCGCGTCCGCCAGTCCATCACCTCTCAACCGAAAACCCTTAATCCCCAAAACAGTGTCTCCTTAATCGTCTTCCAAGCCGCTTCGTCAATCGCCGCATGCAATGTCCGATCTCCACGCAACCCCTTGTCCGATCATCGACGACCGTCCAGGCAACCCAACGCGCCGTCTCAGACTAGTGCGCGACTTGGAATGGAGCTCGGTGGTCAGCGAACAAAAATTGGGTTGATCTGGTGCAAAAGGTAGGCTTTTAGACGTAGTGGCTTGATCTGGTGCAACAAAAATTGGGTTTGAATGTGTGCTGGTAGTTGAGGAAGAATAGCTTGTTGTCACTTACAATTCAGGTATTATATATAATATATTTTCCAATTGTTGTTCACATTTTTGTATGAATGTGTGCTAAACGTCTATGTTTCATTTGGGATATATAACAATGATAGTAGATTTTAGCTAGCTTCATAGTATTGCTTCTTAAACCTCTTTGAACTTATATATGCTAAAGATTTTTGCTGAACTTCTGGTAAAAAGTGCGGACAAATATGCAGCTATTCTTAATATATGCATATATGTATGCAATTTTTCATGAAAATACGATCAGAAAAACTTTCAAAATCGCGATCTGTAAGATGTAGGAAAATATCTTTGATTTTTGCTGAACTTCTGATAAAAAGTTGCAGACAAATATGCAGCTATTCTTAATATATGCATATATGTATGCAATTTTTTATCAAACAAACAGAAGAACATATTATTTTACAAATGTATTCATATTTCTATGCATATATCTGGAATACTTGCATATAAATATTCAGAAATTATTGTGTAAGATGTAGGAAAATATCTTTGATTTTTGCGCAACTTCTGATAAAAAGTTGCGGACAAATATGCAGCTATTTTTAATATATGCATATATGTATGCATTTTTTTAACAGAAAAACAGAAAAACATATTATTTTACAAATATATTCATATTTCGATGCATATATCTGGAATACTTGCATATAAATATTCAGAAATTATTGTTATTTTGCTGATTTGTACGCATGTATTTATATTATTCTGAAGCAATTTTTGTAATTTAGGTTACTGCACATTAAGCTTATTAATGTTGATTTTCTTTTTTTCCTAACAGTGTTCCGGCAGATATTGGTGTAGTGGTGTTGTTGAAGCTTGGCCGTCCATCTTTTTCCAAATGATTGAAATTTGCAGTTGTTTCTACAGAGACTATAAGATGTGGTTTGCGCAATAAACTGGGTCTTAACAAAATTACTTGTTCTGCAAAAGACCGTCATCTCTGCTTTGTAAATGTTTTGAAATTTTTTATGTAGTACATGTAAATGTGGTCTGTACTTATTTTTTGATGTAGTACATGTAAATGTTTTGAAAATTTTCATGTACGTATGCACATATTTCTGTTATTTGCATATATATATATATATATATATATATATATATATATATATATATATATATATATGCATCTTGTTATAATTTTATGTATTTACTTTTTTGTCATTTCTTTTGTTTCAGCAATTATGTAGTACAGTTTTGTATATGTATGCAATTATTTCACTTAGTTGCATAAATTTATGCAATTTTAAGTAACATTTGTATGTAATTGTTTAGTTTTTCATAAAAATCAAAAATGTTAATAAAAAAATTGTAGTCCCTACATTCAAGTAATTATTTATTTCTGTATAATATTAATTTATGCACGTCTACTTCATTGTTGCGCAAAACTAATAATTTTTTTATGCACAATATTAATATATGTATGCAATTTTACATAATATATGTATCTAATTCTCTAATTTTTCGTAAAAATCAAAAAAAGTAAAAAAAACGCTGTTGGAGTGATAGACAGTTTTCCAGAATTGTAGGATTTAGTTTATGAGCGAGATAATAGGAGCGATAGACTGAGTAAATGAGGACAAACAGTTGTTGGATAGTTTTTTTAGGTGTATAAGGGTAGATCTGGAATTTTTTTAGCGGAAATTCAAAAATAGGGATGTATTCTATATTATTTTTATCACCGGGTTTTTTTTATAATTTGAAACTTAATAGGGACCTGTAAAAAACGCACCCTAAAAAAATGGGGGGAGGGTTGACTCTTTTGTTTAGACTTAGTTTATTTTAACTTTCTAAAAAAAAAAGTATCGGTTTCTTTTTAGTTGTTGTAAGTTCGCATTTTAAGTCTTTAGTTTTTTTCTTCTTTCTAGTTTCTTTTGTTAAAAAAAACAATAATCATTTTCTTTTTTCTAGCTTTTATTTTAATTTTATTTTCTTTTTCACTCATCTTGCCTTCATTTTGTTTTCATTTTCTCTATAAAAAAAACTTCCTTCCCATTTGTTTATATATGGTCTTCCTTTTCAGGTAGTCAAAGCAGATAAAATAAGGAAGTGCTTGCTTTGCTTGGTTGGATTACTTTGCACTGCTTGGATCGCTTTGCTTTGCTAACTCGCTTGCTTGCTAAAAAACGCGGCTAAAAATTTTTTTTTGCTAATAAATTCAGACACTCAGGTATCGTGTTTTAACCCCTTTATTTTATTTGCATTGTTGGTTGCTTGCATTCGCATTTAAAAATCCAAAAACCAAAATAAAAATTCATTAGTGGTTGCATTGTTAATACACGTTTAATTTCTGTTTTGCATTCATCTCATTTTATTTTCTTTTCTTAAGGGCACACCCCAATTCACATAAGGTGGGGAGTTCATTACCCTTCCTTAGCCTAGAAAATTGCATATCATCGTAGAATTTGACTAATAATAACGGTTAGACGTTGGAGATAAGGGAGTCGCGGGCTCATTTAGGGCTTAATTATATTTTGATTGTTGATTTATTTTGAACGAATTATTTCTTGGTGTTCAGACTATGACAGAGAAATAACCGCTAATAAATATTACGGTGATTCGTAAATATTATTTCGGTTGTTCCTCTGAAGGTACTTAAACCTTCGGTTGCATTTCTAGGGTGATTCCTGGTGCACCGATAACTCATGTCCGTTAACTGGCTAAGAAATTTTTTGATTAATTTAATCAAATGTATCATTATATAGTTTTGGGTTAGGAGCCACTAAGGACAGAAAATTTTGTAGTTAATCTTCGCATTCATTTAGTGGCATTAGATTCATGCATATATAAAAAAAACAAAAACAAAAAAAAAATCAAAAATCCCAAGAAAAAAATCATCTTCATTTGTAAATCAAATCATTTTCTCTCTGATCCAAAAAAAAAATAATCAAAACAACTCTCATTTTGTAAAGAATTTTTTTTTCACTTTTATTCTCTTCTCACATTTGCTCTTTCTTTTCTTCTCTTATTCGTCTCGCTAGTGCATGAGTATTTGGACTCACGACACTAATACGAATCGTTGGACACGTGACCCTTCCACTAATCGTTTAGTTCGAACGAACATTCCTTCAACCATGGGCGAAGAAAACCCCCCTCGAACTCTTATGGATAGAATCTTCCCCGATCGAGTTTCTATTCCTTCTTGCATCATATTGCCCGCCCCAACGGGTAATCACTTTGAAATTCATTCAAATCACATAAATACTCTTCAAAATTCGGCAATTTTGAATGTGATGACCCTTACATTTTCTAAACCAAATTTGAACAAGTTTGTGCAACCATGAAATTTCAACAACTAAGTGACGATGGAATCAAACTTAGGTTAATACCATTTGCACTTACCGATTATGCCGAAAAATGGTTGTATAGCTTACCTTCAAATACGATTGGAACGTGGGATGAATTTGCAAAAGTTTTTCTAAAGAAATTTTACCCTTTGGAAAAAACGTCCAAAATTCGAAACGAAATCGTTAACTTTCATCAATTTGGAGGAGAATCCTTTGCAAAATATTTCGAAAGATTTAAAGAATTTCTAGTCAAATGTCCACATCACAATTTCGAAAAATGGACTCTTTGCCAAATTTTATACGATGGACTCGAAAATAACTCTCGAACCATGCTCGAATCAATGTGCCAAGGAAACTTTTTAGCCCAAAATCACGATGCTGCTTGGCAATTTCTCGAAAACTTGGCCGAAAAATCAGCTCAATGGGAACGATCCAACGAGAAATCGATTTATTCCCGATCAAACGCTCATTCGATAGGATCTTCATCAGCTTTAGAAGCAAAAATCGACGCGATGTTAACCAAATTCGATAATGTCCTTTCATCAAATCAAATGAATCAAGCTCAAACTTCTCAACCCTCGTGTTTCAAATGTAACGATCCGACCCATATTGCTTATCAATGCCCACACTCGTTAGAACAACTCAACGCTTTCAACAAAGTTAGGAACGACCCATTCTCTCCAACGTATAATCCTGGTTGGAGAAATCATCCTAACTTCTAGTGGACCCAAAACAACCCAAATTCGAATTTGGCTCGACGCTCATTCCAACCATTTCCGAATAATCCTTCGAATCCCCCCTTTCAACAAAATCAATTCCAAAATTTTGCGCCACCTTCTCAAAATCAAGCGCAACAATCTTTTGTTTCCCAAGACGAAAAACGACCGACTTCACTTGAGAAAAGTCTCGAAACATTGACTAAAGAAACGACTCAAAATCTCCAATCAAATAACAAGTTGCAAAATTTATTGACTTCGTACATGCAAAACACGAGTCAATCGATCGCTAAACTTGAAATGCAAATGAGTCAGTTAGCCACATCCGTAAGTGAACGGGAAAGAGGCACTTTCCCGAGTCAACCCATTCCAAACCCCAAGAGCCAGAATCCAAATCAAAACCAAGCTCACGTCGTTCAGGATAGCAATGTAACTCAGTTGAATGCTATCACGACTTTACGATCCGGTAAGAAAATCGATAATCAAGTTGAAAACCCAAATAATGTACCGAATCTTCCTCTTGACTCCTCTAAAACCACAAATGATCTTGATCCAAATTCCGAGTCTAATTCTTCTCCAACTCAAGTAGACCAACCTACTGAGTTTCGTATTCCATTTCCTCATCGTCTTCGACCAAAGAAACACTCCGACCAAATGGAAAAGATGTTGGAAATTTTCAAACAAGTGAAAGTTAACATCCCTCTTCTTGACATCATTCAACTAGTCCCCACCTACGCTAAATTTCTCAAAGACTTGTGTACCCAAAAACGACACATTCATGTACCCAAGAAAGTCTTCCTAGCTACCGGACTTAGCGAAGTCTTGACCCAATCGATACCCGTTAAATACAAAGATCCTGGATGCCCTACGATCTCGTGTACAATAGGAGATAAAACAATTAACAAATGCCTAGTTGATTTGGGTGCAAGTGTCAATTTGATTCCATATTCCGTTTACCAACAACTTGGTTTGGGTGAACTTAAGCCAACGAAAATAACTCTTCAATTTGCTGATCGTTCAATTAAGAAACCCATCGGAGAAATCGAGGACATACTCATCAAAGTTGGTCAATTCATATTCCCTGTCGATTTCATTATTCTGGATAATCAACCTGTCAATAATCCAATGAGTCAAATTCCATTGATTTTAGGTTGACCCTTTTTGGCTACTTCAAATGCTTTAATAAATTGTTGCAACGGTTCAATGAAAATCTCTTTTGGAAACATGACTCTAGATCTTAACATTTTCAATCTTGAAAGTCATTCGAATAAATCATGTGACCAAACCTTGGAAGTTAATGCCATTCACGAAAATTCCGAAAACGAATCGATTGACCTTAATGATGAGTGTGAGGCCGAGTACGACAAATTGTTCCATGACGCTCCTAACGAAGTTGAATACACGCTTCCATTTGAATCACTTTCAGTTGAGCCTGAATCTCAACCAAGTTCTTTGATCGAGAAATCACCAAAGTTGGATCTTAAACCTCTTCCCGATCACCTTAAGTATGTTTACTTAGGTGATAATGATACTTCTCCTGTCATAATTTCTTCAAATTTAACTCGTGATCAGGAAATTTCTCTTCTTTCAACTCTTTCTAAAAACAAATACGCAATCGGTTGGTCCATTTCTGACATCAAGGGAATTAGCCCCGCAATCATTCAACATCGAATTCACTTAACCGACGAAGCCAAACCCACTCGCAAAGCGCAACGTAGGCTTAACCCTAAGATGAAAGAGGTAGTTCGCGAAGAAATTCTTAAAATTCTTGACAACGGTATCATTTACCCCATTTCTGATAGCTTATGGGTCAGCCCCATTCACGTTGTTCCTAAAAAGTACGGACTTACCGTCGTCGCAAACGAACAAAACGAACTTCTTCCTACTCGGACTCAAACGGGTTGGCGTGTTTGCATTGATTATCGAAAATTGAATGTTGCAACACGTAAAGACTACTTTCCTCTTCCTTTCATCGATCAAATGCTTGAACGTTTAGCCGGTCATGAATTCTATTGCTTTCTTGATGGTTATTCTGGCTATAACCAAATTCCAATCGCTCCCGAAGATCAAGAGAAAACGACTTTCACATGTCCATTCGGTACCTTCGCTTATTGACGTATGCCTTTCGGACTTTGCAACGCTCCTGCAACTTTCCAACGATGTATGGTAGGCCTTTTTTCCGATATGATCAAACGCTTTCTTGAAGTTTTTATGGATGATTTTTCGATCTTTGGCGATTATTTTTCCTCTTGCTTACATCATCTTGAACTTGTTTTGAATCAATGTAAAGAAAAACACTAAACGTTGAATTGGGAAAAATGTCACTTTATGGTCAAACAAGGCATTGTCCTTGGACACATAATTTCAAATAATGGCATTGAGGTAGATAAAGCGAAAGTTGACGTTATTTCAAAACTACCCATTCCAAAATGCGTTAAGGACATTCGTTCATTTATAGGGCATGCTGGATTTTACCGACGCTTTGTGAAAGATTTTAGCAAAATCTCCCGTCCTTTAACTACTCTTCTAGGAAAGGACATTCCATTTGACTTTAACGTTGAATGTGTTGCCTCTTTTGAACGTCTGAAAAACGAACTCATTTCAGCCCCGATAATCTGCTCTCCCAACTGGGAACTTCCTTTTGAAATCATGTGTGACGCTTCTAACTTCGCGGTTGGTGCTGTCTTAGGACAACGCATCAACAAAATCCTTCACGTAATTTACTATGCGAGTATGACCTTGAACGACGCTCAACTCAATTATACGACCACCAAAAAAGAACTTTTAGCTGTCGTTTTTGCGCTTGAGAAGTTTCGATCTTACTTGATTGGTTCTCACATCACGGTCTACACTGACCATTCTGCTCTTCGACACCTTTTTGCTAAAAAGGACGCTAAGTCATGCTTAATTCGATGGATACTTTTACTCTAGGAATTCGATCTTACAATCAAAGACAAAAAAGGATCCAACAACGTTATAGCCGATCACTTGTCTCGTCTTCCAAACGCACCATCTTCTTTGCCGATCAACGAAAACTTTCCTGACGAACAACTCCTTTCTGTTTCAATCGACCCTTGGTTCGCCGACATAGTGAACTATCTAGTCACTAAGGAAACTCCCTCTTTTTGGTTCAAACAAGATAAATACAAATTTCTGTCCCAAGTGAAATACTTCTACTAGGACGACCCATACTTGTTTAAGTATTGTCCGGACCAAATCATTCGTCAATGCATTCCTGATAGCGAAATTAGGAGTGTTCTCTCATTCTGCCATGATCATGCCTGCGGTAGACATTTTGGTCCTAGGAAAACCGCCGAAAAGGTGCTTCAATGTGGTTTTTATTGGCCCACTCTCTTTAAGGATGCGTTCGAATTCTGTAAAACTTGTAGTCGTTGCCAAATGCTAGGAAAGATTTCTCGACGAAATATGATGCCTTTGAACCCCATCCTTACGATCGAAATCTTCGACGTTTGGGGTATTGACTTTATTGGACCATTCCCAAATTCTTTCGGAAACTTGTACATTCTTCTGGCCGTTGATTATGTTTCAAAATGGGTCGAAGCCATTCCATGTAAAACAAATAATCATAAAATTGTCGTGAAATTCCTAAAAGAAAACATCTTTTCGAGGTTCGGCACACCTCGCACGATAATAAGCGACAATGGAACACATTTCTGTAATCGATCTTTTGAATCCTTAATGAAAAAATACTCGATAACCCACAAGTTGTCCACTCCTTATCATCCGCAAACGTGTGGTCAAGTTGAAGTGTCGAATCGTCAAATAAAACAGATTCTGGAGAAAACTCTAAATAGAAATCGAAAGGATTGGTCACAGAAATTGATCGACGCGCTTTGGGCTTACCGTACTGCTTTTAAAACTAATCTTGGAATGTCCCCTTTCTGATTAGTCTACGGTAAAGCCTGTCATTTACCCGTTGAAATTGAACATAAAGCACTTTGGGCAATAAAAAACTTAAACCTTGATCTTGAACAAGCTGGCAAAAACCGAAAATTGCAACTCAACAAATTAGAAGAACTTAGGAACAACGCTTATGAAAATGCGAAAATTTACAAGGAAAGAACCAAAGTTTTTCACGACAACTCAATCCTAAGAAAAACGTTTTTGCCAAACCAAAAAGTTCTATTATATGACTCACGACTTCATTTATTCCCTGGAAAGTTAAAGTCAAGATGGACCGGACCATATGTTGTTCGAACTGTTTTTCCACATGGTGCCATCGAAATAGAAAATCCGAGGGATGGAGCCATATTCAAAGTCAACGGTCAACGTCTAAAACCATTCTTGGAATTACCCACTGATCGAGAGGAGGAGCTCATGATTCTTCATGAGCCATGCTACGTCAAGTAAGAAAGTTAAGTTAAACCTCCTTTGTAAATATTTCACTTCTGTTCATTCATTGTGTCATGCATTGACTGTGGGGACACAGTCAAAAATTAAGTGTGGGGGGGGGGTCTCATTTTCATTTTATTTTGCATAGTCTAAGTTGTAAAGTTCCCCTTTTTCTTTTTCTTTAAAAAAAATGTTTTGCATTTTTATTTACTTTTAATATATGACATGATGAATTTAGCATACGGTTTTGGTCGTACGATTAAAATATTTGGAATTTACTTCTCTTAATGGATAACAAAAGAAAAGTTTGAAATATGAACAAATTTGGTGTAACTGGTTTATAGGGAGATTCGTAGGTGATGAGTATGAAATGTTTTCTAAATTGTAATCCGATTAAATGAATGGTTAATTTAGATTACTTACGTTAACACTTTAGATCGTTTAAGTGAAGTTGTGCTAAGATATTCTCGCTAAACTCTCCCTCTTAAAAAAAAGAATATATATATATATAATAATCCAATGGTATCCAACATTGCTGGTACATCTGGCGTTGGTGTACAAACCCGCCAAGCTCTATCCGGCACCTTGTTGACAAAGTCAGCGTCAAGATATCTTGGTCTCATTTCATGAGTTGGTGTATATAGATATAATAATCCAAGGGTATCCAACATTGCGGGTACATCTGGCGTTGGTGTGCAAACCCGCCAAGCTCTATCAGGCACCTTGTTGACAAAGTCAGCGTCGGTATATCTTGGTCTCATCTTATGAGTTGGACACCTTAGGATTACTGACCCTCACGTAAGTCGTAGTGAAGTGTAGGGGTGGTATACCTAAGTATTTGTAAATAATAATAATGTAAATATTTTGTAATAAAGAGAGAGTTAGCACTTGAAATCCAAGCACACTCTTCACTTATTTGACCTAACTTGCCAACCAAAAGTAATTAAAGATGCCATCTTACGATTGTTGATATCGATTACAGAATTCATTTCATATTTGCACTATGTTTTTACCAAAACAACTGGCCAAGCTAGAGGAGTTTGTAGCGATAACTGACTTTGTTTGAAGTTTTGATTAGTAACGGACTTAAATTTCATAGTGACAACCCAAACTAATGTTAACTCCTTCTTGTAAAATTTAAAAGTAAATTACCCATTTGTAAATAATCTTGCATTTTTGTAAATATTTTTTGCATTTAACTTTTGGATTTTGTGGGGTAGTATCCGCTGAAAACCCTCACGAGACAACACTCGTCCTACTGGGGACACCCAGAGGTTTAACGGCTTGTTGCATACGCTCAATGCAATCGTGCTCCCTACGAAAGTGGATTTATCTTAGTTTCTTTACTTTATTTGAGGACGAATAAAAAGATAAGTGTGGGGGTATTTGATGTGCACGTAAAAATGCACATATATATTCACATATTTACTCTTGTTTAGTTTAATAAATGAACATTTTTGGGCATTTTATGTGATCAAACCATGTTTTAAATATTTTCAAAATCATCACTTATTTTGGGAAAAAAAGGGGTCACTTGTGCATGTTTTAATTTGTGAAATCTTTTACTCGTTCCTTGTTATTTACTCTTGTAGGAATTTAGGAGCTAAAATGATATATACACATGAAGAGATGAAGGAAAGCATGCACATACACAAGAGAAGGCAAAGAATTAATACATCTTATGGATAGTGGAGGGCCCATCTTTCAACTAGCCCACTTGCTTCATATTATTGAATGGGACAAAAGGCCTCATGCATTCTACATGACATATTAGTGGCTAAGATCAATTAGAAGCTTCATGAAGGGCCATTTTGGGGAATTCCCAAGAAAAGTGATTAGGGTTTTAGGGTTTTAGATCATGTATATATACCCCTTTGTTTCATGTATTTGATATCTCCTTTTTAGCATATGAAAGTGTAAGTGATCAAATAAATAAAAAATGGCTTCCAAGTCTATTTCTTTTATGTCTATCTTATGTATCTTTTAATTTCTATGCCTTACTTTCATGTTCATAGTTTAGATTTACATTCATGTTCATAGCTTAGATTTACTTTTATGTTCATTTACTTTATGTTCATAGCTTAGATTTACTTTATGTACTTAGTTTAGTTTTCTTCTTGTTCTACTTAGTTTTTCTTTCATTTTGCTTGATTTTCTAATGTTGAAACTTACATGTGTTGATATGATAACACATATGAGTGGCTAATCCCTTGATTTAGGGGTAATGATGCTCTCTAACTTTGTGTAAGTTCAACAAGTGTATGGTTTGTGATCTTTAATATGTGCTTAATGTTAGTGAATATGGATGTAAGTTTATACATATGAGTTTGATAGGTTATGTTGCATTTGCAAATGATCTATTCTTATTCAATATAAACACAAGTTACATCAATATTTGCTAAGTGATTATTGATTTTGAAATGAAAGTATGAACAAAATTTGATGGTCTATAGTTCTAACCAATAGTTCATAGACCATACTTAGAATAGTTTTGCTTTAGTTTCATTTTCATGAGAATCATAAGTGGTTTAAATATTACATTTATATCACTTATTGAGATCATACATTGTATGTTTGGTAACTTACATAAAGGTGAGGGTGGATTTACCTCTAAATTACTCTCTAGTTTCATATTTAGCTCTCAACTTAGTTTCTAGTTTCATAGATTTTATTAGAACAATTCATAGTTTGGTTTAATTCGATTGAATAAAATTGAAATCACTTCTTTTCCTGTGGATCGACTCGCACCCACTACGTATTACAATAGTACGCCGTGCACTTGCGGTTATTTCAATATTCGTGCGACGGTTTTCTAATTTAATAGAATATCCGTTGCAGCGAACAAGTTTTTGGCGCCGTTGCTGGGGAAGGAATTTTATTTTATTTTTATTCTTCGGATTAATTTTGTGTGTGTTTCATTTTGTGTTTTGTTTGTTCACTCGTGTTCATATTTGTTTGTGTGTTTCTCTTTATTTGTGTGCTTTTTGTTTAGTTTTCTTGTTCTTCTTTAAAAAAAATGAGTTCGTCTCAGCTTTCTTTGTTTTACTTTTGTTATCAACCTCTTATGGATCAGATAGAGCTTCGCAACAAGAGGATCCACAGATTTTAGACATCTTGGATAGGCTCAGTAAAGTGGAGACTTCTAGTCACCTCAGTAGATATTCCACATACGATAGTGGGTGGTTGGGACGAGATGGAAGGCTTTGTGTTCCCCAAATTGGGTTTTTGTTGAAGACAGTCCTAGAGGAAGCCCATTATTCTAAGATGATTATTCATCCAGGCGGTGATAAGATGTATAGAGATATGAAGAGGGTTTTCTTTTGGGCTGGGATGAAGAAGGATGTGGCGAAGTTTGTTTCTCAATGTTTAATTTACCAGAACGTCAAAGATGAGCAAAAAAATCCCAGTGGTTTACTTCATCCTTTGGAGATCCCATAGTGGAAGCGGGAGAGCGTCTCTATGGATTTCATCAATGGTTTGTCTAGATCAAGGAAGGGCGACACCAGTATTTGGGTTGTAGTAGACAAACTTACTAAGAGCGCTCATTCCAGTTAAGAGTAAGTGGACGGCAGCATGGTTGGCAGCAAATTACGTTCGTGAGATAGTCCGTCTTCATAGAGGAGTTTCCAATACTGTAAGTGATTATGACCCCATTTTCAGCAGTGAATTTTGGAGGAGCTTGCAAGAAGCATTAGGTACACAGTTGTGTTTGCGCATCACTTATCACCCTCATTCTGATGGATAGATGGAAAGGTTGAACAGAGCTCTTGAGGATCTTTTAAGACTGTGTATCCTATACTTTGGAGGGACTTGGGAAGAGCATCTTCCTTTAGTATAGTTCACCTACAACAACATTTACAAAACTAGTATTGGCATGGCACCCATTGAAGCATTATACGGATGACCCTGTAGATCACCGACTTGTTGGTGGGAGTCTATAGAAAGACTTCTATGTGGACCATATATGGTTAGAGAAACTTCCGAAAAGGTTGATCCTATTAGACATCGAATGAAGACATCTCAGGATAGGCAGAAGTCCTATACAGACAAGAGAAGCACTGACATTGAATTTGAGGTGGGAGACATGGTTTTCATTAAGGTATCACCATTAAGAAATGTGGTCCACTTTGGATCTGTAGGGAAATTGGCACCAAGATTTGTAGGGCCATTTCCAATAACATAAAGGATTGTCCAAATAGCCTATAGAGTAAAGCTACCAGAAAGACTATCCGGCATCCATGATGTTTTCCACGTTTCTCATTTGCGGAAGTGCTTGAATGATACCGCTGAAGTAGTTTAGCAAAGTATATTGGAGGAAGTAGAGGTGGAACAGGAGGCAACAATTAGATGAGTTTTTACTCGTATTCTTGGATCAGAAGTTAAGAAGCTACGGAACAGAGAGGTCAAGTTGATAAAAGTTCAATGGGGAGACAACCAAGAGGATACAACTTGGGAGACCGTAGAAAAGATTCGCGCTTCGTACCCTTTTCTTTTCAAGGGTTTGTTCTTAACTTCCTTTCCAAAGCTTTTATTCATGCTTGTTTCTATTATTTAAGTATATCCTATCGATCGAATCTTTGACCTTTAGGTAGGAATCCCATGAATGTAAACATGTGTTTGAGACATGTTATGTTTGATGGATACAAGTGGATGCAAGTGTTTGCTAGTGGTTGCTCGTGGATGCATACACATACACATTAGACACTAGATCGACACAATCACTCTCATATTGCATATGAATGTGCATGCATTTTTCTTCTTTGTATGGATGGAAATGGATGTATTATCATATGGATGTTGCATTTGGTTGAATGATTGTACACACATATACAACTTACATGTTATAATATGATTATTTGCATACATGATGTATTCATGACGCTAACATACATTGCATTAAGGAGGTCGACTGAATCATTAGACCGCTCGATCTTTCGCATTAGTATAAGGACATATACAAAAACCTTTGCATATGTTCATATAAGCATTAGAAATCATTTAAGGACAATGGTTGCCTGTGATTGATGGATGAGTAGATGAATGTGGATGTTAGGATATACATTCTTCTTAAGTTGGAGATTTCGGGGATGAAATCCTTTGAGTAGGGGAGAATGTAACACCCCGTAATTTTAACAACAGAAAAGATGATAAATTAAGGGATAATTAAATAAATGTTTAGAATTAAGTGAAACGGATTGCGGCATTATGTTCATCTCAGAATTCTAGTCAAAATACACACCTGGTTCGCGTAAAACTGACATTATATGAAGAAGTTATTAAGGTTTGAAGTTTGTACATGCATAAGAAGAATGTGTGTATATATAAAAGCCCAGAATTCAAAATTAGTTCAAAATAATTCAAAATTGCAGAAAAAGGGATGAGCGAAAAAAATCCCACCCAGGGGTGTTGACCCCATCAAAGGGGTGTCGGCCCCTGGGTCGACCCCTTACGGAAGTTCTGGGCAGAATTCTTCTGGCTGAATGTGGACTTTTTTCTTGACTAGGTTCATTGGCTTTAGGCTATAAATAAGACCCCGTTTTTCTAGTTTCACCACACCTAAAACAATGGAGAACTAGATGTTGCCTCTGTCCAGATTAAATCAAGTCTTTTCTTCTTCAGAAATCAAGTCATTCAAGTTTAGAGATCTGTGATTCAACATCAGCAATCCCTTTACTATTTTTCAAGATCTAATCACAGTGAGTCTATGTTAATTTTAGATCAAAATAATTAAAGTTAATCTTGACATGACTATAACTCAGATCTGTTATAACCTGTGTATTTATGTTATTCTGACATGACTATGAACTAGATCCAATCCTATACCTATTTATCATGTCAGATTTGCCATTGTTAGTTGATCTAATTCATTGTTTAGATCTTATCATGATTGTTTATGATGTACCTATTATGTTAGAATCGGTTCTATTGTCACATGTTCATCGGATCAGTTCCTATATGCTTATCTTGTCATTATGCCACTGTATATTTATGCCTATTGTTGCTATTATATGTCAATCTTGTTAGTATGATCATTTCTGTCCTCTTCCCTTCATCTTTACCCTTTTATTTTTATAGCCAGGCTACCTTCGAGCTTAGGCATGCCGCTAAAATATGAGAATGCGTTAAAATTAGGAACAAGGGGAAAATGGTAAAATTGGGGCATAACTTGTAAATGGAAATTTGGGCATAACTTGAATGAAATATATGAATATGAATTTGGGGGCATATGGTTATTATGAACATAACTTGGGAAAGGGGCATGAAAACCTATAATGACATAGGAATAATTGGTTAATAATGAAAATGCCTAGAATTACAGTAATTATAAACTGTAACCGCACCTAAACACGAGGTTAAATTACACTTGTGGTGGAATTCTGTCCGGAACCAACCGGCTTATCCAGCGACCACAAGTGGTGAATCTAATGTGAGGGGTCTAATTGCATAAACACGTGACGTGCTAAGACACGGGGTTAAGCCCGACTTGTGGAAGAAGTCTGCCCGGAACCGCCCGGCATATCCCGCATCCACAAGTTGTAGGTTTAAAGTGGGAGGTCTAGTACACTATAACCATAAATGAATATGGTAATAAACTTGAATACTTAACCTAGTTGAACCCATAGGGATTGTATATGTTAACTTGAATAGGGGTTAAGTAAAATTGTACGAAACAGTGGGAGGGTTAAGTACATCTTGGGTCGGTGGGCAATATATGTATATAGACCCACAAACTTAACCTATGGGGTTATGCAATCTTTTACTTTGGTATGACATAATCTATGGAACCTAGTGGGGATGCAAGCATAGGGGGAAGCTTGTATCATCTTGTGTGTGGGACCCGTTTCAGTCAATAACCCACATATAGGTATCAAATGAGTACTCCGAACTAGGTTGGAGTCGGGGCATGCTTGCTGGCTGATAGTAAGAGATCCAAACGAAGGGTGGGGTGGGCGGCGCGTTACGATGGAGTCATATGCGTGCATGGGTCCGGAAGAGAAGGTTTAGACATTGTGACGTCAGTAGATATGGTTGTGCACATCCTGAAAACGAAGGTTTTCCACTTTAGAAAGTGATACACCCTACTGTGGGGCCAAAACAGAATATCTACGGAGTAGGGAGCCGATCGATTGGAGTAGTAATTAGGGTACATCTAGACTCTGGTATGTTTAGGAGCCCGTTATATCCTTAGGGGTAACTCCGGTATGTTGTGCTGCTTGTTGATTGCATGGGGTTAAAACCTCTCACTAGTAGTACACCTATGTCTACCATCTTATAGTTGTTGGGATCATATCATCTTGGTTATACTAGTATTGGTGTAGAGAGAAAGAGAAAGTACTAGAGAAGCGCAATATACTCTATCATGTTATTCCTGTTTACCTTGTCATACCTACCTTTATATGATGTTATCTCTCTTATCCACTTTATATGCCTGTCATGATACTTTTACTTATTTAAATGCTAAAAGTAACTATACTCACCAGACTTTGTGTCTGGCCTATTTTTTTTCCCCTTCTTTCTCTTCTGTCCCCCCCCCCCTCCCCCGGTTCTCAGGGTAGGAATACTCAAGCTTGATCATGAATCTGCTTTCATCTTGCTTGGAGTTGTTTTAGATGTACGACTTGATTTCATATCTCTTAACTATGGCTATGTTTTGGGGATTATGATTCTTTTATTATTATACTCTTATGTTTTAAGTACAAGACATAAGTTTTAATGATGTACTAGGTTTTATGCATTTCAGACGTATGATGTAATTCCGCTGCTATTTTATACCTGCCTTGTAATGTTTATATTTCTATTTACCTATAACGCTTCAAGAAACTTAATGCATTCTCTTAATGAGTGACATTAACGGACGTGGGCTGTCACACTTCTTCTTCTCCTTCTTCATCCTATCTCTAATCACCATTATTATACTTTAATTTCTTGATTTCTATACTTGTACTCTACCGATTTCTACAAAAATTATATCATTCTTTTTTTCTTCTCAATCTCTATCGACTATTATATGTTTGGAAGTGCTATTCAAAAGTTATAGAGTCTTTATAATCATTTGGGAATTATTTGAGAAAGGATGTGTTCTTTGTAGCCAGGAAATCAAGGAAAGGGAGCAGTGTTAACCATGTAGCCATGAAGTCAAGGGTGGTGGAATCAGTGTTAACCTTGTAGCCATGAGAGCAAGGTGTTGTACTTGGATTCTGTTATTAATAAAAACTCTACACAATCCAGCGTTGCATGGACTGGACGTAGGAGTAATCCAAACTAGTATAAAATCCGGTGTGTTCTTTCCTTTTTTGCATTTTATATTTGCTTATCACTGCGTCTGTTATTGTTTCCGTGTTTGTGATCATTTCTGGTGTGATATTCACTGATGTGATTCATATAGTAGTTCAAGCCTATTCAAATTTCCCATAATCTCTATAAAACACTATTCACCCTCCCCCTCTAGTGTTAGTTTTTCCTTAAGATCCTTAATCTGCATCCCTTAACTATTAGTATCAAAGCATAGGTTTTAAAAAGTTCATCATCTGAATTTTGGAAATATTAAATGGCAACCAACACTGGAATTTCTAATGATAATAATTCATTTGGAGAGCGTCAGTCCACTGTTAGACCACCATTATTTAATGGCAGTAATTGTTCTTATTAGGAATGTAGAACGAAAATATATTTGCAATCTGTAGGATTAGACACTTGGAATAGTACACATATTGAATATGTTGAACCCACTACTAACTTTGCACAATGTACTAATGAACAAAAGGCTGCTGCACAAAGTAATTCTAAGGCTATAAATATGTTATTCTATTCATTAGATAGAAATGAATTTAATAGAATGTCAGTTTGTAAATCTGCTTATGAAATATGGAGAACATTGCAAGTTACTCATGAAGGAATCAATATAGTTAAACAGACCATGATATCTATGTTAACTAATAAATTTGAGTTATTTAAAATGAATCAGAATGAACCAGTCTCCGGTATATACTGCATGTTTCAGGAAATCGTGCATTCATTAATAGCTTTGGGAAAAACTTATTCTGAGGTGGATCAAGACAGAAAAATTCTCAATTCACTAACTCTAGAACGGGATCAAAAAACACTGGCAATTAAAGAGGCAAATAATGTTAGTGAAATGAAGATTGAGGAGTTAATAGGAAATTTGATATCGTTCGAAGTTCGGTTACAAAAAAGAAAGGAGATGTAACGACCCGCATTCTACGTATCGGAGGATAATAGAATACTTATTTTTTTTTCATACAAAGTTGTATGGTCGTGTAACTTTGGGGAACGACTATTGGGATCATTTCCCATGTTCACGATTTTTGCCGAATTTTAAATGACCGTTTTGCCCTTGGAGAATCTTGTTTTGCCTATAACTTTTGATTGGTAAGGAGTTTTGACTGGAAACCACTTCCAATGGATTCCAATAATGGTTTACCTTTCCGTAGAGTGGTCACATTTGTCAAACGGACTTACTGTTTGGGAGATATGGCTGAAATAAGGTTTGGAAGGTGAAAACAACATAATTGAGCTTAACCGGGCGATTAACAGCTAAGCCCATAACCCATTTCGGGATTAGGGTTATGGGAGGGCTGATAGGATTTGCAAAATCAGTTTTGTTCATTTTTCTAGCCGCCGTTTACCTCCCTCTAACCCTAGTAATGGCCTCCACCTTTTAAATCTCACCCTAATTGCTTTCTAATCACTAATTAAGCAAAACTACATCAAATCACGAGAAATTAGCATCAAATCAGAGACAGAGCGGCTTCTATACATTGGAATTCATGCCATATCAGTCATAGTTTCAGATCTAAGATTCATTTGTGGCTAAGGTGAGTGATTTGCACTTTTATTCACTAATTACGGCTGATTAGGGGTGATTAGTGATAATTAGCGAAATTATGCATCATAAAAATCTGGAAAAATATGTAGAAATTTTAAAATATTATTTTATGTCACTAGTGAAAATTTGGGTTAATTTGGATTAAGTTTGCTAATCCTATAGTTAAAACATGGTTAAGGGGATTAAGCGGAAAATCATGCTTTTGGGGTATGTTTGATCTAAAATATTTCATGTGATTTATGTTTAAATGTTTTTGATTGATTCGATATGTTGCTATTGTTGTTTGGGATGTTTTATGATTTCATAAGAAGGTTAGAATGGTTGAAAATGTCGTCGTTTGGCGAAAATAGCTTGTTGGAAAAGTTCCAGATTTTCAGAACCGGTTAGGAGGGAGACCTGATCCGAACCGGTTAGGAGGAAGACCTGAACCAATCCGGATATGAGAAAGAGACCCGAATCGATCCGAATAGGAGAAAGAGATTCGAACCGATCCAGATAGCAGAAAGAGACCTGAAGCAACCCAGATAGGAGAAAGAGACCCGAACTGACCCGGATAGGAGAAAGAGACATGAACCAAACCGGATAGGAGAAGGAGACCCAAACCGAGCCAGATAGGAGAAGGAGACCCGAACCTAATAGGAGAAGGAGACCCGAAACAAACCGGATAGGAGGAGGAGATCCGAACCGAACAGGATAGGAGGGAGAGACCCGAACCGAACTAGATAGGAGTAAGATCCGAACCGAACCGGATAGGAGGAGGAGACCCGAACCGAACCGGACAATAGGAGGAGACCCAAACCGAACCGGAGGAGACCAAAACCCGAGATGTAAAGATAGTCCAAATGGGAAGTTATAGCTCATGATCCAGATGGAAACCAACGAGTTAAATTCATGAGTTGGGCTTTGCTGCGGGACATGTGCAAAGGGTTATCGATATCTATAGCTTTGGTTCACCACTGGGAGATGGATTAACGGCTATGGATCAGCGCAATGGGACCGTTAAGACTCCTTAGGGCAAGTGAACGTAGCATGGCTATGAGCCAGTGCAGTGGAGTCATCAAGCTCCATGGGCCAAAGTGGACATAGTAAGGGATTAGTGGTTATGGACTAGCGCAATGGGGTCATTATGACCCCAAGGGCAAAGTGGTCATGGCAAAGGATTTGGTGGTCAAAGTGGTGGATATTGTATATTTTACGCATTGAGTGAGAGATGTGAGGTTGATTGCAATGTTTGATGTTTGCTATCACCATGACATGCACACCCCTATTTTACACATTATGTTAGTGTTACCTTAGAGTATTGTACATCTTTTTGTGCTAACTCTTTGGTTGTAGGTCCAGGTTCATGTATGACCATTTATACCTATTATTGTTTTATTTTGCTGCTATCGCTCATACCAGACTTTTGTCTGACTTAGAGTTTTATGTCTCTTATTATTACTATGGGTGCTCCTAAACGAGCAGACTAGAGACAGGTCAGGTGATTATGCACGAGTAGATGTCCGGAGACGAGCATGAGGCTTCCACGTACTATTTACATATATTCTTCCTGTGTTGTTGTTGGTGGTCACTACTTTGGGCATTAGTAGTGTACCTTTTCTAATTTACTTTAGAGACAGTATCTGAAGTTGTAATAATGGTTTGGATCATAAGTTGTATTTTGGATTCCGCTGCTATGATGATTTAGTACTTAGCTTATGCATGGTCTCGCCTATTTTATGTCAAGTTATGTTGTTATTATATTTTATTCCATGCGCTGCGAGATATACTACATGTTCTTTGTTGATTCATAGTTATAAAACCCTTTACTTTGACGATCGTCTCGTGCTAGTCGGGCATTGGCACAACGCATTTCGGGGAAATGTCGGCTAGTCCGGGGTGGGCCGTCACACTTGGTATCAGAGCCTAGGTTGCGTAGTTAACCTGGGGAAAGAGACCAGGGAGAGATAATGTACATATATGGGAGTGCGTATTTGTGATATTTTGGCTTTTAAAAGCTATGTGTGTGTGTCTATATATATATATATATATATATATATATATATATACTATTAGTATATCTAAGGATGAAGTTGCATTGTACTGGCACCACTATGGAGATGATTAATCTTTTTCTTTTTATAGATTGAATGATGAGCCGATATACGAGGAGTAGGGGTTCGGGGCCCAATAATAGGAGTGCTTCTGATATGAGAACGATGTTTACTACCTTCATGAGAGAGATGCTTAGGGATATTCAGGGAGCAGTTACTAATGCCGCTAATGGTGGTGATGCAGTAGCGCAGGCATCTAGAGCTGATTTCGCCAAGCTCTACAAGGATTATACTAGTCTTGGTGGGAAGTCGTTCCACGGAACGGAGTTAGCTATGGAGGTTCAAGATTGGCTTGATAATTGTTAGCGCATCTTCAAGGATTTAGGGATTGATGATGCAATGAAATCGCTGATGCATTGAAGAGAAAACTAGCATCACGCCAACTTCAAGGACGAGCAATGAACTGGTGGAATGCTATCAAAGCGGCTACTCCTGAGGATCAAGTTACTTGGAATCAGTTTAAGACCCATTTCAATGACAAGTTTATTCCAGCTGCTTAGAAATCATAATTGTTTAGGAAATTCTTGGAACTTAAGAAGAATGGTAGGGCAGTCTCAGAATATATTGTTGATTTCGATACTTTGTCGAAGTATGGATTATCTCTTATCGATACTGGCGAAAAGAAGAACGAGAAGTTCATAACTGGCTTAGATGAGTACTTGGGGGAAAGACTGATAAATCATATAGATGAGACATTCAAATCTAGTATGGGAAAGGCATTGAGATCTGAGAGCCTTTACCCTAAGTCAAAGGCCGAGGTTGCTATTACATCTACAGGGGAGCCAAAGCCGCAAGCAAGCAGTGGAGGCAAGAATAATTCCTAGAATAAGAGGAAACAGAACCAAGCTAAGGATGGTCAGAAGAAGAATAAGAAAGATGTAGAGTGTTATAGCTGTGGCAAGAAGGGCCACTATGCTAAAGATTGTCAAGCAAAGCTAACGGACAGGAAGTGCTTCAATTGCGGCCAAGTAGGACATCATAAGGATAAATGTCCACAATCTCCTAAAAAGAAGCAGATTGTGAAAGCATATGCTATCAACATTGTTCCTTCTTCGTCGAATGCCCTAACTGCGGTGCACAAGGGAAAGAGCGTCATTATTCAAGGTATGCTTTCTATTTATGATGTTCCTGTTGGAGTACTGTTTGATACCGGGGCTTCCCATTCCTTCATATCTAGTGACCTAGTAGATATGTTGGGATTGGAACCCGAGATAGTCAATAGACCTTTATTTGTGATGAACCCAATTGGTGGTTCGACTAGCCTTTGCACGATTTGTCGTAATTTGGTCTTATCGAGTCATGGATGAATGTTTTCTTGTGATTTCTTTGTTTTGGGCTTTACTGGGTTTGGCATTATTTTGGGAGTCGATTGTCTCCAAAGATATGGGGTGGTGGTAGACTGTGAGGGGATGAAGGATCTTCAAAAAGTTGCAAAGGGGCCTAGGGTAATGGAGCTTGGTTTGATCGGAAAGCGGCTGGGAATGATGGAGTTCCTTTCCGTCGTCGATCATGAATAACAGGAGGGGGTTTCTGATATATTTTTTATATAATTTTAATTAATGAAAAGAATTTTTCTATTGGGCGATATTTATATAAATTGGAAAATAGGGTCTTCTCTAAACGAGCTCTAACTCAAACCCAACGAGTGTCGCCGCTAGCTAAATACCCCCATTCCAAACACAATGGGATATGTTTCGTAAGCCAATTCGACTGTTGCAGTCAGTTATTCTTCAAATTAAAGTATTAAACCTTTAATTTTAGATTTGAACGTACATTGTAATTTGCCGGGGCCACATACTGATCCTAAAAATTCCCAAAAAATTAATCTAGCTATGTTGGGACGATATGGTCCCAACAAAACTAGTTTCGTTGAATTCTAAGACCATTTGAAAAATGGCCCTTTTTTGGTCGATCCAATTTAACTGAAATCAGCCAAACACATTTTCCTTCGCCACGCTCACATATTAACTTCAAAAATTATGGAATTTGAAACCTAGCAATAATTTGACATCCCGGATCCAATAAAAGTGGTTTCATCGTTATTTTTTAAAATAATTCATTTTAAATATTCAAAATTCATTAAAATTGCCAAAATAAAAAATTTAAATTGGTTGGGATTTCCGGGTTATTACATGTGACCATTAGAGCAGACGATGGGAGGAGGGTGGTATTGGGTTTCCTACCTAGTGATGAGGTGATGGCTAGTTTTCTACATACCATCGACATCCCGCAGGATGAGTTATCATATGTGTTTATTGCTGGCGAGTATCCGGACATCTTCAAGGAAGTGACCGGACTTCCACCACACCGAGAGATCAAGTTTCGTATTGATTTAGTGAAAATGCCAGACATATAGTGATTCCACTTCGTCGTATGGCACCAATGGAGTAGCGAGAGCATCAGTTGTATTTGCTACTAAGGCAGATGGTTCCCTTCGTTTATGTGTAGACTACCGTGAGCTGAACAAGGTGACTATGTAGAATTAGTATCCTCTCCTGCGGATAGACGATTTGTTTGATTAGTTGGATGGAGCGAGAGTGTTCTCCTAGTTAGATCTCGCTACAAGTTTTCATCAGCTCCGGGTAGCAGCTGAGAGCATTCCTAAAACGACATTTTGGATGCCGTCTGGATTTTATGAGTGGTTGGTCATGCCATTTGGATTGACCAATGCACCAGCATATTTTGTGGATCTTATGATTAGGGTATTCAGGGATCAACTGAATAAGTTTGTTCTTGTGTTTGTGGACGATATCATAGTTTACTCGAGGACAGAGGAAGAACACAAGGAACATTTGAGGATAGTGATGGAGGTGATAAGGAAACACCGGTTGAAAGCAAAATTTTCTACGTGTCACTTCTGGAGGAGTGAAGTGAGATTCTTAGGCCATGTTTTTTCAGACAATGGTATTGTCGTAGATCCTGCGAAGGTGGCCACAGTGCAAGATTGGTCTACGTCCAAGAATGCAATGAACGTGAGGAGCTTCTTGGGGTTGGCTGGATATTACCGTAAGTTTATCCAAGACTTCTCCAAGATAGCGGCACTGTTAACTCAATTGACCAAGAAGAACCAACCTTTTTCCTGAGATGGAAGGTGCGAGGATGCATTCAATAGCCTAAAGGAAAAGTTGACGTGTGCACTAGTGTTAGTTATTCCTAAAGGGAATGAAGAGATGACAGTATACACCACTACAACAAAAACAACATATTACAACTTTAATTTTACAACGGTGGTAAAAGCACCGTTGTAATAAATGGATTTTTACAACGGTGGTAAAAGCACCATTGTAATAAATGGTTTTTTACAACTGTCAATTCCCTAAAGTTGTAATAAACGTATTTTTAACAACTATTTGTTTTGTTAGTTGTAATAGATGCCCATTACAAACTTCATGTTTATAATATCTATATTTAATAACTAATTATATTAATATTTAATAATAATTAATAATTAATAATAAACTTAGGAATCAATAATATTTATTAATTATTATTAAATAATTAATAGTTAATAAGTGGTAATTAATGTTTAATAGTTAATGTTAACTGCTTATTAATTAATATTTCGGTGACATATACATTATAAGCTTTTAATAGTTATTACTCGATTATAACTAAGTAGAAATGTGAGAACCCAACTTTGATGATCCTAGATTATATTGATTTCAATTAAATCCATAATATTTGGGGTGAATAAATAAATAAATCATTTGTGATATGTACATGATGAATATGTGAAATTGTGCATGATTAAAATGGTGAATAAACATACACATTTGTTTGTATATTGTGTATGTGACATGAAAATTTTGTTTAAGTGTTATGATGATTTGGGGCCTAAGTTTTATAAGGGTTAACATTAAATCTAAGGGCAAAATGGACATTGGCAATGGTGAAACCCTACCCGTATGAAGCAAATAAAAGAAAATAGGCCGTCGGTTTCCATTTCATTCTCTCGTTCTAAAAAAAAACTTAAAAATGGCCGAAGCCCTAGAAATCGAATTGGGGAAATCGACCAACGTCTCACATCAAATAGAACTAATTTTGAGAGAAATGGTTTCCATGGGGAAGCGACAGTAGATCTGGGGGAGATCGAAACCCAAATTGAGGAACTACGGAGAGAAATCGAGATCTGGAAGCTAATCGGGTTTAAGGTAAGTGTATTTCCCTCTGTTAGGCACTATGACCTTTAATAGGAAGCTGATTTGCAAGTAATTCGTTTATGTGAAAAGGCAGGTCGAGAGACTCCAATTCGTGAGTGAGTTTTCATTCGAGCTGGACAACATCATAGGTAAATTCAGGTGAATTTTCATTTTCTAGATTGGAGGTCGGTGCTTTGAAAGGAAAAAACAAACCCTAATTTTTTGGTTTCTCGATTGTTGCTATCCTATTTTCGATAAATTGCTGAGTGTATGATCAATAATGGGTTATTTAATGATACTGCACTCCTATGCCTTTGGACTATGTAATGCTGCTGTGCGCCATTTTCTTTTTTTCTTATAATGAAATTGCAATTTCCTCCAGTCTATTGCTGGTGGCCTTGTACACTCAATTGCCATATACATCACTCGTATGAACCCAAAATCCTTGCATTAGTTTGGAATTTTAAATTTTTATTTATGTTAACATGCAAAATACTTTTGTTGGGAGAATGTTCATCATTCATTGTTTCATGTAGGCTTGTTTGGACGACTTTAATCATCACAATATTGACGTTGCTTGCAACCTTCTAGAAACATGTGGGCAGTTTCTTTACCGATCACCTGAAACAATAATTCGTATGTCAAATATGTTGGAGATACTCATGCGTTTAAAAAATGTAAAAAACTTGGATCCACGTCATAGTACTTTGGTAGAAAATGCATACTACATATGCAAACCGGCTATGTAGTATAAACAATACACTTTGAACCTAGATAAATATGTACTTCTTATAAACAATTGTCTTGAGAAATAAGTCAAACTTTAAAATTAGCCCATCCTTGCTTTCATTCGTAGGTCCACCCTTGATACTGTCTGAACATTCTATTATACTTAATCTATAGGTTTACGGCTGTTTGCTTGTGTTATTCAGTTTGTTTGCCTAGCTATAAGCAGGTGCTTTGCAGCTATATCTATATATTTTTATAAAGGAAAAGGACTTTACACTTTATAGCTATCTTCTGTGTTGCACCATAAAATAAAATACTAGAACCATCTCTTTCTGTTTTGGAATTCAATGGTTGTAGGGTAGTAATTTTTTTTTAAAGGAGAACTGGTTGTTGGATAAAAATAGTGTTTATATGAGATGATTGCTGAATAGTAATATAATCTTTACCAACAGTTAAATTTTGGTATAAACAATGTACAGGTTAAAATAGAAGATCTTGGAGAAGCAGCAGTAGTAGAGAGGAACCACGCAGCACGCACAATGACCGGAACGCCCGAATACATGGCACTTGAACTATGCGAAGAGAACAATGCAAAAGTGAGTTGTGACTGTATTATGTAAAAGTGAGGAATGTATGTATTGTTATGACTGTATTATGTAAAAGTGAGTTGTACGATAGTGGATCACAAAGTTGTACTAATTCAAATATTGAAATAAAATATTTAATTGATTATTTCAGTTCAGTGTAGTATCATTTTATTCAATATAAATATTTATTTTTATATGAAATGTAATGTATAAAGAAACAAAAATCATATTGTTATAATTAATTGTAGTACGAATTACTACAACGGTGAAAAAATGTTGTAATATATATTACTACAACGGTGGAAAACAGTTATAAAATATACATTTTACAACGGTGTTGCAACGGTGTATAAAAGTTGTAAAAGATTTCAGTCTATTGCAACTTCTTAATAGACGACGGTGGCTCCACCGTTGTAAAAAGTCTTTTACAACTGTTTTCCACCGTTGTAATAGGGTCATTTTGTTGTAGTGCACAGATGCCTGTGGTACCGGACTAGGTGCTGTATTGATACAAGGAGGTAGGGTTGTAGCTTATGCTAGTCGATAACTGAAACTACATGAGAAAAGATATCCTACCCATGATTTGGAATTGGCAGCGCTCGTGTTCACGTTGAAGATGTAGAGACATTCTCTCTTTGGGGAAAGATTCGAGTTGTTTACCGATCATAAATCGCTAAAGTATATTTTCTCTCAGAAGAATATAAATCTCCGTCAGCGGAGATGGTTAGAGTTCTTGGCTTCATATGATTTCAATATCGCATACACACCCGGAAAGGGAAATGGGGTAACTAATGCATTGAGTAGGAGACATGCCAGTTTGGGGGCTATGTTTCTGGAATGGAAGCAACTAGATTATATCGCGAGATATGATTTCAAACCTAAGTGCAAATTAGATCCAGCTATGTTAGCAAGTTTAATGATCAAACCGACTTTGATTGAGCGGATTGGTTCCAATCAGAGGGACAATCCTAACCTATTGGAAATCATCTCCAAGGTAGAGATCGGTATCGACGACGAGAGAATGAACAAGTATGGTCTTGATCGAGAAGGATGGTTTCAGAAGAATGGGAGACTAGTTGTACACAATGTTAATGGATTGAGAGATGAAGTACTTAGAGAATGTCATCACTCGAAACTTACTATACATCCCGGTGGTAACCAGATGTATCGAGACATGAAGCAGACCTACTACTGGGAAGGAATGAAGAGAGACATTGGGAAGTTTATATCCAAATGCATGAATTTCCAGTTAGTTAAAGCCGAGCAAAAGAAGCCTAGTGGTTTGTTACAACCGCTGAAAATTCCCGAATGGAAATGGGAACAAGTCTTAATGGATTTCATTGATGGTTTACCAAGGACTAGATTAGGTTATGATAGTATTTGGGTGATTGTGGACCGATTGACCAAAAGTGCAAGGTTTATACCGGTTAAGTCAAATAGAACGACGGCTAAATTGGCGGAACTATATATGAAGTGGGTAATGAGATTTCATGGAGTACCTAAAGGTATCGTGAGCAATCGAGATCCATTATTTACTAGTGGGTTTTGGAAGAGCTTACAAGAGGCTTTAGGGTCAGAATTACATCTCAGTACCGCATATCATCATCAAACCGACAGTCAAACAGAGAGGGTGAATCGTGTATTAGAGGATCTCTTAAGGGCTTGTATATTGGACTTTTGAGGATCATGGGATGACCATTTGCATCTGGTTGAATTCGCATATAATAATAGTTGTCATTCTAGCACTGGTATGGCTCCATTTGAAGCTTCGTATGGAAGACCGTGCAACTCACCATCATGTTGGTTGGAAACCGGTGAGAAGTTTGTGCTTGGGCCGGATGTAATAAGAGAAACTTCAGATAAGATCAAGGTTATTCAACAAAGAATAAAGGTCGCCCAAGATAGGCAGAAAAGTTATGTTGATAAAAGACAAAGAGATTTGAAATTCTCCGTTGGCGACCTAGTATTCGTCAAGATCCCTCCATTAAAGAGTGTAATTCATTTTGGCAGGAGAGCTAATTTGGCACCAAGGTTTGTTGGTCCATTCCCCGTTCTCGAACAAGTTGGAAATTTGGCGTATAAAGTTGGATTACCAGACAAGATGGCGGGAGTTCACGACGTATTTCATGTTTCTCAATTAAGGAAGTTCATGCACGATTCTGATATAACTATTTCACCAGATCAGTTGGATGATATCGAAGTAGAATCTGAGGTGGTTGGGAACCACTAACCGATTCGTATTGTCGGGTACGATATGAAGCAACTTCGTAGGATGACGGTGGAACTAATCAAGGTCCAGTGGGGTGATAATGAAAATGACTGTATTTGGGAAACAAGGGAGAACATAAAGAAGACGCAACCAGAACTCTTTGCCTGGTAAGATTTTAATTGCGATATAGTTATTCACTTTGTTATTAAATCGCATGCTAGGATAGGCTTGTTGTGTTGTTATGTATGTTTGATTGTTTGTAAATGGCTGATAGGCATGCGGGCCACCATTGTATGTTTTGGTTAATGAATTTCAAGGGCGAAATTTCTTAAGGGGAGAAGAGTGTAATGACCCGCATTCTATGTATCGGAGGATCGTAGAATATTTATTTTATTTTCATATGAAGTCGTATGTTCGTGTAACTTTGGGGAACGACTATTGGGGTCATTTCCCATGTTCACGATTTTTGCCGAATTTTAAATGGTCATTTTACCCCAAGTGAATCTTGTTTCGCCTATAACTTTTGATTAGTAAGGAGTTTTGACCTGAAACCACTTCCATTATATTCGGATGATGGTTTACCTTTCCGCAGAGTGGTCAAATTTGTCAAATGGACTTACCGTTTGGGAGATACAGCTGAAATAAGGTTTGGAAGGTGAAAAACAGCATAATCGGGCTTAACAGGGTGATTAACAACCAAACCCTTAACACATTTCGGGATTAGGGTTATGAGAGGGCTGATAGGGTATGGGAAATCAGTTTTGTTCAATTTTCTAGCCGCCATTTACCTCCCTCTAACCCTAGTAATGGCCTCCACCTTCTAAATCTCACCCTAATTGCTTTCTAATCACCAATTAAGCAAAACTACATCAAATCACGAGAAATTAGCATCAAATCAGGGATAGAGCTACTTCTATACATTGTAATCCATGCCATATCAATCATAGTTTCAGATCTAAGATTCATTTGTGGCTAAGGTGAGTGATTTGCACTTTTATCACTAATTACAGCTAATTAGGGGTGATTAGTAATAATTAGCAAAATTATGCATCATAAAAATCTGGGAAAATATGTAGAAATTCTAAATATTATTTTATGTCACTGGTGAAAATTTGGGTTAATTTGGATTAAGTTTGCTAATCCCACAGTTAAAACATGGTTAAGGGGATTAATGGGAAAATCATGCTTTTTGGGTATGTTTGATCTAAAATATTTTATGTGATTGATGTTTTAATGTTTTTGATTGATTCGATATGTTGCTACTATTGTTTGGGATGTTTTATGATTTCATAATAATGTTAGACTGGTTGAAAACGCCATCGTTTGGCGAAAATAGCTTGCTGGAAAAGTTGCAGATTTTCGGAACCGGTTAGGAGGGAGACCCGATCCGAACCGATTAGGAGGGAGACCCGAACCGATCCGGATAGGAGAAAGAGACCAGAACCGATCCAGATAAGAGAAAGAGACCCGAACCGATCTAGATAGGAGAAAGAGACCCGAACCGATCTGGATACGAGAAGGAAATCCGAACAGAACCGGATAGGAGAAGGAGACCCGAACCGAACCGGATAGGAAAAGGAGACCCGAACCGAACCGGATAGGAAGAGGAAACCCAAACCAAACTGGATAGGTTAAGGAGACCCGAACCGAACTGGATAGGACGGAGGAATCCGAACCGAACTGGATGGGAGTAAGACCCGAACCGAACCAGATAGGAGGAGGAGACCCGAACCGAACCGGACAGTAGGAGGAGACCCGAACCGAACCGGAGGAGACCAAAACCTGTGATGCAAAGGTAGTCCAAATGGGAAATTAGAACTCAGGATCCAGATGGAAACCAATGAGTTAACTTCATGAGTTGGGCTTTGCTGCGGGACGTGTGCAAAGGGGTTATCGATATATATAGCTTTGGTTCACTACTGAGAGGCGGATTAGCGGCTATGGATCAGCGCAATGGAACCGTTAAGACTCCTAAGGGCAAGTGATCGTAGCACGGCTATGAGCCAGTGCAGTGGAGTCGTCAAGACTCCATGGGTAAAAGTGTACATAGCAAGGGATTAGTGGCTATGGACCAACGCAATGGGGTCATTATGACCAAAGGGTAAAGTGGTCATGGCAAGGGATTTGGTGATCAAAGTAGCGGATATCGTATACTTTATGCACTGAGTGAGAGATGTGAGGTTGATTGCTATGATTGATGTTTGCTATCACCATGACATGCACATCCCCATTTTACACTTTATGTTAGTGTTAACTTAGAGTACTGTACATCTTGTTGTGCTAACTCTTTGGTTGTAGGTCCAGGTTCAGGTATGACCATTTATACATGTTATTGTTTTATTTTGCTGCTATTGCTCATACCAGACTTTTGTCTGGCCCAAATTTTTATGTCTCTTCTTATTACTCTGGGTGCACCTAAATAAGCAGACTAGAGACAGGTCAGGTGATTATGCATGAGTAGATATTCGGAGACGAGCAGGAGGCTTCCACGTACCATTTACATATATTCTCCCTGTGTTGTTGCTGGTCACTACTTTGGGTATTAGTAGTGTACCTTTTCCATTTTGCTTTAGAGACATTATTTGAAGTTGTAATGATGGTTTGGATCGTAAGCTGTATTTTGGATTCTGCTGCTATGATGATTTAGTTCTCAGCTTATGCACTGTCTGCTTGTTTTATGTCAAGTTATGTTGTTATTATATTTTATTCCATGTGTTGTGAGATATACTATAGGTTCTTTGGTGATTCATAGTTCTAAAACTCTTTACTTGGACGACCGTCTCGTGCTAGTCGGGCATTGGCACAACGCATTTCTGGGAAATGTCGGTTGGTCCGGGGCGGGCCGTCATAAGAGAATTAGTGGACAGAAAATAAATATATAGCATTCAAAGCAACAACTCACAGTTCTGAATCAAGTAGTGAGGATGACGAAGAAATTGCCTTAACAACAAGGAATTTCAGAAAATTTCTATGATATAAAAGGAGAAATAATTTTCAAAGAAATAACCAAGGAAGTTTGGGAAGAAACGGCGATAGATGTTACAACTGCAACATATCAGGCCATATAAAGAGAATGTTTCCATATGCAAATAAATCAAATCAACAAACAGATGATAATAATTCATCAAAAAAGAGGAAAAGAGCGCATGTAGCAACCATAGATGATTTAGATTCATCTTCAAGCGATGAAGAGCAAGAAACAGGATATTCGAATATGTGCTTCACCGCGATTCAGAATTCAGAAAATATTGAAGAAATGGATCTAAAAATCGAGGACGCCTTAATTAATTTTGATTGAATTGGTTTAATGGAAGTTTTGATTGCTTACCTTGTTTGAATTTAAAATTTGAATTCTAAATTCAAACTTGAACTTTAAAATCCAAATGTGAAATTTGAATTTTGAAATTCAAAATAATAATAATAAAACAATAATATAATAAAGACTAATTTTAAATGTTTGCTTAGATTAATATTATCTCAGGAAATAATAAACCTGAAAATATAAAACGTTAAAATAAAACAAAATCATAAGACAATATGTCTTTTGAAAATATACATATATGTCGACATACCAGAATAGACTGTCGACATATGTACTAGTAATTGAAATTCAAATTTTGAATTTCAAAAGTTTAAACTTTCAAAGTTCCCTCCATCTTTTCACCAACTTCTAAGGTTTGAAAAGGTGTCCTTATTTTCAGAAAAGTCATGTACATTCAATCTTTATTTAGTTATCTATTCAACTTTATTCTCTTTGCCTCTTATTCAAAATTCAAAACGACTATCTTCATTCTATTCTCTTCAGAACTTATCTCCAATTGGTTCCTCAGGTACACCAAAAACCATGAGATTGACCAAAACTCTCAAAGGTCATCTCTACAATGATCCAGAAGCTATTCAAGCCTATATTGACGATATAGCAAAAGGAAAAGTCAATGCGAACTTGAATATTCCCTTCTTATGATCTTCGTTCTCTTTTTCATCAAAATGAAGTTCTAAGTTTGATTGACTCTCGGGATAACGATGAAGTATGTTACCAGAATCTCATCAAAATGTTTTATGCGAATTTGAATCGTAGCTTTTACGAAGGAAATGAAAATCAAGTTTGGAGTAGCATTAAAAGCACTCAAATCTTTTTGGATTGTGAATTTTGGGTACCATCTTAAATTGTAAGAGTACAGGCTCAATTTTTCGGAATTTGAAATTGATGAAACAAATTTGGAAATGTATCATCACATCTTTGAAAGCAATGAAAACATGGAATTTAAAAATCGATTTTCCGTCCAGTAACAAGAATTGTTAACCTCCTTCTTCAACAAACTCTCACTCCGCGCTCCAGAAATTTCAAAAACCCTGCCCTCAAAGTCCAAAAAGCCCTTTTTGTCATCTTTGGCATTTATGATATTAATTGAGCCGATGTAATTTTGAAAGAGTTTATGCCTAAAGAAATGACCACCAAGCAAAACACTCTCTATCATGGAGTTTATCTTACCCTTATATTTAAATATTTTGGAATGGATATCAAAGGAGAGGAGTTTGTGCTAAGAAAGGTGCTTAACACGGCAAATGTAAACCTTATGAAAATTCCAGTCACTTTTAAGCCTTATGAAACATTTGAATAAAAGCAAGCCCGAATGGAACAAAAGGAAAATCCAATGGAAATCGATGAAGAAGAAGATTACTCTTTGGAAAGTGTAGAATGTATAACAAATAGTAGATCCATAACCAAAGAAAGACTTGTTCAAAACCAAGTCAAGTTAGCCAAGAACCAAAAGAATGTCAAGAAGACTCTTACCCAAATGTCTTATAAAATGAACAATTTTTTTGGCAAAGTAGGAAGAAAACTTAGATTATCATCATCGTCCGCTGAAATCTAAGTTTATTAGTTTCAGTTATCCTTTCGTATTTGCTTGTATTTCCATTTTAGAATCTCGTATTCAGTACCTTGTATTATTCGAATGTAATTTCTTTAAGTAGTAATATATAGTTTTTTTTTTCTGTTAAAATTGATCTCTAGTATCTATAAAAACATTAAAATTAAATTAAATAATATAATATAATAAGAAACAATTCAAAAATTAAGCAAAAATTCAAACACCAAAAAATTGATATGAGTATGTCGACATGTATATATGGACATGTCGACATATAACTATCAGGAAATTCAAATTGTTCAAATTTGAATTTTTGAATAAATACCTTATGTCTCTTCATTTTAATACAATTACCCTATTCTTCTAGACACTACAAGAAAACATGCATACGGTTATTTTCATTGGTTGTGTTTGATATGTAAATGTAACCAATATGATTTCTGATATTGTATTTGTTAGAATTTGATATGGAAAGGAGGAGAGAGATTAAACATAGAATAATTGGACGACTACATTGTTATTGCTTCACACCTTCAAGTTGATTACATCTCATAAGCTTTAAATAAATAAACTACTTCTTTAATTCTAGGTACATTCCTAAAGACTAGATAAAAAATCTTATTTCCTATAGAATAGAACAATCACAACAACTCTTTCCTAAACACATTAAAAGCTAGTTCTAATTATTCATGAACTAATTACTTTCAAGCACCAATGTAATTTAACAGTATTTAAGGGTATTTAAGGGCTTTGGTCGCATTTATTTAGCAATTGATTAAAATCTCAGTTACATTTAATACTTCCCTCCATTCCATTTGACTTCCCTCCTTTATTTCAATTTATCCGCCTAAACCTAAATAGATTTCTGCCTCGTGTTCCCCTAAATTACTTTCTCCTTTCTCGTCTTTCCTCCCATTGCGTTTCACAATAATGTCAAACAATCCAATTTAGTGTCCGTCTCTGTAACCCACTACCTTGATTTGCTGACAACATGTACATTCTGTATTAGAAAAGACTAGTTCTACTTCTCAACCACATCGCCTCTCTTGTTTACTTCTTCTTCGCTCTTACCTTGCCACTCAACCATCCTTTCTTAGGGGTGAGCATTATTCGGTTAAACCAAATAAACCAACTAAACCAATTTATTTTGGTTGGTTTGGTTCGGTTTTGAAATTAAATCGGTTTGTAATCGGTCCGAAAAAAATATTAAGTTCGGTTATCGGTTTAACCAAATTAACCGAATTTTTACTATATTTTCAAAATTATCGGTATTATAATAAATATTTTAGGTTAGTTTAGCTATTTAAGCATATAATAATCATTACCTATGTGTCAAAATCAATATTATAAAGCATAAAAATCAAAAATAATAATATTGTAATCATATATTTATTATTTGTTTTAAATTATATTGAATATTTCAAACACAAAGCGTAAAACATTTTTAGTTCGGTTTAATCGAATAACCAATCGAACCAACCAAACTTAATTTGGTTGGTTTGGTTTGGTTTGGTTTTAATTTAATTTGATAAAATTATCATCGGATAAACCAAACCAACCAAACATTCACCCTCTTGTCCGGCACACCTCCTTCTCATCAGCTTCTTTAATCACCAACTTCTCTTTCATTTGTAGACCCTAGATCTGAGCACTATCTTTACCTCCTTTATATATCGAACACGTAGCCGAAATGAAGAAGAAAATCACAATCCGTAAATCCTAGTCAAAAAGAAGAGGGAAAATCACAATTGATTTGGACTTACGACTCGGGAAAGGTGAGAGCAGTATCATGCTGAGGCACATCCCACGATTGATGCAACAACACACTCCGATAGTGTAGGCGACTTTACTGCGATGACCAGAGAAAATAAGAAAATCCCATGCATGGATTTTGGGCTGCGTCTTGTTGAAGTTTGGCTTATTGAAAAGGACCAAAAGGTATTTCAGTTTAGTTTTGCAATCAGCATAGTTTTAATTGGTACAGAAATTTAATTAGCCAAACAGATTGATACAATTTTTTCGCTTTGATTTACAAAATATATGGAGAGTTTTTTATGTCTACCATGATGAGCTATGGTATTTGTTCTGTGCTTGAGTAGTTGGTAGATGCTAAGTGAGAAAGGTGTTTAGATGAACTAGGCATATGCTTTGAACTACTAAATTATTATTCATCGTTTAATAAAAACTTCATGTTAGGTAAGTGGAGTGCCTATGCTTGTGATGGAAAACTTTTGCCATTTTTTGCTTTCACTAAAAGAGTCAATGTGTTATACTGAACACCTTTTGGGGTATTGATCTTTTAAGAATCTTTTTTGATATTTTTTTATCTGTTAAGCACCATATGGTTTTCTGAGCCTAATCCTGGATGTTCCTAACTTAGAATTGTATGATCTGACAAAGGCTAATTTTTAATTGATTTCTTCATTTTCTAATATTTTAGATGATTAATATTTATTTTCAATAGATTCATAGATGGATGAGATACATTTTATACGAAAGTTGTTGTTTTCTCTCAAATTTGTGCAATTGAGTTTGGAAAATAAATGCAGAGTTGCACAGTGGTTATAAATAGTTTTATCCAAAGGGTACTTTTGGAAAATGACATTTTTAGATGATATAATGAAGATGAACCTTTCTTTAATTTTTGTTTATAGTTTAATTTAACAGTTTTTATTATGTCACAAAGAGCTGATGCATCAACTGAATGGAAGGAGTTCACTACCCCCAGATGGCAAAAGTGAGTGCCTACGCATTTGAAGCTTATTTCATTCCTTTTCCATTTAGTTTTATATTTCACCACTTTTTTTGGGCTAAAGTATATGTTAATCCAATTTTCATATTATAGTTTATATATATTGTTTTAGCATTTAATTATTTTATCTGCTCAACTGTATGCAAGAGATTTCTGCAGTCGAAGAGAATGAAGCGGCATTTATAAATGCACCAGGGAGCTCAAACTCAATAAAAGATCTTGAGAAGCCAACAAAGGGTTGATCACCTTAGTAATCAACAAAGGGCTGATCACCTGGGTATCCAATAAAGCTTTGTTTATCTGACCAACCAGCAAAGAAATTCAACAGAAATGGTATTTTACTTTGTACATAAAAATATTTATTTGTTTTGACCTGGAATGAATATATGTTGGATTTGTGTTGAACACCTAAAATGACATGATTCTGATGGGTTTGATACCAGAAGGAATTTGCAAAACTTCATGTTTGAAAATTACTTCTATATATATATATATATATATATAATATTTATACATGTATGTATGCATTTCCAGTATGATAATAGGCCCTTACTAGAATAACATTGATAATCAATGTGTTGTCTTAATGGTTAGAAAGTTTATTGGTTATTACATCGATGATTAAGAAAACTAAAAGAAGTCTAAGACAAGTTATCTAATAACATAATGCTTATTTTCAACTTGTGTCATCTATGTAGTAAACTACATGGTAAACAAGAAGTTCTTTAGAGAGGAGCTGGACATATGTTGATAAACAATATATTATCATGTTTGTCCATTTTCCAGTTAAAGAGAAAGGAAAAGTAAATAAGTGAACATGATATGTTTTTCATTTAAACCTTTGCAGCTTCCCATAGAGCTCTAAACTTAATAAGTGAACTTTGTTTTCCCCTTTTTCTCATGAAGTAATGGTTAACCTCTTTGGTTAAAAATTTGAAGGTGCAGCTACTTGTTTGAGTTCTGGAAATGGAAGAAGTGAATGTATACATTTTGAATAGATGGTTCACTAATAACGCTCAATTCCGATAATACGAGTTAGATTTTTGTTTGCAAGAAAAAAGCCGAATAGAAGCATCTTTCACCTGCACCTTCAAATTCCAACAATGACAATTAGAACATAGAGATTATTAAATTGACAGGAATGGTAATGAGCCCATCCCCAAAGTGCAATTTTAGAGGTTGGAGGAAGAGGAGGATGATAATTCATTTGGAGATTATTTTTGAAAGAGTTCAAAGCAGGTGCATTTTAGATGCTTAATATTAAATTTATGCTGAATGAAACTATAAATAATATATAATTGAGTACGTTGATTTTTGTGAACCACATTGCAATCTATTTTCATGTTGCGTTCTTCTTTGCAGGCATGGTGAAAATTATGAAGAGCTAGGCTTTATATATGCTAAAGCTATTACACTTGTAACTTATACAGAACTTAATTGTGAGAAAGCTGAAGATTTGCATGCTTAGCAAATGATGCAAGCTTGGTCATATTAGAATATGGGCGGAGGAATAAGGACCAACCTTTATATGCTTCACTAAAATGTGATTTAGTGAAGATATGGTGAAACATCCAGCGATTGAAGTAAGCAAGAAAAAGTTGATTTCTATCCTAAAGGTAGGTCTTATATTTACACCTTTAGATAAAATACCATTTTCTTATGTGCCTAGAAACTTGCCTAGTATTCCTGTAGATCCATGTAAAATGCCTAAACCACTAAGATTGATATGTCATTACATTTACAACATGTTTTTTTTGTCAACCAATATAAGTGTATCTCCAAAGAAGTGGTGATCCCAAGTTTGTTTTTGTCAACTATGCTTAGTTATTGTTGTATTGGTTAATGTGTTTGGTTGCATTCTACTGTTACATTTCTATGTCTGATTATTCCTAAAAAATTTAGTCATTGTGATTGATAATATTATTCCTAAACTTTTCCCAAATTGTCCGACTTACATAAATGTCTTATATTCAAATTTTTGAGAGCATTGGTATAAAAAAAATTGTTGGCAGTTCAGAATGAGGACGTAACCCTTTGCATATACATATAAGAACAATTGGTAGAATGAAAGAATAAAAAAATAAGCCACTTGGTAAGGAACATTTTTGTCCAGTCAGTTCTAAAGTTTAAATATATACTAAAAGGAGTTAGTTACAAAGCTGAATTTACATTTACAATATTGTACATTGACTGTAATGTCCCGCCATTTTGAACGCTTCAAACTGATGATTAAACCAACTTAAAATGTCCAAATCGACGGAGCGTATTTAGCTTACAGAGTTTATAAACAGAATTCATACAAGTAAACACAAAATAGATAACCCAAAATTTAACAGTGAAGTAACTTTTATATATATTAATCAAAATTTTGGAATACATGAATTTATTTTATACAGCAGGATGAAAATACAGTTTGAGTACAAAAGAAAATTTTTACTGTTTAAAAATATTCGGAATGCACGTCTTCTGGAATCCTCAGCTTCTCCAGTCTTCGAATCTCAGGCTTAATTCTTTAAAGCTGTAACGCTCAGGGTCTGACTCGAGAATTCCATGCAAAAACATAAAATACTCGAGTCAGGATTAAATCATAGTTCAAGTAAATTAACTTCAACATAAACTGAAATTCAATAGTTAATCCCAATGTTGAATATGTCATACGCATATAGATGTAGTGTCTGTTTAGTATAATATATGTAGGGCTGGACATTTTTAACATTTTACCACTTACCAACCATTACCAACCGATACAAATGAAAGTGGTACCGAAATTTTGGTAACCGATTTGATTGGTATGGTACGCCAAATCACATGAAAATATGCAGTACGGTAATGGTAATTGAGCGTTAATAATGGTAATTACCATACCTACCACATATCTTAAACAATACATATGTGTATTCTTATATTTCATCATATATGTTTAAAACATAACATCAAACTTCTAATATGTAATGATTTAATAAAATATCTAGAAAAATACTATTATGACACAAGATTAAATGCAATTTTCATCATATATCTTAGAACATTATAATCTATATGATATTTTAGTTCATCCAAAATGTTTTCTTGTATGTTTGGCTTCGTAAAATAAAATAGATAAATAATAATATAATAACAAAATATTCAATTTTAATATTTAATATTTAATATTTAATATTTTAACATGAAACATTGTAAATAAAAAGATATTATACTAGTAAACAGCAAAAACTTATTACCAACCTCTACCAACCATATACCGAACTGTTGGCAACAAAATTTTTTGGCAGATAATGGTATGATTTTTCCAATTACCATATAAGTCGGCACAGTAATGGTTTCGAATACAATGTTCCAGTACCGAACCGAATCCACCCCTAAATATATGTGCAGATCAGCTTTTACTTCAAAGGTAACCGGTCACGGAAGGCTGCATATACACACGTGTGCACTGCCCTAGAATTCCGGAACCAGAAAATAACAAATGTATTGAAGTTCATAGGACGTGCGCCAATACACATGCAAAATAGGGGAAACATAACTACAAATGGGACTTAACCTACGTGCCTCAAGTTCATACATGCAGCCTGCACTACTAGAATAGAGCGCTATTCCAACGGCTCATAGCCGTTGGCGGCCGTTGGAGGCCGTAGGAGTGGCCGTTGGAATAGCGTTCACGACTTCCAACGGCTTCCAACGGATGCAACGGATGCAACGGAATGTTTCCAACGGCTCTGAGCCGTTGGAAGCCGTTAGAAAAACTGAATTTATATATATATATATATATATATATATATATATATATATATATATATATATATATATATAAAGTCTATTACCTTTCAGTCATAATAAGGTATGTCATGTTGCTGAGTGTTTATTCTAGCTATGTGAAGGTTTACCGATCTATATAATATGCTATTGTTGCACATAACGAGTTTGATGTAAAGCCTATAATCAGTCCTTAATATTTCTCACTAAGTACAAGTAAAAGAAAATTTACTAGTAAACAAAAAAAAAATTGCAGAGTGTAATTTTAAACAAAGGCCATACCTTGAGCACATATATGCTATTTGTGCTTCACAGCTACGCATAACTTATATTTTTCTTCTTGAATGATGCAACTGAAACACATATATATTTCATTAAAAGTAACTATTGATGTATGAGGTTAAGGAAAAAAAAGGGTCAACTGAAGAAGACAAGATTACCTGCATCGTAATGTTGAACTCGGCCTAGAGATGGCTATCCATTCTTTACTTCACTAAGTGTTCTCGCACAACTGCAAAAATGAAAACACAAAATAAATATCAACTTATAATCCAGTGATGTATGCTTATACCTTATTTTAATTAACATACACTATTGTTCAGATTTAAGAAGCAAGCTTTCATTTTTTTATTTTTTTTTGAAAACTTAAAAAGAAACATAAAACAAGTTATATACTAGGAAATAAGAAAAGAGTAGCATCAAGTTTACCCTTGTTTATCTTTCGGATTCCACATCCCACCGAGGCAAAGGCATGTCATACGAATGTTGTTAATAGCTCTGATGTTGGTCTGCAAATCTCAAAGGTGTTATCAATGAAAAAAAATAGACAACCAGAAAACACATATGGAAGTAAGTAATACATTCTACAAGCACAACTTTCAAATTTTGATGCTGAACTAATAATCTGGTTACATACGATATTTTTACAAATTCTGTCCAAAAAAGCATTTACAAACAAAGTTCCAAAAGAAAAAGGAAATGATTCAGAAATCCATACCTTGAGCATATCCTTTAGTGCTCCTCGGCATCATGAGCTCGACCGTATTCAATGCATCTTCGCCCTACATTATGCCACAAAACCACCATAGTTGGTCCCCTAAATTATACTAACATCAATTTGCAAACTCAACATATTGTATACTTTGTATTTGCATAAATTATACTATTCACAAACTGTATCACACACATACGTTCAATACTAATGACATCTTCAAAGAGTTGAAACTTACCTTCACAAAAAATGCAACAACAACTAGGAGAAGACTGAGAGTCATTCCAGCACTAGAAATCCGCAAAAGTGGCAGCATTACTTGATGATACACCTGTTACTTATTAAAGACACAAAAAAATTCAACCATAAATCTATTGTTTATTAAAGACTCCTGTTTATTCTATTAAAAACACACAAAAATTGCACAAGTCCGCAAGTGGTATTTTTTTTTTTTTGAAGTTTTTTGATTGTTGGATTCCATACTAATTTGAAATTAAAATCTAATCCATGATTAATAAAATCAATTTTTCTACTAACATCAATTTTTCTACAAGTTTTTTTCAATTTTTCTACTAACATAAAAAAAATATGAGCATTGCCAACATCAATTTTTCTAGTCAACATAATATATACTTTCTATTTGCATAAATTATTCTATTTGCAAACTCTATCACACACATACGCTCAATACTAACCAAAACCACCTTAACAAACACAATATACTAAATTAGAAAATTTTGAAATTGCTAATAACTTGATCATTATGGTGATACAAATAGCAATTAGGGGATAACATGACATAATATACATACACTAACAAGTAGAGATCAATCATAGCTTAAATTAATTTCTAAATCAAAAAACCCTAAATTTTAGGATAGAGAAATTGCCGGATTTGGAGAGGTAGGAGGGTGGAGACGGGCTAGAGATGCTCCTAGATGACGTCGGAGGCTGTCGGCGGCCGTTTGTGGGTGGTGGCAGCGGAATTGGAGGTTGGGAAATGGTGAATTGGAGATGAAGAAATGGTTTGGGGAAGACATAATGAAAGCAGGTCGCGGGTTCTGTTGATATGCAGGAAATTTTCCAATGGCTTCCAACGGCCGCCAACGGCTTCATTTCCAACGGCTTCCAACGCCCGCCAACGGCTATTAAGGAGCCGTTGGAAAACAGGCGTTGGAATACCAGCCTTTTCTAGTAGTGCTGGTTGCATAGGGCAAAGTAATATACCTAGACAACATAGTGAACTTGCTTTTAGCAATATGTATACCAAATAATAGGGTAGTATACACATAAGTGCAATAGCTAGCACCTATGAAATCAAGAAATTTAACCACGCAAAGGAGTGGATGTTTGCAAATAAGGTGACAGGTGGGTCATTTGACATCCAGGCACAAATAATGGAAACATATAAAGTTCAGATGGGGTACACATTAGCATAGATAATATATAGTTCAGTAAGCATATAAATAGTCCTGGGCAGTGTCCACTAACCTAAATAATTCAGTAAGCTAACATATATGTGTTATCGGGTCTTCTTTTCGAAGAAGCAAACAAATTACCAGCTCATGTGAGTTATGCAGCAACTAAATACAAAAGGTATATGAACTAATACATAAAATAATGTGTAGTGATAATGTTTTCCTGTTTTGTAACCAGGCCACCCAAAGCTCAATTGATCGACATTGATTGGCGATCGCTTAGATGAAGTGGCGGGACATTGGCGAAAACTCAACATCGCATGCACATGAGACAGGACCAGATCAGGATATTCGGAACGGATGGGATATTCGGCTCGGATCGGATGCTTGGCTCGAATGGAAGCCACATGACTTCACCAACATAGCATTCTAGCGAGTCAAACAGAGACAAAGGAGACCGGTTCAGCTCGGAGTTCAATTGCTCAATCCCTTTATACGCACAAGAAGACATAACCCCATACCAACCATACATCAAACAGCTTCAGCAAGCTAACATCGCACCAGATCGGATGGAGCATAGGACATCGGGTCGGATCGGAATTACATGTCCTGATTCTCTTGTGTTTTGAAATTAATTATTGGGTCACTTCAGCTCGCACCACACAGGAGCCAACCCGACTCATTGACCACGAACCTGAAGCATTTACTAATTCCACATTGTCCTATTCCTGCGCCTAAAAAAGGGGATCGGATGCCACATGTTTCCCACGAAATGAAGACCATTTCCCCACATTCTCCACTACAATTTCGAGATCTTCAGATGCTGCCATGTGGTGCTCGCCCTAACCAATTATACACCTATAAATACACTTTCGAACAACAAATTAAGGGGGCTTTTTGCACTTAGATCATTCAGGGCCGCCATGGCTAGTATTCCTCAATAGAAAATCACTAATTTCTCCAAAAGAATCCATGAATTCGGAGAGATAGCTTCATTGTAATTGAGTGATTGAGTGATTTAAAGCCTTGTAATTGTAATTCTATGTTGAATTAAGAAACTATGAAGTGGATGTAGGCTCATTAACGCCAAACCACTATAAATCTCGTGTCTCTGCATGATTTTCTATGTTTTAAATTATTATTCTTCACAAATCCTATTCAATTGGGTGTTAGGACCATTTTTTGGTCTAACATTTTGGTGCTTTCACTGAGAGATGAAGATTCTCAGCTTTTCGGATTATTTATCTACTGTTTGGATCTCCAAGTCCGAAGAGATAATCCGTATTCTCGTCACTTTCGAAGCCTTCGACGATTTCAGCAATTCTTCCCAAAGCATGGATGTCCCTGGAATGAAGCAATGGGTTCAAAAAGATCCGCCCAATGCAGCAGCAACGTTTTAGCATGGACCTCGACTTTGGATCGGATCAAATGTGTTTCCAGTTCAAATGAGCTCCGGAGATGCATATAAAATGACTGGATCGGATGCAGATTAAGCCTTCGGATCGGATGTAGTAGAAGCGCAGGCCAATATCCTTGAGGGGGTCGGATCAGGTCCTACTCGATCTGAAAAAGAACCTCCGATCTGAACCAGATGGGGAGATCCGAACCGACCACCTGCTGATGGCGTACCTCCGATCCGATCCGATGACATGTCCGATCCGATCCGATGACAGACTCGAGCCGCGATCTGATGACACCTCTGAACCGCTACTTGAAGGCAAATTACGATCCAACCCGGTACAACTGTTTTTGGGATAAAATACATTTTCGGATCATTTCAGAAAAGGCTCCATCTTCCAAAATCAAAAAAATCGTGTGGTGCCCACATTTTCGACCTAACCAGCTAGGTCGATCGCCGTCGGGACTGTGGGGCCCCGGGCCCCCACTGGCGCTGCGCCCGGACCCGCTGACGGCCTCGCCTTCGGCTTGGAGCACAGCTCGCCTTCGGCTCGGAGCACGGCTCGCCTTCGGCTCGACATATATATTTTGGCCAACACTAGTCGTCAAAGCTTATCAATGAGGATTAGATGGATAGTCAAAAATATAACAATGAAATGGCAACGACTGGGATTCTTCCCATAGCCATGACGCTTATTTACATCAGTAAGCCAATTTGAGGAACTATCGATCAGATTCAGCTTGTTGTCAAGGACAGTATACAAGATAATGATTGTCTCACAACAACTTCCTCTTCCGTAGTTCTGATGGTGTATAGATTTCATTGATGCAGCCGATGTTGCTCGCTAATGAGTAGTGACCATCTTATTTATGTGACTTAAACTTGTCCAATTGGCGGGGCATCGAATGACGGTTATATGGAACAGTCCGAGCACTACTCCGAAGATGATTCATATGATCATGGGATACCAGAAAGCAGCTAAGGATCCCAACATCCCAAAGCTACACTTCAATCGTATAATGTGATGAATGAAATATGTCCTGAGGTTCACCTCCCAAAGACTTGGCTAACCTTTGCAATGGCTATTACCACACCGAGGAAGACTGATTTCCATCGAATAAGGGTTAGGTCAACATACTTTGGGGCCCAGAGTTAGGTACTAGTTGAACCACCGCATGCCATGATTGGACCTATGGATCCTTTCCTGGATTATAGCAACTTGACTGCTCACCAGCCACCATACGACCTTGGTCAAATGACGAGAGCTCGAGATTAAAGCAAATATGAATCAACCATTAGCTCTCTAGTTTTCATTTCCGTTGTTACATGACGCATGAATATTACTTGAAATATCGCAAGCTATGCTGTCGTACTCAAATTTATCAGATCAAAGGTCTAGACCGATCAGCTCCAGCAGCGATTGGCGGCGTTCGAACGATTGCTTCAATGGAATATCGGGCTGAACCAGTTTGATCTCAATTCCCTCCTGAAGAAATCCAATCGGGGGCACGCGTTAAACAACTTCATCGTTGAGTTTACTGTTCCCAAAGAGGATGTGTTAAATGAAGAAGATGGCCCCTCAAAATGAAAGATGAAAACCTAGCACCCGGAAGTTATATACGGATGGTGCAAAGAATAAATGATAATTCGGCGTTGAAGTTGTATTGATTCGAAGGAAATTCCAGATGAAGGGACTACGACTCGCAACTTACCTAGAACAGGTAGAAGAGATGTTGGATGGATGGAAACATTACAACATATCTTATATTCCGCATACAGAGAATCAGAAAGTGGATAATCCGGCCAACCTAGCATGTTTCGATAATCCAGAAGAGATGGAGACGACCCCAATCGAGACACTCGGAAGTTGATCCAGTATTGGAAACCGAATTTGGAAGAGAGTCATAGATAGCTCCCTTTAGAAACTTCTTGCATAATGGAGTATTTCCAACAAGAGAAGTGAAGGGCGTACCATCGTTCGTTATGCCTCAAGATATGACATACAAGAAGATATTGCTTATTTCCTTTGAAAGGTTGTCCCGAGAGAGATATCAATGAGTCTCATTGCTCGATTTACTGCCCAGAATGATTCGACAAAATCACTAATTAATTTCTCGCTTGAAGGGAGATATATGCGAATGTAATGTCTAATGAGCGATGTTTTGGAATTAGAAAGTGAAGATTCATACTTTCATACCTTTCATCAATTATCTGCAAAGTAACTCATTCCCCAGATGCAAAGGGCAACTGGATATTTAAGCATGAATCGCTCGAGATTAAATCATCCAATTCAAAGCAGATACATCAGGAGTTTGCGTAGCCGATTGCCTTGGCCTTGCCTGAAGGTTAGCGAATTGAAGGTTTAGAACGCTTACGCCTAAATGCTGATTGATTATCTATGCACCAACCCTTGTCCCCAACATGGGATCGAAGACATAACAACAAATTTATGAGATATGACTATCTCATCAGTAGGGATGGCAATGGGGCGGGTCTAGGGTCCAAACCCACTTGATCCGCCCCTGTTTTGACCCATTTTGACCCGCCCCATAGGGTCTTTGGGGCGGGTAGACCCGCGACCCGTTTTTGGAGCTCCGGTTCTAGGGTCGGGTCTGGGGCATGGCTAACCCGCCCCAACCCGACCCGCATGATTGAAACATCATTAAAACATTTCGTAACTATAATGATTGTTTGTTAATTTTCTTAAGTATACATGATTATAACTTGAGTATTATATTTTTCCAATCAGCAAAATATAAAATTTTCATATTATTAAGTTGCATCAATGATAATCATGTAATAACAAATGCATACATTTTGAGTTATTATCTTACAACTCAATTTATTAAATTCTCTTATCATTGTGAACACATTTTAATATGCATATAATTTATCATTTAGCGATAAAAATATAAGTATATAAATTTGTGTACATTAGAACACAATATCACCGGGTCGTGGGGCTGGTCGGGTCTACCCTGACCCGTACGGGTTTCGGGTACGGGGCAAAAATCTAGTCCCGCACCGGGTCTACGGGGCGGGTCTGGGGCGGGGTTCAAAAAGTCCGGGTCGGGTCTGGGGCACGAGAAACCCGCCCCAACCCGCCCCATTGCCATTCCTACTCACCAGTAGCAATATCCCATTTCCTAGCATGGAAAGTACAAAAGCTTCTATAAGTATGGTTTCATTGTTCTCATGCCAATTGCCATCCTAATACCAATGTAATGGTGTGCTTCCATTAGTGGTGCAGTCGCGACTTCCTAACACTCTATCCTTACCCTCAGTATGGTGGCAAAAAGGCAATTCAAAGGAGATGCGACCTCATCACTCTCTTATGATATTTACCTAACCGCCTTTGCCATCCCAAGACCCCGATCAAGATCTATTCATTCTTGGGATAGCCGCCCCACAATAATTTGAAAAGATATTCGTCATCAGCTTAACATTCTGGCAACTATCCCATGGCAGAGACAAGATAAGGAAGAGTTAACCGGCAAAGAGCATGCAATTCCAATTCCCTTTCAAAGTGATATTCATTCCTCTAATAGGACTACTTTTTAACCATAAATCTTATATTTACGTTCTTTATGAGTTGCCGATGTAATTAACTCGGAAAAATTTATATATGGATTGTGTAGGTACCTCAGATCTGGTACCGATAAGACGTTTAACACCCAAGTGTAGAGTTATGGAGCACTGCTGTAACGAGCCCGACTGGACTGCTCGTTTGCAAAGCCGCGCCCCCGCGTCTAACGAAAGTTGTATAACTCAAAGTGGATCTGAGATGACCATCTGATCCCTACCTCACACGTGGCAGACCACAAGACAATTGTACATAAATCATTGAATTGCAAAGTCAGAGTCTGACTCCAGATGGACGCTGTGTGACCATCTATATGGCTCGATCCTGTCCTCGATGCCACCAGATTACATGAACCCCGATGGGGGGCAGCAGTGCCCATTGATATTCTTATTTTCAAATCATGAAATTTGCTTTTACATGCCTCTTGAGTTATCGACATGACTAACTCATACGATATGAATGATGCATGTACTCGAAGTTTGGTGCCAACTACTCCTCCCATAGATTGTTTGGAGGAACACAAAGCCTTGGCAAACGTTTCCCAACTGTTTGACTGACTAATGCTATCCACAGAGCTTGGATAGAAATATAAACTTAGGATGAGTGTGACTTGACCACTTGTCCGAAAAGCTCCATTCGCCAGAGTGAAGCGTGGAGCATGGACCAGAACCGATGTCGAGAACGACATCCGAAATGGTAGAGTCCCACTCTTTGAACTGGAGTGTAGAAGGAATGCCGGGGCGAATGATATGACCGTTCGCATGAACCACTCTAACTCTCATGATTCGAGAGAGAGTATGAAGGACCAGAGAGAATGTCCATGAGGCGTAAAGGTGCACCGTGACTAAAACCGCCTCGAAATACACTCTACCCCGCTGAAGGATCGGGAGAGCATAAAGGCGCTAGAGACTTAGCGCCCCCAGAACTTCTGCCCTGCTGAAGGATCGGTGAGCAGACTAAGAACCGAGCTCGAAGTCTAACCTGCTGAAGGATCGGGAGAGTATAAAGGTGTTAGATACTTAGCGCCACAAGAACTCTTGTCCCGCTGAAGGATCAGGAGAGTATAAAGGCATGATGACACATGCCACTCAAGGGCTCCTATCCTGTTACACGACTAGGAAAAAGAATGAAAGCGAAGCCCGAATCCTCCATGTCCAGTCATGGGGGCAATACAGTTATGGTCCTAATCAATCCTCAACAAGCCCTGGCCAGGCACTAAGTTAATGATTGATTGGGGGCTTACCCATACATACATACATAATACTTTAGTGCATTTTCATTTTTAATTGCATTGATAACTTATAATGTTTCACGAACTATTTGCTTATTTGCTTATGGAATGCTCGTAGGTGCAGGATAATGCGAAAGAAACAAAATTTAATTTACCAAGTGCAGGTTCGTAGAACAAAGCTAAACAAAACGCGACGGCCGCACTCGCAACAATAATAACAGACCAGTAGGAAGCAACTAAAGGGGGACGTGCAGGAGGTTGGCACCAATGCCCGATGCTAAACTTCCTATGCAATTCTAGACGGCGACCGAAAGGAAGCCTTGAGAATGAATTATTCAATGACATGTCATGCGACTTAATATTCACGACTGCGAAGGACCCGGTGAAGCCCTAGGATTTTCGGATTTCTATCCGGCCTTAATACGATCCTGAGCGGTCGTTGGTTTTCCGGTCATAATATGATCTGGCACGATCATGACATTCAGGATTAAGGATTTCCCCAACTACCCAGAATACGCCATCCTTCGTCTAAATTTGAAAGGGAATTGATCTGACTATCTATCTTATGCCGTTACCCCTGAACTGGGGGCATAACCATTGAAAATATTCACAAACGGCATAGCTTACGTTTTTGTATTTAACTTATGTTGTGATCTTTACAGGCCCCTTGAGGTCCACGAAACGGATGCAGAGAGAATGTCCATTTGCTAGTCCAAACTTACTTCCAGACTGGAAAGTTCAGATAAGGCTGGGTATATCCCATGCAGCAATTAGGGCCTGGATTGGGGACAAGACATTAACATGGACCGAGTACCAACATATCGATTTTCACCTAACTCTGACTCATGATGCGAAGAGGGAGTATGAAATACATGGATTCGAAGTCTACTACTCAGAAGAAAACCCCCATGGATGGGGGCACGAAATATGAGCCTTAGGTAGCATAATTTTACTACCCGATGTCTATATTCAGAATTAAAAGACAGAAGCCTGATTGACGACTATTACATATGCGGAATCAAGAAACGAGAGGCCAGCTTCCATCCACTTCAAGAGTTCATGCTGGGGGCACCAGAGCTAAATTGGGAAATTGGCGACGACTCCGCAAAAACAAAGGCCAGATTGCCAATGTTATTTAATGCTTCATCAAAGGCGGCACACTCAAATGTAGCTCAAGATCCACGCCTATAGACCCAAGAGTGTCATGTTACTCACTTCAATCAAACAAAGGTTTGGCGAGACTCTGCATTCATTCCTCAAAAAATTTGATGTCGCGGTGGCATCGGTAGATCAACCTGGACCATCTATGGTGTTAATGACAGCAGTATCCGATATTCTGGGTAACTCAGACTTCAAAGTCTCTCTGCAATGAGGCCCACCAAGTTGCCTTGGCGGATTCACCTCTGGAGTAAACATCAATACCTTTATGCCATGAGATTTTCCCAGAAACATTGTTGAATTCTATCCTGAGACAGACAAATTCCTGCAACAAGAGGACATCCATATTGAAATGGATTTTCTCAATGTTCTCATGATAAAGAATGTAGCGTTATCTGACTCCTGAAACGATCAAGACAAATGAAAAGCCCTAGAAAATACTGACAGGAATGCATAATTCCAGAAAGAAACAATTTCATCAATCAATCCAGCAATCCTGATTGTCGAGCTCAATGGAACCAAGCAGGAGGGATAGACTCAACAATACTATGACGGCTATTTCGGATAATTCCAAAGCATGAACGAAGGAGCCCGAATGACTCCCTAACAACGTTCCCTCGCTTTCATGATTGACGAGCTTACTCAACTCTGTGGCTGATGCAAATAGAGTATCTAAATTCATTGTCGCTTGATGAGGTAACTCTCACTTTCTGACTAAAGAGATGGAATGGCACCGATGTGAATGTTATTCGACCATTCACGTATACAACTCTAACACTTGACGACATAAGAAAGAAGTATGGAACGACACGGGTCAACCAAGATTGTTAAACCTGTAGCTCTAACCCGATGTGAAGAAAGAAAGTTTAAAGGCTAAAAGATTGGATATTCGATTGACCTGGCTCAACCCCCACCGATGCTGGGGGCATAAGCACTGACTTCGCTTGTCCTCCGATGGCGCAAAGAGCACGAGCGCCAGTTCATAGACTAACTTTGAAGACGATGCTGGCTTGGAGTGAGATTCAAAACATGTACACTATGCCTCCGGAGTATGACCTGATTCATCTTTCCCGACCAAATGAGCCAACATGCAGGTCGAATGTGAACTTAAAGACTCAAACTAAACCAGATGGAAGGTGTGAGAGATTTCTCCATTGCCTTATGATAACGACGATCATACGAGCGTCGGTTCATATGATTTCAACAACGTAACTTATTGATTTATACGTGATTCTTGGATTACGAAACAATCCAGAGCGACTGTGGATTCCTTTAAATATGGCCCAGCGTGACCGTGGGTTTCTTATTTTTCATTGACATGATCCGGAGTGATTGTTGCTTTCGGAATCCTTATTATTACGATTCGATGTGGTTGTGAAATTCTAGATTAATATCATGATAACAAGATAGTCCAAAGCTGAGTACAAGAGACAGATTAACATGCTGATTCTGATGTGCTCCATCCCAACGATCCAGCATGACTTTTAATGAATGAATTAGACCTCTTGATTTGACAAGGTTTAAACAATTTCTTGATCATCTTAACTATTCTGACCATAGAATTCGGCCCTATGAGCGCCAATCGAGGCGATGCAATATATGACGAGTAGTCTATTCAACGAAGAGTCGAAATGTCAAAACAATTCAAGAAATCATAGCAATTTGATAAAGCTTTCTTGAGGACGAATGACGTTCTAGAATGACTCAAATTGACTTATTCAAAGCACATCTCATCTACGATAAAATGTATTTTGGGGGCAAAATGTTAGCCTGTTTTGTAACCAGGCCACCCAAAGCTCAATTGATCGACATTGATTGGCGATCGCTTAGATGAAGTGGCGGGACATTGGTGAAAACTCAACATCGCATGCACATGAGACAGGACCAGATCAGGATATTCGGATCAGATAGGATATTCGGCTCGGGTCGGATGCTTGGCTCGAATGGAAGCCACATGACTTCACCAACATAACATTCTATCGAGTCAAACAGAGACAAAGGAGACCGGTTCGGCTTGGAGTTCAATCGCTCAATCCCTTTATACGCACAAGAAGACATAACCCCGTACCAACCATACATCAAATAGCTTCAGCAAGCTAACATCGCACCGGATCGGATGGAGCATAGGACATCGTGTCGGATTGGGAATTACATGTCCCGATTCTCTTGTGTTTTGAAACTAATTATTGGGTCACTTCAGCTCGCACCGCACAGGAGCCAACCCGACTCATTGACCACGAACCTGAAGCATTTACCAATTCCACATTGTCCTATTCCTACGCCAAAAAAAGGGGATCGGATGCCACATGTTTCCCACGAAATGAAGACCATTTCCCCACATTCTCCACTACAATTTCAAGGTCTTCAGATGCTGCCATGTGGTGCTCGCCCCTAACCAATTATACACCTATAAATACACTTTCGAGCAACAAATTAAGGGGGCTTTTTGCACTTAGATCATTCAGGGCCGCCATGGCTAGTATTCCTCAATAGAAAATCACTAATTTCTCCAAAAGAATCCATGAATTCGGAGAGATAGCTTCATTGTAATCGAGTGATTGAGTGATTTAAAGCCTTGTAATTGTAATTCTATGTTGAATTAAGAAACTATGAAGTGGATGTAGGCTCATTAACGCCGAACCACTATAAATCTCGTGTCTCTGCATGATTTTCTATGTTTTAAATTATTATTCTTCACAAATCCTATTCAATTGGGTGTTAGGACCATTTTTTGGTCTAACAGATAACATCTGCAAACATAGGCAAGAACGCCTACAAACAAGTGAAAGAATTACGTGTATGGATGATAAATATTGTCAAGTGCAAACTCAAGTTTATGCAAAATCCCCATTCCAAAATAACTAGTGCATGCTTTAAACATTTTCAACTTAAAGCCCAACGAGTTCAACCATCATAATGTATACAGGCCAGTTTGAAATCATGTCGACTTTTGCATACATATAGATGTACATATATATAGACAGAACAATCTAGTGATGACAAGTTTCAGGTTTTCAAGTATATATGTCAATGACAGAGTAATCATAGGAAGACACATTGCTTCAGGCAGAAATAAACATAAGGCTCACTGATGATAACAAGGCAAAGCACATGTATATATAGGCGAAATATAGTTATAAACTCCAATACATATGTTCAGGTTAAAGCTTTTAGCAAAGGTGAAACTATCTTCATGTTCTAGTGCACATCAACAAGTTTGGGTGTTCTATAGTAGGTGTACCCATATATTTGCAAACAAACAGATATACATAAATCAACTGGCATAATCATATTAAGCTTAATCTGTAGGGAAATGATATGAAACTCGCATGTACAAATTTTCAGAAACTATGCTACAGGCATTTCATGGATGCATCCTATATGTTCAAAACTTACTTGTCCCGAACTGAAAGAAAAATTACTGTCTATGATCCTGAACTACATGTTTGTTTGTGATAAAATTTATGTTTCTCAGCTTCCAAAATACTGTAATTTTGTTTAAGTTAAATCGAAGACAAGGCTTACATATATGCACAGTGCAATCAAAACCCATGCTTAAGTTTGGAATAAATCTGGAAATACATTTTTTTCTTCTTTTCTTTAGTCCAAGATAATGCTATTTCCTCGAGTATATAATGATGTAGTTTGCATATTAGAAAATGTATCTGGTTATGCTATAAATAATCTAAATGATCAGGTATGAATTAAACTGCTTCATGGTCTAAACTTCAATGACCATCCACATATATATTTATGCAGTGGCACAACAAAATGAACATAGTAAGATAGTGTATAAACTGGCTATATATATATATATATGTATTTTTTTCAACTTGGGCCAGCAAGCATTTAATCAAGGCATAATTAAATTTGATTACATGTTTCATTTGCATAGTATGCAGTCATGATAAGATAGCAAAATGGTTTGTATACAAGGTTAGCGTTGAAATGGCATACCCATTGAAGCTCAACACAGCCACAAATGTAAAGCAAAACAAAATAGCAAGTGTGTGAAATAGTGCCTATATCCAGCAACATTTAACAAGACGGTGAACATCACAACAAACCCAGGTTCATGGATAAACAACTCTAAGTAATTCTGGTTTCTAAGTGGTCAGTGAGGGTATGTCATTATGCAAGTTGATACTGGGTAAAAACATTAGGTCAGTACCATATTCGAACAAGTGAAGGGGGTAATACATAAGGTAAAAATATCATTATAGCATATGTATGGATGCACACATAATTGGTTTATAAATATGCTAACCAAAACTGATATGTTAGGGTAATCACTCCACAAGGACTACATACTGAACGTAACAATTTAGGGTAAAACATATGGCAGTTAACACCATCGAAATCAAGTTATTTTGTATTCCTCTTTAGCATACATATACAGTAAACACAAGGCATTCACAGCAACAAGGAGAATTAATTATTATATTTTAGTTAACTTAAATTAATTTACTTGAAACAGCAATTTAATTGTGAATGAGTTGACACTCACCTACAATGGTGACGGAGGCGCAAGAGATGTTGCAAGCTCCGGTGAAGGACGCGGTGCAAAAACTGATTTGGGGCTGACCGATTTGATTTGTAGAGGAAGATGAATGGTGTGCAATTTTGGTTCTGGTGGGGTATGCCATCGGCGGCAGTAGCTTTTGGGCTGAGGAGGCATAGCGAATAGGCGGCGGATTTTTCTGGAGGCGGTGCGATTTTGGCTGAAGCCATTTTGAGATTTTTTGGAAAGACTGAAATTAGGGCTTCGGCTATACAAATAAAGAGGAGTGAATGAATTTCTTTGCTGAAGAATGAGAAGGAATTGCGTGATTTTATAGAAGAAATTCAGGGGATAAGAACAACGACCAAGTCATAGGTTATTAGGAAGGCTGCGATGATCAGATGTAGGTTTGCGTGGTGTTTTCATTGTACGATGGAATACTTGGGGATGAAGGAATTAACAGTGTGGCATTTAATAATTGTAATCGAACCCTATTTAATTCAATCTTACCACGAATTACGTTAAATGTTTTATTTTTGTTTGAACTCCAACTGTTACGAAACTTGACGTTCTGCTACATTTTCATATTCTGAATCCAACATAATTTATTTGTTCGAATTCCGATCCTTTTTACACAACATTGCTATTTTAAATTCAGCTTACTATCGGTTCATATGGGAATTACGCCTACCGCCAAAATAACTCTGATTGTTTCCAAATTCGAAATATAACAGCAATTAATTATAAGTATGTAAATAAAAACTCGTTTTATTACAAACCGAGGTTGTTTAAAAGTTGGTTATTTGTAAGGATTATATTTTACTGATGTAATATCTAAAATTCAAATAAATAGAATTTCCGATTTGTTTATCGTTAAATAACGTTTATTTTAAATTCGACCATTTATATTTTCCAATCGAAATCCAATATCTACCCAAATTCAATTCAAATGTTCAACCATAAATATTTGATTTCCAATCAAGCATTCATTCTGAATTAAACATTGAACTCAATCCATACGCAAAGCATATATTTGATTTCTAAATTTCTGATCCAAGTATCAATATAAAAATTGATTATTCATCGTTAAATCACATATTCCTATTGTCGAAATTTCTAGGACGTTACAATCTTCCCCCTTTAAAACTTTTCGTCCTCGAAAAGGAGAGATCGTTATAGTTATACCAATGTATACTTCTAATTTTCATATTTGTGTGAAGTTCTTCTACCACTAATTAAATACTGATACTTAAGTCATTTATCCTTTTTGTTTATTAATCATATTCAGTTTACTCGGAAAATCAAATTTCCTTTCAATCCAATCTCTACTTAAATCAGACATCTTGCATAAGTTCGATTTATGCATCTTAGTTTATTCCAAATTTGTTTATAAACCCCATATGTCAATGTTACACTTATTTAACCAAAACTCCTTACATTCAATTTATTTAATCCTTCTCAACACTCATTTAAGAGTGTAAATAACAACTCTTCTTCATGTTGACAATGTGAAATGTGAAAACTTGAAAATATCCAAAATATGAAATCTTTTTATAACCTTTATATAACACGAAATTCGTACAAAAACATTTGTATTATTATCTCAAAGTTATGGACTTTGGAAATAGTTTGAAACCCAAATATTTGATAACTCGAAGTTTGACAAGTCTATTGTCGTTCTCACATATGTTAGGCATACGCTGGCCAGGCGCATGACTATAATCTCCAAGTACTACATATACCCTTGCTTCAACTTCTAGTGAAAAATATTTCAAAAATTCTTTGAAAAAAGGTTATTTCCGACTTGATCTTCTATGTCGGGAGTGCATTTCAGCGTCACAATTTAAAAGAAAATAGATACGGAAAGTACCAATGTGATATTGATATGTTGATTGCTCATGAATCACAGAAACATAATGGTTTCGTCTGGATCTCCCAGAAAACATCCGTATCAGTAGGAATTCACTTCCCTGCGAATTTCGTTGTGAACAGTTCAACATAAGATATTTAAGAATCGAAATAAAACTTGAGGTCACTGAGCGTTAACAGCTTTATCTCAGTGTCAGGAAAATAAATCATGGAATTACAAAAATATATCAAGTTATGAGGACTAATGAGGTTACAAAGACAAATCATGACCCAAAGACAAACTGCTGCATTAAACAGATGGCTCACTATCACTAAGATGTCTCAAACACTTGCACGGCTCATCATACTACATTTGGTGACTCCAATGGTTACATCTCTTTCAATGGTAGATAATTTACCGCGTGGACCGCATGTACACAATGGTTACGCCTGGGTCCCCCAGGAAACATCCATACCCGTAAGCTTTCACAGCTCTGCGGATTACGCCCTTATAATTCGACTGTAGATCGCAGCAATCACAATGGTTACGCTTGGTTCCCCCAAGAAACATTTGTCGGCCGTAGGCTATCTGCAGCCCTGTGAATTTCGCTACACGGTCGAATTCCAAAGACTCTATATCGCAGCGATCACAATGGTTACGCCTAATTCCCTCAGGAAACATCCGACCGCCGTAGGCTATCTGCAGCCCTGCGAATTTCGCTAGCAGTCATGCTCAGTTGCAACTCATGAGTTTTATATCCGGACAACCTACTACCACCAGCAGCATATCTCAACTGAGCTCAAATTCAAAGGAGAAGGAAGGTACTTTCCTTATTTTTACTTTGGAAAACATATAATACTGTGTACATATAATGCTTCATTTCGTATTCCTCATAAATCATACTTATGTCAACCTACACAAGATTTTCTTTTCAAATCATATTTTCAAACATCTCATTCTTATATAAATTCTGTTATAAATAATTTTTCTCAATTCATTACCTTCCAGTTCAATGGTTTCCGGATTCGCTATATTCATATTTATATTTTCCACAAAAACTTCTATATTTAATATCTCAAATCGAATATCCTTAAGTTTCCATTCAAATTTTAAAATTTCAATTTGATCTCTTTATTAATTCAGATATTTGATATCCTTCAAACTCAGATTTATGAATCGGTTGGCTATAAACCAATGTCTCTTTCAGTTTCCCTATTATCAAGTTCATCGCCTTCTTCAAATTTTATATCTCAAAATTTCAAAATTTTACATTTTTATATAAAATTTCCATTCATATATTATTGCTCCTCCATATTCACATTCTTCGATCGTAGATTAACGAGTGAACAACTTCCCAAGTATCAACCCCAAAGGCCGAAACCAACATCAGATCAATGCTCAGAAAGTCATTCAACTTTACTAATCTCCAGTCAGTTTCCAATTTACTTAATTTCATTTCATATTTTCTTATAAAATCATTTCTTATGCAATGCTCGAATTCAATTTACGAATCCACTTCTTTCACGTTATGTCTCCCTTCGTTCTTGGCGTACGGCTTTTTATTCTTCAGTTCTTACCATTCTGGTCTATCAAACCCGTTAGCCTCTCACGATCTTTTTGAATAACACTTCCAATCATGATATTTGAAGAAAATCACTTATTATCATTGGAAAACATTTCCAAACATTCACCAATCTTTATTTTCTACAGAAAATACACTTTATTCTCAAGGGAAAACATTTCTACATACATTATTTGAGTTAACACATATATTAAATAAAACATCGCTATACTCATCCTCTTACTTCACTTAACCATTTTTGCTATCGAACCTTAACTATTTCTTAGTCAACAATGAAGTCAATCAAGCTGGGGTATATTTACCTCTCAAACCTTAACTGAACAACATTATTAACTTCAAAATAGATAAAGTTCACAACTTCAAATACCCATAAAATATTCATTCTCAACTTCCGAATTCAAATTAAGATTTTCATCTTTTATAATAATCGTTGATTGTAACAATAATTCACGCCTTTAAAATATTTAAATTTAATATATACTTCATTCCTTAATCTGAGTACATAAACAATTAATTAATGATATATTAATATTTTTGATTTAAAACAGGAAGTAAATACCACTTTTCTGAAATTAGACATAGTCGACTTCCATTAACAACTTCTTTTCGGATAATCTCGTTTTCGATAATATATTTTGAACTTTGGAAAAACTCATTTGATTTATATTCTGAACTTCAAAATAATCTCACCATACCGGTCAACTCCATTTCCTTTATCTCCATTCTTATTTGCAACATTTTTTCTTCCAAACGTCATTTACTTCTAAAAAGTAAATATTATTCCTTTTATATGAATCTGGACTCGTTATGTCAAATTAACTTTGATTTCATCTAAATACTGGTCTAAATCTCTTTAACATCCTCATTCGTATTTCGCTTTACCTCATTCTTGATTTACTTCATTTACAGCTCTCGTTAATCATCCATTTCTTGTTAATTAATTAACAAGTTCATAACTTATTATCGAATTCGTGTATTCGATTATACAATATTAGTTTGAAACCAATTATAATTTATCTTACTAAATTCCGAATAATCTAAAATTTATTTATATTCCAGATATAAAATTCATCGTTTCATCTCTGAACGATTTCAAATTAAAATTCCCAATGGAATTTTTTTATTTCAAATAAATTTTAGTTATCCTTGACTGCTAATTAAAGAAATCGATTCACTGATCTTTCTTATACTTATCTTACTTAGATATCATTCGATGATGGGTCCGGGATTCAAACCGAATGGAATCTTATCGAAGAAAAGTTCTGGCAAAGCTGGATTCGAAGACTGCGGATTCCAAAAATTTCAGATCTAAAAAATAAATTTTTATTTCCACTGTATTAGTTTCAAAATACTTGATATCTCTAAAATAGTATATCTTCAAAATATATTTTTCAAAACCTTTTATTTTCAAGATCCTTTTTTTAAACCCAATAAGCTAAGCTTTGAATAAACCAAAGCTCTGATACCACTTGTAACGCCCTGCCATTTTGAACGCTTCAAATTGATGATTAAACCAACTTAAAACGTCCAAATCGACGGAGCATATTTAGCTTCCAAAGTTTATAAACAGAATTAATACAAGGAAACACAAAATAGATAACCCAAAATTTAACAGCGAAGTAACCTTCATATATATTACTCAGAATTTTTGAATACATGAATTTATTTTATATAACGGGATAAAAATATAGTTTGAGTACAAAAGAAACATTTTACTGTTTAAATATCTTCAGAGTGCGCGCCTTCTGGAATCCCCAGCTTCTCCAGTCTTCGAATCCCAGGCTTTAATCTTTAAAGATGCAACGCTCAGGGTCTGACCCGAGCATTCCATGCAAAAACATAAAATACTCGAGTCAGGATTAAATCATAGTTCAAGTAAATTAACTTCAACATAAACTGAAATTCAATAGTTAATCCGAATGTTGAATTTGTCATACGCATATAGATGTAGTGTCTGATAAGTATAATATATGTGCAAATCAGCTTTTACTTCTTCAACATAAACTGAAATTCAATAGTTAATCCGAATGTTGAATTTGTCATACGCATATAGATGTAGTGTCTGATAAGTATAATATATGTGCAAATCAGCTTTTACTTCAAAGGTAACCGGTCACAGAAGCCTGCATATATACACGTACACACGTGTGCACTGAGCCAGCATTCCGGAACCAGAAAATAAGAAATGTATTGAAGTTCATAGGACGTGCGCCAATACATGCAAAATAGGGGAAACACAACTACAAATAGGACTCAGCCTACGTGCCTCAAGTTCATACATGCAGCCTGGCAGCATAGGACAAAGTAATATACTCAGATAACAAATGGGATAAACCAGATCTTCTTTTCGAAGAAGCAAACAAATTACTAGCTCATGTGAGTTATGCAACAACTAAATACAATAGGTATATGAGCTAATACATAAAATAAGGTGTAGTGATAGCATCTGCAAACATAAGCAAGAACGCCTACAAACAAGTGAAAGAATTACATGTATGGATGATAAATATCGTCAAGTACAAACTCAAGTTTATGCAAAATCCCCATTCCAAAATAACTAGTGCATGGTTTAAACATTTTAAACTTAAAGCCCAATGAGTTCAGCCATTATAATGTATACAGACCAGTTTGAAATGATGTCAACTTCTACATACATATAGATGTACATATAATAGACAGAACAATCAAGTGATGACAAGTTTCAGGTTTTCAAGTATATATGTCAATGACATGGTAATCATAGGAAGGCACATTGCTTCAGGAAGAAATAGACATAAGGCTCACTGATGATAACAAGGCAAAGCACTTGTATGTATAGGCGAAATCTAGTTATAAACTCCAATACATATGTTCAGGTTAAAGCTTTTAGCAAAGGTGAAACTATCTTCATGTTCTAGTGCACATCAACAAGTTTGGGTATGCTATAGTAAGTGCACCCATATATTTTCAAACAAACAGATATACACAAATCAACTGGCGTAACCATATTGAGCTTAATCTGTAGCGAAATGATATGAAACTCGCATGTATAAATTTTCAGAAACTAAGCTACAGGCATTTCATGGATGCACCCTATATGTTCAAAATTTACTTGTCCCGAATTGAAAGAAAACTTATGTCTATGATCCTAAACTATAAGTTTGTTTGTGATACAATTTATGTTTCTCAACTTCCAAAATACTGTAATTTCATTTAAGTTAAATCGGAGACAAGGCTTACATATATGCATAGTGCAATCAAAACCCATGCTTAAGTTTGGAACAAATATGGAAATACAATTTCTTTTTTTCTTCTTTTCTTTAGTCCAAGATAATGCTATTTCCTCGAGTATATAATGATGCAGTTTGCGTACTAGAAAACATATTTGGTTATGCTATAAATAGTGTAAATGATCAGGTATGAATTAAACTGTTTCATGGTCTAAACTTCAATGACCATCCACACATATATTTATGGAGTGGCACAGCAAAATGAACATAATAAGATAGTGTACAAATTGGCCATATATACATACATACATACACACACACACACACACACACACACACACACACACACACACATATATATATATATATATGTATGTATGTATGTATTTTTTTCAACTTGGGCCAACAAGCATTTAATCAAGGCACAATTAAATTTGATTACAGGTTTCATTTGTATAGTATGCGGTCATGATAAGATAGCAAAATGGTTTATATACAAGGTTAGCATTGAAATGGTATACCCATAGAAGATCAACACAGCCACAAACGTAAAGCAAAACAGAATAGCAAGTGTGTGAAACGGTTCCCCAATCCAGCAACATTTAACAAGACAGTGAACATCACAACAAACCCAGGTTCATGGATAAACAACTCTATGTAATTCCGGTTTCTAAGTGGTCAGTGAGGGTATGTCATTAGGCAAGTTGATACTAGGTAAAACATCAGGTCAGTACCATATTCGAACAAGCAAAGGGGGTAATACAGGGTAAAAATATCATTACAGCATATGTATGGATGCATACATAATTGGTTTATAAATATGCTGACCAAAACCGATATGTTAGTGTAATTACTCCACAGGGACTGCATAGTGACCGTAACAATTTAGGGTAAAACATATGGTGGTTAAGACCACCGAAATCAACCTATTTTCTATTCCTCTTTAGCATACATGTGCAGTAAACACAAGGCATTCACAACAACAAGGAGAATTAATTATTATATTTTAGTTAACTTAAACTAGTTCACTTGAAACAACAATTAAATCGTGAGTGAGTTGACACTCGCCTGTAGCGGCGACGGAGGCGCAGGAGCCGTTGCAAGCTCTGGTGAATGACGCGGTGCAAAAACTGATTTGGGGCTGACCAATTTGATTTGAAGAGGAAGATGACTGGTGCACAACTTTGGTTCTGGTGGTGTATGCCAGCAGCGGCATTAGCTTTTGGGCTGAGGAGGCGTAGCGAGTAGGCGGCAGATTTTTCTGGAGGCGATGCGAATTTGGCTAAAGCCATTTTTGAGATTTTGGGGAAAGATTGAAATTGGGGCTTCGGCTATACAAATAAAGAGAGGAGAAAACGAATTTCTTTGCTGAAGAATGAGAAGGAATTACGTGATTTTATAGAAGAAATTCAGGGGATAAGAACAACGTCGAAGTCATAGGTTACTAGGAAGGTTGCGATGATCAAATGTAGGTTTGCGTGGTGTTTTCATTGTACGGTGGAATACTTGCGAATGAAGGAAGTAACAGTGTGGCATCCAATAATTGTAATCGAACCCTATTCAATTCAATATTACCGTAAATTACGTTAAACGTATTATTTTTGTTCGAACTCCAACTGTTACGAAACTTGACATGCTGCTACGTTTTCATATTCTGAATCCAATATAATTTATTTGGTTGAATTCTGGTCATATTTACACAACGTTGCTATTTTAAATTCAGCTTAATGTCGGTTCATATGGGAATTACGCCTACCGCTAAAATAACTCTAATTGGTTCCAAATTCGAAATATAGCAACAATTAATTATACGTATGTAAATAAAAACTCGTTTTATTACAAACCGAGGTTATTTAAAAGTTGGTTATTTACATCTATAATTCAAAAATAGAAATTCCGATTTGTTTACTATTAAATAACGTTTATTTTAAATTTGAGCATTTATATTTTCCAATCAAATTCCAAATCCAAATCCAATATCTATCCAAATTCAATTCAAACGTTCAACCATAAATATTTGATTTTCAATCAAACATTCATTCTGAATTAAACATTGAATTCAATCCATATGCAAAGCATATATTTGATTTCTAAATATCTAATCCAAGTATCAATATAAAAATTGATTGTTCATCGTTAAATCACATATTCCTGTTGTTGAATTTTCTGGGACGTTACATTGACAGATAGTAAGGAAAAATATATATTACAATCTGAACGGCTATCAATGTGTTGACAGGTAGAATGGCAACTGTAAGTTTCTTCCTAAGCTTTACAGACGCTACGCATGGCTAGAAAAATAGTACATTGATATTTGAGCAGACATGGTGAGAAAAAAAATAGTGATATAAAAGCAAATTCTAGTGTAAGAAATCCATAGTCAAACTGTGAAACTAGATGCAAATTAATGAAGGTTGGATTGCTTTGTAATCTAAGTAAGATATATCCAGAATAAGTTTCAAAATCCAGTAAAATATGTTCAATGCAACTATCTATTAATTTGAAATAGAAAATTGGAACACAGGAATAATAAGATACTAAATCAATTTATTGGTCTAACATTGTTTACATATCATCAAGAACCTCTAACTAGTGGTATGGCGCTTAAGATGAAGGTTCAAAAAGTAATAAGTTGTGCTGGCTGGGAAGTGGCCCAAGGCTCAGTTTTCCAAATGGTCCAACGAACAATGTCAATTTAGCATGTATATTTTAACACCTGATTTAATTACATTATATCAGGCAACCAAATTTAATTTTGTTCTTTATGATCAAGGCAAAATTATTTTCAAGAATCGAACTCTCTATCTTCTCTTTTGTTTAATTGAATTGAATAAACGCTTGCACAAGTTTGGAGAAAAAATAATTAACATCAAATTTTAATTGGACTTTGGCAAATCCATTTTTGAAAATTATGTTCAAATACCAAAGGTATAAAGGTTCAACCTTTGCTTTTTCCAGCAATTACATTTCTTTTTTTTTTTTTTTTTTTTTTTGTGAAAATTGGTACGCTTCATTAACTTTAAGAAAATTACATAGTAAGGTTAGCATTCTAACCTAAATACATAATCTAAATATAACACAAAAGCTGTAGACAAAAACTAAAAATAAAAGGACCCATGATAAGGTTCTAACATCCCACTGCAAGTGCCTCCTGCACATCAAAACACGTTCTCCATGTTCCTTGCATGGTTACAACCCTGTCGGTTGTACCTAGTCTTGTTCATGTAGAAATCTATATGTAAGTCGGTCCTCAATATGTGGCAGTTTGAAGGACATCAATTAGCTTGCGAAAATGATATGAAACAGAAAAATGATAATTTGTAGGCATTGTCATCTTCCGGAATACTTATTGTTGTCTTATAAATCAACATCTGAGCGGATATACTAACTAGCCATAGCCACCAGCCTTATCAATTTACATCCTTGATCAGTAAAGAAGCATGAATTTTTTTGCATAATCTATATGTTGATATTCTCGGTACAAGATGTTCCCATTCCAAATATCCAATAACCAAACCCAGTCAACCATCTAAAAATACATTTCTGAAATCTGCTTCCCAAAAACATAAATTTGTTCACATGTAAATGAAAAGCAGATGCAGAAAATAGCCAAGACAGTGATTATGAGTCTGTAACAATTCTTAAGCCCCAACGCAAATTGCCTCTGATATGATCAATCCATTATCTATGTTTCGTTTACATCCGGCTGAGTTGTAAAACGGTTGACTGTTTACCTTTTCCAATAATGGCTAATTTGTTATACAAGATACACATCGTCATTGAAATCATAAAAACAAACCCAGGAAATGAGAAAATGTAACTCTATGGATATTTGGCTCGTTCACATTTACCATATAACTGGAGATGTAAAACATTTAGCAAAACGATATAATCCAAAATCAAGCATAGATAGAGTAGTCGAAATCCAGATTCGACATAAAATTGGTAAACCCAAAGGATTGTTCACTGTAACGCATCAATAATAAAACTAACTCCCAAACTGCTAGGTTGATAACCGACAACAAGATTAATACCTTTTTGTAGATTGAAACAGAATCGAAATTAGGTCCAAATTAAAGAAGATGGTTGTAAGGACGAAGGATATATTGTTGTGAATGTTGAGGTTGAATCGGTCTCACCAAATCCCACCAGCCCCCTGATGGCTTGATCTCCAGTAGTGTGAATTCCATAATCGATCTCGAGTACAGGTTTAGAAGTCCATACTGGCGGTTGTAGTCGGAGTTCAGTTTCTCAACACGATCCGTTCATATTCCAAATCGATTAGAAGAACCCCCTTTTAGCGATGTTGAAGAGATGATTTCGCCTTGATTTTTTGCTTAGGTTTGCAAAGTAATTTTGAATACGGTTAAAAAAGGCGAATACATTTCTTTTTTGAAAATATGAGCTTAAGGAAACCAATTAAATTTTGTGCAATTAAGCTAAAAAAAGGCAATCTTGCTGCTGATATTTTATTGACATATGACTAATGGAAAATTCTTAATTTTTCGATGAAAGTTCAGAAATAGGATGTTCCACGCCAAATCACTAAGTGTAATTTCATTAGATTACAATACAACAATTTTGGAAGTGTTATCGTTTTCAAAGTCAAGTAGCTTGGATGATCCATCCCTAAAATTGGCACAGCTTAAAATTATCAGGAAAAAGGTCACGCATTCTTAAAAAACTTGTAATGAAGCAACATTCTAGAGATGTGCTTGGTTTTTCAAATACAGGTTAATTAGTGGCCTTTTAACTATCTCAAATGTTACAATCGAAATTCACATTTTAAATTGGTAAGTTTGATCTATATGTGTATGAATGATTAGATATGGAGATGATGAGAGAGAGATTCTCTAAATTTTTGCTTAGAGAGGATATTTCAGACAATGGCAAGGGTGTTTTGCAATTTTTCTAGGCATTGACTGTCGATTTCTACGCATGCTTATAGCCTAAAAAAAGTTTGGCATGTCACCGATGTATTGAATGTTGTGATATGTGATACTATATATGTTGGATTGAAGAGGACGAAGATAGCTTCGAGTCGGAGGTGACCGTTCGCAAATCGGAGCTCGTATGGAAGAGATATGAGCTGGAAGGTGCAGTTTTCAGTGGTCTGGAGTGACAGACATCTGTCATAGGGGATAATAGACGTCTGACTGCAGGGATTTGGTTTTCCGAGAGCTCAGACAGACGTCTATCATACCCATGGCAGACGTCTGTGCTGAGTACATTTGCCCAATGGATATCTAGAAGATGACAGACTTCTGTCAGGAGGTACGACAGATGTCTGATCGGGTTTTGGGCTATTTTTGGGCTGAAGATTAGCAAACTGATTAGTGACTAATTCGGGGGCAATTTGAGTAATTGGTCAACCTTTATATAAGCTATTTTCTAAAGTGAATTAGGGGAGCTTGAAGACTTGATTTGGGATCAAGGGTTTATTCTCAAAGGAGAATTAGGGTTTATAACCTAATTCCAATTCTTCAATTCTATTCTCCTCAAATTCTTTTCTATATTGAAATATAGTGATCATTGGATCAATCTCTTGTATTCCTTTCATCGTGGTAATAAAATACTCTCTCCAAAGTGGATGTACACTAACAAGATGTTAGTGGAACCACTATAAATCCTTGTGTGATTTATTTTTGCTACTTTGTCATTAGTTTCTTGCTTGTGATTGAGATTTGGATTGTTCATGATTGGTTGATCTTTGTTTGTGGCTAGAGTTATTGCTTTGGTTGTTTTTGCAAGTCTAACAACGGTCTAGTCTTCTGCTAGCGCATTGTGGTTTAGATATCGGATTTGAGTGGTCTTGAATCGGATTAATCACAACGGTTACAACATTGAACATTTCAATTTAATTTCCATTATTAGCATGTTTTGATTTGCATTTTTTCGTATTCTTGTTTTTAACACTACATGTTGCTATTTCATGCATGCTTTTCCATTTTCCATATCCGATCTCCTTGGGAAAAAGCTGTCACTATCAATTTGCATGTTTTGTTTTGTTCCTACCTATCCTATGTTTAGCTTCATTGTAGATGCTTACCATTCTTCTTGCATGTTACTATTGTCCTCTCATATTACGTACCTGAACAATTTACATAATGTTTTTGGCTAGATATATGTTTTAGCAGTAATTTCAGAAAGATTCTGACAGCCAGGGATGGATCTGTATTCAAGGAACTCTGGGCTATAGATTTGGTCATATTTTGAAACATTGTGTTCATAGCTTGCTATATACAATAATGCAATCACTAGAAAATTTCGTTTGTTATACCCTACCATTTAAAACGGTACACCAATATTTTCTGATATGAACGTAGTATGGTTTTCAATTTTCCAATTCCAACCCAACATAAATCAATGCAAAATGGAATGAAAAAAAGTATAAACGTGATGACAATGTCAGCCATGAATGAACTAATATAGAAACAGTCAATATCTTGTTCTTCCATACTTGCTTCTTTTTCTATCCAGATACTGTAGTTGGTACGTTTCATCCTACTATTTAATTTACCTTTGTATTCTATTCATTTGATTTATAATGATTAAGTAGTGGCATAATGATACGACTATGGTTCGGGTAGGAGATAAAGGGTTGAACGAGAAGAAAAATAAGGAGATGAAGAAGATAAAGAGAAGACAGTGGAGAGCTGAGAGAGAATTTCAGCAAATAATTTCTTTTTCCATTTCCTTTCATTCGGTTTGCTGGTACATATATAAAGTAATTTTTCTAACAACTTTTGACACGTGGTCAGCTAGGCATCATTGCCTACAACAAATAATAGAAAAACAAAATGTAAAAGCACACTACAAATCTCTAACCAACTTGCAGCACCATTTGCTTCTTAGTCCAGAAACTCTTTTTAGGTAATTGTATCAATCTCCTATGCATCATCTTGTGCTGATGAATGATATATCCGTATCATTACCATCCCCTCGAAATCGACCTTGTCCTCAAGGTCGGAAGTTGGTGTCAGCTTCGTCGGAGTAGTCGAGTTTGGATTATTATTGAGTCGAGTATCATGTAAATGCGCCACAAAGAAACATTCGAAATCAAATTTCCCACCCGGATCAAATATGAATATTGTTCTTTCAAAAATCCCTTCGGCATCACTTTTAAGCATAACATCAAACAGTTTATCCCCATACTGTTCAGTCCAAGCAAAAGGATTTTGGCAGCTAGATTGCATCTTGATTCCATCACCTAAATTAGAAACTAGCGTTGCACCATTGCTAATCTTTCTCAGTTGATTAATAGAAATTTCTAATGGACTTTGGGGAGTTTCAAAACCCATTTTAGCAAAAGTCTTCTGAGAATAAGGAAGTAATATTTCCTGCGTAATATCCATGGCAATTGGCCCGATAGTTTGCCCACACTTTTTTTCACATACTTCATCAAATACTTGTGCAGATTCTGAATCTACAAATACTGTAGCGGCCTCTAAATCAAATATCTCTGCTGAACCAAGATTTGATGGTTGCGAGTTGGTTTCCAGTTCATCTTTGGGTGGTGGAAACTGCAGATGATGGGGTATTAAGCTGGTCGGTGAAATAACAGCGGTAGAGACAGGCGGAGAGGATGTAACTACAGTGGCTAAGGTCAGAGAAGGAGCCGATGTTGTAAAATCCGCGATAGTGGCTGGCGGCGAAGATAGAGGAGTCGGAACAAGTGTGGCAACGTTACAGAACAGATTCGCATTATCAATTTTTTTATAAAAGTGAATATCAAGTTGACAACAACTATAATATATATCTCTTCCTTGCAACTGACTCTTTGCCCAACTAGCATTTTGACATGAATCAAATTGAATAATAGCTTGCACCGATTCACTTGCTTGTAACATATCAATTATCTCCACATATCCATATGGATCAAACACACGATGGAGTACGTACTCAGTGATTGGATAGATAACATTATAGACGGTAACCAATAGAAATTGACTCGATTCATTGGTAATAGATCCAGCAGCATCAAAATTAAGTATGTGACTAGAAACTCCAAAATCAGTAGTAGGCATACCTGATTTAAATCTGATCTGAAATATACGACTCTTTCTTTCTTTTTCCCTTGCAGAAATAGATCTGGACGATGAAGAGAATTTAGATGAGGAGGAGATCTGGACGATTAAGGAAATAGAGGTGAAGTAGCAGATCTGGACGATGAAGGAGGAGAGAACGTCAGTGAAAGCACCAAAATGATACGACTATGGTTCGGGTAGGAGATAAAGGGTTGAACGAGAAGAAAAATAAGGAGATGAAGAAGATAAAGAGAAGACAGTGGAGAGCTGAGAGAGAATTTCAGCAAATAATTTCTTTTTCCATTTCCTTTCATTCGGTTTGCTGGTACATATATAAAGTAATTTTTCTAGCAACTTTTGACACGTGGTCAGCTAGGCATAATTGCCTACAACAAATAATAGAAAAACAAAATGTAAAAGCACACTACAAATCTCTAACCAACTTGCAGCACCATTTGCTTCTTAGTCCAGAAACTCTTTTTAGGTAATTGTATCAATCTCCTATGCATCATCTTGTGCTGATGAATGATATATCCGTATCACATAAACTGGAATATCCTCGAGTTTAGTAGAATAACTTTAGCTTGTTTTTCATAATAACTTTAGTCATTCAGTTCAGATCTCTTAAGTAAATTACAAATAGACTAGCACGAGGAACTTATAATCCTAACTTGTCTCGGGCAACATCTTAAAAGTCGTGATAGAGATCACTTGTTTTGGTTCAAAATCTATGTACATATAGATAGATACCTTGAATGATATGAATCACAGATCATATGGTCCTTGAAACTCAAACCCTTATACAAACATACCTTCCTTTGTAACTTCAATTACACTATGAGGTAGTCAGTTGCGTAACTCAGTTACACTTCAGCTTTACCACTGCACATTATGTTGTACGTTTGCACTTTCCTGCTTTCTTACTGTACACCATAATATAGTTCTCAATGGTACTTTAAATTATCAAATATAGTATACATATACGAGCACGAGTACATACGTCATCACAAGGATATTCAAAAATTATATTGAGAGGTTTTATCATCTCATGTAGCATACTTACTTTTTCCAAACTTGTTTTATGTTGCTTGCCTGCTACATAGTTAGATTTTGTATTTTTCTTCTTGAGATTGTGTACTTTATATACAAGTTTATATAGTCAGATTTATGTCCATATGCTTCTTAGCTTGCATGTCAGACTTGTATGTATGTAGTAGACTTTCAAATTTAACTAGAACATAAATGGTCATGCATTCAACATTTTTGATACTCTAAAATTATTTTTATTACTCAGCACTACAACAAAAAACACTTTTCGCAACAGGCAATATCTGTTGCAATAGACCAATTGCAACAGGCCTGTGCCTGTAGGTATAGCCGAAGTTGCAAAAAGTCGGCTCCTTTTCGCAACATTTTCGGTCTGTTGCAATAAGATGTTGCGGTAGACTTTTTTGCAACAGGCCTTTGCTGTTGCAACGGATCTTTTTGCAACAGTATATGCCCGTTGCAATAGATTCATAAATCTGTAAAAAAAAAATATTACAGCTTATAGATATTACATATTAAATATATTCGTTTTAGTAATAGTGTATATCCCAAAATGAAATAAACAAATAAAAAATTTATTTTAACAAAGTTTTAATAGTACAAACAATTACAACGAAAAATTCTATAATTTTCATACATCATTCATGTATAACAATTTCTTCTCTCACATAACACATTTTTTCTTCGAATAGAGTATTTCTAATCATATTTCTACTCTATCATACATATACTATAACAAGAGAATAATTTCATCAGTTCACTAGAAAAAATCTGCAATTCATGCCCCAAGTTTGTTGTCGATCATGAACATGGACATGCCTATCCAGGAATATGTACGACACTCCAGCGAACTCTATATAAAATAAAAAACTAGAACAGACAACACCTTCTGTGCTACCTTGCAACCCATTGATGTACAATACTGCAAAATAAAACTTTTTTAACCGACTTGTTTCAACAAATCTATGATGCTTTCTTAACAAAAAAAGAAAGTATATTATACCTGGGGGGACCAAAATCAATTGCAATTTACAGGTATTGTATTGCCAAAATGTTAAACTGATTGAACTTCAACAGTTTGTTTCTGAGAACCGACGAAAGGAAGAAGGCTTTTACAGAAGTTACTTCATCCATATATGTAGCATCCCTTTCTTGAGCCTTCAGTATACTAATTTCTTGCTCAAAATCTACAAAATAACCCAAACTCATTGTCTAAATTTTCACCAAAGAAATTAACTTGCGTATAAGATTTAAAGAAAAAAAAGTTAAAGATCATTTCTACATGCATAATCAAAGAAGAAAATTAGAGGGACTAATTTCTCAATGGTATACCTTAAATAGTGGATTTATAAAGTAAGAAATGAAATACCAAAGTCAACAGTGCAGTGAAATTCATAAAGATTGGATGTTGCCAGTTAGTTCTGAAAAACAAAAGAACAAAAACAATTCTTGAACATTAAGATTCATATATGTTCCATGTAATAGTTCATGCTAACTCGCTTTTATGTACAAACTAACAGAGAATAAACATTGTAAAATAATACTGACAAGTCTTTGAAACAAAAATAAAAAATTGTACCATCAGCAAGAATGCAAAGAATATAGCCCTCCTTACCTTAGCAGCTTAATAATTTCGTCATAACTCCTTAGCTCGCTTTATTTAATCCGCATACGTTATCAAAGGTTTCTTGCGAAGAGATGTAGAAGCCTTCATCTTCCTTAACAACCACACCATAAAATGCATCTTCATATTTTACCAAATTGTTTGGACTAATTTATTATCAGGTTAAGCTCTGCAACAAATTGTAAAATAGGACATTAGAAATACATTGGAGAAGGGAAAAAAATGATGAGAAGTGATTAAGAAACCAAACTAATACTTGATGATTAAACTGAGTTGGCAAATACTAAAGATATGTTTTCTGTTAGTATGAACTTTGCTGCGACGCAAAGACATTCATCTTGCTGGACAACCAACAAGATTTTGTTCAAAGTATCGACATGCTTAGAAAAGAAAGCCCATCAGATCAATAGATAAACACAATAATATCTTCAATTTTATTTTGTTTAAAATATAGGTCAATAGGTAGTCAATCTGGCAGTTTCAAATGCAAAATAGCCAAATACTGTAAAACATGCACTATGAAGCACTCTTATCTACGAACATATTGTTGTCATACTAAGACTTCTATTAACAACTCAGAGTTAAATTTTGATTTGATGTGATTCAAAATCTTTAAATAGAATTTCTCTAAAATTCAATCTGAGTCTAAGGAACAGAAATTGATAATATTCTTAATTGACATAATAGATGAAGTATGTTTCTTAGTAGTTTCATATAATTAACCAACTACAAAAGTCTGGAAATGAAGGCGCAATAATCAGATATTGTAAATGCAAATAAGAACCAAAAAAAAAAAAAGGCATCAGAAGCCAAATCATCTAAATCTAACGCATAGCATAAGCCTAAAGCTTCAAATGAAATAACATAACCTTAGCAGCCAAGGCAAAAATAACCCAACCGACAGAAATGAACAGAACACCTGTAGCTCTAACAACTCACCATCCTCCACCTTATACATAAAAGCGTGAATCTCAACTACATAGAAGACACAATCCTGTTGCCAAAAAAAAAATCCCTAAAGGGTTGTATGAGGAGAGGAGAGGAGAGGAGACAAAGTAAAGGGATGTTGATGGACAAGAGCAACATTGACAAGGCACGAAAACCATAATCAAACAAAAAATCGGCTTCACGAAAACTGACCAGGCCCTCCGTAACAAACAAAACACGATCCAAAAAAGCAAAAACTCAAATAGAACCAAACCTAATCAGCAATTGCAAACCACAAGCCTCAAAAATTTCTAGACTTTGGAACAAGCACGGAGGCGCATGAATGAAAAGGTGATGTTCTAAGTTCGTTCCAGCTCTTATGAAAGGGGCAATGATATTAGGGTAATCGCACTGCTAGGAATCATGAATAGTCGCACCCGTTGACCATTGCTGAGAATCACAAGGAAGAATTTGGGATTTAGGATCCATGTAGTTAGAGGAAGAAGACGTGGTGAGTAATTTGTGATTCAAGGGTCGATTTTGGGATTAACAGGGAAATTAATGGGGTAAACGCAGTGAAATTAAAATTTGAGCGGGCTCTAAAATTTCGCTATGGCGCCCGCGCCTCCTTCGTAAACAATAAGTTGGAAGGTTGACTAAGGTATAAAACGTTGATTTGGTTCACATTTGCTAATTAATTTTCAATTTTTTTTAATTACCAATAATTAAGTTCGGATCTGAACTTGTAATTTAGTCTAATGGAATATCAAATTCAAATATTATGTATCATTATTACTTGATACTCATTTATTATAATAGAATAACAATTTTTAAACTTTAACTATTATGTATATTATTAATTATCTTATAACATTAGTTGTTAAATATTAATTATTGGAAGCCAATTATAAATTTTTAATCATTAAGTATAAATAATAAGTAATTATCATTGTTTTTAGAATTTTCTAAATTTTAACTTAAAATTTAGTTTTTTAATTTATTTACAATTAAAGTATTTAGATTTGGAGCTAAAATAGCAAGCTCAACTAAAAAGCTTGTATTGTTTTGTATAATCCAAAGTTGTAAGGCTCCAAAATACATTACGATAAATTTAGTTTTAAAATATAACATCGTGTAGAAAATTACTTTTAGATTTTATGAATATTTCAAAATTGACGTTCATTCTTATAGTGATATATTATATTTTAATTCTTTTCAATTTATGAAAATTTTGAAGAATTTTTTTTTTTATGAACATTTGGTAGTTTTATTTTAGTTTTAAGTCTAAAATTATTTAAAATATTGGGAGGGATTCGCTTTTATTTTGGAGACCGCTTAGATCTAGGTTTATTTTTAGGGAAAACGAAGAGAACAGAGGGACCAAAAATTTGGCGGATGGAGCAAAAAAATTGTGCAGATGGAGCCAAAAGTAACGAAAGTTTGGGGGATGGAGCCAAAATTTGTGCGCAACGAACAAAATTTTAGCGTATAAAACAAAAAAAAAGTCAAATAAGTTTTTTTTGAACATATGTTAAGGTAACACATTTTAGAAAAAGATTAAATATTGATTATTACAGCTAATAATATTTTGTTATTATTGAATATATTTATAATACTTTTTTTAAAATAGTTGTTGAATATTTATAAGCAATATTAGTTAATACAAAAACATCTATAGACTCAAATTTACGACTTTTAGAAATAAATATAAATTGTTAACTATAATTTACTAATTATTGATAATGAACTATTATATTATTGTACTTTTATAATATTTTTTTACTACACAATGAACTATTATATTTTTATTGTACAATGACATTATTTTTTTACTACGCAATGACATTATATTTTTCTTGTAGTGTATTTCATGACTATAACCGAATTTTAATCATATATATATATATATATATATATATATATATGTGTGTGTGTGTGTGTGTGTGTGTGTGTGTATTAACTATTATGTTTATACTTCTTATATTATAACCGAATATTACTTGGGGAAAAATAATTTTCAAAAATACGTTTTTCGCAAGTGGCTTTACCTGTTGCAAAAAAATTATAGTTATCGCAACTAGTGAAAACAGTTGCTAAATATATAATTTTTGCAACTGGTGAAAACAGTTGCTAAATATATAATTTTTGCAACTGGCTTGAAAGGGTAGTTGCAAATAATATGTCTATTGCAACAGGAATGAAAGCGCAGTTGCTAAAAGTATGTTTTCGCAACAGACGTGAAAGCGCTGTTGCGAAAAATATGCTTTTCGCAACAGGAAGGAAAAGCCTGTTGTTAAATCTTATCTATTGCAACAGCTATTAAAGGTCTGTTGCAAAATATCATTTACTGCAACTGACATTTGGGGCCTGTTGCAAATAACTAGTTGCAATAGGGTATTTTTCTTGTAGTGCAGGTTGGCAGTGTACTCGTTGGTTGTGCCTTCTTATATGATATCTTTTGGGTGTTCATTTCAAAATGGTGGTTCCATGAAAGTGTCATGATTGTAGTAAGTCTATCAAATAGTCATTAATAAATTTTTTGATTTATTTATTGTGTACATTTTGATTGGTGTTGCTTTCTTACAAGTAGGTTGCACGTGGCGATAAAACAAAGGAAGACGGTGTGCCAATGTTACTTAAAATACCAAGAATGTTTGACCCATGGAAAGGACACTCATTATTGGATTTGGGGACATCCTTTTACCTGAGTTGCTAATTGTTCAGGTACATAATAGTGGATGTAGATTTACTATTACACTGAAACAATGGAGATTAAGAAGAAACGCAAATTTGAATGAAGTTGTCAACGTCCTAGCCTGCCTATAGGTTAAATTTTGAGTATGTTGATATTATTGTCAAGCTTACATGAACATCGGTATTGCATAACAAACGTCCTTTCCTGAAATATTAGTAGTTGTCACTATGATATCATTTCCAACTACATTTGTCTGTGGTGAACCGCTAACTTGGGCATTTGTGGCTATAGATGAGGTTGCGTTAGTATCACATCTTGCCTTTACAGAATTTGTAACATCTGAGCTTTGAAGATGTGATGTGCTGGGATGGCTTGATTTTCAGTGCCGGGCTTCTAGTCAATCAATCTTTGCAAAGAAATATACGACTGAGAAAAATGTGGGAGAGGTGGTGCTTGTGTGTTGCATCTAGCATCTAGAGCAATTTTATTGTCTAAGCTTCGGCAAAGCGTAATAGCTATAGTAGCTTGACTATCAGAATTTGGTTTCCGATTTGGCTGACTACCATTCTTTACAAAGAAGTATCTGATGAGAAGGCAATGGTAGAGTCTATTTTGTTGTTTGAAATGGTTGTTGAAAACACATTTTGTGTGGCATATTCCAAGTCAAGGCCGAGGTTCCAGGAAAAAAGCTCAAGCCAGGTTATGATATTTTTTTTATCTCCGCCAACTTAAGAGGGATCGACAGCTAAATTCTGGTGCATGAGCATGGCAGGTCCTCTGATTAGACCCTTCATTTGTTTTTGCTAATGCGGATTTCTTGGCTGGTGCACTTGCAGATGGGGCCTTAACTTATTAGGCTGAGAGGTCACCTGAGGATTACATGGCATAAGGTTATTAATGTTATTAGCGTTATTTGATGATGTCTGGACTAGTGGTTGGAGAAAGGAGTTACTGATTTGAAAGATGGCACAGATGGATCATTTTTTCCTTGTGCGACTTGCATCATTTAACAAAGATTGGGCTTCAGAAAATAGTTTCAGGGCATACACTAGCATTGGTCAAATTGAAACGACGCTGAAATTTAGTGGAGCAGGTTTAGTAAAATGTTTTACTAATGGCTAAGGTCCACCAATGAGGGAAATGCGATTAAAAATTGTTGCGCAACAGTTGTAGCATATTTTTGTTGTTGTTTATTGTAGGAACTAGACAATCCTCTAATCCTTATTCATAGAGAAAAAAAATCTTGAATTAATATAATGGTGAAAGTGATTGAGCTGGCACTAAAGCCATAAATCTTAATATTTCTGATGCTTTTATAGCTTCATCAATAAGCTAGCTGTGTGTTGTTACTAAAATTTCCAACTGTTCCAGAGACAATGGTCATTGCTAATCATTGTTGAAGATATTGAAAGTGATGCACTAGCAACTCTTACCATTAATAAGGTTAGTGTTGGACCAAAGGTATTATTGGTTTATAGATGGATGTAAATTTATTTTTTACGTTTGTATTCTAGTTGACAAATAACAATTTTGCAGATCTGTGCTATTAAGGCACCTAGATTTGGTGATCATAGGAAGACCAACATGCAAGATCTTGCAACTCTAACGGGGTGTAGTATGTTCATTTGAAAAATAAAAAATAAATGGTGCTTTTTCATTTTGCAGTATTATGTAAAATGTTTATATTTTCTGTTTGGTTGCAGTTCATTACCGAAGAACTAGGCATGGACTTAGAGAAAATTAAGTTTGACATGATTGAAAGATGTAAAAAGGTACCTTTTTGGATCTTCACTCAAGTTTATCCGATTATGTTGCTCTGTTCAAGGACTTGCTTGTATAATTATATGCTTACTTTTCTAAAATGATCATCACTGAGTGTTGACCGTAGGTAACAATATCGATAGACAATACCATGATTCTTGACGGAGCTGGTGATAAAAAAGCCCTTGAAGAAAGACATGATCAAATATGACTACTTTCATAATGTCAAAAATGAACTTTTATGTTGTGATTCCTTATAGATTGACGAGGGCTGTCATCCTTTTTGGAAATCAACAAAACTCAAAGTTTGTCTTGTGGTATGCATTTTAGACCTCCTCCTAAATAAAATGTTATGTGCATAAGATTGTTTTTGAACAGAAAAATTAGAATATTTACATATAAAGTAATAAAAATGTTATCAAAAATTTCATTTATATGGTACGACCAATCGTCGACTTGATGCTCAGTATCCCAAATGACTTTTTCATCAAGAGTATTGAAAACATAATGAAGGGCCAAGGAGAGTTCGAGAACTCCTACATTGGCATTTAAATGACCACTATTTTCGAGATAGAATGTACTATCTTCATTCTTAGCTCATTTGCCAATTGTTTAATTGATTGTTAACTTTGAATCATTAATGTACCAGGCTTAGTGCGTACTAGTTTTCCAACACTCGTTGATTTATAAGTGTGCTTTAGTATTTGATTAGTAACTTAGCATTCAATTTTGGTTTGTAATTCTTATTATTGATAGTTGAACTCATCTGCATGTAATTAACTATTTCGAAGTGAAGACTATCTGTAACAAAGAATTATTGGTAATTAGCTTTTTTGGAATGAAGACCATTAGCAACAATAGACATGACTTTAACTGTTATATGTATTATGATATTTGTTAGTACTTATTGTGTAATCTTATTTCTGAATTCTTGTGATATGTGAGTTTATTGTCAAATAACTATTACCTAAATGGTTATGGAAAATACTAGCGTGATTAATATATTCTTAGTTATTTGAGTATAATGATCAATTTAAATCAGTTTTTTATATAATTGTTGCTGATTCGAATATGACTATTATATAACGATTATTGGAAAAAATATTAACCACTAACAAAGTATATAGTAGCAGTTAAAATATGCTACAAAACAATCAACGCGTTTTACTAGCGTTTAAGAAATGCTATAGAAACAAATGTAATACACCATCTGAATTTTTAGTAGCATAAAATAAATGTAACAAGAAGATTTTAGTTGCACAAAATAAACGCTATAGAAAAGAAAAAAAGACCCACGTACAAACCTTTAGTAGCACTTGAAAAACGCAACTGTACAGAAGATTTGGTTGCCTTTTGTCAAAACGCAATTGTACAGTAGATTTGGTTGCCTTTTTTCAAAACGCAACCGAAAAACCAAGACTTTTAGTTGCTGGACCTGTAGTAGCGTTCTTTAAAATGCTGCCAAAAGGTTTCGCTAGCGTTTTTCAAACGCTGCTAAAGGTCTTTTCTGGTGCAGTGAGAAAAATTATATTAAATCTCTCTCCTTCTTATCTAATCATTCCTTATCCATATAATCAAATAATGGTCAATCCTATTCACAATTTGAGTGATAATCTTGAATAAACACTCAATTCATACAAAAATATCCTATCTATAAATCTTTGTAATCAGCGTCATCTCGAATTAACATCAGGAGAAACACTTTGATGTCATTCATTGGTTATTCTCTTCCCATTTCAGAGATGAAAACAATAACCTCACTAAGGAACCACTGACCAAAGAAGATGAAGACTGGGAAGTCATCAAAAAGGATTCAATCTTTGGAGGAGATGGACCGGTGGAAGTTCTAAGAGACGTTTGAATTGATTGGTATGTTTTGTTTGAATTTGGTTGAATTGGTTGACAAACTTGTACATATTGATTAGTTTGAAATGCTTGGATTTATTGATTGTGAATATTGAACAAATCATTTGTAAATACTTTATTTACTTGCTTGATATACTCTTGTTTTCTTAGTATTATCATAGAGTAAGGGGAGTTATTTAGAATTATTTATAACATAAATTAAGTGGGGTACAGTATAGTTTAGTATTATCTAATATAGTTTAGTATAGTCTAATCTAGTTTAGTTTAGTATAGGATAGTTTTTGATATTAACAAAGGGGGAGAAATTATAAAATAGATATAGTTAATATAGGATTAGTTAAAGGAGGAGTCAGAAGGAATTCATGGTAAAAGGGGGAGTAACCAAGGAATCAGATCAACAAGTAATATCATGTATGAATATTTTATAAATTAAGGTTGTCATCATCAAAAAAAGGGAGAAGGTTGGAGAATGAAATTTTGATGACAACAACCTTGTTTCAATTATTTACATTACTGATTATAAAATATATACTAACATCTTTTGTCTATTATGTATATATATATATGCATGATATATATATATATATATATATATATATATATATATATATGCAGGGTATAAGTGTTGAAGACCGTATAGTTTTAGAGATTTAAGATATCAAGGAATTCAAGACTCATGAGCATCAAAATATCAAGATTTCAAGAGCTCCAACATATCAAAGTAATAGAGTCCAGTATATATGTAAAACTCCGATTAGCACTTTAAAATCCTGTTTTCAAATTCCTTTTCAAATTCTATTTTCAAAGTTCTTTTCAAATTCTGTTTTCAAATTCCTTTTCAAATTGAGTTCAAAATTATTTCAAAATCCTTTTAAAATGATTTCAAATTATTAAGATTTTACTTATGATTTCAAATATTATAGTTTATAAAGTTTTATAATATATATTTTTATAACATATATGTTTTGTATTATATATATATGTGTGTGTGTGTGTTTATATTATATATTACTATGTATTTATATGTTTTTTCACTTTAGAAAATTCATTCAAAACGCTAGTTTTGATTCAAGAATTTCCAGAATATATATATATACATATATATATATACTAAACACTTTAAAAATGTTTTAAAATTCAAAATACTATATATATGTTGACGTACATACTTGGATATGTCGACATATAACTGTCATTTTTTCAGCTTTCAAAGGAAGTGTCTTTTCATATTTTGAAACGCTTCAGAAACATTGCAACCTTTCGAACTCTATTAATAGGGGTTAAATTCAAACTTTTTATAACTTCTTCTTCCCCATCTTCATCCTATCTCTAACCACCATTATTATACTTTAATTTCTTAATTTCTATAGTTAAACTCTACCGATTTCAATAAAAATTATATCATTCTCCTTCTCTTCTCAATCTCTATCAACTAATATTTGTTTGGAAGTGCTATTCAAGAGTCATAGGCTTGTTGTAATCATTTTGGAATTATTTAGGAAATGGTGTGTTCCTTATAGCCCGGAAATCAAGGAAAAGGAGCTGTGTTAACCTTGTAGCTGTGAAATCAAGGGCGGTGGAATCAGTGTTAACCTTGTAGCCGTGAAAGCAAGGGCGTTGTACTTAGATTCTGATATTAATAAAACTCTGTTCAAACCAGTGTTACGTGGGAAGAATGTAGGATTAATCCAAACTAGTATAAAATACGGTATGTTCTTTCCTTTTCTATACTATATATTTATTTATCTTTGTGTCTATGATTGTGTCTATGTTTGTAATCATTTCAGGTATGATATTCATTGTGTAATTCATGTAGTAATTTAAGATTGTTTAAATTTTCCATAATCTCTTTAAAATACCATTCACCCCTATCTAGTGTTAGTTTTTCCTTAAGATACTTATTCCACATTCTTTAACATATATATATATATATATGTGTGTGTGTGTGTGTGTGTGTGTGTGTGTGTGTGTAAGTATATGTATATATGAAAATGAATAAGTTTATAGACCAAAACTTATAGTTAAACATCTCAACAAATAAAGCGAAACTTTAATATGATGTGTTACACCGTAAAATTTAAACACACTACAACCATGCCTAAAGATGATAAATTAGGAATAACTTAATTAAAAATTCAGAATTAAGTGAAATCGGCATTACCATTGCGTTCATCTCGGAATTCTGGTTCAGATAGACCCCAAGTTTGCATAAAACGGATAACGTATGAAGAAGTTATGGACCTTAGAAGTTTGTATACACATAAGGTTCATATATATAAATATAAATAATAAAACATATCCAGAAAAATCAAATGAGACATGTGCAGGAACCAGGCCCGTTAGGGGCTGACCCACACTCATCCCTGGGTCGACCCATAGGAGGCTGGGTCGACCCACTGTGGATCTGGGTAGATCCATTCTGCGAACCTTGACTGTATTGCACACTTATTTGTTAGTGACTCAGCATGACTTGTACTGTAACAACCCGGAAATTCCGAACCAATTTAAAAATTTTATTTTAGAGATTTTAATGGATTTTAATATTTAAAATAAATTATTTTAAATAATAACAAAAAAAATATTTAAATCGAAGTAAGAACGTATAAATTTATTTTAATTATATTACAAGCCTGAAATGGCGCGGTAGTTTGAAAATTCGATTTCAAATTTCAAATGAATATACAGGATTCAAAATAAATCGAATTTCAGTAAAACCCAAAATATTTAAATCTATTTAATAATATCTTTCCAATGAATCTGAAAAATTGAAATTTCATAGCAGGAATCAAAAGTTATGGCCAGTTAAATATTCAGAATAGTCGCTATGGAATTTAATATAATATATAGCCCGTAAAAATAGCCATTTTGCAAACGACCTCCGTTTTCGACGAAACCACCCTGGTTGGAACCGGAATGTCAAATTATTGCAAGATTTCAATTTTCATAATGTTTGGAGTTAATATGTGAGTGTGGCAAAAGAAAACGTGTTTTGTCAATTTCAGTCAATTTGGATCGACCAGAAAATGACCATTTTTCAAACGGTGTCCAAATTTGAGAGGACCCCAAACCCCGTACTGACGGCGGCAAGGGTAATCCGTGGAATATAACACAGAAACAGGTAAAAACAGAACAGAATTAAATAAATACACCAGATAATGAACAATAGAATATACTGGATAAAAGTAATCATCAGAGTTACACAGTATACAGGATCATACTTAGTACAAATACAGTTCAGCTATACATAGATGTCTACAGCGGAAACAAACAAAATATGTACAATAGGAGCTGAACAGCATAAAAAGAGATAAATGATAGAATCCATCTTCAGCTCCAGCTATCCGGAAAGAACCAGCTAAACCTGAATACAAGGCTGCCCGTGTAGAAAAAGGGGCACCCGAGTTTGAAAGTGAAACAAACTACGAGTCAGTCATGGGACTGGTATGAGAAATCTACTCAACACATTTATAACATGGCTAATCACAGGACCACGCCACTTTCGTGGAACGGGTTTACTCCATTGGATTGCCAGTGCTTTAAAACAAATCATTCTTTTAAACATCACAATGCTTTTTTTTAAAATGAAGCCATTATAAGACTCAGTTCCCATCACACAATGCAACGCAAACCGGAGGATAGAGTTTTTACCTTATAACGGCCAAAATATGCTTGATATGATTAAAACAAAAGCATTTGATATTATTACTAGTGTTTATATGTTTCAAAAACAATTTCAATTATAACTATCAATCATAGATGACATGGGTACCATATATCATGTCTCCATATATATATACAATCAAAACTGCACGATGTCGTATTTGGAAATAGGATTTCCGTCATGAACCAAGGCAAAGGATAGTCCTTACCGACTTCGAGACAATCTAGCCCATGTCTCAGGCAAGTACTCAGTCAAGCCTTTGGAGCGACAGGGCCGGTCCACCAATGTGGATTAAAATGCCTGAACATTACGTTTCCTCGCCCTTTGGGGCGTAAACGAGCCAACGAATGACTCCATCGGACCCGGATCGTCCGATCAAACCGAGGCGCCTCGCAACAGCAACAACCACATAGGTGAAAAGTATATAAATGTCAGGGCTGGTAGGTCACTGACACCACCCTAGCTGGAAAGAAACGCATGCCCTCCCTGAGGTCCTTCTCCCGTTTCTGGTTCATACCGGGGTGTGAGGCTCGCGAATTCACATTATACACAAAGCTACGCCACACAGGCGGTGCTTTGATCATCACCAAAAGACTTTGCTTTTCAACAGAAGCCTTGATCATTTTCCACTTAGGCATGCCACACTAGCAATTCATGCTATGTGACTGATGTCCATCGATATACAACCTCTGAGCTCGTGCGTTTCAGAGAAGGGCGTTAAGCAAAAGAATAAATTCTCCGCCGCCAAACAGATGTATATTTAATAGAGATCAATCAACACAGAATAAAATCCAATGTCAGACACACGGTCCATTTACAAGTCCGTTCTGGGTCTGAACGAAACCGGAGGCACTAAATACCTCGCAAACCCATCGATCACCACGTACGTCTGGACGATCACCACTCATTATCCATATTTCGGGATGCCTCCCAATCAGGACCTCGGTTACCATCCAAACGAGGTGAAGAACTCCGGTCTTCGACCACCGTCCTCATCTTCGATTTCTTATCGTCGATTCAGTTATTCAGAATGGGATAAACCCGGTCTTTCTGAGCAACTCGCGTATATAATAAACAAGTGCAACACTAACCTATACACGCATCATTTCAATTCATCTATCACTAACCGTCAATCAGTAAGAGAACGATTTCCCAAATATTAACCCCGAAGGCCGAAACCAACATCAGATCAACACTCAGGAAACCATTCGACTTAGCCAACCTTTAGTTAATTTCTAAATCACATCTATATCGTTTATAATATTTTATAACGATTTATCGCTATTTTTATTTATTTTAAAATAGCCAATTTATTCAAAACGACGTTTCGGGCCATAACGCGGCCGTGGCGCTGTTTTTCTTCAGATTTGATTTACACATATCTGAAAATCTAACCGTTGGATCTTCACAAAATTTACATCATTAGAAAGATCTTTTCAAAACGAATCCAACGGTTCTAGTTTCGGGAAAATCCGACGGTCGGATCTTCCGGTACAATCGTTTGAAGTTTTGATTTCGAAATACGAACTACAGCGTCGTTATTCGATTAAATATAATTATATTTATATATATATAAATATAATCGATTCTGGCGCTGTTTTACTTCAGATTTGAATTAAACATTCCAAACAATCCAACCGTTGGATTTTTACAAAGTTGATGCCGTTGGAAAGATTTTTCCAAAGCGAACCCAACGGTTGCGATTTCAGGAAAATCCGATGGTCGGATCTCCCGGTATAATCGTTTGAAATCACGGTTTCAAAATACGAACTGCAACGTCGTTATTCGATTAATTATTATTATATTTATATATATATATATATATATATCGATTCTTCGATTTCAAAGCTATATTCTTCTCATACATTTGATAAAAATGATATTTTTATCTAACTGTCTTCTATTTCAACACTTCGCTATATTTGACAATTCATGTATATAATAAACATGTGATTTTTATTGTAAACCAATTTATTTCAAAACACTATTATTTTATATAGTTCATATAGGTAATAAAAATAGGATTTTTTATTATAAAACAATTTCTTTCAAAATGAGATTATTTTATATAATTCATATAGACAATAAAAATGTGATTTTTATTATAAAAAAATATATTTCAAAATATGAATACCATTCAACACATGAATTTCAATTCAACGAATGAATATCGATTCAACACATGAAGGTTTTCTATAGTTTATATATATAGACAAAAATGTGATTTTTATATTTAAAACACGAACACCATTCAACACATGAATTTCTATTCAACGAATGAATATCGATTCAACACATGAAGGTTTTCTATAGTTTATATATATCGATAAAAATGTGATTTTTATATTTAAAACACGAACACCATTCAACACATGAATTTCTACTCAACGAATGAATATCGATTCAACACATGAAGGTTTTCTATAGTTTATATATATAGATAAAAATGTGATTTTTATATTTAAAACACGAACACCATTCAACACATGAATTTCTATTGAACGAATGAATATCGATTCAACACATGAAGGTTTTCTATAGTTTATATATATAGATAAAAATGTGATTTTTATATTTAAAACACGAACACCATTCAACACATGAATTTCAATTCAACGAATGAATATCGATTCAACACATGAAGGTTTTCTATACAGCGAATAAATATAGTTTCAACAAATGAAAATAATTCAAACACATGAATATTATTCAAAATTTCGGCAGCATAACGGCAGGGTAGTTAAAACCGGGACCGTCCCTAGTACGGCTCCTCGCTCTACCTTAAAACCTCGCGGTTTCTGACAATGGGGATCATGCATCTAGTTCGCACGCAGGCGGCATGTATATATTTATTTCATTTCCACAAACTAATCCTATGTGGTTTCAACCAAATATTTCTCAACCACAAATGGGTATTTTTCAACCACAATCAATCAATATCAACCACAAACAATTCCAATCAACCATTCGCTATCAATCAATTTTCACACCAATCACAACCAATAAATATCGTCCATGGTTTGTGGACGAGGGGCGTATATATATATATATATATATATTTATTTATATATCAATTCACTTCTATTTCAACACATATATAATTTTTACAACGCATATACAACTTATACATCGAACGTACAACTTATACAGCGCTTATACAAGAGGTGTACAACGCTTATATAACTCATACATCGACTATATAATTTATACATCGTCGTTTTCCATATCGTTTATAAATTAGAAATCTCACATTGGGTTCCACTCCACCAAAAATAGCAGAAGGCTCAGAAAAATATGCGGTTTCTTCTAGAATGTAGAAGACGTCCACACGGTCACGATGTTTCCTGTTCCATCGAATTTCGTCAAGAATAGAAAAAGATATGATTTTTCAAAGTTTGCAACGGTTTTAAACTGTTGAAATCAGTTAAATAATTAACAGTCGTATACCTTCCTTTTGATTCAAAACTAGGTTTTGAATTTTCTCTCGATTCGTAACACGAGACTCAGATCCAGTTGTGCCACGACGTAGGGCTACGAAGGGGCTTTCCGGTGATGGGTCCCACCACTAGATCGACGCCAGACCTGGAGAGAAAAGGGGGGCGACGCGGCGGAACTTCAGGGGCTTGGATCTCGACGACGGGGCGATGGCAGGAGGTGAGACTTGGTAGGATTTGAAGCTGGGAGGGAGATCTTCAAAAAGTTCAACTGGAGGGGGTGGCAAAAACGCCTGTGGCAGCGGCGATTTGGTCGGAAAGAAAAGAACGTCTTTCGTTGTTAATCGGGAGGGAGGAAAAAGGAATTTTCTTTTTTTTTTTAAAAAAAATATATGATTGGTCGGGGGAGTTTTAAAGGGGTTTTCTGACACGACCACCAATCTAAACCCAACGACTGTCGTCCCTAGCGTTTAACCCCCATTCCGAACACAATGGGATATGTTTCGTAGGCCCATTCGACTGTTTCAGTCAGTTTTCCTTCAAATTAAAATATATAACATTCAATATTCAATTTGAACGTACATTTCAATTTGCCAGGGCCACAAACTGATTCGAAAAATTCCAAAAAAATAAATCTAGCTATGTTTTGACGATACGGTCCCAACAAAACTAGTTTTGTCGAATTCTGAGACCGTTTGCAAAAAGGCCCATTTCTGGTCGATCCAATTTAACTGTAAATGACCAAAACACGTTTTCCTTTGCCACGCTCACATACTAGCTTCAAAAATTATGAAATTTGAAACCTAGCAATAACTTCACATCCCGGATCCAACAAAAGTAGTTTCGTCGAATTCCGAGGTCGTATGCAAAATGGCCAATTTCACAGGCTATATAAATTCCATAGCGACCATTCTGAAAATTCATTTGGCCATAACTTTTGCTTTCCGTTATGAAAATTTGATTTTTCAGATTCGTTAGAAAGGTATTCACTAACAGATTTAAATATTTTTGGTTTCACTCAAATCCGTTTTGTTTTGCACCCGGTACAATCCGACAAAGTTTGAATTCAATTTTTGAAACTGCAGCGCCATTTCAGGCCTTGTTTATAATTATAATTAATTATATTCGTTTTCAATTGTCGATTCAAACTCACTTTTCATTGCCATTATTTTAAATATTTATTTTAAATATTTAAAATCCATTATTTTAGCCAATTTAAAATTTTTTAATTGGTTCATATTTCTGGGTCGTTACAATCTCCCCCACTTAAAACTTTTCGTCCCCGAAAAGGAACAAAGTCGAAAGTGGTTTGATTCGTCAACTCTACGTTCGATCTGGCTTCAATCCTCCAACTTTTCAGTTTCTGAGAATTTTCAAATTCATCAAAAATTTGGCTAACACCCGGAATTTTCGAAAAATTTCGCCATAACCTCCTTTGTACGGAGAGAGGTTTGGAAATTTATTGGGCCGTATTATGTACCCAATAAATCCTAATAAGCATACACATATTTATAGTGATATATTCTGGTGTTTATAGGGGAGCGTGTATTGATAATAACCCCAGAGAATAAATTCTTGTCACCCTGTCAAAGCCTGAGGGAGTGTGTATTTAAAATGCTCCAGAGGATAAATCCTCGTCACCTCGTCCCGTGTGGGAAATAAATAGTCCATGTGCCGTATCTAATGACTAGAGAGACGAGATTATTGTCAACTCCAGACCCGTGTGGGTTTTTTATTAATCTGGCAATTTAATCGTTACAATTTAAATAGTCCATATCAGTCATCAGTTCAACCTGTAAAATATAATCATCGCCATACAAGCCTCTCGCTCGTATGGTAAATCTTCCACCTCGTCACACAAGCTCCAAATGCTTATTTGGTATATGATGAAGTATGCCTATCTTCCAGAAGTATGTCATGCAATGTAGTTCAAAATTAATTGTTACTATCCTATGGCGATGTTTATTATTTCACACAGAAAAACCAGCACTCCGCATCCAATGGCATTCACAGGAGTTGATATAATAATATTTCGCATCCAACTCATTAAGGTTTACCTATTTGTCGGGCACGCAAATAAAACCTTTACTCAACAGCTAATCCATTTACCTGTTCAAATATATAAAATGCACATGTATATATATTTCTATCTATTTTCTAATCAGTTCAACGTGTGATTTAAATGAATAAATTCTACCATTCAACCTCTTATTAATTAAATTAACTATCCTTTCAATAATCTAATTAATCTAATTTACTATCACACAACACAAAAAACAATCAAATCACTTTTAACTTTTCAAAATCATACAAATTAATTTCTATATTCTTTTATAAATTATTCAGACTATAGAATTAAAAGTGCAAATCCATGGAAAGAAAATAACAACAGAGTAGAGAATTAAATGGTAATGCAAAGTATGGTAAATATACCTTGCACCGGAGTCAATCAGAGATATCCACTCGGCATCTAGGATAAGCTTTCTGAATGCTCTCCTCAGTTTCCCAAGTACAATCTCGCAGATCCCCACTCCATTGCACTTTGACCAAGCGAACCTTCTTGTTCCTCAGTTCTTTGTTTTCTTTGCCGATGATCTTTAGCGGCTCTCTTCTCACAGCTAATTCTGGGGTAATTTCAATATCCTGTTGAGCTGCTTCTTCCACGATCAAGTCTGGATCATGAACGTGCTTTCGAAGTTGAGATATATGAAATACATCATGAACTCCAGGCAACCAGTCAGGCAATTTGACCCTATAAGCGAGAGTTCCGATCTGTTCCAGAATAGGAAACGGACCAATGAATTTGGGCGCTAACTTTCCAGTTTTACCGAACTGGATAACTCCTCTCATCGGCGATACTTTCAAATATACATAGTCGCCAACAACAAAGGATATATCTCTTCTTCTATCGGCATAGCTCTTTTGTCGGCTTTGAGCGGCCAGTAATCGCTTCTTAATAAAATCGACTTTGTCGGTAGCTTCTCAGATCATATCAGGCCCCAATACAAGTCTATTTCCGGGGTCGACCCAACAAGCACGAGATCGGCACGGTCTACCATACAATGCTTCGAATGGTGACATTGTCAGACTCGCCTGGTAGCTGTTATTATACGAGAATTCAGCCAAATGTAGACGGTCTTCCCATGATCCACCGAAATCTATAACACAAGCCCGCAATAGATCTTCTAAAATACGATTCACCCTCTCAGTCTGACCGTCTGTCTAAGGATGATAAGCGGTGCTCAAGTTCAGCTTCGTTCCCAGCTTGACTTGAAATGCCTCGCAGAATTTGCTAGTGAATATTGTATCTCTATCACTGACTATACTGAGCGGCACTTCGTGTAGCCTAACTATTTCCTTGAAGTAAATCTGCGCCAGACTCTGAGCAGTTCTGTTTGATCCCACAGGTATGAAATGGGCGTTCTTCGTGAAGCGATCTACGATCACCCAAATACTGTCATTCCCTTTTCTGGTTCTGGGCAAACCATCAATGAAATCCATGGAAATATGTTCCCACTTCCAACCCGGAACGTCCAGCGGTTGTAACAATCCAGCCAGTTTCTGTTGGTCGCTTTTGACTAGCTGGCAAGTAGGGCATCGGCTAACATATAAAGAAATGTCCCTCTTCATCGACTTCCACCAGAAAGTGCGTTTGATGTCATTATACATTTTGCTTACTCCTGGATGGATACTAAGTTTTGACTTGTGGCATTCATCCAGTACTTCCTTTCGGAGCTCAGCAATGTTAGGGACACAGATTCGACCCTGCAGCCTTAGAATCTCATCATTATCAACTTGGAAACTCGAGGGTTCGCCCTTTTGAATTATCTCTCTGATCTTCTGAATGAAGTGATCATCCTTTTGAAGAGCAGATATTTTATCTATCAATGAAGTCATGATAATAAAGTTGGCGATCATCTCATTCTTTCTGCTTAACGCATCGGCCATGACATTGGCTTTCCCTGGAGTGTATATAATCTCAAAATCGTATGCTGCAAGAAACTCCAGCCAACGCTGCTGCCTCAGATTCAAGTCATTCTGGGTGAACAGATACTTTAACGACTGGTGATCTGTAAACAGTTCAAATCTCTCACCCAGAAGATAGTGCCTCCAGATTTTCAAAGCGAATACTATAGCCAATAACTCAAGATCATGAGTTACGTAGTTCTTTTCGTGCGGCTTTAGTTGACGGCTAGCATAAACAATCACTTGGCCCCTTTGCATTAACACTGCGCCAAGGCCTTCTCTAGAAGCATCAGTCCAGACTTTCAAATCCTGATTGCCATCGATGATGGTTAACACTGGAGCAGTTGTTAGTATTAACTTTAGGTCTTCAAAAGCCTCTTCACATTCTGGAGTCCATTTGAATTTAGAATGCTTCTTTGTAAGCTTCGTTAAATGACCAGATATCTTCGAAAAGTTTTTAACGAACTTCCGGTAATAACTAGCCAATCCGAGAAAACTGCGGACTTCTGTAGGAGTACTGGGCTGTTTCCAGTTCTGAATAGCTGTGATTTTACTTGGATCCACAGCGATTCCTTCTTACGATACGACGTGGCCTAGAAATTTTACTTCATCTTGCCAGAATACACATTTGGATAGTTTGGCTTTCAATACATTCCTTCTGAGGATTTCCAGATGCTGTTCCAGATGCTTTTCATGTTCAGCCTTTGATTTAGAGAAGATTAGAATATCGTCAATGAAAACCAGAACAAATTTATTCAAAACCCCTCTGAACACCCTATTCATCTGATCGACGAAGTAAGTAGGAGCGTTACATAAGCCGAACGGCATTACTAACCACTCGTAGAATAAGTCGGGACCTCTGAATGCTGTCATTGGAACACACTCTTCGGCAATTCGAAGTTGATGGAAGCCTGTAGCTAGGTCCATCCTTGAGAATACTTGTGCGCCATTTAATCGATCCAACAAATCATCAATCCGCGGCAATGGATATTTATTCTTTATTGTCTGTTTGTTCAGATCACGATAATCCACACATAGACGTAGAGTACCGTCAGATTTTGGGACAAACACCACTGCTGCACCCCAATCAGAGAAACTAGGCCCGATCAGGCCCTTCCATACTAGCTGTCGTGTTTGATTGTCTAACTCTTCTTTCTCTTTCAAGGACATTCTTCGAATAGCGTGAACTACCGGCCTTGCATTAGGAATCAAAGCGATCTTGAAATCTATTTCTCTCTGCGGAGGTAAGCGAACAACTTCTTCGAACACATCCGCATAGTTCTTGACGACAGGAATGTCTTTGATGAGGTCAGGAATATTCTCTGCGACTTCAGAGATATTTTCTATTTGGGCTGGAGAAACATCCAAAGCTGCTCAGAAGTCCTTTCTATTTGATGTCGGGCCTTCACAAGGTATGGTTATATAATTCCCCGATCGTGCCTTTGCCTTAACAACTCTCTCGGCGCATCTAACCTCTGCTTCATATTTGGTTAGCCAATCCAATCCCAGAATAAGATCGAATTCATTAAAATTCATGACGATAGAGATAATAGGGAATTTATAGCAAGAAAAAGAGACAGGTACTGGACAAATCCAACTGAGATTGATGGAACCCCCAACTAGATTTTGGACAGTCATTGGTTCCTTGAGCTTCTTCAATCTCAAATCCAACTTCTTGACTGTACTCTTTGCAATAAAGCTTCGTGACGCGCCTGTGTCAAACAGTACTTTAACTGGTATGTTCTTGACATTGAGCGTGCCTTCTAAAACATCAGACCTCCCTTGACTATCTGAGGGCTCAGAAGTTTCTGCTACTTCATTTATATGTACTGCGTCAGATTTCTTTGATAGTTGACACTCCCGTGCAATATGACCTGCTTGACGACACTTATGGCATTTCCTTTCGCCATGTGTGTTCTTTTGCCTCTTCATAGGTTTGGATCCGCTCTTTCCTTGCTTCTTTAAAGATCTGCAGTTTCCTTGCAAATGCCCTTGCTTATGGCAGTTGTTGCATATGGCGGTCGTTACCGGTTCTTTTCCTGATCTGGCCCTTTTCTGATTGGTTTTAGGATCCTTACTGACCTCAGACATCGTACTGGCCTCAGGACGATCAGTTTCTGATTCAACCTTATCGGTAGAACTGACTTCCTGTTCGCCGCGCAACATACCTTTCCTATCGAGATCTTCATACTGATAAGCCATATAAATCATTTCTGAGAAAGGATGCTTCACATTCCTCATCACACTCTTCTGGTATTTTCTTTGCAGGCCATGAATAAATCTAAGATTCTTCCTCTTTGGGTATTTAATCAGATGAGGAGCAAAGTGAGAAAGTTCGTTGAATTTCTTATGATATTCTGGGACGGTCATATCACCTTGTATCAGATAAGAAAATTCGTCGCATAATCTCTCAGTCGCTTCGGGAGGAGTAAATCTTTCCAGGAAAATCACTTTGAATCTGTCCCAAGTGATATCACCTTCTGGATTATTCTCAATAACTGAATCCCACTAGAACAAAGCTTCATCTTTGAGTGCCCAAGAGGCCAGTAATCTTTTCTGGTCATCCCTCAGCTTTAAACCATCAAAGATCTTTTCAGCCGAACGAATCCAAGCCTGTGTCTTCATAATAGATTCTTCACCAGAGAACGGTATTCCACCCATATTTCGATATTTGATTAATAGGGCCTCAATATCCGGTTCTGCATTCCTTCTGTTTCTGACACTCATTTTCTAGTACTTCTGCAAATAGCAGGTCAAGTGTCAGGTCATAGAAAAGATATTTTAAAACATAGAAACAAATACTTCAAATGTAAATGTGTCTATCGAATTGTAATTTCATTCTGGTACTCATACTAGGATATTATTGATCCTATCTGCAATGAGTTGCCCGTCCTAGAACACTACTGGTTCTATTTTTGACGAGTTCGTTAATATGTTATATTCCAGAGTTAAGCTTAACCAAAGCTATGATACCAAATGAGATGACCCCAAACCCCGTACTGACGGCGGCAAGGGTAATCCGTGGAATATAACATAGAAACAGGTAAAAACAGAACAGAATTAAATAAATACACCAGATAATGAACAATAGAATATACTGGATAAAAGTAATCATCAGAGTTACACAGTATACAGGATCATACTTGGTACAAATACAGTTCAGCTATACATAGATGTCTACAGCGGAAACAAACAAAATATGTACAATAGGAGCTGAATAGCATAAAAAGAGATAAATGATAGAATCCATCTTCAGCTCCAGCTATCCGGAAAGAACCAGCTAAACCTGAATACAAGGCTGCCGTGTAGAAAAAGGGGCACCCGAGTTTGAAAGTGAAACAAACTACGAGTCAGTCATGGGACTGGTAAGAGAAATCTACTCAACACATTTACAATATGGCTAATCACAGGACCACACCACTTTCGTGGAACGGGTTTACTCCATTGGATTGACAGTGCTTTAAAACAAATCATTCTTTTAAACATCGCAATGCTTTTTTTTAAAAATGAAGCCATTATAAGACTCAGTTCCCATCACACAATGCAACGCAAACCGGAGGATAGAGTTTTTACCTTATAATGGCCAAAATATGCTTGATACGATTAAAACAAAAGCATTTGATATTATTACTAGTGTTTATATGTTTCAAAAACAATTTCAATCATAACTATCAATCATAGACGGCATGGGTACCATATATCATGTCGCCATATATATACAATCAAAACCGCACGATGTCTTATTTGGAAATTGGATTTCCGTCATGAACCAAGGCAAAGGATAGTCCTTACCGACTTCGAGACAATCTAGCCCATGTCTCAGGCAAGTACTCAGTCAAGCCTTTGGAGCGACAGGGCCGGTCCACCGATGTGGATTAAAATGCCTGAACAATACGTTTCCCCGCCCTTTAGGGTGTAAACGAGCCAACGAATGACTCCATCGGACCCGGATCGTCCGATCAAACCGAGGCGCCTCGCAACAGCAACAACCACACAGGTGAAAAGTATATAAATGCCAGGGCTGGTAGGTCACTGACACCACCCTAGCTAGAAAGAAACGCATGCCCTCCCTGAGGTCCTTCTCCCGTTTTTGGTTCATACCGGGGTGTGAGGCTCGCGAATTCACATTATACACAAAGCTACGCCACACAGGCGGGGCTTTGATCATCACCACAAGACTTTGCTTTTCAACAGAATCCTTGATCATTTGCCACTTAGGCATGCCACACTAGCAATTCATGCTATGCGACTGATGTCCATCGATATACAACCTCTGAGCTCGTGCGTTTCAGAGAAGGGCGTTAAGCAAAAGAATAAATTCTCCGCCGCCAAACAGATGTATATTTAATAGAGACCAATCAACACAGAATAAAATCCAATGTCAGACACACAGTCCATTTACAAGTCCGTTCTGGGTCTGAACGAAACCGGAGGCACTAAATACCTCGCAAACCCATCGATCACCACGTATGTCTGGACGATCACCACTTATTATCCATATTTCGGGATGCCTCCCAATCAGGACCTCGGTTACCATCCAAACGAGGTGAAGATCTCCGGTCTTCGACCACCGTCTTCATCTTCGATTTCTTATCGTCGATTCAGTTATTCAGAATGGGATAAACCCGGTCTTTCTGAGCAACTCGCGTATATAATAAACAAGTGCAACACTAACCTATACACGCATCATTTCAATTCATCAGTCACTAACCATCAATCAGTAAGAGAACGATTTCCCAAATATTAACCCCGAAGGCCGAAACAAACATCAGATCAACACCCAGGAAACCATTCGACTTAGCCAACCTTCAGTTAATTTCTAAATCACATCCATATCATTTATAATATTTTATAACGATTTATCGCTATTTTTATTTATTTTAAAATAGCCAATTTATTCAAAACGACGTTTCGGGCCATAACGCGGCCGTGGCGCTGTTTTTCTTCAGATTTGATTTACACATATCTGAAAATCTAACCATTGGATCTTCACAAAATTTACATCATTAGAAAGATCTTTTCAAAACGAATCCAACGGTTCCAGTTTTGAGAAAATCCGACTGTCGGATCTCCCGGTACAATCGTTTGAAGTTTCGATTTCGAAATACGAACTGCAGCGTCGTTATTCGATTAAATATAATTATATATATATATATATATATATAATCGATTCTGGTGCTGTTTTACTTCAGATTTGAATTAAACATTCCAGACAATCCAACCGTTGGATTTTTACAAAGTTGGTGCCGTTGGAAATATTTTTCCAAAGCGAACCCAATGGTTGCGATTTCAGGAAAATCCGATGGTCGGATCTCCCGGTATAATCGTTTGAAATCACGGTTTCAAAATACGAACTGCAGCGTCGTTGTTCGATTAATTATTATTATATTTATATATATATATCGATTCTTCGATTTCAAAGCTATATTCTTCTCATACATTTGATAAAAATGATATTTTTATCTAACTGTCTTCTATTTCAACACTTCGCTATATTTGACAATTCATGTATATAATAAACATGTGATTTTTATTGTAAACCAATTTATTTCAAAACACTATTATTTTATATAGTTCGTATAGGTAATAAAAATAGGATTTTTTATTATGAAACAATTTCTTTCAAAACGAGATTATTTTGTATAATTCATATAGGCAATAAAAATGTGATTTTTATTATAAAACAATTTATTTCAAAATATGAATACCATTCAACACATGAATTTCAATTCAACGAATGAATATCGATTCAACACATGAAGGTTTTCTATAGTTTATATATATAGATAAAAATGTGATTTTTATATTTAAACCACGAACACCATTCAACACATGAATTTCTATTCAACGAATGAATATCGATTCAACACATGAAGGTTTTCTATATTTTATATATATATAGATAAAAATGTGATTTTTATATTTAAAACACGAACACCATTCAACACATGAATTTCTATTCAACGAATGAATATCGATTCAACACATGAAGGTTTTCTATAGTTTATATATATAGATAAAAATGTGATTTTTATATTTAAAACACGAACACCATTCAACACATGAATTTCAATTCAACGAACGAATATCGATTCAACACATGAAGGTTTTCTATAGTTTATATATATAGATAAAAATGTGATTTTTATATTTAAAACACGAACACCATTCAACACATGAATTTCAATTCAACGAATGAATATCGATTCAACACATGAAGGTTTTCTATACAGCGAATAAATATTTTCAACAAATGAAAATAATTCAAACACATGAATATTATTCAAAATTTTGGCAGCATAACGGCAGGGTAGTTAAAACCGGGACCGTCCCTAGTACGGCTCCTCGCTCTACCTTAAAACCTCGCGGTTTTTGACAATGGGGATCATGCATCTAGTTCGCACGCAGGCGGCATGTATATATTTATTTCATTTCCACAAACTAATCCTATGTGGTTTCAACCAAATATTTCTCAACCACAAATGGGTATTTTTCAACCACAATCAATCAATACCAACCAGAAACAATTCCAATCAACCATTCGCTATCAATCAATTTTCACACCAATCACAACCAATAAATATCGTCCATGGTTTGTGGACGAGGGGCGTATATATATACATATATATTTATTTATTTATTTATATATATCAATTCACTTCTATTTCAATACATATATAATTTTTACAATGCATATACAACTTATACATCAAACGTACAACTTATACAACGCTTATACAAGAGGTGTACAACGCTTATATAACTCATACATCGACTATATAATTTATACATCGTCGTTTTCCATATCGTTTATAAATTAGAAATCTCACATTGGGTTCCACTCCACCAAAAATAGCAAAAGGCTCAGAAAAATATGCGGTTTCTTCTAGAATGTAGAAGACGTCCACATGGTCACGATGTTTCCTGTTTCATCGAATTTTGTCAAGAATCGAAAAAGATATGATTTTTCAAAGTTTGCAACGGTTTTAAACTGTTGAAATCGGTTAAATAATTAACAGCCGTATACCTTCCTTTTGATTCAAAACTAGGTTTTGAATTTTCTCTCGATCCGTAACACGAGACTCAAATCCAGTTGTGCCACGACGTAGGGCTACGAAGGGGCTTTCCGGCGATGGATCCCACCACCAGATCGACGCCAGACCTGGAGAGAAAAGGGGGGCGACGCGGCGGAACTTCGGGGGCTTGGATCTCGATGACGGGGCGATGGCAGGAGGTGAGACTTGGTCGGATTTGAAGCTGGGAGGGAGATCTTCAAAAGGTTCAACTGGAGGGGGTGGAGAAAACGCCTGTGGCGGCGGCGATTTGGTCGGAAAGAAAAGAACGTCTTCCGCCGATAATCGAGAGGGAGGAAAAAGGAATTTTCTTTTTTTTTTAAAAAAAAAATGATTGGTCGGGGGAGTTTTAAAGGGGTTTTCTGACACGACCACCAATCTAAACCCAACGACTGTCGTCCCTAGCGTTTTACCCCCATTCCGAACACAATGGGATATGTTTCGTAGGCCCATTCGACTGATTCAGTTAGTTTTCCTTCAAATTAAAATATATAACATTCAATATTCAATTTGAACGTACATTTCAATTTGCCAGGGCCACAAACCGATTCGAAAAATTCCAGAAAAATAAATCTAGCTATGTTTTGACGATAAGGTCCCCACAAAACTAGTTTTGTTGAATTCTGAGACCGTTTGCAAAAAGGCCCATTTCTGGTCGATCCAATTTAACTGTAAATGACCAAAACACGTTTTCCTTTGCCACGCTCACATACTAGCTTCAAAAATTATGAAATTTGAAACCTAGCAATAACTTCACATCCCGGATCCAACAAAAGTGGTTTCGTCGAATTCCGAGGTCGTATGCAAAATGGCCAATTTCACGGGTTATATAAATTCCATTGCGACCTTTCTGAAAATTCATTTGGCCATAACTTTTGCTTTCCGTTATGAAAATTTGATTTTTCAGATTCGTTAGAAAGGTATTCACTAACAGATTTAAATATTTTTGGTTTCACTCAAATCCGTTTTGTTTTGCACCCGGTACAGTCCGACAAAGTTTGAATTCAATTTTTGAAACTCCAGCGCCATTTCAGGCCTTGTTTATAATTATAATTAATTATATTCGTTTTCAATTGTCGATTCAAACTCACTTTAAATTGCCATTATTTAAAATATTTATTTTAAATATTTAAAATCCATTATTTTAGCCAATTTAAAAAATTTAAATTGGTTCAGATTTTCTGGGTCATTACAAAATTCAACGAAATAAATTTTGTTAGGACCGTATCATCAAAAAAAAAACCTAGAAATGTTTTTTTTGGAATTTTCAGAGTCAGTGTGTGGCCCCGGTAAATTAAAATGTATGTTTAAACTAAATATACATTGATTTATATTTTAATTTTTAAGAAAAACCTATCGAAACCGTCGAATTAGCTTACTAGACATATCCCATTGTGTTCGGAATGGGGGTATTTGGTTGGGGGCGACACTCGTTGGGTTTGATTTGGAGTTGGTATCAACAAACGGATATTTTTGGGAGAATAAATAAATTAAAATAAAATGAAAATATGGTATAAATGCACCTAGTATACGCTAAACCCTAATCAAAAATACGAGCCGCCAGTATTGAAACCAATGGCCATCGAGACCCCAAATCTTCCAGTTAAAATCTTTAAATCCATCGCGGATTATTACAGCGTTCCAAAGGGAAAATCGAAGAGGTCTTCGAGCTCTACCGGATCAACGGGGGTGATGGGGTTTGTGTTCGTCGTTATGAAGAAATCGACGTGGAAAGGGGGCGGGTTCGAGTAATTTTTGGAGGCGCCTGGGTGCACCAAGCCGACCGCCGTTTGGGCCAGGGGAAGGCGCCGCCAACGCGCGCAAGGGGGTGGAGGTTGATCAGTCTCCGGCAGGCTGGAAGTTCGTGCGACGGGAGGTTTTCCGATGGAGTATGGGTTCGGCGGTCCTGTATTTGGCCTATAGAAGATGACAACAATGTTTAATGTAAACGTGATTAAGGGGAAAGTTTAATTTTTTAAAACCTTTATTTCATATTCAAATTAAAATCAGTTTTTATTACAAATATAACAATAATTAAAATCAGTTGTTATTATAAATATAACATCATTTAAAATCAGTTTTAAAATAAAATTAGCATGGTTCTTAAAAATAAAATTATCAAAAGTAAAATTAACATTGTTTTAAAACAAAATTGACATTGTTTTAAAATGAGATTGACATTGTTTTAAAAGTATAAAAAAAATAGGTTTGTTTTAATAATAAAAGTAGATTTGTTTTTGTAACGACCCAAGATTTTTACTGAGTTATCTAAGTATAATTTAAATTTTTAAGATTTAAGTACGGATTTTTATAAACTTGATATTTTGATTTGTTAAGTAATTGATCTTGTGTTAAAATTTGAATAAGAAATTTATTTCTGATATGGTGACAAAGAAAGAATTTTTTATTTTGTAAGAATATTAATTATATTTATAGGACTCAAATAAATATTGATGTCATAATCTTATACATTGTTTGATAAAACATTTTGTTTCATAACTATGATTTTGTAAAGCTTATTTTAAGGATGGTAAGGCAATAACAAGCTATGAAATATGTTCTAACCCCGACGATAGAAGAATCGTTAATATTTTGAAGGGAGGTTGAATCGGAACCATGCAAAATCCATGACCATTGTTTACATTGTGTTCATTACCTGGAAAGACCGGGATCGAGTATTTATGTTTTCTTCCGCTGTATAAGTTGTAACTTTGATATTCTGTGTAACTCTGATGTAATATTGTACTATGCAATGTAAAGTTCTGTTATTTTGGTCAATATGTGTAAGTACCCATAACAATTCGTCTTTGTGAAAGGTTTAAGTCGGTTTAATTACCGGGGAAAACTGAGCAAAAAGGCGGGTCGTTACAGTTTTGAAGATAAAAATAAACAATGTTTTGAAATAAAAAACATGGTTTTGAAAAGAAAAGAAATCATTGTTTTTAAAATAAAAATCGCGTGGTTCTGAATATAAAGATCGCCTTGTTTTTAATATAAAGATCGCCTAGTGTTTAATATAAAGATCGCTTTGTTTTTAATACAAAGGTTGCACTGTTTTTGAAAAATAATTTGCATTACTTTTGAAATATATTTTTCATTGTTTTAAAAAATAGAAATGGCAATATTAAAATTTGATTTTTATATATATATAAGATCATCGAATTAAAAATGTGATTTTTAAAGAGATGAAGCGTTATTAAAAATATGATTTTTATCACAAACTGCGTGAAACATATTGTGTTGGGATCACGGTGAAGAACACTGTGTACTGGAGCAAATCCAAAAACCATTGTCCGCTAAAGAATGATGGAGTGGAAACGAAGGTGAGAACTCCTCACTAAAAATTTCTTCACAGTTATTTATTTATTTTCATAGTTGAAAATTATATAGAATTGCCAGTTTAGACTTTTATCAGTTTTACCATTATAAACTATATACAGTGTTTGTTAGATCACTTTCCTCGTCCACCAATCATGGACGATTTAAATTGACTGTATTGTGTGTTGTTTGTGATGTTGAAATGTTGAACGTATTAAAAATAATGTTAACATAAATATGGTAGTTGAAATTAAATTATAAATATTTATTTATAATTTAAACACTGTGAAATTGGCTAAATAGAAAATAATTCAATCTGAATTAGAATTGGTTGAATTTGCTAACCAATAATTTATTTAAATAAATGTTGTTGTTTGAAAACCCCATACGGGTATTGGGACGATATTTGACATACACTAGTCCCAATATTTATTTGTATGTCAATCGATGGATTGACAGACTGTGATGGACATTATTTATTTATTTTAATGCTCACACGGTGCTAAATTTCACTATGGATGTGAATGGACTGTTTAATGAGTGTTTATCATTATTGTTGTATACCTACGGTGTATGAAATCCATATAACTAAAATTATATGTTAATTAATTGAGTCGCATTCCGATTCAGAAATAAACAATGTTATTATAATAAACAATATTTTAGAATAAAATAACATTTTAGAATGAAAATAACATTATAATGTAAAAGTACATTTTAGAAAAAAGGACATTATAATGAAAAAGACATTTTAGAATAAAATAACATTTTAGTATTAAAAAGACATTTTAGAATTAAAAAAGGCATTTTAGAATTAAAATGACATTTTTATGGAAATAAAATAGTTGAAACCAAAATATCATTTTTTTTTTGAAATGAAAAAGTCAAAACAAAAATAACATTTTTGTTAAATAGATTTGTATCTAAAAAAAATAACATTTTTGTTAAATAGATTTGTATCAAAACAAAATTAACATTTTTTTAAATAGATTTGTGTTAAAACAAAAATGTCAATTTTGTTGAATTGGATTATTGTAAATAAAATGAAGTTATCATTTTAATCATTTTGCTAAAATAGAATTGTCAACAAAATATAAGAATCATTTTAATGTAAAAGAATTATTTTAATGTAAAAGAATGTAAAAGAACATTTTTATGTAAAAGAACATTTTAATGTAAAAGATTATTTTAAAATAAAGAATATTTTAAAGTAAGGAATATTTTAAAATAAACAATATTTTAAAATAATATACAATGAAGAATAAGATTATGGTTTTGATGTCCATCTCCGAATGGACACACAAATATAAAAATATGAAGCTGGGTTAAATATAAAAACGCCATTTTAACCGAATGGGTTTATCGATCGATTTGATTCATTTTATAATGAACAACAAAAAGAGGAGATTTCAAAAATATAATATTTTTAAAATATTATCATTTTAATATGATAAAGATATAGAATATTGAATTTTGATTTAAAATTGAAATGAAGTTAAAATCGTTTTAAAACGAATTTATAAACAATTTATAAAATACGTTGTAAAGGAAACCGATGAAATATATATAATATAATATATATTATATATATTTAATGACCTGAATAGAATGCGCCGCGCAGCGACTGTTCGTGAATTTTGACCATTAACTTCAAATTGGCGTAATGGGAGATCCGACCATCAGATTCTCCTAAAATCGTAACCTTGGGTTCGTATCGAAAAGAGCTTTCCAATGAATGTAAAAGATTTGAAATCTAACGGTTAGATTTGGAGATATGTCCAAATCAATTTCTGAAAAGGTCGTTATGGATGCAGTTCGGTGACCATTATTGGAAACCGACTGGACGGGCGATAATAAAATTATTAAAAATATGGAAAAATTATGAAAAATCATAATAAATGATTTGGAAAGATTTTTGATAAAAATTCCATATTTGAAAAGATAAAAATATATTTTTATCGAAATGAACTAGTTATTAACTAGAATAAAAATCCAATTAATTAATATTTAATTGGAATTAAAGAGAATAAATTGGATTTTGGGTTGTTGTGAACGGTGTCTTTAATAACGTTGTTCTTAAACCCCGATTAGAAAAGAATAAATCTTTTAAATAAGATTTAATGAAGTTTTCCAATTAATATTTAATTGCAATTAAATAGAATATGATTTTGGAATTTGTAAATCTTTTAATTAAGGTTATTAGAGTTTCCAATTATATTTAGTAATTGGAATAAAATGAAATGTGAATTGGGTTCATTGTGAATGGTGTTTTTAATGACATTTGTTCTTTAACCCAATTAGCAATGAAAATATAATTTGGAATTTATAAATCTTTTATTAAGATTTAAATGGAAATTTTCCAAAGTAAAGTTTTCCAATTTAATATATTAAATTGGAATTGAATAGAATTCAATTTAATAATAATCGAGATGAGCTTCTGTAAATGAAGACCATTACTATATATGGAATTTAAAAGACTTTGCCATTATTCCATTTATATTATCAGTCCGATACGGAAATTTATATTGATTATATATTGATCTGATTTATGCGAAGATTCCATATTTAATGGAAGATGATTTTGAGTTTATCGTGAACAACGTTTTAAATAACATTGGTTCTTTAACCCAGTTAAAGACAAGATTAATTTCTTAAATCTAGATAATCATTAAGTAATGATTTTTGAGATTAAAACCAAACAAGAGTTTTGATGAATCTTTAATTAGATTAAAAGAGTGAATATTTTATTAAAAGAATATTCTAAATTGGAATGGGGCATATGATGTGATTTTATAGCGTTTGATTACAAAATACGCGAATTTTCGGAAAAACGGGGTTTAACCCATTCTAGGTAATAATACGACGACCAAGAGTCGAAGATGAAGACGGTGGTTGAAGACCGGATATCTTCATGTCGTTTGGGTGATCACTGATGTCTTGATTGGGTCGTGCACCCAAGACAAGGTAATAAGTGGTGATCTTCCAAATGTACTTGGAGATCGACGGATATGCAAGGACCTCTCTCATGTATTAGACATATGGAACGAGGAATAAGGTGCCTCCGGTTTCATTTAGACCCAGAACGGAATTGTAAATGGATGGTATGTCTGACGCTGTATTCCTTTATGTTGTATTCGTAGATCTCTGCTAAATATATATCTGTTTGGTGGCGGAGAATTTATTTTCTTGCTTAACACCCTTCTCTGAGACGTACGAGCTCACAGGTTATTTATTGGCAGAAATCAATGGTACGGTATGGACTGACAATGTGGCATGCTAAGATGCAAATGATCAAGGCTTTTGTTGAAAAGCAGAACCTTGTGGTTGATGATCAAAGCACAGCTTATTTAGGCATAGCTTTGTGTATAGCGTTACTTCGCGAGCCTCACACCCCGTTATGAACCAGAAACAGGAGAAGGACCCCAGGGAAATGGACATATGTTAGTTTCCAGCTAGGAGTAACGTCATGGTATGGAGCCCAGACTATTTACTCATGTGGATGTTGCTTATTACTTGATGGATAGATAGGCGCCTCAGATATATATATATATATTGATAGATATTCTGGTCGACATTACTGACCAGACTATTTTATGCCCCATAGGGCAGGCTAACATATAGTTTATGGTATAACTAATCATCAACAGATGACCGACCCTGGTGCTCCTAAGGGCTTGACTGAGTACTTGTCCTGAGGCACGGGCTAGAGTGTCTCGAATTCAGTAAGGACTATCTCTTGCCTTGGTTCATAGATGGAAATCCAACTCCCAATACGACATCAAGAAGTTTTGATTGTAGAACTAGTATGGCAACATGATATATGGTACCCATGCCGCCTATGATTGATACATTTGTATTCGAAGTTGTTTTTAACACTATGCACTTATAGTAATATCAAAATAAATTTGGTTTATACGTATCAAGCATATTTGGCTATTATAAGGGAAAACTCTATCCTCCGACTTGAGTTGCATTTTGTGATGGGACCTGAGTCTTATAATAGCTTCATTTTTCAAAAAGAATTGCGTTGTTTTATTTTAAACTAAGATTCATGTGGAGTAAACCTGTTCCGTGCTATACGGCGTGGTCCCATGATATCCCAACTTTTTAAAATAAAGATTAATAACTGTTTTGAGTTCTCACACAAATCCCATGACTGACCTGGAGTTTATTGTTTTAACCTAAACTCTAGGTGCCCATATTTTCCACACGGGAAGGTAGTAGTTTTGGTTTTGCAGATATTATATTCACAGGATCCTGGTTTATAGCTGAAGTGATATTCGGAAAGCTCTGTACCTATGTATTTCTTTCAGTTGTGTTTTGTATTATTTTTCCGTTGCAATTTAAATGTAATTTAAATCTTTGGTATTGTATTTCTAGGGTGTAATATTTATTCGTACCCTGTTATATTCTTATATTCTAATGTAAATTGTTGTAATAAGCAATAAAATGTTCTTCTGATGGTGTTCTGATTTGTCGTGTTCTCAATTCAATCCAGACTTTCCCTTACGGGGAAGTTTGGGTCATTAAATGTACGGTTTGGATTTAAAAACTAAAATCTAAGGGTTAATGTTGACTCTGTAACTCTATAAATAAATGGCTTCCCTCATTCCCAATTCACATACCTCTTCTTATCTTCTTCCTCTCTGAAATTACTCTGAAAGTTATAAACATATAAATGGGTGAATGCTGTTGGAGATTGGACTAAACAGAGGCAACATCAAGACTTGGATTGGACTTGGATTTCTTACGGCGTAGTGTTATATAATTATATTCACCAAGATTCCCTGTGAGTTACGGTTATTTGCAGATCTAATTTCTTTGGCCTTGAACATGACAACTAAATAAAATTGGTTAGGATCTACAGTGTTTCTAACATAAATATTATGTTTGTTTCACTGTAAATCACATATGCCATTATGATCATTATACATATGCATGTGATATTGATTAAACAAGTTATACACATGCTTGTGATGTTGATTAAACAAGTTAGACATATGCCTATGAAGTTAGATAAATGACAAGTTAAATATATCTATCTTCCTTTTCCCGTTTTCTATGTTTATTTCCAGTCTTGCCTATATGATTCTATTATTCTCCCTATGTTTCCTTTTTATTTTACGCTAACCCTAGGCATTTAGAAGCCTAGGCTATACCCAATTAGAGTGTGCATACAATTGGAGCAATAATGAATGACATAAAATGGAAGAATTAGGCAAGTTAATTAATTTGGACTGATTCACTGTATTTTGGGAAAAAAGGACAAATATACACATGTTAGACTTGTTGTAAACTAATAAGAGGGATAATGTGTATATATTGCTATGGCTTGGTAGAAATATGCATAAACCTATATATGTTGTAATTTGGGACATAGTTAAGATGCATATGAAATGGACATGTTTTAATTGACTTAAAACTGACATTAAGTAAATTGACATATTGAGAATGGGGTAAATACCAGATGTAGTTTAATAAACTAAAATACTGTGGGAATTGTATACATATGGGCAGGTGTTATGGGAAGGGTTGTACACTTAATGACATGTAATAATTACAACCATGCATATTAGTAAACTTAAAACTGCTAGGTTAAATATCTGTACTAATAAGTTAAGAGGTCCCTCGTTCTTGCTGTTGTATCAGTTTTGGGAATCTTAAATCCTTGTTTTGGGGGCTTATATTTTTTGAAACTAGTTATAATTTTATTAAAGGCATGTTACAGCCCAAAGAACGTGCTGCCTATCGAACAACATTTTGACAGCGCATAAACGTACAAAAAGGGATAAATCGGTATAAACGCAAAATCCAATTACTTCGCAACTGTTTCTTTCCCAAAATGACGAACTCCTTATATTCCACTGAAGCATTTATGGTTGTCGTTGGTTTTCAGCTGTTAATGGTAATTCCTGCAAATTCGCTTGATCCCTTCCTTCAGTTCGAGATAATCTTACTTCCGATGTTGTCGTGAGTCTTCTGCCTCTTGTTTTCACGATTAAATTAGTCTCGACTTCAATTATTTTGATTAACTCCTGAATCGTCCTTTTCTTGTTTTGAAATGCTCTTCTATTCCCTTCTTTCCAAATCCACCAACAAGCAGCAAATATGCAAATGCCATATACTTTAATTTTTGTGTCTACATTCGTCCAGTTCAAAGCCAGATTAGTAATTATCTCTTGAAAGCTTTCAATTTGATTTGCTGTGTTGAAACTTTGCTGAATGGACCCAAGAATTTCACACGTGTAATTACATTGAAAAAACAGGTGCTAATGAGTTTCAGTTTGAGTTTCACATAACATGCATAAATTATTAGGAATAATTCCCCAATCGAACAATCTACCCTTAGGGGGAAGACAAAATAACAATGCTTTATAAGCTGTGTGACATAATCTAGGTGGAAATACTTTATCCTAAATAACACAGTGCCAGTCAACTTTGTCTTCATTATTTATGCAAATGTTCCATGCATCTTTTATAGAAAATTCCTTACTTGACAATCACTTCCATTTATCAAATTCTCTGTCAATGAAGAGAGGCATGTATTCAATTTCATTTTTTAGTTCATAAGCACAAGGAATTGGATCACAATTCCAGTTACCCTCCTGAATAATTTGATTAATAGTTAAAATTGGGCAACCCTAAATTATATAAATATATATAAATTCCATAGCAACTATTCTGAATTTTAAGGGCTTATATATTATATTCCAAATATACATAAATTCCATAGCGACTATTCTGAATTTTAAACTATCTATAACTAACAATTTATAAGGTGAAATCTCAGTTTCTCACATTCTTTAGAAAGATATAGTTAATTAGATCCTAATGTTTCTTGTTTCATCAAATTCTGACTTATATTGAATTCTATATATTCAATTGAATTTTAAAATCGAATTTTCAAACTACCGCGCCATTTCAGGCTCGTTTGATAATTAAAATAAATTTATGCGCTATAACTTCGATTTAAATAAATTTTAAATTGTTATTATTTAAAATAAATCATTTTAAATATTCAAAATCCATTAAAATAGCTAAAATTAAAAAATTTAAATGGTTCAGAAATTCCGTGTTGTTACAATCTCCCCCACTTAAAATCTTTTCGTCCCCGAAAAGGAACGGAGCTGAAAGTTGTTTAACTAACTAACTCAAGTTTCATTCTGGCTTTCATTCTTCAACTTTTCAGTTTCTAAGAATTTTCAAACTTTTCAAAATTTTGGCTAACACCTTAAATTTTCAAAAAAAAATCGCCATAACCTATTTTGTACGGGCTGATCGGTAAAACCGCAACTTCCCTCACAGGACCCTCATCAATCAAAAAGAAAAAGAAAAAGCCAAGCGGCTCATAAAATCATCAAACCCAATGAATATAGTAAACATGTACCTATTTGTCGAGCATACAATATTATTCCTCTTTTTAGCTTCCATGCTATGACCTATTCATTATATACACATGTAGATATATGCAATTTCAATCAATTTTCAATTCAGTTCAATATTTGATTCGATTTGGCTAAATTTACCTTTTATTCTCTTATTGGTTTTATCATTCCAATAATTTTATTTAGTTGAACTAATAATTATACAATACAACCATCAATCAATTAATCGGTTAACTTTTCAAATATATAACTTTATATATATACTTAAAAATCATATTTTTATTGCAAATCACCAACAATAAATTCTAGCTAAGTTTTGGTTTTCACACCCGTCAATTGGAAATATATAGAAATCCACTTTCGAAACTCAAACATAAATACTGATAATGCAGCCGCATTACCAGAATTATCTCGAGGTGACTACTGTGTGATTCTATATCTATCCAGTATATTTTAGACTTCGTATATACGTTCATGACACGTATATGCAAAATCTTCATATACTCGATCGTCCAAATCTAATATAAAATAAAATACTGAAATACGTATAATAAGATATAATTTTCAAACTAAATTCATCTTTAATAAATAGCACTCTTAGAACTCATTCTAGGGTATTGCTGACCCTATCTATAACAAGTAATTCTTATAGGATGTTACTAATCCTGTAATAACCCGGAAATCTGAGCCAATTTAAAAATTTTATTTTGGCAATTTTAGTGAATTTTGATTATTTAAAATGAATTATTTTAAATAATATCAATGAGAAATTTATTTTGAATAGAATTCGAACATATATATTATATAGATCATTGTTAGAATATAAATATTTATTTTAAATTATAAAAGGAATAGAAAATGGCGCGGTAGTTTGAAAATTCGATTTCAAAATTCAAATGAATGTACCGGGTGCAAAATAAACCAGATTTTAGCGAAACCAAAAATAATAGAATCTATTTGGGAATATCTCTCCAACGAATCAGAAAAATTGAAATTTTATAGCTGGATAAAAAGATATGTCCAGTTGAAAATTCAGAATAGTCGCTATGGAATTCTGGCCCTTAGAAATGGAAATTTTACAAACGACCTCGGTTTCGATGAAACCACTTTTATTCGATCTGTGATGTCAAGTTATTGCTAGGTCTCAAAATTCATAATTTTTTGAATCAATATGTGAGTGTGGCAAAGGAAAACGCGTTTGACCAGTTTTAGTTGAATTTATTCGACTGGAAAATGACCATTTTTCAAACGGTCTCAGAATTTGACGAAATTAGTTTTGTTAGGACCGTATCGTCAATACGAAGCTAGAAAATATTTTTCGGGAATTTTTAGAGTCCGTATGTGGCCCCGATAAATAGGAATGCGCGTTCAAATTCAATATATAGAGTTATATTTTGATTTTGCCGAAATCTGATCGAAATGATCGAATCAGCTTACGAAACATATCCCATTGTGTTCGGAATGGGGTAATTAGTTATGGACAACAGTCGGTGGGTTTGATTTCGAGGTCAAAAAAAAAATGTACCTTTTTGAAAAAAAATAGAGACCTCTCTCTCTCCTTCTATATACAGATCCCCCCCCCCCCCGTTCATTTTAAAGAAATCAAAAGAAAAAGAAAAAAGAAGAAAAAAAAACCTAGTTCGACATCGCGCCCCCCTCCGAGCCCGACGCTCCCACCATCGGAACCCGCCCCCAACCGCCGTTGAACGCCAAGACCCCCTCCATTTCCGATTTCCCTCTCTCTCCCTTTGGCCACTCGATCCCCAATCCGTTACTCCAGGCCCCCTCCTCCGCAGCCAAACTGAAGCGCCACCACCTTGGTCAGATCCACGCCTGCTCCCCCTCCTCCTCGCGACAACGGCCCCCTCTGCTCTTCAAATCGTAGAAACCCCCCCTCCGGCGCGATTAACAGTGAGGAAAAAGGTAATTTCAATCAATTAATTATATTAGTTAATACTAATTTATACACTGAATTATATACTATACTGATTTATCAAATTGATTTATAAAAGGTGATATAGAAAAATATGATTTTGTTCATAGAAAGTTGGGAAACTTCATGTGAATAAAGATTCTATTTTTATAGGAGGTTCATGTGAATAAAGATTATATTTATATACGAGGTTCATGTGAATAAAAATTATATTTTTATACGAGGTTCATGTGAATAAAGGTTAGATTTTTATATAGGATTCATGTGAATCAAGATTAGATTTTTATAATATATGTAAGGACATAAAAATATGATTTTTATATTAGTAGGGTATTTAAAATATAATTTTTCTAATGTGGCAGCGAAGTAAAAATAAAAATTTTACATAAGGAAAAGTATGGATTTTTATAGCGAAGAAAAATATAATTTTTATATAGAAAGAAGCATTGTAAAAATATATGATTTTTATATATGAAGTGCCATTATAAAAATGTGATTTTAAAAATAAACATCATATTAAAAATGTGATTTTTACCATGAATCGCGTGAAAAGAATTGCGATGGAACTGGTGGAAAACAAATCCAAGCGGTTCAGAAATTCAGAAATGAAATGGCGGAGTGGAACATAAGTTTGAGAACTTCTCACTTTTAATTTAATTTTCTAGTTGAAATATATACTAGGATGCAGACGGTGCTTAGCAGCACCCGACACCCGTCGTCCACAGACCATGGATGACTTGTTTGTTTGATTGTTGTGTAGTGAAATTTGATTGTGAGATGTGAATGAAATAAAATATTTTATAGTGGAAAATATTTTATAGTTAAAAATATGATTTTTAACGTGTATATAAAATAAATATTTATAAACGAATCGGACGATTTGTTTATATACACTGATTTGACTGATATTGATTGGGATGATAAATTTTACACATCGCCCAACTGCACAAATATAACTTGTGTTTGTTGTTTGAAAACCCCACACGGGTATTGGGATAAAATATGACATACATTAATCCCAATAATTAGTTGTATGTCGATCGGTTGATTGACAGGCTGTGTAAGCGTTGAATATTTATATTCAATGTTTATACAGTGTAGAATGCACTCTGGATGATGGATTGCTGTTTTCATTATTGTTATACACATTTGTTGCGTGAAATCCATATAATCACATTATATGGTAATTAACTGTGTCTGAGTCCAGTTCAGAATTATCGAATATTTTAAAATAATATTCGATGAATATTGAATTGTGAAGCCATGTTAAGTATTTAAACGCCATTTTAACACGAACGGGAATTTTGTCGATTTTATTCATTTTACAATGAATATCGAAAGTGATGTCAAAATCTAATATTTTGAAATGAATTGAAATTCGAATTAAATTGAAATGAATTGAAATTCGAATTAAATTGAAATGAATTGAAATTTGAATTAAATTGAATGAATTGAAATTGGAATTAAATTGAATGAATTGAAATTCAAATTAAATTGAATAGATTTGAAATTCGAATTAAATCGAATGAATTGAAATTCGAATTAAATTGAATGAATTGAAATTCGAATTAAATTGAAATGAATTGAAATTCGAATTAAATTTAAATGAATTGAAATTTGAATTAAATTGAAATTGAATTGAAACCGATTTGAAATTAAATTAAAATGAATTTATATTGAAAAATTCGATTTTGGTTTGAATTTGAAAAGGAAGTTGAAATCGTTTTGAAAACGAATTTAAACGATTTATAAAATACGCTTTGAAAGGAAATCAATAAAATATATATAATATATATATTATATATATGATGGCCTGAATAGAACGCGTTGTGCCGCGGCAGTTCGACCATTAACTTCGAATGGATATTACGGGAGATCCGACCGTCGGATTCTCCTAAAACCGGAACCATTGGGTTCCTATCGAAAAGATCTTTCTAATGGATAATAGAGATTTGAAATCTAGTAGTTGGATTTGGAATTATGTCCAAATCAAATTCGGAAAAGGTCGTTGTAAGTGCAGTTCGATGGCCGTTGATGGAAATCGACTGTACGGGCCTTGATAAAATTATTAAAAATATCAATAATTTGTGTAAAATCATAAGAAATGATTTGTGAAGAATTGGGATGAAAAACTCCATATTTGAAAAGATAAAAATAGTTTTTTATCAAAATGAACTAGTTTTGAACTAGAATAATAATTTATTTATTTTTAAAATAAATAAATTGGATTTGAAATGGTTTTGAAAATAACTAGGATTTCCAATAATTGAATGGGAATGGATTTGAATTGAAATCATCTTCAGAATAGTTCGATATTGGATTTCGTGATTATACAGATGTTGTTATGGAAATTTGAAAGATATATATATATATATATATATATATATATATCGTTATTTCCAATACAATATTTGTTGGTCGTAGAATTTGATATTGAATATAAGCCGATATATTTTCTATTCAAAGCCTTGTATTTAATATCAAATATGATTTGGGTTTGTCGTGAATGGTGTCTTCATTAACACTGTTCTTAAACCCAGTTGAGAAAAAGGTTAGATCTTTTTATTTAGATTTAATGAAGTGTACCAATTAAATGGTATTTAATTGGAATTGAAGTTGAATTGATTTTTGGGTTTACCGAGAACGATGTTTTAAATAACACTTGTTCTTTAACCCGATAATTAATAGAATGTGATTTTGGGTTGTCGTAAACGGTATCTTCAATAATAATGTTCTTAGACCCAACGGAGTTAAGAAAATCAGAAACTAACTGGAGATTAGTTAAGTTGAATGGTTTCTTGGGTATTGATATGATGTTGGTTTCGGCCTTCGGGGTTAATACTTAGGGAATTGCTCACTTGCTAATTTACGGTTAGGGACTGATTGAAATGTGATGTGATTTTGGGTTTATCGTGAACCGTGTTTTAAATGACATTGATTCTTTAACCCAATTAAAGATTAAAACTAAGTGGAGTTTTAATGAATCTTTAATTAGATTGAAAAGATCGAGAATGGAGTATCACCAGTTCTTGTTGTTGGTCCTGTGTAGGCTAGGTACGCATGATAGGGGGTTTTCGTTTTGCGGTTTGGTGGCGAATGGGAGACTCTTACCCCTACATGTCCCTGTTGAGGGTTGGTTAGGCAGTGGCCGGGAGGCTCGAGAGGGTCGCCGTAAAACAAGTGTACTGGGGGACTAGTGACATCCACGATGGGTTTTACCTGCTGCTTTGGGGGATGAAGGGATGGTCGCAAAGCCTACCGAATTTCGTCGGGCTATGGCAGTTTGGTATCAGAGCTTTGGTTTACAGAGCTCGGAGAACAAGGCACATTGGAATCAAACGAAAGAGTTCATCAAAAATTGGATTAGTAATATCCAATAGGAATGACTCGTTAGAGATGGGATCAGTAGTATCCTAGAACGAGTGTGAAGAGTATATTTTTGAAATATAAAAAGAAAAACAAATTTTGTTTTGAAATTTAAATCGTATTATATGTATTTAAATAATTTATTTTGAATTGATTTGGACAATCTAGTATATGAAGATTTTGCATATATGCCTAGCTAACGTGTATACGAAGTCCCAAATATACTGGATAGATATATAATCACACTCTAATCGCCCGGAGATGGTTCTGATGATCGCTATAGCGATCGCATCATCAATATTCATGTTCGAGTTTCGAAAGTGTGACATCTATATATTTCCATTAGACTGGTGTGAGAACCAAAATTAGATAGGGCTTATTGTTGTGATTTGGCACCAAAAATGTGATTTTTAACTATAGATCAAAATTATGAATTTGAAAAGCTAATTTACTAATTGAATGCTGGTTGTGTTGTTTGATTATTGTTTGATTAATTAAATGTTGAACCTTTATCCAAATTGAACCAAATAATGAATTGTATTGAAAAATGATCGCATTTGCATATGTATACATGTACTTACATTGAACAGGTCATAGCAAGGAGGCTAGAGCAGAAGAATAAAATTGTTTGCCCGACAAATAGGTGCATGTTTATTGTATTTCTTTGAGGTTGAATGATTTTATGAGCCGCTTGGCTTTTTCTTTTTCTTTTGGATTGAAGAAGGCCATGGGAGGCTATATAAAATATCCCGAAGTCCCCGGTGCAGGGGAGGTTATGGTGAAATTTTTCGAAAATTTAGGGTGTTAGCCAAATTTTTGAAAAATTTGAAAAGTTCTTAGAAACTGAAAAGTTGAAGAACTTAAGCCATAAAGAAAATAATGAAAGTTGAGTTGATTAGTTAAACAACTTTCGGCTTCGTTCCCTTTCGGGGATGAAAAGTTTTAAGTGGGCGAGACCGTAATAACCCGAAAATCTGAGCCAATTTAAAATTTTTATTTTGGCAATTTTAGTGAATTTTGATTATTTAAAATGAATTATTTTAAATAATATCGACGAGAAATTTATTTTGAATAGAATTCGAACGTATATATTATATAGATCGTCGTTAGAATATAAATATTTATTTTAAATTATAAAAGGAATTGAAAATGGCGCGGTAGTTTGAAAATTCGATTTCAAAATTCAAATGAATGTATCGGGTGCAAAATAAACCGAATTTTAGCGAAACCAAAAATAATAGAATCTATTTGTGAATATCTCTCCAACGAATCAGAAAAATTGAAATTTCATGGCGGGGATAAAAAGATATGTCCAATTGAAAATTCAGAATAGTCGCTATGGAATTCTGGCCCTTAAAAATGGAAATTTTGCAAACGACCTCGGTTTTCGATGAAACCACTTTTTTTGGATCCGTGATGTCAAGTTTTTGCTAGGTTTAAAAATTCATAATTTTTTGAATCAATATGTGAGCGTGGCAAAGGAAAACGCGTTTGACCAGTTTCAGTTGATTTTATTCGACTGGAAAATGACCATTTTTCAAACTGTCTCAGAATTTGACGAAACTAGTTTTGTTAGGATCGTATCGTCAATACGAAGCAAGAAAATATTTTTCGGGAATTTTTAGAGTCTGTATGTGGCCCCGATAAATAGAAATGCGCGTTCAAATTCAATATATAGAGTTATATTTTGATTTTGACGAAAACTGATCAAAATGATCGAATCAGCTTACGATACATATCCCATTGTGTTTGGAATGGGGGTAATTAGTTATGGACGACAGTCAGTGGGTTTGATTTCGAGATCAAAATAAAAATGTACCTTTTGGAAATAAAATAAAATAATAATAAAAAAAGAGACCACTCTCTCTCCTTCTATTTACAGATCCCCCCCACCCGTGTTCATTTTAAAGAAATCAAAAGAAAAAGGAAAAAGAAAAAAAACCTAGTTCGACATCGCGCCCCCCTCCGAGCCCGACGTCGCCCACCATCGGAACCCGCCCCCAACCGCCGTTGACCGCCAAGACCCTCTCCATTTTCGATTTCCCTCACTCTCCCTTTGGCCACTCGATCCCCAATCCGTTGCTCCATGCCCCCTCCTCCGCAACCGAACTGAAGCGCCACCACCCTGGTCAGATTCGCGCCTGCTCCCACTCCTCCTCGCGACAGCGGCCCCCCCTCTCCTCTTCAAATCGTAGAAACCCTGTAACACCCCGTATTTTTAATGTAATTAAATATATATATATATATATATCCACAGATAGGATTAATATGGTGATGTATAATGAAAATTAATTAATATATGAAAAAAAAGAAAAGATTGGTTGCATGCGATTTAAATATGTTGCATGCACTGATTTGCAAACATAATGCATTAACATTAAAAGAAAAAGATTCATGCATTGGTTTAATTTAAGTATTGTAACTAACATGAAAAAGAGAAGTAAGGAAAGAACAATAATTATCATTGTTCTAAGACTTATTAACAAAAGACTTTGTAGCTCAGTTGGTTAAGGCATTGGATTTGTAACATGGAGGTCGGGGGTTCGAACCCCGGCGGCATCATAATTTTTATCTCTGTTTTAAAGAGGGCCAACTGAACATGCAAATATATGTACATATACAAAGTCAAAATTTGAAAGGATAAGAACGTACATATAAGGAAATAAAGAAAATATATGTATATACATGAGAATATATATATATATATATATATATATATATATATATATGCAGAAATATATGTATACGAAAGATAAAATTTAAGATAAGGCTATAGTAAATGAAATATGGCAAGAATTAATTAACGGTACAACATCGTTTGAATTTTGAAAATAAAATGAAAGTTGTGCGTATATATATATATATACGCGTAAAATGGTCGTTAAAGGAATTGTATACTTATAAGAATATTTCATGTGAATAAAACAGTTAAATAAATTCCAGGAATTCAAAAGTTCGAAATTCAAATTTCTGCGCCAAAACAGTTTGTGGGACCCAATGCTGACTTAGCACTGCATGTACGATAAGATTTGGCAAGATTCATCTGCGAACCTGGACTATTTTCTTAACTAGGTTCAATGCTGACTCAGCGCTGCGTGTACGATAAGGTCTTGAGCAACTATATAAACAGCCCTGGTCTTCTTCTCTATTCACAATTCTTCTCTACCCTTATGCTACAAAGATTCTTAGTAAACATGGCTTCCTCTCCTCCTCTTAATCAAATAATAAATAAAATAATATATAAAAAATAAATCAAGACGAGGAGGTGCTGCTCAAAGACTTTCAAAGAGGAGATTCAAGCTAGAATTCAAGTGAAGATTCGAACGACTGCAACGACCGTTTTTCTACGAATCATAGCAACGCCATCTTTCTATTCTAATCTAATCTCTGTAAGTCAGTTATTTCTAGATTTGAACGTTTCTCTTTTCGTGACATGAAATTAAAGGAATAAAAGAGTATGCCAATTCTTTCTATTGAATCAGTGCCTATTTCTTTGGACCAAATTAAGAACTGTTATGATTTCGAGGACAAATAAGACTGTAACTATGAAACTATGGACCTTAGAACCATATGCCTCTTTGACTATGAACATTGCCTAAGACTATGAACATTGCCTAAGACTATGAACATTGCCTAAGACTATGAACATTGCCTATGACTATGGACATTGCCTATGACTATGGACATTGCCTATGACTGTAACTGTGACCATGAGAATTATTTCCATGACTATAGCCTATACCTTTGATTAGGAAGCAAAACTATTGTCTATGACATAAATGGGACAACTGTGATTAAGCACCTATGGTTCATGACTAGGAAAGTGTTTAAAATTTTGTGACTGTGAACCCGATTATCTATCTTGTCTGTTCTTTGGTTTTAGACCTTGGGAATTTACCTATTAAGTTAGGTCTACCCATGTTCTTGAACCTACGCCTTTATTCTGTCTATTCTTGGTTTTAGACCTTGGGAATTTACCTATTAAGTTAGGTCTACCCATGTTCTTGAACCGATGTCGTTATTCAACCCTTTTTATGCCAGTTAGTATGTCTATCTTTTGCATAGCATCTTCGGTTCATTCCCTATTTTCTACGAGCCTAGCTTTATTTATAATCTAGACTGAATCACGATTATACGAACGGTGGGAATGCGGTTTGGGCAAAATATGAAATTTACTAGAAACATAGTTATAAACTAGGAAATTGGCATAAATTGGGAACATGTATTATGGCATGTTCATAGAAATGCAAATTGGATAAATTTGACATGAATTATAAGATGTGTAATTTGAATCTAGTATTGACATGTAAATCTAGCATTTACATGAATAGTGAACTAGAGTAATAAGTCTAGTTTGACGTAAATTAGAATGTTGAATCGGAATTAGATTAGCTAATTTGGCACGATAAGTATATTGGCATAAATGTGAAATTGGCCATAATTGAGAATCACTGTCAGGATTAGAAAAATCATGGTTAGTGACACTTAATTTGGTAAAATCCACATACCAAAAAGCATAAATATGATTTAGAAGGGGAAATGGGCCATAAGAATAAATGTTGACAATTTACATTAAAAAAGTAATTGGGAAATAAGTAAATTAGGATTAATTTACTTATAGAATTTGTCCTAAAAAGGAAATGTAAATTTAGACAAAATTAAAGGTTTATTAACGGCAACTCTTTTAATGACACACCAAAAAGTTCTAGGGTGACAGAGAGGATAGTGTCTAGGCTTGAGTTTGGAAAATACATGTTTCTTGCTCTCCCTGGCTATCCCTAACTGATCCGACGAACGGGATGGTTACTTTCAAAACTTGATTTGAAAATAAGTTGAAACCCTTTGAACTTAGAAAACACGAATATGCCTAACCCGAGGTTAGACTGAGTTGCGATGTAAACCTGCCCGGAACCAACCGGCACATCCAGTATTCGCAACAATACCTGTCTAATGTGAGTGGTAGTGGCTTTAATTTATTTAGTTAAAGCTAGAACAAGAATAGTAGGGTTAAGTTAACTAAGACACTTAACCAGTTCAACATGATAACTAGACTGATGGGTGGGGTTAGGTTCAGACTGACACTTAACCATTAATAATGACATGATAGTTAAAACAGATGGGCCAGGTTAAGTTAAAAAGGAATACTTAACCAACACAGAGTAAATGGGTAGGGTTAAGAAATAAATACTTAACCAATATAACTTGGTTAGTGGTAGGGTTAAGTCAACATGAGTTACTGACAACACTTAACCAGTTTAACAGGGTAAATGAAGAGGGTTAAGTTGGCTTGAATTGACTAATGACACTTAACCAATCCAAATTGACGGGAAAGGGAACTAAGTAGAAAACCTTAGTTAAGAAAACAACGATTCTGGAAACTAAGTGGTAAATCTTAGTTAGTAAAACCAAGTAGTAATTCTTAGTATAACACGGGAAGGAGTGAATGTCCGTCTTAATAGAAAGAAGGCTCCAACGAATTGGGTTACGAAGCCCGAGGCTTCGAGGGGACGTGAGGGTACTCTTGGTATCCCTCTGTGAGGTTGCAGATGATCCGCTTGGGCCCACGGAGGTTAAGGTCTGCGTAGAAGAACCAGGGGTATGCCTTGGTTGCAATACATGGCAACCTAAAGACTAGGATGGACCGGCGTGATTCGGCGAGCAAACGGTAGCCCTGTGATAGCGACTCGTCGTCTACCATCCATCTTCAGTCAATCGAGATACGGGAAGCGGAAAGGCGGAGAACTCCAAAAGACCATATACTTGCTATCTAGTTATGGGTGAGGATGGCCATAGGATAGTGGGGCACCGGGGGCCGGCGTATAGTTCTCATTTTACAAGGTGTGCCTTTCATTAGTTGAGGGAGGGGTCAAGTGGGACCATAGCCACTGAAATAAAAACATACCTTAGCATCTGCATCGACAGATATCTGAAAGCTCCCGACCGAGTTCTGTATTCCTTGATTTGCCCTGACACAGGACTCGGACCGCACATTACAGGACATGTGCATCTAGACAAGCGATAATGATTCACGATACATGCGTGGGAAAGTATAGGAACATATACCACTCAAGGTAGTGTGTCCTAGACTTGGGGCATCGTTCGACAGGTAGCATAATTCCTAGTTAAACTAGGTGGCATAAATCCTGAATCCGAGAAGCATTCAGCAGACAGCATAAACTCTAGTTAAATCTAGAAAGCACTTGATAGAAAACCCTAGATTAGATCTAGGTAATAAATAATAAATGTATGCCTGAAGGCAATGGAAATTTCAGGGGTTGGGATCACGTTATTGATACTAGTTGGAACACTAGTTAGGTGGTGCAGAGATAATAGAAATCCGTATAACAAGGAAATGGTGAAGCGGCGAAAGTATTAGAGAACATCCAGTTTATCTTATCTTAGCATATCTTGTGTTGATCTCGTCTAATCTTGCTGACCCTATCATCATGGTGTTATCTTGTATTCAGTTAATTCATGTCGTTTTGTTTTCCATGTTCACATGCTAGAAGTTACTGAACTTACTCAGGCTTTATGTCTGACTCTGTGTTTCTTTCGTCTTCTTTTCTTCCGTTTCCCCCCCCCCCCAAGGTAGTAAAGGAGGGAATAGTTTAGCTCAGGTTAAGTTGGACTGTCACCCTTTCTAACTTGAAGATTTGTCGAAGTTTGCTTGGATTCTCTTTTCAGATGCTATGGCTGGCTCTTGCAAAAATCGAGGAATATAAATGTTGTTTTTATGCTTCTTTATTTTGTAAGACAGGTGATACTCTGATATTGTAAAGAAACCATTGTACAGACTATTTTATCAATAAAGCAAAGTTTTATTTTCCGCTGTTTAATTTCTGTCTGTCTTGTAATTTATCTGCATCTTTTACCCTAAATGCTCCACAGAACTTAGTGCATTCCCTTTGTGAGTGACACTAATGGACGTGGGGTGTTACACGTGGTATCAGAGCTGAAGGTTACCAGATCAGATAAAGGATTTGAAAAATTATTTTCAAACGGTTCTAAAAGAAGCATTTTCAAAAGAAGAGATTTGTTTTAAAGGCATATTACCCAAAGCCATACGCACTATCTTCTCTTCCTCTGTTTAAATTCTTGTCTCCTTCATTCTTGAGTCTCTGGGGCTCCTGGCTTTCTAGGAGGTAACCTCATCGAAGGGCAAAGTAGTGCCCGGCTTCCATCCATAGCCGTAGTTGTTTCATCTACGGGCAGTTTTCTTTCAAAGCTTATAAGGTTTTCCGGATGATGGAGGCAGTTTTCGAGAGATTTGTCAACATGATTACACACGGAAGGGGATGAGGAGTTTGGCTAAGTAGCATAACCCTAGGATGAGGAATTCATGGATGTAGACTTAGCACACGAAGGAGGAAGAAATTATAAAACCTAAGACAAGAGGAAGTATCTTTACTAGGGTATGATAGGGCATATACTTAAGGACAAGGGCAAGAATGAGGACGAGATTTTCAGAAGGACAAGTACATGCTTTCGCCACCAAGCGTACCTAGGAGAAAGGTAGTCTGGTTGGAAGAGTCTAGTTTTCTGTTCGTGCTATTTCCTTAGGTTCTAGCGCTTCTCATTTGTTCATATCCACTTCCATAGTTGGGTCTCTGCACCATAGTACTTGTATAGTAGAAAGATCCCACTAGAGTCTCAAATCCAATTGGTGGTCCGACCAGTTTATTTTTTTGTTAGTAGGGATTTGAGAATAGCTATCGAGTTTGCTTATATCATCTCACGTAGATCGTCTAAATTCGGGGGAGATATTCCTTGGGTGCTTGTCTGATATTGGTTTAGGCCTTTGGGGCTTGTACTTGAGGAATGTTGAGTTCGGTTTGGATGGTTTGCGGGAGAGATGAATAGTTGTGGTAGGCACTCCAAAGAGCACGTATTGACCTTTTGACTCTTATAGTTATGGCATGACGGATAAGAGGGAAACCTCTAATCATCTTATTATGTATACTTGGTACCGTGATTGACATCTGTTTATTTTGGAATTGGAGGTCGAAAACTTCACAATCGTGAAGTTAAATTAGTTAAGATTCAGTGGAGTAAAGCTCAAGAAGGCAAGATATTAGCGTCATACCCTTTTTCTTAAGGGTGTATCCTTGATTTCTTTGTTTAGGAGCTTTGCGCATAATTGTTTCTCTCTTTCCAAAGTATATCACCTAGGTCGTATCTTCGATCCTTAGGTAGAAGCCAATGGATGTAAACATGTATTTGAAACATGTTATGGTTGATGGTTGCAAGTGGTTGCTAATGGTTGCTTGTGAATGCATATGCATACGTATTAGACACTAGATCAGTTTGGACGTTTTCATATTGCATTTACAGATATGTATTTAAGTTGAGCCTGATATGTTATCATATGGATGAATGATCGTGCACGCATGTAGTATTTACGTAACTAGGGATGCTTGCATACATGATTGGACGCATTGCACCGACATGATTCGCATTAAGGAGGTCGACTGAATCAGTAGACCGCCTGATTTTACAGTAGATAAAGATATATACACACACTATGCATATGAACATGAAAGCATTAGAAATCTTTTAAGGACAATGGATGCCTGTGATTGGATGGTTGAGTAGATGGGTGATTGGATGGTAGGACACATTCTTCCTAACTAGAAGATTTCGGGGACGAAATCCTTTTAAGTGGGGGAGAATGTAACACCCCGTATTTTTAATGTAATTAAAAATGTATATATATCCACAGATAGGATTAATATGGTGATGTATAATGAAAATTAATTAATATATGAAAAAAAAAATTGGTTGCATGCGATGTAAATATGTTGCATGCACTGATTTGCAAACATAATGCATTAACATTAAAAGAAAAAGATTCATGCATTGGTTTAATTTAAGTATTGTAACTAACATGAAAAAGAGAAGTAAGGAAAGAAAAATAATTATCATTGTTCTAAGACTTATTAACAAAAGACTTTGTAGCTCAGTTGGTTAAGGCATTGGATTTGTAACATGGAGGTTGGGGGTTCGAACCCCGGCGGCAGCATAATTTTTATCTCTGTTTTAAAGAGGGCCAACTGAACATGCAAATATATGTACATATACAAATTCAAAATTTGAAAGGATAAGAACGTACATATAAGGAAATAAAGAAAATATATGTATATACATGAGAATATATATATATATATATATGCAGAAATATATGTATACGAAAGATAAAATTTAAGATAAGGCTATAGTAAATGAAATATGGAAAGAATTAAATAACGGTGCAACATCGTTTGAATTTTGAAAATAAAATGAAAGTTGTGCGTATATATATATATATATATATATATATATATATATACGCATAAAATGGTCGTTAAAAGAATTGTATACATATAAGAATATTTCATGTGAATAAAACAGTAAAATAAATTCCAGGAATTCAAAAGTTCGAAATTCAAATTTCTGCGCCAAAACAGCTTGTGGGACCCAATGCTGACTTAGAACTGCATGTACGATAAGATTTGGCTAGATTCATCTGCGAACCTGGACTATTTTCTTAACTAGGTTCAATGCTGACTCAGCACTGTGTGTACGATAAGGTCTTGAGCAACTATATAAACAGCCCTGGTCTTCTTCTCTATTCACAATTCTTCTCTACCCTTATGCTGCAAAGATTCTTAGTAAACATGGCTTCCTCTCCTCCTCTTAATCAAATAATAAATAAAATAATATATATAAAATAACTCAAGACGAGGAGGTGATGCTCAAAGAATTTCAAAGAGGAGATTCAAGCTAGAATTCAAGTGAAGATTCGAACGACTACAACGACCGTTTTTCTACGAATCATAGCAACACCATCTTTCTATTCTAATCTAATCTCTGTAAGTCAGTTATTTCTAGATTTGAACGTTTCTCTTTTCGTGACATGAAATTAAAGGAATAAAAGAGTATGCCAATTCTTTCTATTGAATCAGTGCCTATTTCTTTGGACCAAATTAAGAACTGTTATGATTTCGAGGACAAATAAGACTGTAACTATGAAACTATGGACCTTAGAACCATATGCCTCTTTGACTATGAACATTGCCTAAGACTATGAACATTGCCTAAGACTATGAACATTGCCTAAGACTATGAACATTGCCTATGACTATGGACATTGCCTATGACTATGGACATTGCCTATGACTGTAACTGTGACCATGAGAATTATTTCCATGACTATAGCCTATACCTTTGATTAGGAAGCAAAACTATTGTCTATGACATAAATGGGACAACTGTGATTAAGCACCTATGGTTCATGACTAGGAAAGTGTTTAAAATTTTGTGACTGTGAACCCGATTATCTATCTTGTCTATTCTTTGGTTTTAGACCTTGGGAATTTACCTATTAAGTCAGGTCTACCCATGTTCTTGAACCTACGCCTTTATTCTGTCTATTCTTGGTTTTAGACCTTGGGAATTTACCTATTAAGTTAGGTCTACCCATGTTCTTGAACCGATGTCGTTATTCAACCCTTTTTATGCCAGTTAGTACGTCTATCTTTTGCATAGCATCTTTGGTTCATTCCCTATTTTCTACGAGCCTAGCTTTATTTATAATCTAGACTGAATCACGATTATACGAACGGTGGGAATGCGGTTTGGGCAAAATATGAAATTTACTAGAAACATAGTTATAAACTAGGAAATTGGCATAAATTGGGAACATGTATTATGGCATGTTCATAGAAATGCAAATTGGATAAATTTGACATGAATTATAAGATGTGTAATTTGAATCTAGTATTGACATGTAAATCTAGCATTTACATGAATAGTGAACTAGAGTAATAAGTCTAGTTTGACGTAAATTAGAATGTTGAATCGGAATTAGATTAGCTAATTTGGCACGATAAGTATATTGGCATAAATGTGAAATTGGCCATAGTTGAGAATCACTGTCAGGATTATAAAAATCATGGTTAGTGACACTTAATTTGGTAAAATCCACATACCAAAAAGCATAAATATGATTTAGAAGGGGAAATGGGCCATAAGAATAAATGTTGACAATTTACATTAAAAAAGTAATTGGGAAATAAGTAAATTAGGATTAATTTACTTATAGAATTTGTCCTAAAAAGGAAATGTAAATTTAGACAAAATTAAAGGTTTATTAACGGCAACTCTTTTAATGACACACCAAAAAGTTCTAGGGTGACAGAGAGGATAGTGTCTAGGCTTGAGTTTGGAAAATACATGTTTCTTGCTCTCCCTGGCTATCCCTAACTGATCCGACGAACGGGATGGTTACTTTCAAAACTTGATTTGAAAATAAGTTTAAACCCTTTGAACTTAGAAAACACGAATATGCCTAACCCGAGGTTAGACTGAGTTGCGATGTAAACCTGCCCGGAACCAACCGGCACATCCAGTATTCGCAACAATACCTGTCTAATGTGAGTGGTAGTGGCTTTAATTTATTTAGTTAAAGCTAGAACAAGAATAGTAGGGTTAAGTTAACTAAGACACTTAACCAGTTCAACATGATAACTAGACTGATGGGTGGGGTTAGATTCAGACTGACACTTAACCATTAATAATAACATGATAGTTAAAACAGACGGGCCAGGTTAAGTTAAAAAGGAATACTTAACCAACACATAGTAAATGGGTAGGGTTAAGAAATAAATACTTAACCAATATAACTTGGTTTGTAGTAGGGTTAAGTCAACATGCGTTACTGACAACACTTAACCAGTTTAACAGGGTAAATGAAGAGGGTTAAGTTGGCTTGAATTGACTAATGACACTTAACCAATCCAAATTGACGGGAAAGGGAACTAAGTAGAAAACCTTAGTTAAGAAAACAACGATTCTGGAAACTAAGTGGTAAATCTTAGTTAGTAAAACTAAGTAGTAATTCTTAGTATAACACGGGAAGGAGTGAATGTCCGTCTTAATAGAAAGAAGGCTCCAACGAATTGGGTTACGAAGCCCGAGGCTTCGAGGGGACGTGAGGGTACTCTTGGTATCCCTCTGTGAGGCTGCAGATGATCCGCCTGGGCCCATGGAGGTTAAGGTCTACGTAGAAGAACCAGGGGTATGCCTTGGTTTCAATACATGGCAACCTAAAGACTAGGATGGACCGGCGTGATTCGGCGAGCAAACGGTAGCCCTGTGATAGCGACTCGTCGTCTACCATCCATCTTCAGTCAATCGAGATATGGGAAGCGGAAAGGCGGAGAACTCCAAAAGACCATATACTTGCTATCTAGTTATGGGTGAGGATGGCCATAGGATAGTGGGGCACCGGGGGCCGGCGTATAGTTCTCATTTTACAAGGTGTGCCTTTCATTAGTTGAGGGAGGGGTCAAGTGGGACCATAGCCACTGAAATAAAAACAGACCTTAGCATCTGCATCGGCAGATATCTGAAAGCTCCTGACCGAGTTCTGTATTCCTTGATTTGCCCTGACACAGGACTCGGACCGCACATTACAGGACATGTGCATCTAGACAAGCGATAACGATTCACGATACATGCGTGGGAAAGTATAGGAACATATACCACTCAAGGTATTGTGTCCTAGACTTGGGGCATCATTCGACAGGTAGCATAATTCCTAGTTGAACTAGGTGGCATAAATCCTGAATCCGAGAAGCATTCAGCAGACAGCATAAACTCTAGTTAAATCTAGAAAGCACTTGATAGAAAACCCTAGATTAGATCTAGGTAATAAATAATAAATGTATGCCTGAAGGCAATGGAAATTTCAGGGGTTGGGATCACGTTATTGATACTAGTTGGAACACTAGTTAGGTGGTGCAGAGATAATAGAAATCCGTATAACAAGGAAATGGCGAAGCGGGGAAAGTATTAGAGAACATCCAGTTTATCTTATCTTAGCATATCTTGTGTTGATCTCGTCTAATCTTGCTGACCCTATCATCATGGTGTTATCTTGTATTCAGTTAATTCATTTCGTTTTGTTTTCCATGTTCACATGCCAGAAGTTACTGAACTTACTCAGGCTTTATGTCTGACTCTGTGTTTCTTTCGTCTTCTTTTCTTCTGTTTCCCCCCCAGGTAATAAATGAGGGAATAGTTTAGCTCAGGTTAAGTTGGACTGTCACCCTTTCCAGCTTGAAGATTTGTCGAAGTTTTCTTGGATTCTCTTTTCAGATGCTATGGCTGGCTCTTGCAAAAATCGGGGAATATAAATGTTGTTTTTATGCTTCTTTATTTTGTAAGATAGATGATACTCTGATATTGTAAAGAAACCATTGTACAGACTATTTTATCAATAAAGCAAAGTTTTATTTTCCGCTGTTTAATTTCTGTCTGTCTCGTAATTTATCTGCATCTTTTACCCTAAATGCTCCACAGAACTTAGTGCATTCCCTTTGTAAGTGACATTAATGGACGTGGGGTGTTACAAACCCCCCCACTCCGGCGCGATTAACAGTGAGGAAAAAGGCAATTTAAATCAACTAATTATATTAGTTAATACTAATTTATACACTGAATTATATACTATACTGATTTATCAAATTGATTTATAAAAAGTGATATAGAAAAATATGATTTTGTTCATAGAAAATTGGGATTGTTCATGTGAATAAAGATTTTGTTTTTATAGGAGGTTCATGTGAATAAAGATTATATTTTTATACGAGGTTCATGTGAATAAAGATTATATTTTTGTACTAGGTTCATGTGAATAAAGATTAGATTTTTATATAGGATTCATGTGAATCAAGATTAGATTTTTATATAGAATTCAGGTGAATAAAAATTCGATTTTTATAATATATTAGGACATAAAAATATGATTTTTATATTAGTAAGGTATTAAAAATATAATTTTTCTAATGTGGTAGCGAAGTAAAAATAGAAATTTTACATAAGGAAAAGTATGGATTTTTATAGTGAAGAAAAATATAATTTTTATATAGAAAGAAGCGTCGTAAAAATATATGATTTTTATATATGAAGTGCCATTATAAAAATGTGATTTTTAAAATAAACATCATATTAAAAATGTGATTTTTACCATGAACAGCGTGAAAAGAATTGCTATGGAACTTGTGGAAAACAAATCCAAGCGGTTCAGAAATCCAAAAATGAAATGGCGGAGTGGAACCCCAATGTGAGAACTTCTCACTTTTAATTTATTTTTCTAGTTGAAATATATACTAGGATGCAGACGGTGCTTAGCAGCACCCGACACGCTTCGTCCACAGACCATGGATGACTTGTTTGTTTGATTGTTGTGTAGTGAAATTTGATTGTGAGATGTGGAATGAAATAAAATATTTTATAGTGGAAAATATACTATAGTTAAAAATATGAATTTTAACGTGTATATAAAATAAATATTTATAAACGAATCGGACGATTTGTTTATATACACTGATTTGACTGATATTGATTGGGACGATAAATCTTACACATCGCCCAACTGCACAAATAGAACCTATGTTTGTTGTTTGAAAACCCCACATGGGTATTGGGATGAAATATGACATACACTAATCCCAGTAATTAGTTGTATGTCGATCGATTGATTGACAGGCTGTGTAAGTGTTGAATATTTATATTCAATGCTTATACAGTGTAGAATGCACTCTGGATGATGGATTGTTGTTTTCGTTATTGTTATACACATTTGTTGTGCGAAACCCATATAATCACATTATATAGTAATTAACTGTGTCTGATTCCAATTCAGAATTATCGAATATTTTAAAATAATATTCAATGAATATTGAAATATGAAGTCATGTTAAGTAGTTAAACGCCATTTTAACACGAACGGGAATTTTGTTAATTTTATTCATTTTATAATGAATATCGAAAGTGATTTCAAAATCTGATATTTTGAAATGAATTGAAATTCGAATTAAATTGAAATGAATTGAAATTCGAATTAAATTGAAATGAATTGAAATTCGAATTAAATTGAATGAATTGAAATTCGAATTAAATTGAATGAATTGAAATTCGAGTTAAATTGAATAGATTTGAAATTCGAATTAAATTGAATGAATTGAAATTCGAATTAAATTGAATGAATTGAAATTCGAATTAAATTGAAATGAATTGAAATTCGAATTAAATTGGAATGAATTGAAATTCGAATTAAATTGAAATTGAATTGAAATCGATTTGAAATGAAATTAAAATGAATTTATATTGAAAAATTCGATTTTGGTTTGAATTTGAAAAGGAAGTTGAAATCGTTTTGAAAACAAATTTAAACAATTTATAAAATACGTTTTAAAGGGAAATCGACGAAATATATATAATATATATATATATATAATGGCCTGAATAGTACGCGCCGCGCCGTGGCAGTTCGCGAATTTCGACCATTAACTTCGAATGAATATTACGGGAGATCCGACCGTCGGATTCTCCTAAACCGAAACCATTAGGTTCATATCGAAAAGAGCTTTCTAACGGATATTAGAGATTTGAAATCTAGCGGTTGGATTTGGAATTATGTCGAAATCAAATTCGGAAAAGTCCCTGTAAGTGCAGTTCGATGGCCGTTGATGGAAATCGACTGTACGGGCCTTGATAAAATTATTAAAAATATCAACAATTTATGTAAAATCATAAGAAATGATTTGTGAAGAATTGGGATGAAAAACTCCATATTTGAAAAGATAAAAATAGATTTTTTATCGAAATGAACTAGTTTTGAACTAGAATAATAATTTATTTATTTTTAAAAAAAATAAATTGGATTTGAAATGGTTTTGAAAATAACCAAGATTTCCAGTAACTGAATGGGAGTGGATTTGAATCGAAATCATCTTCGGAATAGTTTGATTGGATTTCGTGATTATACAGATGTTGTTATGGAAATTTGAAAGACATATATATATATGTATCGTTATTTCCAATACGATATTTGTTGATCGTAGAATTTGATATTGAATATAAGCTGATATATTTTCTATTCAGAGCCTTGTATTTAATATCAAATGTGATTTGGGTTTGTCGTGAATGGTGTCTTCATTAACACTGTTCTTAAGCCCAGAAGAGAAAAAGGTTAGATCTTTTTATTTAGATTTAATGAAGTGTACCAACTAAATGGTATTTAATTGGAATTGAATTTGATTTGATTTTTGGGTTTATCGTGAACGGTGTTTTAAATTACACTTGTTCTTTAACCCCATAATTAATAGAATGTGATTTTGGGTTGTTGTGAATGGTATCTTCAATAATACTGTTCTTAGACCCAACAGAGTTAAGAAAATCAGAAATTAACCGGAGATTAGTTAAGTTGAATGGTTTCTTGGGTATTGTTCTGATGTTGGTTTCGGCCTTCGGGGTTAATACTTAGGGAATTGCTCACTTGCTAATTTACGGTTAGGGACTGATTGAAATGTGATGTGATTTTGGGTTTATCGTGAACCGTGTTTTAAATGACAATGATTCTTTAACCCAGTTAAAGATTAAAACTAAGTGGTGTTTTAATGAATCTTTAGTTAGATTGAAAAGATCAAGAATGGAGTATCACCAGTTTTGCTACAGGCGATAGTTAAATCATTAATTAGATTTGAACGTGAAATGGTAATTGAATTTATGGATAACACCATGGTGTTAGATATGAAGTATTACCAGTTTTACTTCATGGGATGAATAGGTTGGGATTGGGAAATAAAATAAATGATTACTTCAGTGTGGTTCGCTAATCCCGACTAGTTGAATCGATATTCAAAAGAAGATTAAAGAATAAATTTAAAGAATTTATCTTTGATAAAATTAATGGGAACCTTTCCCTAAGAATGTGAAATTTAGAAACTAACTGTCGGTTGGCTAAGATGAATGGTTTCCTGGGTATTGGTCTGATGTTGGTTTCGGCCTTCGAGGTTAATATTTGGGGAATTGTTCTCTTACTAACTTACAGTTAGTGACTGATGAATTGGAATGAGGCGTATGTTGTGTTTGTGTAACACTTGTTTATTATATACGTGAGTTATTCAGAAAGACCGGGTTTATCCCATTATGAATAACTGATTCGACGATTAGTCGAAGATGAAGAAAGTGGTCGAAGACCGGAGGTCTTCACGTCGTTTGGATAATTACTGATGATCTTGATTGGGCCATACACCCAAGAGGAGGGAATCAGTTGGTGATCGTCCAGACGTACTTGGAGATCGATGGATATGCGAGGTATAAGGTGCCTCCGATTTCGTTCAGACCCAGAAGGGACTTGTAAATGTACTATGTGTCTGACATTGGATATCATTCTGTGTGATTGATGGATATCAGTTGCATGGAGTGGTTTGCCTGTGTGGCATGCTAAGATGCAAATGATCAAGGTTGTTGCGAGGCGCCTCGGATATATCGGTGACTATGTGAAGCCGATGGAGAAATTCATTGGCTCATTTACGCCCCATAGGGCGGGGAAATGCATGTTCAGGCATTTTAATCCACTCCGTGTGGACTGGCCCTGACGATCCAAAGGCTTGACTGAGTACCTACCTGAAGCTCGGGCTAGAGAGTCTCGAATCGGTGAGGACTATCTTTTGCCTCGGTTCGCAGATGGAAATCCAACTTCCAATATGTGACTTTGCGGTTTTGATTGTATACCTATATATGGCGACATAGTGGTATGGGACATTCATGCCGCCTATGATTGATATTTATAATTGTATATAAAATCAGAAACTAACTGGAAACGAGCTAAGATGGGTGGTTTCCTGGGTATTGGTCTGATGTTGGTTTCGGCCTTCGGGGTTAATACTTAGGGAATCGTTCTCTTACTAATTTATGGTTAGAGTCTGATTAAGAATCAAAAGCTGAAATTTAGCATATCAAGCATTCTTTGGCTATTATAAGGTAAAAACCCTATCCTCCGGCTTGCGTTGCATTGTGTGATGGGACCTGGTTCTTATAATAACTTCATTGTTCTTTATTTATCATTGCGCTGTTTGTTTTATGCGCTGTTCTTGGGAGGAAACCCGTTCCATGTTATACGACGTGGTCCCTTGATTTACCTAACTTTAAAATAAAGATAAATAATTGTTTTAGTTCTCACCAGTCATATGACTGACCTAGAGTTTATTGTTTTAACCTAAACTCTGGGTGCCCCTATTTTCCACACGGGCAGCTACTAGTTTTGGTTTTGCAGATTTATAATCACAGGATCCTGACTTACAGCTGGAACGATACGCGGAAAGCTCTGTATCCGTGTATTACTTCTAGTTGTGTATTGTATTATTTTCCGCTGCTATGTACTATATTATAATCTCTGATATTTTATAATGTGTAATATTTATTCATACTCTGCATATTCTTGTACTCTGATGAATTGCTGTAATTAACAATGAAATGTTCTTCTGTTTGCGTTCTTCTGTGTGTTGTCCTCAAAGCGATCCGTGATTTCCCGTAAGGGGGATTTCGGGTCCTTACAAATCTTATCTCTGATGAATTCTTTCATTTGGTTCTAATGTGTCTTGTTTTCCAGCTTTGTAAACCAAAGCTTTGATACCAAAATGAAATGACTCGAAATCCCCCTTACGGGAAAGCCTGGATTGCTTTGAGAACACGACGCATCAGAACAAAGATAGAAGAACATTAGTTACTATTACAACAATTGCATCAGAGTACAAGAGTAAATCAGAGCATGAATAAATATTATACAATGAAAAATAAATATCAGAGATTTAAATACATAGCAGCGGAAAATACATTAACCAACACAACTGAATGAAATACACGGAGACAAAGCTTTCCGAGTATAGCTCCAACTGTAGTCCAGGATCCTGGGAAAAGAAATATCTGCAAAAATCAAAACCGCATGGGTCGTATTGGAAGTTGGATTTCCATCATGAACCAAGGCAAAAGATAGTCCTTACCGAATTCGAGACACTCTAGCCCGTGCCTCAGGATACAGCCGCAATCGCACCTGGATCTTCAGGGCCGGTCCACCATTAGTGCAATGGTTGGATTAATAATGCCTGAACAATACGTTTCCCCGCCCTATGGGGCATAAATAGAGCCACTAGGGACTCAAATAACCGAGGCGCCTCATTCCATCATCCACATAAGTAAAAATGTCAGGCCTTGTAAAAACCATGACACACTTCTAGCTAGAAAGAAATGTATGTCCTCCCTGCAGTCCTTACTCCTGTTTCTGGTTCATACCGGGGTGTGAGGCTCGCGAAGTAACACTATACACAAAGCTGTGCCTAGATAGGCTATGCTTTGATCATCAACCACAAGGCTCTGCTTTTCAACAATAAGCCTTGATCATTTGCATCTTTGCATGCCACATTGTCAATCCATACCATACCATTGATTTCTACCAATATATAACCTCTAAGCTCGTACGTCTTAGAGAAGGGTGTTATGCAAGAGAATAAATTCTCCACCACCAATAGATATATATTTAGCAGGGATCAATGAATATAGTATAAAGGAATACAACGTTAGACATACAATCCATTTACAAGTTCGTTTTGGGTCTGAACGAAACCAGAGGCACCTTATACCTCGCATATCCGAACAATCAACAATACGTCCGGACAACTACCACTGAAACCTTCTCTAGGCAGCAACTCCAATCAAAGGCATCAGTAGTCCCCATCTATTCTATGTGAAGATCGCCAGTCTTCAACCACCATGTTCATCTTTGACTTTTAATCGTCGTAGTAATTATTCAGAATGGCTTAAACCCGGTCTTTCCGAATAACTCGCGTATTTTATAATAAAAATCAAGTGCGATAAAACACATCATACGCTACATTCCAATTCAGAATATTCTTTTAATAAGATATTCTCATTATTTGAAAAAAAAGGTTCCCATTAATTTTATCAAAGATAAATTCTTTAGTTTATTCTTTAATCCCCCTTTTAAAGATTCATTAACACCCCAATTTGGTTTTAATATCCAAAATCATTACTTTATGATTATTTAGATTTAAGAAATAAATCTTATCTTTAACTGGGTTAAAGAACAAATGTTATTTAAAAACATAGTTCACGATAAACCCCAAAATCATCTTCCATTAAATATGGAATTTTCACAGAAATCAAATCAATATATAATTGATATAAATTTCTGTATCAGACAAATAATATAAATGGAATAACGGCAAAGCCTCTTAAATTCCATATATAGTAACGATCTTCTTTTACAGAATCTCATTTTGATTATTATTAAATCGAATTCCATTCAATTCCAATTCAACATATTAAATTGGAAAATTTTATTTTGGAAATTTTCCAATTAAAGCTTAATAAAAGATTTAATTTCCAAATTATACTTTCACTATTAATTGGGTTAAAGAACAAGTGTCGTTTAAAAATACAGTTCACAATAAACCCAATTCACATTTCATTTTATTCTAATCACCAAGTATAAATGAAATCTCTAATAATCTTAATTAAAAGATTAATTATTTTATTTAATTCTAATTAAATATTAATTAATTAGAAAACTTAACCAAATATTAATTAAAATATTTATTCCTATCATACGGGGTTTAAGAACAGTTGTAACACCCCACCTCCGCTAGGGTCACTCACAAAGGGAATGCACTAGTTTTAGTGGAGTATTATCTAGGTAAACATGCACAGAGATATCACAAGGCAGAACATAAATAAAGCAGTGGTAGAAATTAAAAACCAACTTCTTATTATCTTCCAGAAAAGAGTCAAAAGCTCATATATCCAAGATACAAATTATTCCATTACATCCAGTTCATAATAAAGAAGCATAAACTTAAAACAAAAGTAAATTATTTCCCATAAATAGCAGAAGCAGCCATAGCATAACCCAAGACCAAACCGTACATGAGCTGTCAGAAAGCAAGCTAAATCCAAGCTAAGAGCTAGTGTTTCCTCCCTGAGAACCTGGGGGAAGAAACGAAAGAAAAAGAGGCGAAAGAAAAAGGGTCAGTCATAAAGACTGGTAAGCCTTAGTGACTTTCAGTATGAAGACTAGTAAAGGTAACATGATATGTGAAAATTGAAATTAAACATAAGGATGATAACAGAACTAGTAGGATAATTAAGATAACAAGATAAGTCAAGTCTGGCATCGCATGTTCAAGGTTCACTGCACCAACTGTACTAGTATTTTAACCCATGTCAAGTATTAATCATGAAATGATCCCTTGGCCCAGTATCATGAAGTGACCCATTACGGGGTCCTACGGTACGATCTACTAATCGATCGGCTCCCTACAAGTCCTAGCTCGTCATGTGTCTGTGTCATACGACCCTATCCAGAAATGTAGTTACCTATGCTAGGTCGACCATAGGGTGTATCAAGTCCTATGGTGCCAACCACCGGCACGAATCAAGCACGCACAGTGTAAATCTACGGGTGCCCAATGCCTGCTTTTTCAACTCCGGGCTACGTGCACGACCATAGCCCGCCTGAACCTACAATGGCGCACCTACTCAGCCGTCGTTCTGGTCGCTTACAATCAGCCTAGTAATCGTGCCCCACCCTGCCTAGTCCCAGGGTATCGTGATACATCTAAGTGGGTTACTGCTGAAAAGGACCGCCTAACTGGGGTTTCTAATGGGTTAAGTGTTGTCATTCAAATTCGTGACTTAACCCTATTCAAATCATGTATCAAGTTGGTTAAGTGTGTTCAAGCAGTTCATGACTTAACCCTATAAATTCATCGTGTCAAGTTGGTTAAGTATATTCAAGTGGTTCATGACTTAACCCTATCATGTGGCATTAATTCATTATTGCACGCCAACCTCTCACATTAGACTAACTGTTGTGGTTACTGGATTTGCCGGGCGGTTCCGGGCAGATTTACACCACAACATAGTCTAACCTTGGGTGTTTACATGCAATATGACCAACTACGCACATTGGATCCTATTGTTTGCAGCCACTGGATTTGTCGGACGGTTCCGGGCAGATTTACACTGCAAACTCAACCCAACCTCGAGTTGGCCATTTTCAAGTTTATCTAACTGTCATGCCCACGTTCAAGTTTTCATGTCTAGATTCATGTCAAGTTTTCAAGTCATGTTTCATGTCAAATCGTGTCAAGTTCATGTCCATATTCAGGTTCAAGTCATAATAACGTTCATGTTCAAGTTTAAAGCTAATTTATGTTTTACCTAGTCTACCCAAATCATATTCCCATCGCACGTAGGTTCGAATCGATACAAATAAATCTAATAGGGAGTAACATAAAAAGGAACGGGTATAATGTGGCAAAAGTGATTACTAGCATAGCATGATATGACTTGAAATAAAAGATTAAAATATTACTGGCATATGAAATATTGGCCTCAAACATAGAGATTCCGAATCTAGCAAGATAAGGTACTGGTCAAAATAACAGTTGTCACAAGGTGATAGTATAGTCATGGTAACGACTGTCATAAGGTGATAGTATAGTCATGATACGATTGACATAAGGTGATAGTATAGTCATGGTTGTTGTATATAACGCAGTTGTACACACAATTATATGATTTTTGTTTGATGATAACAACCAAATATTTATTATTTTAAATGTGTTTGTTATTGTATTGTTTCATTTATTTATCATAGGCAGAAATATAATATTTATATTTAAATAGAATACAAATGTGCAGACATTCATATATTCATACAGTATTTTATTTAAATTGAATATTATATTTCAAACATTCAAACAGTACATCTATTTATAACTCCACTATTTGAATACATCACTGGTATACATTTCATTTCATATCCTTTTTCATATACACTACATCATTCTCCATTCATTGTATTTGTAAATAAATTGAATACGATAGACAAATTTGTTTGAACATAATAATTTTTTTTTTCAATCAAATTTGTTTATTACAAATATCAGTACAAATTTTCTCATTTTTGTACATTTGTTCCTCACTACAACGCTCATCACTCTAGTATACAGTCATTGCTTACTACAGCATTTCACTCATTCACATTGAAATTATGGCACACACAAAAAAAAAGGAAAAAACATTTTTTTGGTCCAATTAGCCCACAATGATACTAATACAAATCAGCATGCCAAAGAACAAAGCAAGAAGCCAAGCATGAAAGCAGGTGACGTTCATAAGTGTACAACGACGAAAAAAGGCATGTTTCAATTTACTTTTTTTGAACATTTGAAAATTTGGCAACCACAAAGAAACCAAAACACTTATTGAGCATGAAGAAAAGTTTAATGCTTTCCATAAAAATCAAAAATTTTATTTGGCAAGTGAGCAATTGGCTTTGCAAAACCCAGGGTGTTCAAATGAGTAGAAAAGAAACAGCAAGACTTTTAATGATTCCAGGTATGTACATATATAACATGTTTTGGAAATCTGCATGAATGTTCTTTTGGAAAAAGATAAATTGACAAAGGAGAATGTTGATTTGTTTGGCAAGTGAGAAATCACGATTTATAATTTTTCCAAAAATCACAGAGTATGTTTTTGGCAGAAAATCATTTAATTGCAGTGTTATATTGAAAGCAACAAATATGGAAAGTGGTCAACATTATCCAGGAATTCATATGAAAGTGTCATCAACCAAACATTTACATGCAACAATGGACAATGTAAATTTTGGTAAGAAAGTAATTTTGTTTGCAGATTTTATCAAACATCAATTTGGGGAAGGAATTCACATTGTAAAAATCACGCATGGACAATGAGAAAAGATTTATTTGTTTCCCACAAAATTGCGTCTCAATTTGGCAAATAATTATCTTTTGTTTCCTGTTTTAACAAAGATTTTGTGCAGAAATTAGAGAAACCTTTTTTGGGCAAAGAATATGATCGATTCCTTCCTGATAATCATTCTGAATCAAAATGAAGCACTTCAAAAATCAAGCAAGGGGCTCACAATCACATTTTGGGCATTTTTTTTTCACGTGTGCAGTTTATCATGGATGTCAACATTCAAACAAAATCATTGTTGGCAACAAATTCACACACACACACACACACACACATATATATATATATATATATATATATATATATATATATGTGTATATATATATACAATTTACATGTATGTAAATGTTTGAACGCATAAAGGGTGAGGCATCACAGAGGCATGTTTTTAAATGCATAGAGCAGTGCATGCTAAAGAAATAGGATGAGCATAGCAGCATGGAGTTGGATATTATATATATATATATATATTATATACGCACTTGTGTTTACAGTCATATATTTTGACATGCAAGAAGACTTCGACCAGACTCTATCAAGCATTTAAGAAAAGTGCTCATCAACAAATCACAGAATCAAGTTAATGGAAATGAATTAATTGCCTTCTTTCTTAGCAATTATAAATGTTCCTAATTTGATATTTATCATAAATTATGGATGCCATCAGAAATATTTATTGCATAGTCTAAATCAGCATACAGATTTTTTTTGGAAAGATTATATTCTCATTAGTTCCAGAAACTTATACCATGGAAAAACAATTCGAGTTTCAAAATGTTTATATATTTCAGCTAAGCATTTTAATGAAATCAGACACCATTATTTGGAAAGATTTCATCAATTATTTCGAATCATTTCTGGAATGTAATGAAATTCAAAATAGAAAATCTTTCTAGTAATTCACTATGAATTAATTATTTTATTGTGGTATATCAATAGAGTGACAATCATGCAAGAAATTAAAGCTGAGGAATCCAATTCATTCAAGGAAAATCAAAAGGCCAAAATCATGCATACAATCAGTCAAACCATATAGGAAATCAGAGTAATTTTAGGATTTCATAATCCTATAACTACACACTATTCCTCACAGGCAAATTCATCCAACTCACAAAAAACATCAATCAATTTCTCAAGAAAAATCAAAAGTTTTACAGAGTTGGAGCAAGAAAGATCAAGCTTCGAATTCGAGCATGAAGACAACATCGAACAACTAAAGGAGTGACAAATTTCTTGAATCAATCTTAAAGCTAATTCGAAGCAGAAGAAAAATCCTAGGCAACCGCCATTGAAGAACAAAGTTTAGAGCAATATTGTTTTTAAGAAGAACAAATGGGCTGGCCATGTTTTTGAGTCAAAGCTAAAAGGGGTTTTTCTAATTTGGTTTTTATTTTGTTGTATTTTAATTTCACTTGTAACCATCCTTTGGTTTTCTAGTTTTGTCTGTAAAACTAGATAGTTACAGAGTCTGTAAAATTCTGGGATACGGATTACGGGTTTGTAATCTGGGGAAAATCTGATTCAGGGGTTTGAATCAGTCTAGGGGTTTGAGCGTAGGGTTAGAATAGGAGCAGGGGTTTGCGAGAGTGTACATGGTCTTGTATGCGGGAACTGTTCTATCACCTAGTAGAAACCTTAGAAATGCAGCAGTAGGCAGGGTTTTGCCGAAGCTGGGTATATCTGCGTGTGATTTATTTTCTGCATTTCAGTTTCCGCTATTTTCTGGGATCAGTTTATTATTATATATCTCGTTAAGTTTTTAATTCAGTTAAAAACTGTGAAAAACCCTATTCACCCCCCCTCTAGGGTTATTCTAGATCCAACAAGTGGTATCAGAGCAGGTATTCTTTAACTCTAGAGAAATGGTGAATCCTTGTTGTCAGTCGATAGAGAGTCAGTCCAGTTCATCTCCAACTATTTTCACTGGAACAGATTTTTTAAACTGGAAATCCAGAATGGAATTTTATTTAAAATCTGTTAATATTAAATGTTGGGATGTTGTTATCAATGGGTACGATATGGTAGATAAAGTTTTTAATTCTCGTGCTACACATATTCTTTATTCTCATCTTGATGATAATCAATACAGTCTGATTTCCCATTGTTTAACTGCGCAGGAAATTTGGACAGCTCTCAATACAAAGTTTGGACAAATTGACAACTGCAGCTCAAAACCAGAGAAAGTCAATTCAGACTCAGAATTCTGTTTAACAGGATTTACAAATGAGAATTCAGATGGATCAGATGATGGAGAATCAACGGTTACTGAAATTGAAAATTTCTCATACGAAGATTTGGTTTATATGTGTGTTGATTTAACTAAATCTGTTGATAAACTCAAATCTAAAAACAATACTCTAAAATCTAGGAATTCTGAGTTGAACAGCAAAATTGATGATTTGGAATCACGGCTTGAATATTTTAAAAACCTTTCAGATTCAGATTGTAAAAATTGTTTGAAATCGAAAACCAATCTTGTTCATCTCAATAAAAATATTCAAAAGTTTGAAGATGAAATTTTGGTCTTAAAAGCAAACAAGATTGAGTTATCAAATTTGAACAATCATCTGCAAAAGGAATTTGAAATTTTTAAAACTAATATTCATTCCAAACTTGAAATTGCAGAAAAGGAAAATCTGTTGAAATCGAATTCGATTTTGAAAGAACTTGAAAACGAGATTGAAAATTTCAAGAAATTTGAGTCTGAAAGTCGAAAACATTTTGAGGCTGAGATTGTTGAATCCCAAACCAAAATAAAGTTACTCAAAGATGAAAATTTGGTTTTGAAATCTGATTTTAAAAGATGTGAGATCACTAAAAATCGTTGTTCAGATTTATTGAAAGAAAATGGTAATCTTAAAACTGAAATTCAACAACTTGAAACAATCTTGTCTAATTTTTCAAACGGTGAAAAATCTTTGAATATGTTGTTGAAAAACCAATTTTCTGTTCAAAATAAACATGGACTTGGGTTTGAGAAAAATAATGTTTTTGAAAGACGAATTACAAATGATTTGAAAAATTCTTCAAACAATCTTGAAAAGAATCAATTTGAAAATTTGAACTCTTATAATTTCAAAGGTTTTTGAGTCAAAATCAAAATGAGAAATTGTTTTATAATAATCCTTCTAAACAATCCTGGATCCCAAAAGGAAATAAACCAAACTTCGTGAAATTCAAACAGATTTGGGTTGCTAAGGGTACAAAGGTTTATTCTGATGGTTTGTTATATAAACAGGTTTGGGTACCAAAACGAACAAATACAACTGTGAGTGGTTTTACTGCCTTTGTTAGACCACTCAATCCTCTAAACAGTTAGCTACCAAAGGAGGCTGAGGAACAACTGTGCTGAAAAGAGAAACTGATTCAAACTACTTCACATCATTGAATCATCTACTGTTCCTTAGCAAAGTCTGACGAGTTAGAGATCCACAACGTTTTCTGTGAATCAGGTATGATCTCTGACCTCAACCTTGTAAATTTTTTTTATTTTTTTTCCTACTTCTTCTACCCCTTTCTATTTTATTTTCTTCTATTTGTCTTTATTTGATTTGTCACTGCCATATCTTTGTTTATTCTGTGCTCCATTAACTTCCAATTGCAAAACTCATATTTATCTGGAAATTCATTTTATTTGTAGAAAACTCTCGTGTTTGTAATTATTTCCAGATCTTGAATTTATTTGTGTAAATATGTGCAATTGTTTTGAAGTTTTTTTCTGATTTATGAATTCATAACAGTGTTGATGTATTCTTGTCAAATCTTGAACACTGTTAATTAGAATTCTAAATTTTGAAGATCTGAAAATTTGATGAAGTTTCACACACCACTGCTGTTTTGAGTTTCTTCTAATTCATTTTAGAAAAGCTTGAAATATTACAGCACACCAATATTTATCAGTTGTGATAATTTCATTATTTTTCAGATTGGCTTGGATATTTTGAATTGTATTGAATCTGTGATACATCTTGGAATTCATCTTATATTCATGATCATTTTACTTGAAATTTGTTTGTTTGAAATCAACTGAAATTCATGATATTTTGAATTTCACACACTTCTTAAAATTAAAATTATCAATATTGTGTGACTGATTCATTATATCTCAAACTTTGACATCGATTCAATTGATTTCAAATAAACTATTGTTTAATTGTGTAGATCATGAATATCTCTCATTTCTGATGTAAATGATCTGAAATAACTCTTCTGTTTGTCAGAAATATTTGTGTAAATTCTTTGAGAATTGGGATTTGAATGTCATTGGTATTTCATGAATATTTGACTTGAATACTAGTTTGTTTAAAATCATTTGAATTTATTGATTTATTGAATCACACACATATTCTGAATCTAAAGTTTACAAACCGTGTGATTGATTCATTGAATCCGGATATCTTCACAATTCGTTCAAATGATTTAAAATAAACTATATTTAATCCTGAATCATGAACAATTCTTTGACTGTTTGAAATATCTTTGGAACATCTCCTTGACAAGTCTGCTTTGAAAATGATTTTTCTGTGCTGCTCTGAAACTGCTTTTTGAAAAATGTTTGTTTTTGGAATCATGCTGCTCTGATTATAAGAAATAGATTTGTATATATTTTTTTTGGACTGCTTGATTTGGTATCAAAGGTTTATCGTGCTCTGATAAATGAAACTTGTGTGCTTGAGTTGCTTGCTTTGTAATTAAGTCTTTCTGTTGACTGAGATACCCTTGTTTAGCCACCAGTGTCTTTTTAAAAAAAAAATATATATCCTTTTTAATAGAGACTACAAGTGGTATCAGATTAGGAAGTGCTGAATTTTGTTTCTCATCATGTATATATTTTTCTTTTCCCTCTTGTGCATTGTATAGCTTTTCATATTCCTCTTGTAATTGATTTTCAATTTTAAAACTATTTATTTTTTATTCATTCACAAATTGAAATCAATATCCATATTGTTCTGTATTTATAATTCATCAAAATATATCAGAATTTGAAATTGTGATGAATTATGACTACAATATATTTCACAACAAGAGGAGATCTTATTTAGATTTTCATGACGGTTGAATATTTATTATAATATCTTTGAACTGGGAATTATTTCACGAACATCTTCTATGCCTCTCATCATTCTGTCATTCATTATGAGTTTATATTAATGTGGAGAGTTTATATTTTTAAAATAATCTTAAAACAGTGAAAATAGTTGTGATGGAAATGTGACTGCATTATTTTTTTTTCAGAATTAGTGAAAATTGAAAATTTTCAAGAATCCCGGTACAGTTCATGCATATTTCATAATATAATTAATTTAGAAATTTATTTCACAGTCCATTTCTGTACCTACCACATTTTCTATCATCCATATATTGGTTTTATACCAAGGAGTTTTTCTTTTTAAAAGCTAAAATGATAAATATATATAATAAATATATAAGTGTGTCTCGAACCTCATTTAAAAATCCAAGCTCTGGTCATGCATGGTTAAGAGACAACTTATAATTTAAGCTGCGACTGACCTCATTTAAAAATCCAAGCTCTGGTTATGCGTGGTCAGTGTGCTCTTAAATAAAATAAAAAGAAAAAGGAAAATTGTGCTATAAATTGAAATTAATTTGAAATTCTCCTTGGTGTTTATAAAAACCAGCCTATCTATCCACTTTCTAATCTGTGAAATGTGTTGAAATTTTATGACGTATTATGATTTGTTGATTGATAGGTATTGGAATTTGAGATTATTCGATCTTGTCACTTAAATTGAATTATTTATTATAGTCCAAATCCATCACTGTTTTTGTGCTTTCTTTTTATAAAAATCCTTTGAAAATAATTGAAAATATTTTTTTAAACTCTCTCCTCTCCATTTTTTATAAAATTCATCGTATATCCGTCATTTTCTACAATGTGAAATATGCCACCTGTTCTTAGAATATTATGATTTTTGTTTGACTGATTGAGATTTATGATGACTGTTCTTCCTCTTAAGCTGAAATTATATTTTTAGTCATTTTTTCATCTGTATTTTAAATTCTATATCCTTTTGATGATAACAAAAGGGGGAGAATGGATTAAGATTTTGATTTATGAGTGAATATTTTAAAAATACTTTTAATTTTGAAAATTCATTATTATACATTCATTTCACTCATGCATAGTTATAGGGGGAGTTTCTGCTTTAGGGGAGCATTCAAATAGGGGGAGTTCAATAATCACTGTCAAACACATTTATTATATTCAAAATCTTCATATTTGTTTGTCATCATCAAAAGGGGGAGATTGTTGTATATAACGCAGTTGTACACACAATTATATGATTTTTGTTTGATGATAACAACCAAATATTTATTATTTTAAATGTGTTTGTTATTGTATTGTTTCATTTATTTATCATAGGCAGAAATATAATATTTATATTTAAATAGAATACAAATGTGCAGACATTCATATATTCATACAGTATTTTATTTAAATTGAATATTATATTTCAAACATTCAAACAGTACATCTATTTATAACTCCACTATTTGAATACATCACTGGTATACATTTCATTTCATATCCTTTTTCATATACACTACATCATTCTCCATTCATTGTATTTGTAAATAAATTGAATACAATAGACAAATTTGTTTGAACATAATAATTTTTTTTTTTTCAATCAAATTTGTTTATTACAAATATCAGTACAAATTTTCTCATTTTTGTACATTTGTTCCTCACTACAACGCTCATCACTCTAGTATACAGTCATTGCTTACTACAGCATTTCACTCATTCACATTGAAATTATGGCACACACAAAAAAAAAAAGGAAAAAACATTTTTTTGGTCCAATTAGCCCACAATGATACTAATACAAATCAGCATGCCAAAGAACAAAGCAAGAAGCCAAGCATGAAAGCAGGTGACGTTCATAAGTGTACAACGACGAAAAAAGGCATGTTTCAATTTACTTTTTTTGAACATTTGAAAATTTGGCAACCACAAAGAAACCAAAACACTTATTGAGCATGAAGAAAAGTTTAATGCTTTCCATAAAAATCAAAAATTTTATTTGGCAAGTGAGCAATTGGCTTTGCAAAACCCAGGGTGTTCAAATGAGTAGAAAAGAAACAGCAAGACTTTTAATGATTCCAGGTATGTACATATATAACATGTTTTGGAAATCTGCATGAATGTTCTTTTGGAAAAAGATAAATTGACAAAGGAGAATGTTGATTTGTTTGGCAAGTGAGAAATCACGATTTATAATTTTTCCAAAAATCAAAGAGTATGTTTTTGGCAGAAAATCATTTAATTGCAGTGTTATATTGAAAGCAACAAATATGGAAAGTGGTCAACATTATCCAGGAATTCATATGAAAGTGTCATCAACCAAACATTTACATGCAACAATGGACAATGTAAATTTTGGTAAGAAAGTAATTTTGTTTGCAGATTTTATCAAACATCAATTTGGGGAAGGAATTCACATTGTAAAAATCACGCATGGACAATGAGAAAAGATTTATTTGTTTCCCACAAAATTGCGTCTCAATTTGGCAAATAATTATCTTTTGTTTCCTGTTTTAACAAAGATTTTGTGCAGAAATTAGAGAAACCTTTTTTGGGCAAAGAATATGATCGATTCCTTCCTGATAATCATTCTGAATCAAAATGAAGCACTTCAAAAATCAAGCAAGGGGCTCACAATCACATTTTGGGCATTTTTTTTTCACGTGTGCAGTTTATCATGGATGTCAACATTCAAACAAAATCATTCTTGGCAACAAATTCACACACACACACACACACACACACACATATATATATATATATATGTGTGTATATATATATACAATTTACATGTATGTAAATGTTTGAACGCATAAAGGGTGAGGCATCACAGAGGCATGTTTTTAAATGCATAGAGCAGTGCATGCTAAAGAAATAGGATGAGCATAGCAGCATGGAGTTGGATATTATATATATATATATATATATATTATATACGCACTTGTGTTTACAGTCATATATTTTGACATGCAAGAAGACTTCGACCAGACTCTATCAAGCATTTAAGAAAAGTGCTCATCAACAAATCACAGAATCAAGTTAATGGAAATGAATTAATTGCCTTCTTTCTTAGCAATTATAAATGTTCCTAATTTGATATTTATCATAAATTATGGATGCCATCAGAAATATTTATTGCATAGTCTAAATCAGCATACAGATTTTTTTTGGAAAGATTATATTCTCATTAGTTCCAGAAACTTATACCATGGAAAAACAATTCGAGTTTCAAAATGTTTATATATTTCAGCTAAGCATTTTAATGAAATCAGACACCATTATTTGGAAAGATTTCATCAATTATTTCGAATCATTTCTGGAATGTAATGAAATTCAAAATAGAAAATCTTTCTAGTAATTCACTATGAATTAATTATTTTATTGTGGTATATCAATAGAGTGACAATCATGCAAGAAATTAAAGCTGAGGAATCCAATTCATTCAAGGAAAATCAAAAGGCCAAAATCATGCATACAATCAGTCAAACCATATAGGAAATCAGAGTAATTTTAGGATTTCATAATCCTATAACTACACACTATTCCTCACAGGCAAATTCATCCAACTCACAAAAAACATCAATCAATTTCTCAAGAAAAATCAAAAGTTTTACAGAGTTGGAGCAAGAAAGATCAAGCTTCGAATTCGAGCATGAAGACAACATCGAACAACTAAAGGAGTGACAAATTTCTTGAATCAATCTTAAAGCTAATTCGAAGCAGAAGAAAAATCCTAGGCAACCGCCATTGAAGAACAAAGTTTAGAGCAATATTGTTTTTAAGAAGAACAAATGGGCCGGCCATGTTTTTGAGTCAAAGCTAAAAGGGGTTTTTCTAATTTGGTTTTTATTTTGTTGTATTTTAATTTCACTTGTAACCATCCTTTGGTTTTCTAGTTTTGTCTGTAAAACTAGATAGTTACAGAGTCTGTAAAATTCTGGGATACGGATTACGGGTTTGTAATCTGGGGAAAATCTGATTCAGGGGTTTGAATCAGTCTAGGGGTTTGAGCGTAGGGTTAGAATAGGAGCAGGGGTTTGCGAGAGTGTACATGGTCTTGTATGCGGGAACTGTTCTATCACCTAGTAGAAACCTTAGAAATGCAGCAGTAGGCAGGGTTTTGCCGAAGCTGGGTATATCTGCGTGTCATTTATTTTCTGCATTTCAGTTTCCGCTATTTTCTGTGATCAGTTTATTATTATATATCTCGTTAAGTTTTTAATTCAGTTAAAAACTGTGAAAAACCCTATTCACCCCCCCTCTAGGGTTATTCTAGATCCAACAATGGTAACGACTGTCATAAGGTGATAGTCATAAACATGTGACTAATAACAGATTCAACATGATAATAAGAGGGGTTTCTTTTGATTTACAACATGAATAGGCCCCAAATCAATGTCATAGTAATATTCAAGAGTCAAGATCCAAGATGAACGAGAATGAATGTAAACAGTCATCATACATAGGTCCAATTTAAATTTACATCATATTCATAATACATTTACAGTTTAAATCTGAAAATAAATAGGGCTTACAGTTAGTGGTTCGAGAATTAGAAAAAGAGAGTCGATGTTAAATATGCTTAGTCAAGTCCTAATAGAAGTCCCCAAATCAGCAATTCCCTTAACGCAGTCTCAACATAGTAGAAGCAGTCCTTCTCTCAAACTTTTCAATCAGAATCAGAGCAGCATAAGGTCAGAAAGAATTTTGTGTAGAGAGACAGGTGTTAGGGGCTGTATTTATAGGGTCAGGTCAACGAATATGGACAGAAATGAGGCCAAATACATCAGTGAATCCAGCTTCAGAAATGGGTTCGGGCGCCAGGTCGAGCCCCAGGTCGACACTATGGTCGACCAAGTCCTGGGTAAGTCGACTACATGGTCGACCCCCAGGTCGACCTGGTCCTGGGCGGGAACCCGCCCAGTCCATTTGAGGTTTGAAATTTGAATTTTTGAATTCGAATTGAGTCTGTTTTGAACTTGAAAATTTCTGAAAACTTCGAATGGCCATAACTTGGTCATAAAGACTCCGATTTTCGAAAACTCGGACTCGATTCCAAGCAGAATTTCGAGATGAACGCAATGGCGCCATCCGTTTCCCTTGATTATTATTTTAAAAATTAATTCTGCCTTGATTTATGGTTATTACATGTTATAAAAACACGAGTTGTTACATTCTCCCCCTTAAAGGATTTCGTCCCCGAAATCTCTAAGTTAGGGAGGATGTATCCTACCATCCAATCATCCATCTACTCAAAGCATCATCCACAGGCAACCATTGTCTTTAAAATACTTCTAGTGCTGTATGAACATATGCAGAAAGTGTGTGTATATGTACTTATCTAATGCAAAAGATCAGGCGGTTACTGATTTAGTAAACCTCCTTAGTGCAAGATATGTTAGTGCCATGAATCCAACATGTATGCAAATTCCTAGCATAGTTCATAATCTCTACATGAGTGCACAAACATTCATCCATATGCAACATCCAAGTGATAGCATAACAAGTTCCATCCATGAACAAGTATAAGCACATATGCATATGCAACATGAAAATGTGACTGAGCCGATCTATTGCCTAATGTGTGTCATGCATCCACTAGCAACCACTTGCAACCATTTGCAAACATCAACCATAACATGTTTCAATCGCATGTTTACATCCATATGGTTCTACCTAAGGTTCTCAAGATAAGGTCGAGAAAATAACAAGACAAACATAGATATTAGAAGCATGATACGAAAAGGTTTTCAAGTTTATAGGAAAAAGAGATCGAGAATGTACCCTCAAAAAGAAATGGGTAAAGCGCGCGTATCTTCTCTTCGGTTTCCCAAGTTGCGTCCTCTTGGGCTTCACTCCACTGCACTTTAACTAGCTTGACTTCTCGATTCCTTAGCTTCTTAATCTCCGTTCCTAAGATACGAATCGGAACTCGCCTCAATGTCGCTTCTTTTTCCACTTCTACGTCTTCAAGGATGCTTGGCTCAACCACTTCGGCTGACTTATGCAAACACTTCCGGAGATGCGAGACGTGAAAGACGTTGTGCACCCCAGCCAGCTTCTCGGGTAAGTCTACCTTATAGGCCATCCGTCCAATCCTCTCAGTGATGGGGAACGGTCCTACAAATCTTGGTGCTAGCTTTCCAACTGCTCCAAAACGAACTACATTGTGTAACGGAGAAACTTTTATAAAGACCATATCTCCGACTTCGAACTCTAGGTCTGTCCTTCTCTGGTCCGCATAAGATTTATGTCTATCTTGGGCCGTTTTCATCCGCCTTCGTATCAACTCAATCTTTTCAGAAGTGTCCCTTATCATGTCAGGGCCAAGTACAAGCATGTCTGTCGTCTCCCACCAACAAGTTTGCGACTTGCACGGTCTTCCATACAGGGCTTCGAACGGTGCCATTCCGATGCTAGCTTGGTAACTGTTATTATACGCAAACTCCACGAGAGGAAGGTGGTCTTCCCAAGTACCACCAAAGTCAAGAATACATAGCCTCAGGAGACCTTCTAGTACCCTATTTACCCTTTCGGTTTGTCCATCCGTCTGTGGGTGATAGGTCGTGCTCAATTTCAGTCGTGTTCCCATTGCTTTTTGCAGACTATTCCAAAACTGGCTAGTGGAAATCGGGTCACGATCACTAACTATACTAGAAGGGACTCCATGCAACCATACTATCTCTCGAAGGTAAATAGACGCTAGCCCTGATGCGGTCCTCTTGCTCTTCACTGGAATGAAGTGAGCACTTTTCGTGAGTCTATCAACTATGACCTATATGCTAGTATTTCCCTTCCTTGACCTAGGCAATCCATCCAGGAAATCCATCGAGATACTCTCCCATTTCCATTGAGGAACTTCCAAAGGGTGTAATAGTCCACCGGGCTTCTTCGACTCGGCCTTTACTTGTTGGCACACCATGCACTTCGAGACGAACTCTGCCATGTCCTTTTTCATTCCAGCCCAAAAGAAAATGTGTTTCATATCCCTGTACATCTTATCCCCTCAGGAATGTATAGTCATCTTCGAGTGATGCGCCTCTTCGAGAACTCTCCTTACTAAGTCTCCCACTTGTGGGACACATGGTCTTCCATCGCGCCATAGCCATCTCTTGTCATCTATGGCATACCTAATGAGGTGACTTGACGTCTCACCCCTAATAAGCTTGTCCATGATTTCGACTATCTGCAGGTCTTCCTTCTGTGAAGTCCCTACTTGATCTAGAAGTATAGGTCTTAGCTCAAGAGATGCTAACGTAGCGGTCAATGACTCGACAGCAGGTGTAAAATCAAAGGTTGCTATAAACTCAAGGCTTTTCATTTCAACAAACAAGGGGCTCAAAGTCAACCTTTTTCTACTTAGCGCGTCAGCCACCACATTACCCTTGCCAGGCGTATAAGCTATATCGAAATCATATGATGCCAAGAACTCCATCCATCGCTGTTGTCTCAGATTCAAGTCTTTCTGTGAGAAGAGGTACTTAAGCGATTTGTGGTCGGTATACAGCTCGAACCTCTCCCCTAGAAGATAATGACACCACGCTTTAAGTGCAAAGACAATCGCGGCCAATTCCAAGTCATGCGTGGGATAGTTTTTCCCATGAACTTTAAGTTGTCTACCCCCGTAGCATATTACTCTTCCTTCTTGCATTAGGACGGCGCCTAATCCCGTGCCGCATGCATCTGTGTACACGGTGAACATCTTATCTCCATCGGGTAATGCCAAAACTGGGGCTGTGGTGAGGGCTCTCTTAAGTCTCTGAAAAGCAGCGTCACATTCTATATCCCATGCTAAAGGTAGGTTCTTCTTTGTTAACTTGGTAAGAGGGGCTGAAATCTTAGCGAAGTCCTTAATGAACTTCCTGTAGTAGCCCGCCAAACCGAGAAAGCTCCTCACCTATGTTGCAATCTTAGGAATTTTACAGTCCTGTACCGCAACTACCTTTGCGGGGTCCATGGCTATGCCTTGCTTAGAAACTACATGCCTAAGGAACCGAACTTCCTTCCTCCAAAAATGGCATTTGGAGAACTTAGCCTTTAACCGGTGTGCTCTAAGCGTTTCCATGACTTCCTTGAGATGTCTAGCATGCTCTTCTTCATCTTTTGAGAAGATCAAAATATCATCCACGAAAACGACCACAAACTTGTTAAGGAACTCCCGAAACACCCTGCTCATCAAATCTACAAAGTACGCGGGTGCATTTGTTAAACCAAATGGCATGACGAGCCATTCGAAGAACCCATCTAGAGTCCTAAACGCAGTTTTGTCAATGTTATCCTCAACCACTCTGAGCTGATGGAATCCTGTGGCTAGGTCGAGTTGAGAGAAAACAGATGCTCCCACAAGCTGGTCAAACAAATCATCGATTCTTGGTAGCGGGTGCCTATTCTTCTTTGTCAGCTTGTTTAACTCACGATAATCTACGCACAGACGAAGCGATCCATCCGCCTTAGTAGCGAATACCACCGGAGCACCCCATTCAGAAATGCTTCGCCTTATGAAATTTTTCTCAAGCAACTCGTTGATTTGTTTACTGATCTCTCTTCTTTCTCGCGGGGCCATGTGCCTAACGGGCAATGAAACTGGCTTGGCATTATCAACAAGATAAATTTGGAACTCTATCTCGCATTTAGGAGGTAATCCCCTCACTTCATCAAAGACATCTGGATATTCTCGGACCACTCTTACAGATTGCAAATTATTGTTGGACGAGTCAAGGGATTCAAGATAACATAACATGACCGGACCCTTAGGGTTACAAGAAATTTCAAGGGTATTACCAAGGCGAGTCATGAGCCTCACTACCCTTCGTTCACAATCAAGAATGGCTCCATAATCGGACAGCCAATCCATACCTAGGATCAAACCGTATCCCATGAATCCGAGAACATAAGCATTACACGTGAATTCTACGCTTAAGATAGCGATCCTCAAATCCAAACACATCATAGATAAATGGGCGGAGCCCCCAATTGGATTTGAAACTATAACGGGATCCTTAACCAGACTAGTACTTAGGTGCAGATTTTAAACAATATCAGAAGAAATAAAAGTATGTGATGCGCCAGAGTCAAATAAGGTTCGAACAGGAAAGTCAGAAATGTAAACAAGGCTTTCTACGGAAATATTACTACCTCGGTCAGGAGCTGGAGTGGTGTTGAGAGCATGCAACTGCCCTCCAGAAGGTCCTGCTCGCTGGGTCTGCCCTTGCCCCTGTCCTTGCTTCTTAGGGCAATCCTTGCTGATGTGTCCAGTATCTCCACAATGGAAGCATTCACCCAACTTCCTCTTCTTCTTTCTACAGTCTTTAGCTAGATGTCCAGTAATAGCACAGAAGTTGCACTTCCTCGTCTCACGTGATTTGTTGTTGCTCTTGTTATTTTTGTTATTCTTGTTGTTCCCCTTCTTGAAGTCAGCTTTCTTATTCTGAGTCTTATTAGGCTTAACCTCCTTCTTGCTATTCTTGTCTTCCTCATGAAGTAGAGCCATATCCACCAGGCTTTCAAAGGTCGCCCCATGGGTATATGAGTTAGGGCCAAGCTGTGTAGTGGCTCGTTCAATCCTCGAGCAAAGCGTACAGCCTTTTTCTGGGCTGTGCTAACCAAATCCAAATCGAACCGAGCAAGCTGATTAAATTTATTCACGTACTCCCTAACAGACATATCCCCTTGCTTGAGCGCTAGGAACCTCTCCATCTGAAGGTTCTCCTCTGCGGACGATAAGAATTTAAGCCCAAACCTCTCTCTAAAGTCTGCCCAAGTCTCAACTGGCCTGGTAGCGCTGGTGACTTCCCACCAAAATGCAGCTTCCTCTTTCAACAACCATGCTGCCAGCTGAACTTTCCTATGGTCCTCCATATCAAAGATAATGAACAAGTCTTCTGTTTCCTTTAGCCAGTTTCGTGCCTCAACGAAGGTTTCAGTTCCAACGAAGTTCTTGCCGCCCATTACTTTAAAGTCTTTGCATATTTTGGCAAAGGCGGTACCAGGAGTAGGAGGAACCGCGGCCACTGGGGGTGGAGGAGGAGGGATGTCAGCTATGCCCGTGTCGTTGGCCCTGGCTTCTAAGTACCTTCGGAACCATCCAGGCACGGGTATTCCCTCAGGAAGGTTAAGATCGGCCATGCTGAAAAACGAAAAGAAAAGATTCAAACGAGGAAACAAAGGGAAGTGCTAACGGCTTCTTGGAGAATAACCTTTTTAAACTTAAAACTTTTCTTGAAAAATGCTTCTTTATACATAGTTTTGAAAACAGTTTCGGAAGGTTTTTAAAACTTTTGTCCAGCCTGGTAACCTTCTGCTCTGATACCAAATGTAACACCCTACCTCCGCTAGGGTCACTCACAAAGGGAATGCAGTAGTTTTGGTGGAGTATTATCTAGGTAAACATGCACAGAGATATCAAAAGGCATAACATAAATAAAGCAGCGGTAGAAATTAAAAACCAACTTCTTATTATCTTCCAGAAAAGAGTCAAAAGCTCATATATCCAAGATACAAATTATTCCATTACATCCAGTTCATAATAAAGAAGCATAAACTTAAAACAAAAGTAAATTATTTTCCATAAATAGCAGAAACAGCCATAGCATAGCCCAAGACCAAACCGTACATGAGCTGTCAGAAAGCAAGCTAAATCCAAGCTAAGAGCTAGTGTTTCCTCCCTGAGAACCTGGGGGGAAGAAACGAAAGAAAACGAGGCGAAAGAAAAAGGGTCAGTCATAAGACTGGTAAGCCATAGTGACTTTCAGTATGAAGACTAGTAAAGGTAACATGATATGTGAAAACTGGAATTAAACATAAGGATGATAACAGAACTAGTAGGATAATTAAGATAACAAGATAAGTCAAGTCTGGCATCGCATGTTCAAGGTTCGCTGCACCAACTGTACTAGTATTTTAACAAATGTCAAGTATTAATCATGAAATGATCCCTTGGCCCAGTATCATGAAGTGACCCATTACGGGGTCCTACGGTACGATCTACTAATCGATCGACTCCCTACAAGTCCTAGCTCGTCATGTGTCTGTGTCATACGGCCCTATCCAGAAATGTAGTTACCTGTGCTAAGTCCACCATAGGGTGTATCAAGTCCTATGGTGCCAACCACTGACACGAATCAAGCACGCACAGTGTAAATCTACGGGTGCTCAATGCCTGCTTTTTCAACTCCGGGCTACGTGCACGACCATAGCCCGCCTGAACCTATAATGGCGCACCTACTCAGCCGTCGTTCTGGTCGCTTACAATCAGCACAGTAATCGTGCCCCACCCTGCCTAGTCCCAGGGTATCGTGATACATCTAAGTGGGTTACTGCTGAAAAGGACCGCGTAACTAGGGTTTCTAATGGGTTAAGTGTTGTCATTCAAATTCGTGACTTAACCCTATTCAAATCATGTATCAAGTTGGTTAAGTGTGTACAAGCAGTTCATGACTTAACCCTATCAGTTCATCGTGTCAAATTGGTTAAGTATATTCAAGTGGTTCATGATTTAACCCTATCATGTGGCATTAATTCATTATTGCACGCCAACCTCTCACATTAGACTAACTGTTGTGGTTACTGGATTTGCCGGGCGGTTCCGGGCAGATTTACACCACAACATAGTCTAACCTCGGCTTTTTACGTGCAATATGACCAACTACCCACATTGGATCCTATTGTTTGCAGCCACTGGATTTGTCGGGCGGTTCCGGGCAGATTTACACTGCAAACTCAACCCAACCTCGAGTTGGCCATTTTCAAGTTTATCTAACTGTCATGCCCACGTTCAAGTTTTCATGTCTAGATTCATGTCAAGTTTTCAAGTCATGTTTCATGTCAAATCGTGTCAAGTTCATATCCATATTCAGGTTCAAGTCATAATAACGTTCATGTTCAAGTTTAAAGCTAATTTATGTTTTACTTAGTCTACCCAAATCGTATTCCCATCGCACGTAGGTTCGAATCGATACAAATAAATCTAATAGGGAGTAACATAAAAAGGAACGTGTATAATGTGGCAAAAGTGATTACTAGCATAGCATGATATGACTTGAAATAAAAGATTAAAATATTACTGGCATATGAAATATTGGCCTCAAACATAAAGATTCCAAATCTAGCAAGATAAGGTACTGGTCAAAATAACAGTTGTCATAAGGTGATAGTATAGTCATGGTAACGACTGTCATAAGGTGATAGTATAGTCATGATACGATTGACATAAGGTGATAGTATAGTCATGGTAACGACTGTCATAAGGTGATAGTCATAAACATGTGACTAATAACAGATTCAACATGATAATAAGAGGGTTTTCTTTTGATTTACAACATGAATAGGCCCCAAATCAATGTCATAGTAATATTCAAGAGTCAAGATCCAAGATGAACGAGAATGAATGTAAACAGTCATCATACATAGGTCCAATTTCAATTTACATCATATTCATAATACATTTACAGTTTAAATCTGAAAATAATTGGGGCTTACAGATCGTGGTTCGAGAATTAGAAAAAGAGAGTCGATGTTGAATATGCTTAGTCAAGTCCTAATAGAAGTCCCCAAATCAGCAACTCCCTTAACGCAGTCTCAACGTAGTAGAAGCAGTCCTTCTCTCAAACTTTTCAATCAAAATCAGAGCAGCATAAGGTCAGAAAGAATTTTGTGTAGAGAGACTGGTGTGAGGGGCTGTATTTATAGGGTCAGGTCAACGAATGTGGACAGAAATGAGGCCAAATACATCAGAGTGAATCCAGCTTCAGAAATGGGTTCGGGCACCAGGTCGACACTATGGTCGACCTGGTCCTGGGTAGGTCGACTACATAGTCGACCCCCAGGTCGACCTGGTCCTGGGCGGGAAATTTCCCGCCCAGTCCATTTGGAGGTTTGAAATTCGAATTTTTGAATTCGAATTGAGTCTGTTTTGAACTTGAAAATTTCTGAAAACTTCGAATGGCCATAACTTGGTCATACGGACTCCGCTTTTCGAAAACTCGGACTAGTTTCCAAGCAGAATTTCGAGACGAACGCAATGGCGCAACCCGTTTCCCTTGATTCTTATTTTAAAAATTAATTCTGCCTTGATTTATGGTTATTACACGTTATAAAAACACGGGTTGTTACAACAGTGTTATTTAAGACACCATTCAGGACAAACCCAAAATCCAATTTATTTTATTTAATCACAATTAAATATTAATTAATTGGAAAATTTCGTTAAATCTTAACTTAAAGATTTATTCTAGTTTATAACTAGTTCAATTCGATAAAAACATATTTTTATCTTTTCAAATATAGAATTTTTCATCCAAAAACTTCCCAAACTATTTATTATGATTTTACATAATTTATTAACATTTTTAATAATTTTATCGAGGCCTGTACAGTCGGTTTCCATGAACGTCATCGAACTGCACTTACAGCGACCTTTACTGAAATTGATTTGGACATAATTCCAAATCTAACCATTAAAATTCAAAACTCTTATATTCATTGTAAAGCTCTTTTCGATACGAACCCAAGGTTCTGGTTTTAGAAGAATCCGACGGTCGGATCTTCCTTTACGCCAATTTGAAGATAATGGTCGAAATTCGCGAACGGTCGCTGCGCGGCGCGTTCTATTCAGGCCATTAATTAGATATATAATATATGTTATATATTTCGTCGATTTCTATTATAAATCATTTTTATAGAATATTTCTAAATTCATTTAAAAATGATTTTAACTACATTTTCAATTTTAAAGCAAAACATAATATTCTATATCTTATCATATTAAAATATTCATATTTATAAAATATGAGATTTATAAATCACTTCTTTTTATATTCATTTTAAAATGAAATGAATCGATCGATGAACCCGTTCGGGTTAAAAATGGCGTTTCTACTTAACGCGGCTTCACATGTCAATATTTTTATTCTTCCTTGAATATTATTTTAAAATATTTATTATTCTAAAATATCCTTTATTTTAAAGAGATTCTTTATTTTTTAATATTATTTATTTTAAAATATTCTGAATCGGAATGTGACTCAATCAATTACCATACAATTTCAGTTGTATGGATTTCATACATCGCATGTATATGTATAACAATAATGATAAGTAATCATTAAACAATCCATTCACAACTAGAGTGAAATTTATAATTGTGTGAGCGATAAAATAAATAAATAAATAACGCTCAGCACAGACTGTCAATCCATCGATTGACATACAGCTAAATATTGGGGCTGGTGTATATCATCCCAACACCCGTGTGGGGTTTTTCATACAACAACTGTTCATCTACATAAATCATTGGTTAATGAATTTAACCAATATTCACTATTTAAATTATAAATAAATATTTATAATCTAATTTTAACAACCATATTAATACTAATATTATAATACTAATGTTTTAATCTAGCACCATGTATTAACTTATGATCCATTTTTATTTCAACAAGACATTTCTAACTAAATGACATTTCTAATTAAATGGCATTTCTATTTTAATGACATTTTTATTGAAATGAAATTTTTATATCACATAACATTCTATCTAAAAAAGACATTTTTATATTACATAACATTCTAACTAAAAATGACAATTTTATATTAACATAACATTCTAACTAAAAATGACTTTTTTATACTAATGCAGCATTTTAAAACAAAATAGTTATTTTTCTCTAATGCAACATTTTATAACAAAAAAAATGTTATTTTCCTCTAATGTGCGTTTTCTGACAAAATGTTCTTTTTATTCTAATATACATTTTCTGACAAAATGTTTTTTTTATTCTAATATACATTTTCTAAATAAAATGAAATTTCTATTCTAACATAAACACTTCTAATAAAATGATATTTGTATCTAACTTTACTTTTTATAATAAAAATGACATTTCTATCTAACATTTCCTTTTATAGTAAAAATGATACTTTTGTCTAACATTACATTTTATAATAAAAATGATATTTTTGTCAAACATGACAATTTTAACAAAAATGATATTTTAATTCTAATAAAGCATTTTTTTATAAAATGACATTTTCTAATGTAATGACATTTATCCAATATAACATCCTTAACAAAAATGTCACTTTCTTTCTAGTGTAACGTTTTATAACAAAAAGGGTGTTTTCGTTCTGATGCAGCTTTTATAACAAAAATGGTGTTTTCATTTCTAATGCAACATTTTAACAAAAATGTTGTTTTCATTTCTATTGTGACATTTTATCAAAAATGGTGTTTTCATTTCTAATGTGACATTTTATCAAAAATAGCGTTTTCATTTCTAATGTGACATTTTAACAAAAATGGTGTTTTCATTTCTAATGTGACATTTTATCAAAAATGTTATTTCTATTCTAATTAAACATTTCAAACAAAATGGCATGTTCAATCTAAATAAACAATTTTAAACTAATGCAACATTTTATAATCAAATTTTTATTTTCTCATTTTTCTTCTTTCTACTGTAAAATTTATATAAAAATGTTATTTCTTTTTCTAATGTAACATTTATATAAAAATGTTATTTTTTATTTACACAAAAATATTCTGACCAAAAATGTTATTTTTATTTTGATAATAATCTAATTCAACAAATTGACATTTTTATCTTGTCAATTTTAATACAACAAAATTTACACTCTTATGTTGTCAGTTTTAATACAACAAATACATTCCGTCATGTCAACCGAACAACAAACAACATCAAACGATCAAATCACGTACACAACATGAATTTTAACAGCAAATAAATATAGATTTCCAATACACAATAATTTATTTTAAATTTTTGAAATAAGAAATCTCACAATGTGTTTATTCTTCTGAATTTGTAGTCATATCCAAATCCATTCTAGACAACTCCATGTTGTAGATCTCATCCATACAATTCCAACGCCACCAATTTTGTTTAGTTCTGTTTTCGCAGTCAAAAGTTATAGCAACTTTAATGTTAATTTCATTAATTGAATTTTAATAATATCACTAACCAAGTTAATTAAGGTTTTAATTACACAACCCTTTTCTGTATCCTCCCATAGCTGCTTTCAATCGAAGAACCCCAACGTCCAGAACTAGGGTTCACCACCGCTCAAAGCCCCGACCGCCGGAGCTCAATCCGTTTCCATCACGTGATTCGCCGTCAAGCCGCCATCCATGTTGGTCACACCGCCAAACTCGCCTGCCCAGGCGCCATGAAAATCCGATCCAAAGTCGTGCTATTCAAGCTCCAAATTCGAGAAAATGATGAAGTTTCAAACAGATCAGCCCGTGTGGAATGAAAGAGTTTGAAAAGCCCTACGGAAATGACAGCAATGGAGTCCCAATCCTCAGTTTTTTTTTGTAGAGTCTCTATTCCTCGGCAATCGAAACCCAAAGATCTATGAATTAGTTCATGCTTGACTAGCCAATCGGATAAACGAACCCCCATCTTATCGATTTCTCCCACATTTTTATTTGTATGAGTATTTAAAATTTCCAATGAAATTTTGAAAGATTGACTTGACCCACTCTTTCTTATTCTGCACAAAGGAACCTTGCCTAATTCACTAATTCATGTGGAGATACTGAATTTTTGATTTGAAAAATACTTCAGAGATACCTTGCTTTGGAATTGGATAGAAATTCATATTGGATTTGGAGATTTTAACGTGTGAAGTTGGGATCGTTCTGGCCATTAAATTCGTGAGTGGCGGCTGGTTTAGTGGAATGGGAAATTAGGGTTAGGCACATTTATCGAGGGGTATTTATATAGAAAATATGATTTATATATTTAGTTTCTTTATTTTCAAAAATACATGTTTAATAATATGAACACCAATTTAAACCCAACGAGTGTCGCCCCTAGCTAATCACCCCCATCCCGGACACAATGGAATATGTTTGTAACCTAATTGGGTTGTTACAATCAGTTTTTTCTTTGAATTAAAATATAAATAAATTTATATTAAATCCAAACGTACATTTTAATTTACCGGGGCCATATATTAACTCTAAAAATTACAGAAAAATTATTTCTAGTTATGTTTTGACGATACGGTTCTAACAAGACTAATTTCAACGACTTTCGAGACTATTTGAAAAAATGGTCATTTTCTGGTCGATCGAATTTGACTGAAACTGACAAAACACATATTCTTTTGCCACGGTCACATATTAATTCTAAAAATTATGAAAATTGAAATCTAGCAATAATTTGACATTCTGGTTCCAACAAAAGTGGTTTCATCGAAAACGGAGGTCGTTTGAAAAATGGCTATTTTTAAAACTAAAATATATATATGAATTCCACCACGACTATTCTGAAAATCAAACTGGGTATAACTTTTGATTCCCGCTATGAAATTTCGATTTTTCGGATTCTTGGAAAGATATTTTTAAATAGATTAACATATTTTTGGTTTCACTAAAACCCGTTTTATTTTGCATCATGTACAGTCAATCAAAGTTCAAATTCAAATTTTCAAACTACCGCGCTATTTCTAACTACTTTTAGAATTAAAATAAATATCTTCGTCCTAACTTTAATTAAAATAAATTTTTAGTCGTTATTATTTAAAATAAATCGTTTTAACTATTTAAAATTCCATTAAAATTTCTAAAATAAAAATTTTAAATTGGTTCAGAATTTCCGGGTTGTTATAATCTCCCCCACTTAAAATATTTTCGTCCTCGAAAAGGAACGAAGCTAAAAGTTTGTTTAATTAACTAATTAGATTTTTACTCTTTCATTTGTTTCAATAATTTTATTAGTTGAATTAATTATCACACAACACAAACATCAATCAATTAGTTGATTAGCTTTTAAAAATATATATAACTTTAAAAAAAAATCATATTTTCTAATATCAGATTATATATAATCACAAATACGTTAATTATAAACTTATCACTTTGAACTCATTCTAGGGCATTACTAACCCCATCTCTAATGAGTTTTACTCATTCTAGGATACTACTAATCCTATCTCTAATGAGTATTCTTATTGGATATTACTAATCGAATCTCCGATGAGTCTTTTGTTCAGTTCTAACGAGTTGTACCCCAAAGATTTGAGCTAACCTGAGCTCTGATACCAGCTGTAAAGAGTCTAGGATTTTCAAACATCAACCAGTGGCTTACATTGCCATCGTGGCTTTACAATGATACCTCAGAACTGCTTTTACGGCCAGCCTCGCGACTGGACCAACCCTCATTGTCGGGACATGTAGGGGTAAGAGTCTCCCGTCCTCTACCAAACGCAAAGCGAGAACCCTCCATCATGCGTACCAATTAAGCAACTAGCTCTGATACAAACTGTAAAGGCCCGTAGGTAGTGGGTTAACCTCCCACCGTGACATACAGATGATCCCCAGACATCTTGTTTTACGGCCAACCTCTCGACTGCAATAACCAACCCTAATAAATAAGGGACATGCAGGGGTAAGAGCCCACTGTTAGCCACCAAACAACATGGCGAGAACCCCCTATCATGCGTAACCAGTTCCATAGCCAGAAACAAGGACTGGTATGAGAAATCTTACTCAAACTATTTAATAATAATAATAAGGCTAATCACAGGATCACGCCGCTAAGGCGGAATGGGTTTACTCCATTGGATCGCCGGTACATAAATAAGTTAAATCGTTAAACAACACAATGCTTTTTATAAAAATGAAACCATTATAAGACTCAAGTCCCATCACACAATGCAACGCAAACCGGAGGATAGTGTTTTACCTTATAATGGTCAAAAATGCTTGATACGACAAAATGAATTTGATATTATTATAAGTGTATATATGTTTCAAAATAAAACATTTCAATCATAATATCAATCATAGACGGCATAGCTACTATATATTATGTCGTTGTACTAGTAATACCATCAAAACCGCATGGGTCGTATTGGAATTTGGATTTCCATCATGAACCAAGGCAAAAGATAGTCCTTACCGAATTCGAGACACTCCAGCCCGTGCCTCAGGATACAGCAGCAACCGCACCTGGATCTTCAGGGCCGGTCCACCAATAGTGCAATGGTTGGATTAATAATGCCTGAACAATACGTTTCTCTGCCCTATGGGGCGTAAATAGAGCCAGCAGGGACTAAAATAACCGAGGCGCCTCATTCCATCATCCATATAAGTAAAAACGTCAGGCCTTGTAAAAACCATGACACCACTTCTAGCTAGAAAGAAACGTATGTCCTCCCTGCAGTCCTTACTCCCGTTTCTGGTTCATACCGGGGTGTGAGGCTCGCAAAGTAACGCAATACACAAAGTTGTGCCTAGATAGGTTGTACTTTGATCATCAACCACAAGGCTCTGCTTTTCAACAATAAGCCTTGAACATTTGAATCTTAGCATGCCACATTGTCAATCCATACCATACCATTGATTTCTACCAATATATAACCTCTAAGCTCGTACGTCTTAGACAAGGGTGTTATGCAAGAGAATAAATTCTCTACCACCAACAGATATATATTTAGCAGTGATCAACGAATACAGTGTAAAGGAATCAACGTCAGACATACAATCCATTTGCAAGTCCGTTCTATGTCTGAATGAAATCGGAGGCACCTTATACCTCGCATATCCGAACAATCAACAATACGTCCGGACAACTACCATTGAAACCTTCTCAAGGCAGCAACTCCAATCAAAGGCATTAGTAGTCCTTATCCATTCGATGTGAAGATCATTGGTCTTTAACCACCGTCTTCATCTTCGACTTTTAATCGTCGTAGTAATTATTCAGAATGGGTTAAACCCAGTTTTTCCGAATAACTCGCGTATTTTATAATAAAAATCAAGTGCTTTAAAACACATCATACGCTACATTCCAATTCAGAATATTCTTTTAATAAGGTATTCTCATTATTTGGAAAAATAGGTTCCCATTAATTTTGTCAAATATAATTTCTTTAGTTTATTTTTTAATCCCCTTTTAAAGATTCATTAAAACCCCAATTTGGTTTTAATATCCAAAATCATTACTTTATGATTATTTAGATTTAAGAAATAAATCTCATCTTTAACTGGGTTAAAGAACAAATGTTATTTAAAAACATAGTTCACGATAAACCCCAAAATCATCTTCCATTAAATATGAAATTTTCACAAAAATCAAATCAATATATAATCGATATAAATTTCTGTATCAGACTAATAATATAAATGGAATAACGGCAAAGCCTCTTAAATTCCATATATAGTAATGGTCTTCTTTTACAGAATCTCATCTCGATTATTATTAAATCGAATTCCATTCAATTCCAATTCAACATATTAAATTGGAAAATTTTATTTTGGAGAATTTCCAATTAAATCTTAATAAAAGATTTATAATTTCCAAATTATACTTTCACTGTTAGTTGGGTAAAAGAACAAGTGCCATTTAAAAACACAATTCACAATAAACCCAATTCACATTTCATTTTATTCCAATCACCAAATATAATTGAAATCTCTAATAATCTTAATTAAAAGATTTATTCTTTTATTCAATTTTAATTAAATATTAATTAATTAGAAAATTTAACCAAATCTTAATTAAAATATTTATTCCTATCATACGGGGTTTAAGAACAGTGTTATTTAAGACACCATTCACGACAAACACAAAATCCAATTTATTTTATTTTATCCCAATTAAATATTAATTATTGAAAATTTCATTAAATCTTAATTTAAAGATTTATTCTAGTTAATAACTAGTTCAATTCGATAAAAACATATTTTTATCTTTTCAAATATGGAATTTTCATCCAAAAACTTTCCAAACCATTTATTATGATTTTACATAATTTATTAACATTTTTAATAATTTTATTGAGGCCTGTGCAGTCGGTTTCCATGAACGGTCATCGAACTGCACTTACAGCGACCTTTATTGAAATTGATTTGGACATAATTCCAAATCTAACTGTTAGAATTAAAAACTCTTATATTCATTGGAAAGCTCTTTTCGATACAAACCCAACAGTTCTGGTTTTAGAAGAATCCGACGGTCCGATCTTCCGTTACGCCAATTTGAAGTTAATGGTCGAAATTCGCGAACGGTCTCTGCGCGGCAGGTTCTATTCAGGCCATTAAATAGATATATAATATATATTATATATTTTGTCGATTTCTATTATAAATCATTTTTATAGAATATTTCTAAATTCATTTAAAAATGATTTTAACTACATTTTCAATTTTAAAGCAAAACTGAATATTCAATATCTTATCATATTAAAATATTCGTATTTACAAAATATAAGAATTATAAATCACTTCTTTTTATATTCATTTTAAAGTGAAATAAATCGATCGATGAACCCGTTCGGGTTAAAAATGGCGTTTCCACTTAACACGACTTCACATGTCAATATTTTTATTCTTCCTTGAATATTATTTTAAAATACTTATTATTTTAAAATATCCTTCATTTTAAAGAGGTTCTTTATTTTTTAATATTCTTTATTTTAAAATATTCTGAATTCGAATGTGACTCAATCAATTACCATGCAATTTCAGTTGTATGGATTTCATACATCGCATGTATATATATAACAATAATGATAAGTAATCATTAAACAATCCATTCACAACCAGAGTGAAATTTATAATTGTGTGAGCGTTATAATAAATAAATAACGCTCAACACAGACTGTCAATCCATCGATTGAATACAACTTAATATTGGTGCTGGTGTATGTCATCCCAACACCCGTGTGGGGTTTTTCAAACAACAACTGTTCATCTACATAAATCATTGGTTAATGAATTTAACCAATTTTCACTATTTAAATTATAAATAAATATTTATAATCTAATTTTAACAACCATATTAATATTAATATTATAATACTAAAGTTTTAATTTAGCACCAATCATGTTTTAACTTATGATCCATTTTTATTTCAACAAGACATTTCTGACTAAATGAAATTTATAATTAAATGGCATTTCTATTTAACTGACATTTTTATTGAAATGAAATTTTTATATCACATAACATTCTAACTAAAAATGGCATTTTTATATTACATAACATTCTAACTAAAAATGACATTTTATATTACATAACATTCTAACTAAAAATGACATTTTTATACTAACGCAGCATTTTATAACAAAATAGACATTTTTCTCTAATGCTACATTTTATAACAAAAAATTGTTATTTTCCTCTAATGTGCGTTTTCTAACAAAATGTTCTTTTTATTCTAATATACATTTTCTGACAAAATGTTCTTTTTATTCTAATATACATTTTATAAATAAAAGGACATTTCTATTCTAACATAAACACTTCTAATAAAATGATATTTGTATCTAACTTTACTTTTTATAATAAAAATGACATTTCTGTCTAACATTTCCTTTTATAGTAAAAATGATACTTTTGTCTAACATTACATTTTATAATAAAAATGATATTTTTGTCAAACCTGACAATTTCAACAAAAATGATATTTTAATTCTAACAAAGCATTTTTTTATAAAATGACATTTTCTAATGTAATCACATTTATCCAATATAACATCCTTAACAAAAATGTCACTTTCTTTCTAGTGTAACGTTTTATAACAAAAAGGGTGTTTTCGTTCTGATGCAGCTTTTATAACAAAAATGGTGTTTTCATTTTTAATGTGACATTTTAACAAAAATGATGTTTTCATTTCTAATGTGACATTTTAACAAAAATGGCGTTTTCATTTCTAATGTGACGTTTTATCAAAAATGGTGTTTTCATTTCTAATGTGACATTTTAACAAAAATGGTGTTTTCATTTCTAATGTGACATTTTATCAAAAATGTTATTTCTATTCTAATTAAACATTTCTAACAAAATGGCATGTTCAATCTAAATAAACATTTATAAACTAATGCAACATTTTATAATCAAAATGTTATTTTCTCATTTTTCTTCTTTCTACTGTAAAATTTATATAAAAATGTTATTTCTTTTTCTAGTGTAACTTTTATATAAAAATGTCATTTTTATTTACACAAAAATATTCTGACCAAAAATGTTAATTTAATTTTGATAATAATCTAATTCAACAAACTGACATTTTTATCTTGTCAATTTTAATACAACAAAATTTACACTCTTATGTTGTCAATTTTAATACAACAAAAACATTCCATCATGTTAACCGAACAACAAACAACATCAAACGATCAAATCACATACACAACATGAATTTTAACAACAAATAAATATAGATTTCCAATACACAACAATTTATTTAAAAATTTTAAAATAAGAAATCTCACAGTGTGTTTATTCTTCTGAACTTGTAGTCATATCCAAATCCATTCCAAACAACTCTATGTTGTAGATCTCATTTATACAATTCCAACGCCACCAATTTTGTTTAGTTCTGTTTTCGCAGCCCAAAGTTATAGCAACTTGAATGTTAATTTCATTAATTGAATTTAATAATATCACAAACCAAGTTAATTAAGGTTTTAATTACATAACCCTTCTCTGTATCCTCCCTAGTTGCTTTCAATCGAAGAAACCCAATGTCCAGAACTAGGGTTCGCTGCCGCTCAAAGCCCCGACCGCCGGAGCTCAATCTGTTGCCACCACGTGATTCGCCATCAAGCCGCCATCCACCATTGGTCACGCCTCCTGTAACATCCCAACATTTTCTGTATATTTTAAATTTAGATTTAAAATAAATAAATGAGTTAATCTTAGAAAAATCAAATTTTGTTGGTTTTATGTCGATAATTATTCGAATTTAGTATGAATAGATTTTTCAAATTTAGTTTTATTTAAAAGGGCTATAATTTGAAATTGAATATTTAAATAATAAAATTTATCTGAGTGGGTTGATTTAAAAAGTTGAATTCAAATTTAAATTGGAAACGGTGAAATTCTAAGTCGTTGAATAATAATTGAAATTCAAATCAAAAATTTGAATAACCAAATTTGAGAAGAATTTGTGAATAATCAAAATGTAAGGACTTAAAATTTCATGAAATAAATTTATAGAATTTAATTAAATTATAGTTTGATTTAAATTTGAATTTAATGAATATTTAATTTGAATTTAAACCAGTTAATTGAATAATTGAATGTTTTATTTATTTAATTTAACTGTGGAATTTAACTGTTTTGGCGACTATCTCAGAATTCGACGAAACTGGCGCCATCAGAACCGTAACGGTGAATTATTATAGGATTTCAATGGGCGTTACAATCCGACTTACCTTTTGACCGTATGAGAGAAAGTGTGAACGAGACCCTTGTAAATGGATAAGTGGGTATTTCTCATGTTTGGGCCTTATATATGTATAAAACTTAAGTCCATGACCACCTCATCAGCTCATTTCTACTATACGTATAATTTTTCTTCATTCAAGCTTTCTCTAATGGCAGAAAATTTACAAACCCTAGTTTCAAATAAAAATACAAGCTTGAATTTCAAATTTCTTCAAACCCTAGAGTATTATATATCAATTCGAAGCTCTCGACGGTGCGAAGCTTCTGGTGCAATTTGTTTCGACATGCGGTGACTGGATTTGCCATAAATCTCGGTCAAAATTTCAGTTTTTCGAAACCTAGGGTTGAAATTTGGGGATTTGTGATTTACTAGTTAATCGAAGAAATTGAGTTGTGGGTATTGTAGAGAGCGTCAATAGGAGTTGATAGGTGGTGTTCGTTCGATCTGGAAGTCTTTGTGGCGGTCGAATTTGGTGTTTTACGCTGGATTTTGTCATCCGTGTAGTTCGACGTGGCAGGCTCCACAGTTCACCGGAGTGGACCGGACTGGGGGAGAGGGGTGCGGCGCGAGCTGAGCTCGCCGTTGGTGGTGGTCGGAGCGGACAGTACGGCATAGGGAAGGAGTGTTCGGCAGTCAAAGTTGGTGAAGGGATGGGTTTAACGTCGGTTCTGTATGTGAGATAGAGGAGCAGGAAGAAAGGGAGTCAAAGTGCTGAGGTGTCAGTTTCTGATGGGGTAAAGAATTAATTTAATAAATTTTATATAATTTAAATTTCAAATGGTTAAAGGCTAATAACTCGTTCGTTTTAACTCGGATTTGGACGCGGTTTGTTGCGTTGGGATCGTGGCGGAATTGCGGACGTTTTGGCACTAACCTGGCTGTGTTTAGAGACTGTGAAATTTTGGGCTATGGTTGGACGTTCGATCCACTAAGGACCCAAAGGTGAGTGATTTTCTCACTCACGAAATACTGAATTATTCCCATATTTATTGAATTACATTATGAAATAAGTTTGGTTGCATGGTTGTGTTGGATTGTTGGTGTGTTGTTTCAATCTGACATGCAAGTGTGTTAACATGCAATTTAGATAACGATTAGTTATTTAAATTTAATCTAAATTTCTAAATTAAATTTCGAACCCTTGAAAAATCATGAAACAGTTTAATGCTGATCTGTTGAATAAAATTGTGTGATGGATGTTGGTTGAAATTTATTACTGAATTTATTGTGACATTTTAATGCTCCTTATTTCAGTATATTATAATGCATGTTGATTTTGACAATAAATCTGATTTACCCGTGATGTTGCGGGCATCTAATGAACCCGGGATTTATCGATAAAATAAATTAAGAACACGGAGTGAAATGATAAATCTCTGTGACCCTGACTTGGATTGAAATGATAGATCCATCCCTGAAATATCGAGAAATTTAATTTAAAATCACTTGGCCATTGGGTAGATAATTATATACAGACATCGGTTGGTTAAATGATTTTAAATACTTGAAATTTTATTTGATAGAAATTTCCCTTTTAAAAGAATGTACCGATACTCGATAATTCAATTCTTTAAAGACTCTGAACTGGGATGTTGATTAAAAAGGGTTCAAGGAATTTCCCAAAACAAAGTGGAAATATTTAGATTGGGATTTGAATATGATTTAAGAGTTGGATTAGAAGGAAATAAATTCTTATGTAATCTGATTTTGGGAAATTTGGAAATCAAAGATATCTGGGTTGTTTTAACTCAGTTGAATATATATTTGAACTCTTAAAGTCAAATAGTTGTTTGAACGGGTTGAAACGAGAGATGGAATTTAATGAACTCCGTTGAGACCGGAGGATAGATCCAAGTATTTGAAATTTGGAAGGAAGGAAGATTTTGATTAGAGAAATTTATTTTAAAAATATTTATGCATTTGATTCCAAATAATTATTCTTGCTTTAAATTTATTACTTGCCTTTACTTATAACTATTGTATTTTTAAATAAATTTTTCCTTATAATTCATTTTTCAAAATTTTCTAGTAAACCTATATTTTAAGTAAATATATAATATTTAAATTACTAATTTATTTTAATTATTATATCCTACATGTATATCTATATATTTATTTATATAAAATTTATTTTATTATCATTTTTATTATTACTACTGTTATTATTATATATAAACATTTAGTTTACAAGTGTTTTTGGAATTATAAATTTCTTCCGAATGGAAATGCTTGAGTTGAACCGCTGGTTCAAATGGATTTGAGATAAGAATCCGTGATAATTTGAAGTCTTTGAGATAAATTATATTCTATTTGAATATAAGCCGTTTGTGAAATATTATGTGATTATAATATAATGATATGAAATATATTCTATTTTTTTTTATAATCGGCTCGGGTATGATTATGATATGTTGATATGAAAATTTTATTCGTTTGAATATAAATTGGGTTCGAAACAGAAGATGATATTTTGATATGAAAGCGAACCTTTATCAAATATAAAAGAACCAACCGATGTGTAAGATGTAAGCGTTGGTTGTTAAAGAGACCGGAGTCGACATAAGGCATACTCTCTGTCAGTGTCGATACCACTTTGATAACTGTGAACGTTATGGCGTATCCAGATTGAGTACGATGACTTGGAGGCGATGATTGAATCGAAGAAGTTGATCGATGACAAAATAGCCCTGACCTTCGGGACAGAATTGAAATGACTAAAACAGGAGCTATACCGTGGCTAATTGAGGTAGCACCTTTGATCGGACTCACTCCTTCGATACTATTTCTATTACTATGATGATAATGATGATTTGGGCCATTTTGACTTTGGGAGTGTGTTTCGAGGTGGGCGGTAGTGGCTGCTATGCGTTACCACCGGTCCGGGAGTGCAATTGGTAGAATCCTACCCTGGGCATTGCCTTGAGTGCCTTGTCATATATATCCTTATCGAGCCCCATACGATTTTCATTTAGCATTGCCTTCTATGGAGTGCCCTCTGATAACACCAGTACGGTGAATTTACGGTACTGTATAGACTGTTGGTGCCTGTAAACGGCGTAAGGGTAATATGGTAATCCCGCTTACGCTATTTTCAGTATTTATACTTTACTAAATAGACATTATAATAATAGCGTATTATTATATAGATACTAGTTTAACGGATCCTCGAGAGATGGAAAAAATCCCGTAAGATCTCTTGAGTTACTACACCCATGACACTGATGTTATTTCATAATTTAATTTGACTAATATGAGAATGATTTAGTGCTGATCCGAGTGTTTGTTGTGTTTTTTTTTATGCAATACGCTCGGGTCAGCAGATGTTGCAGTTAGCGAAGATTTTCCTTTGGAGCACGAAGACGAAGATTTGGCATATATATACTATATAAAATTTTCCGCTGCATTTATTTCCGCTGCTTATTATGTACATCTGAATGTATATGTAACTCTGATAATCATGGAATGTTATAATCAGTATACATTTCAACTGCTTTTAACTGCTATTTGTTTATTATATGTTGTCCTTCCGCTGTGAGATTCTGTTATTGTCTTTCTCTTCTTTCTTTTTCTTCTTTCCCAATAACTACCTGCATTTGTGATTTGTTTGGGTCGACATGTGTGGCTTATTATCGATTTTAAACGGTCAAAAATATGGGTCGTTGCATTTGGTATCAGAGCGATGGTTAGCGATAACCTTGGCTCTGTTTGGGAATCAACTCATTAGAGATGGGGCTAGGAACGCCCTAGAATGAGTTTGAGTGATATGAGAGAGCGTACTTGTATTTGGTTATAAATTGGTTTACATCACGTTGATTTGTTCTGTTGAATATTTATGGATTCTGGTCGATATTTGGGACGCCATAGAATCGATAGGAATCTCTAAATAATCGAACAAAATGATTGACATAATATGGTTTTCAACTATATTTTTTTTTTAAATATATCAGCTATATTATTGGTTCAATCATATATATTTATATCTGTTTTAGTAGGTGGTAATATTTAGTTATCACCTATTATGGGTGATTAGTTAATAAATCTAATAAGGGAAATTATATGGTTTAAGAAAATATTAGAAATGAAATGATACTTTTAAGTATCATTGGGTGAAACGATTTGCGATTAAAATAGAAATGAACTGAAACCTTGATCCTGGGTATTTTGAAATAGTTTTACCAAAGTTTGAAATAACATTGTATTATAAGGAATAGTTTTGGAAATAGTTTTCAAAAGGATATTTAAGACATAAGTGTGAAATATCCACTTAGACTTTGGAAATGACTTCGGTAATGAGTGCACGCATTACCGATGTTATTTTGAAGAGTCTGAGTGGGGCAGAACACCCGATGATTTTAGTGGGCTGACAGAAGATTTTGAATTTAAATTCCATATGGTATAAATTTTATATAAAGTATTTGTGTATGTTCTTTAAAGGTTGAATTCAAATTTTACTCGAGGTTCAAATTTTCTTTGTTCTTTTGGTAATTAAAGATGTGGATTTAAAATTTATGGCATGTTTTTATATAAAATAGTATAAGTACTTAGATTATTTTAAACTTGGTTTAAACCCGGAATCAAGGTATTTAGGTTCATCTTAACTAATACTATTGATTGGATGCTAAACTAACTCGATTGAAATCATGTAACGAACTTAAGTATTATAAGAAAAGATGTGGTCGTTGAAATGCTTAAGCATGGACGATAACAAGTTAAAGAAATTATATGTTTGATTGATGGAAGTGTTAGAGAAAAATCTAAAATAACTCGATTCATTTGAATTTTTTTTTTTTAGACCTTGAAATCACCTTAACTATTGACATTAACTTAATAACTTAAGTTACTCGAGCCATTGAAATTGGACTTTGAAACCATGAAATAGACTTAAATATTAAGTTGGTTAATAAGAGTGCTGGAGGAAACCAAAGTTAAGTAAAACCAAATTTAATTGAATTCGACTAAAATAAATTGGAATAAGTTTGTGGTGTTATTAAATTGGCAATAGCCTATGCCTTGGCCAATTAATAAATAAGTGAGGTAGTCGAGAAGAAGTGAAAAAAAAAATTTATTATTTAATAAAAACGTGAATTGCCAATAAATATAAATAAAGGAAAAATTTGTTAAATTAGTATATATGTGAAATCAAGGCATAGGAAATCTTAATGCGGTAAAATCTCATTTGAACAATATATCGGATATAAATCTAAGTATAAACTTGAGTCCTTAATTCAAACCATGATTTGTGAGTGAATAAATATATTCTGTAAATAGAATAAGGTTCAATTTGGAATGAAATGGACTAAGAGAATAAGGGGAGGGTTAAATGAATGAGGGGAAAGGCCAAAACAAGAGAATGTAAAGTAAATATATAATTTGGCTTATTTGGAATAAGATAATGAAGTAAAACGAATTCTAATTTGAGAATTTGAAATACTAAAATGAGATATAAGAATAGAATTTAACCTGGGTCAGAATAATTTGATTTATACGAATAACTTAAGGGTAAATCATGGCATCAATAAGTGATAACCACATCTAGTGGTCAAGGGTGCTAAGGTGGAAATCCGAAGGTTGAAACCCCAGCTCAAACGAATCCACATTTAAAGGAAAATTTTGGTTGAACTAAATAGACATGAAGGTGAATTTTAAAATCCCCTTTTGAAATGAAACCATTGGTAATGGAAACTGATGAAAATGAGTAGGCAAATGGATTCATGCTAAGGAGTTAAAGGTCTAGTGTAATCAATTTCGTTAGAAATTTTAAGGTGAATTCAAGTTCTAATCGGAATATAACACTTGAAGTGAAACCGGAAATTGAATAGAAGAAATATCGAGATAAAGTAAGAAATTGAATATGGATCAAATTCTTGAATAATGAAGTGATAACAAAGTTAAATGTTAAGGATTTTCAAAAATATTGAAATCGAAAATGTTGAAATTTCGAATAGAAATAATCCAATGTTTATGTAAATCTGAAATAGACGATAAGCTCAAGCTAAAGTGACCACAACTTTTGATGGGATGATCGGAATCTGACGATTCTGGACTTTTCGGAAACCTTAGAAACCGAGCTAAAACTTTCGTTTATAAAGCCATATCGAATTCCTTTGTTTACTAACCTGAAATGCAAGAACTAGTCGAAGTGGTATGCGCAGAGAATAAAAATCTGAAGTGTATACCTATATTGTTTTGGTCATAACTCTCTAACAGAACGTCGGATTTTGATGTGCGAGTACAATTCGGAAAGGCTAGAATGTAAACTAAAACTTTTTTTTTATATGCTGGGTAAAATTCTGATGTTAGAAGGCTAAAAATTGGGTAGAACATTTCAGGTCTGCATTTTTAGTGTGCAGGCTGAAGTGTTTACCTCCACTAAAATGAGCATAACTTTTGAACGAATTATCCGAATTCAACGAGTCCGGACAATTCGAAAAGCCTGAAACGATTAGAAAAACTTTTCCCTAGCGTGCTTTAGCCAAATTCCAACTTTATCGAGTGATAAACCTTGTTTTGTTCGCTGGTCTATCATTAACATTCTTGGTTTTATAATTGAAATGGTCGAGATATGTTATGTAAGTTGTATACAATTGCTATATATTGTATATATGTTTGATTCTTATGTGTATGTGAGTATGTGGCAGGTGTTATGAAGTCGTGCTACGCGTTGGAGCTTGCTTGCGCTAAATGCTAAATGCTATGGTAAATAAAAACCGTAAAATAAATGCTTAAAGAGGTACGTATTTGGGGTTGTATAAAGCTTGGTGGTTTGTTTTTGTTTTCCCCTGGTTCAGGGATGCCTCATCGTTGATGAGATGTATATTTTGGATTGATATATGTATCGGGATTTTTCTCGGGCCTTCCGTACAGGGGAGATGCTGCCGAAATTTTCCGTGATTTCAAGAGTTAGAAAATTTATGGGGTTTTACAACTATATACTTATCTTATAAATGTTATTTTATAAGTATGGAATTTGAAAGTATGATTTATTTTATACCTTATCTCGTTCTCTTTTCGAGGACGAAAAACTTTTAAGTGGGGGAGAATGTAACATCCCAACATTTTCTGTATATTTTAAATTTAGATTTAAAATAAATAAATGAGTTAATCTTAGAAAAATCAAATTTTGTTGGTTTTATGTCGATAATTATTCGAATTTAGTATGAATAGATTTTTCAAATTTAGTTTTATTTAAAAGGGCTATAATTTGAAATTGAATATTTAAATAATAAAATTTATCTGAGTGGGTTGATTTAAAAAGTTGAATTCAAATTTAAATTGGAAACGGTGAAATTCTAAGTCGTTGAATAATAATTGAAATTCAAATCAAAAATTTGAATAACCAAATTTGAGAAGAATTTGTGAATAATCAAAATGTAAGGACTTAAAATTTCATGAAATAAATTTATAGAATTTATTTAAATTATAGTTTGATTTAAATTTGAATTTAATGAATATTTAATTTGAATTTAAACCAGTTAAATGAATAATTGAATGTTTTATTTATTTAATTTAACTGTGGAATTTAACTGTTTTGGCGACTGTCTTGGAATTCGACGAAACTGGCGCCATCAGAACCGTAACGGTGAATTATTATAGGATTTCAATGGGCGTTACAATCCGACTTACCGTTTGACCGTATGAGAGAAAGTGTGAACGAGACCCTTGTAAATGGATAAGTGGGTATTTCTCATGTTTGGGCCTTATATATGTATAAAACTTAAGTCCATGACCACCTCGTCAGCTCATTTCTACTATACGTATAATTTTTCTTCATTCAAGCTTTCTCTAATGGCAGAAAATTTACAAACCCTAGTTTAAAATAAAAATACAAGCTTGAATTTTAAATTTCTTCAAACCCTAGAGTATTATATATCAATTCGAAGCTCTCGACGGTGCGAAGCTTCTGGTGCAATTTGTTTCGACATGCGGTGACTGGATTTGCCAGAAATTTCGGTCAAAATTTCAGTTTTTCGAAACCTAGGGTTGAAATTTGTTGATTTGTGATTTACTAGTTAATCGAAGAAATTGAGTTGTGGGTATTGTAGAGAGCGTCAATAGGAGTTGATAGGTGGTGTTCGTTCGATCTGGAAGTCTTTGTGGCGGTCGAATTTGGTGTTTTACGCTGGATTTTATCATCCGTGTAGTTCGACGTGGCGGGCTCCACAGTTCACCGGAGTGGACCGGACTGGGGGAGAGGGGTGCGGCGCGAGCTGAGCTCGCCGTTGGTGGTGGTCGGAGCGGCCAGTACGGCATAGGGAAGGAGTGTTCGGCAGTCAAAGTTGGTGAAGGGATGGGTTTAACGTCGGTTTTGTATGTGAGATAGAGGAGCGGGAAGAAAGGGAGTCAAAGTGCTGAGGTGTCAGTTTCTGATGGGGTAAAGAATTAATTTAATAAATTTTATATAATTTAAATTTCAAATGGTTAAAGGCTAATAACTCGTTCGTTTTAACTCGGATTTGGACGCGGTTTGTTGCGTTGGGATCGTGGCGGAATTGCGGACGTTTTGGCACTAACCTGGCTGTGTTTAGAGACTGTGAAATTTTGGGCTATGGTTGGACGTTCGATCCACTAAGGACCCAAAGGTGAGTGATTTTCTCACTCACGAAATACTGAATTATTCCCATATTTATTGAATTACATTATGAAATAAGTTTGGTTGCATGGTTGTGTTGGATTGTTGGTGTGTTGTTTCAATCTGACATGCAAGTGTGTTAACATGCAATTTAGATAACGATTAGTTATTTAAATTTAATCTAAATTTCTAAATTAAATTTCGAACCCTTGAAAAAGCATGAAACAGTTTAATGTTGATCTGTTGAATAAAATTGTGTGATGGATGTTGGTTGAAATTTATTACTGAATTTATTGTGACATTTTGATGCTCCTTATTTCAGTATATTATAATGCATGTTGATTTTGACAATAAATCTGATTTACCCGTGATGTTGCGGGCATCTAATGAACCCGGGATTTATCGATAAAATAAATTAAGAACACGGAGTGAAATGATAAATCTCTGTGACCCTGACTTGGATTGAAATGATAGATCCATCCCTGAAATATCGAGAAATTTAATTTAAAATCACTTGGCCATTGGGTAGATAATTATATACAGACATCGGTTGGTTAAATGATTTTAAATACTTGAAATTTTATTTGATAGAAATTTCCCTTTTAAAAGAATGTACCGATACTCGATAATTCAATTCTTTAAAGACTCTGAACTGGGATGTTGATTAAAAAGGGTTCAAGGAACTTCCCAAAACAAAGTGGAAATATTTAGATTGGGATTTGAATATGATTTAAGAGTTGGATTAGAAGGAAATAAATTCTTATGTAATCTGATTTTGGGAAATTTGGAAATCAAAGATATCTGGGTTGTTTTAACTCAGTTGAATATATATTTGAACTCTTAAAGTCAAATAGTTGTTTGAACGGGTTGAAACAAGAGATGGAATTTAATGAACTCCGTTGAGACCGGAGGATAGATCCAAGTATTTGAAATTTGGAAGGAAGGAAGATTTTGATTAGAGAAATTTATTTTAAAAATATTTATGCATTTGATTCCAAATAATTATTCTTGCTTTAAATTTATTACTTGCCTTTACTTATAACTATTGTATTTTTAAATAAATTTTTCCTTATAATTCATTTTTCAAAATTTTCTAGTAAACCTATATTTTAAGTAAATATATAATATTTAAATTACTAATTTATTTTAATTATTATATCCTACATGTATATCTATATATTTATTTATATAAAATTTATTTTATTATCATTTTTATTATTACTACTGTTATTATTATATATAAACATTTAGTTTACAAGTGTTTTTGGAATTATAAATTTCTTCCGAATGGAAATGCTTGAGTTGAACCGCTGGTTCAAATGGAGTTGAGATAAGAATCCGTGATAATTTGAAGTCTTTGAGATAAATTATATTCTATTTGAATATAAGCCGTTTGTGAAATATTATGAAATATATTCTAGTTTTTTTTTTATAATCGGCTCGGGTATGATTATGATATGTTGATATGAAAATTTTATTCGTTTGAATATAAATTAGGTTCGAAACAGAAGATGATATTTTGATATGAAAGCGAACCTTTATCAAATATAAAAGAACCGACCGATGTGTAAGATGTAAGCGTTGGTTGTTAAAGAGACCGGAGTCGACATAAGGCATACTCTCTGTCAGTGTCGATACCACTTTGACAACTGTGAACGTTATGGCGTATCCAGATTGAGTTCGATGACTTGGAGGCGATGATTGAATCGAAGAAGTTGATCGATGACAAAATAGCCCTGACCTTCGGGTCAGAATTGAAATGACTAAAACAGGAGCTATACCGTGACTAATTGAGGTAGCACCTTTGATCGGACTCACTCCTTCGATACTATTTCTATGACTATGATGATAATGATGATTTGGGCCATTTTGACTTTGGGAGTGTGTTCCGAGGTGGGCCGTAGTGGCTGCTATGCGTTACCACCAGTCCGGGAGTGCAATTGGTAGAATCCTACCCTGGGCATTGCCTCGAGTGCCTTGTCATATATATCCTTATCGAGCCCCATACGATTTTGATTTAGCATTGCCTTCTATGGAGTGCCCTCTGATAACACCAGTACGGTGAATTTACGGTACTGTATAGATTGTTGGTGCCTGTAAACGGCGTAAGGGTAATATGGTAATCCCGCTTACGCTATTTTCAGTATTTATACTTTACTGAATAGACATTATAATAATAGCGTATTATTATATAGATATTAGTTTAACGGATCCTCGAGAGATGGAAAAAATCCCGTAAGATCTCTTGAGTTACTGCACCCATGACACTGATGTTATTTCATAATTTAATTTGACTAATATGAGAATGATTTAGTGCTGATCCGAGTGTTTGTTGTGTTTTTTTTATGCAATACGCTCGGGTCAGCAGATGTTGCGGTTAGCGAAGATTTTCCTTTGGAGCACGAAGACGAAGATTTGGCATATATATACTATATAAAATTTTCCGCTGCATTTATTTCCGCTGCTTATTATGTACATCCGAATGTATATGTAACTCTGATAATCATGGAATGTTATAATCAGTATACATTTCAACTGCTTTTAACTGCTATTTGTTTATTATATGTTGTCCTTCCGCTGTGAGATTCTGTTATTGTCTTTCTCTTCTTCTTTCGTTTTCTTCTTTCCCAATAACTACCTGCATTTGCGATTTGTTTGGTTCGACATGTGTGGCTTATTGTCGATTTTAAACGGTCAAAAATACGGGTCGTTACACCTCCAAACTCGCCTGCCCTGACGCCATGAAAATCCGGTCCAAATTCGTGCTATTCAAGCTCCAAATTCGAGAAAACGATGAAGTTTCAAACAGATTAACCCGTATGGAATGAAAGAGTTTGAAAAACCCTATGGTTCTTGCTTTGGAAGTGGATTGAAATTCATATTGGATTTGGAGATTTTAACGTGTGAAGTTGGGATCATTCTGGCCATTAAATTCGTGAGTGGCGGCTGGTTTAGTGGAATGGGAAATTAGGGTTAGGCATGTTTATCGAGGGGTATTTATATAGAAAATATAATTTATATATTTAATTTCTTTATTTTCAAAAATACATGTTTAATAATACGAACTCCAATTTAAACCCAACGAGTGTCGCCCCTATCTAATAACCCCCATCCGGACACAATGTAATATGTTTCGTAATCCAATTGGGCTGTTACAATCAGTTTTTTCTTTAAATTAAAATATAAATAAATTTATATTAAATTCAAACGTACAATTTAATTTACCGGGGCCATATATTAACTCTAAAAATTATAGAAAAATTATTTCTAGTTATGTTTTGATGATACGGTTCTAACAAGACTAATTTCAACGAATTTCGAGACTGTTTGAAAAAACGGCCATTTTCTGGTCGATCGAATTTGACTAAACTGACAAAACACATATTCTTTTGCCACGGTCACATATTAATTCTAAAAATTATGAAAATTGAAACCTAGCAATAATTTGACATTCCGGTTCCAACACACGTGGTTTCGTCAAAAACGGAGGTCGTTTGAAAAATGGCTATTTTTATACTAAAATATATATATAAATTCCACAGCGACTATTTTGAAAATTAAACTGGGCATAACTTTTGATTCTCGCTATGAAATTTTGATTTTTCAGATTCGTTGGAAAGATATTTTTAAATAGATTTACATATTTTTGGTTTCACTAAAATACGTTTTATTTTGCATCCTGTACGGTCAGTCAATGTTCAAATTCAAATTTTCAAACTACCGTGCTATTTCTAACTCCTTTTAGAATTAAAACAAATATATTCGTCCTAACTTCAATTAAAATAAATTTTTAGTCGTTATTATTTAAAATAAATCATTTTAACTATTTAAAACTCCATTAAAATTTCTAAAATAAATTTTTTAAATTGGTTCAGAATTTCTGGGTTGTTACATGGAATCTCACGGAAATCAGATCAGTCAAAATCAATATGAATTTCTGGGTTGTTACATGGAATCTCCACGGAAATCAGATCAATCAAAATCAATATGAATTTCCGTATCAGGCTAATAATATAAATGGAATAAAGACTAAGCCTTTTAAATTCCATATATAATAACGGTCTTCCTTCACAAAGCTCATCTCAATTATTACCAAATCGAATTCCATTCGATTCCAATTTAGTATATTAAATTGGAAAACTTTACTGCGGAAAGTTTCCATTAAATCTTAATAAAAAGATTTATATATTCCAAATCATAACTTCACTGTTAATTGGGTTAAAGAACAAATGTCATTTAAAACACCGTTCACGATAAACCCAAAAATCCAACTTCAATTAAATTCCAATTAAATATTAATTAATTGGTAAACTTCTCTAGATCTTAATTAAAAGATTTATTCTTTTCTCAACTGGGTTAAGAATAGTGTTATTTAAGACATCATTCACGACAAACCCAGAATCCAATTTGATAAATACAAGGCTCTAAATAGAAATTTTATCGGCTTATATTCAATATCAAATTCTGAAACCAACAAATATCGCATTGGGAATAACGATATTTATATCTTCTAAATTCCTCAACAATATCCGTCTAATCATGGAATCCAATATCGAAATATTCCGAAGATGATTTCCATTCTAATTCATTCATTGGAAAATCCTGGTTATATCTAAACCCATTTACAAATCCAATTTATTTATTTAAAACCATTGGATTATATTTCTAGTTAATAACTGGTTCATTTCGATAAAAATATATTTTTATCTTTTCAAATTTGGAATTTTCATCTAAAATCTTTCCAAATAATTTACTATGATTTTACACAATTTTTCCATATTTTTAATAATTTTATTAAGGTCCTTACAGTAGGTTTCCAATAACGTCCACCGAACTGCATCCATAACGACCTTTTTTGAATTTGATTTGGACATATTTCCAAATCTAACCGTTCAAATTTAAATCTCTCATATCCATTGGAAAGCTTTTTTCGATACGAACCCGAAGGTTCCGGTTTTAGGAGAATCCGACAGTCGGATCTCTCGTTACATCAATTTAAAGTTAATGGTTGAAATTCGCGAATGGTCGCTGCGCGGCGCATTCTATTCAAGCCATTATATATATAATATATATCATCGATTTCCATTTAAAACGTATTTTATAAAGTATTTATAAATTCGTTTTTTAAACAATTTCAACTTCATTTTCAATTTTAAACCAAAAATTGAATATTCCATATCATTGTAATTTTAAAATGATAACATTTTCAAAATATCTGATTTTGAAATCCATTTCCTTTTCGTGTTCATTATAAAATGAATAATATCGATCGATGAACCTGTTCGGGTTTAAATGGCATTTCTATACTTAACTCGGCTCCACATTTCAATATTTTTGTGCCCATCCAAAATCGGATGTCAAAATCACATTTTAATTCTTCACTGAATATTATTTTGAAATATTTGTTATTTTAAAATATTCGTTATTTCTGAATCGGAATGCGACTTAATCAATTACCATATAATTTTAGTTATATGAATTTCGTACATCGCATGTATTCAAAAATTGTGATAAATAGCTATTAAACAGTCAATTCACATTCAGAGTGCAATTTGCTATTGTACAGCATTAAATAATTAAATAATGCTTATCACAATCTGTCGATCAATTGATTGACATATAATTAAATTCAGGGGAGATGTGAATATATTATCGTCCCCAGGCCCGTGTGGGGTTTCCAAACAACAACAATCGATTCAAAATAATCACTAGTTAATAAATTTAACCAGTTCTAATTCAATTTGAATTATTTTTCTAATTAGCCAATTTTCACCGTTCAAATTATAAATAGATATTTGTAATTTTATTTCAACTACCACAAAATAATATTAAATTATTTTTAATATTTTAAACATTTCAGCATCACAATCAAAATACAATACAGTCAATTAAATCGTCCATGGTTGGTGGACGAGGGAGGTGAGATAACAGACGCCGTATACAATTTATAATGATTAAAATTGATAAAAATCTACATTGGAAATTCTATATATTTTCATACAAGAATACAATAATCTGACAAAATATAATTTAGTGAGAAGGAGTTCTCACATTGGTTTCCACTCCGTCATTCTTTATTTCTGATTTTGGTACCGTTTGGATTTAAATTTGCTCCAAAATCTAATTTGCACCGTTTCTGTTCTGGTCAGTGCCATGTGGTAATGTCGGTTGCCACGATTCCAATAAGACTGGTTTCATGCGATTCTGTGGTCGTATGAAAAAGATATGTGATTTTATAACCTAATTAACTTCCTTAATAAAATACATAGATTAATTAAATTAATTAACCATGCTTTTAACTTAATACATCTTCATCTATATTGTTCCAGGCAGCATCGAATTGAGCTCGCACCGCATCGAAACGCGCGCTGACTGGCTTGACCTGCCACCGATCGGGGTTCACCACACCATCCACCTTCGAATCGCCGACCTCCACCAAGCATAGCCCCTAGCTCGAAGCTCCATAGGCACCGGAAATCGCGGTTAAACGGCATGCTTTGGGGCATGAAAATCAAGAGCTCTAGGTGACGAGGAATCATCAAACCAACGTCAAATTGAAGATCTCTCCTTGTGGAATAATTTTCCCGTTGGATTCATGAACTAATTCGCAATGTTTGGAGAGGAATTGAAGATAGAGTTTGGGAGCATTTTAGCCATTTAATTCGAAGCAGCAGCGGACTGAACGGGATTAGGGTTTCCTTGGGTTTGGGCCTTTTATTGACATTATTTTACCAATATTTAATCCTTTAATTACTTGTTTATTACACCGAACTCAAAACCAAACCTAATGACTGTCGCCCCTAACAAAATACCCACATTCTGGACACAATGAAATATGTTTCGTAATCTTATTCGAATGTTTCGATTAGTTTTCGTCAAAATTAAAATATAAATCAATATATATTGAATTTAAATGTACATTTTAATTTACTGGGGCCACATACTAACTCCAAAAATTACAGAAAAATAAATCTAGTTATGTTTTGATAATACAGTCCTAACAAAACTAATTTAGTTGAATTTGGAGACCGTTTGAAAAATGGCCCTTTCTCGTCGATTAAATTCAAACTGAAATTACTAAACACATTTAAATTCCCTAGGCTCACATATTAATTCCAAAAATTATGAAATTTGCAACCTAACAAAATCTGACATTCCGGATCCAACAAAAGCGGTTTCGTTGAAAATGGAGGTCGTTTGCAAAATAGCTATTTTTAAGGGCTTATATATAATATTTAAAATATATATAAATTCCATAACGACTATTTTGAATTTTAAATTTGCCATAACTAACAGTTTATAAAGTGAAATCTCAGTTTCTCACATTCGTTAGAAAGGTATAGTTAATTAGATACTAATGTTTCTTGTTTCATCAAATTCTGACTTATATTGAATTATGTATATTCAATTAAAGTTTAAAATCGAATTTTCAAACTACCACGCCATTTCAGGCTCATTTTATAATTAAAATAAATTTATACATTCTAACTTCGATTTAAATAAATTTTAAATCATTATTATTTAAAATAAATCATTTTAAATATTCAAAATCCATTAAAATAGCTAAAATTAAAAATTTTAAATTGGTTCAGAAATTCCGGGTTGCTACATCCTTAACATATATGAACCATGCAAAATATGCATTTTCTGCCTCAAACAAATAATGATTAACTTAGCCACATGATGATGCCTACGGTGCTCAGCGCATCCCAGGTAGGAAAAGATTTTATTCAAGGAGCATGCATGTTAACTATACCTGGTTGGGCATATAACAGCGAATTGCCATAATATACACACCAAAATGGGTTAAACCACTGGCCACATTAACAAGTAAAGGGTGGGAACAGCAGGGTAATGTGTGGCATGGTATTATGTCCACGTAGAAATATGTATATGATAGTAAACACGAATGACATATATTGGGTCCTTAAAAAAAATTCCCTAATGTCAGGAGGACGGCATGTATAATGAACTCATGACTCAAGGAGACGTCTATATGGAACCTAAATGTGCAACTCAGCATAGGAGCGCAAGTCACACGGTGACACAAGCAATTGGAATCATGAATAAGCTTTTCGACATGAACGAGAGATGGTGTAATAATCGCAGTAGTATCATATATAGGTAAAAATCAAAGTTGTGGACTGAAATTTCTGACTATCATATGCTTTACAATCATATGGAATCACATGCAATAGCAACATAACCACAGATGATCATATTTAGTGAATTTTTAAGTGGCACTTGTAAACAGTTTAATCGTAAGCAAAAATTATCTTAAGATGAAGATAAAGGGAGCACAGCAATGATTTTGGTCCACGAACATGTCTATTATTGTCCGCCAACACGATGAGGAGCTGCGGTTTCAAGTAGCGCGTGCCGCTGTCGTTTAGCCCATATTCTTCCTTCCTGCGGTTATAGGTTTCAATGAGGCGTAGTTCGATTAAAGAAGGGTGGAGCGGTGATCGAGGCACGCCTGCAGGTGGTGGCTTCAGGGAAGGAACATAAGCTCCAGCGTTATTGTCGGTCGGAGACTATCTCTAGTGATGGCGGGCTGCTCAGCGGGAGCGCTGGTGAACACCACCAACGGTGAATGGTTGGCTTCTCGAGTCGACAAAGAAAGGAACGACAGGTGCCAAGGGAGGTCACGGCTATGGCTGTCGTCAGCAAGTAAAGCATGAGGCAGAGGAGCGATTTTGTGTTAAGTGGAAGTGGTGGAAAAAAGGGGAAAAGTGTTTTTGTGTTAAAAAGTAGAAAGGGTACGCATCTTATAAAGTGATCCAGGGAACCAGTAGCAGGAACGAACAATAACGTGGAAAAAAATTTCAGTTGGCAATCAACAGGCGTTAAGACTACAAAAAGGCGAGGACAGATGGTAGAAATTTTCAGCATAAATCTTTGATTCAAAATTTACCAGATCTAGTTGGAAGTAAAACTTTGGGCTGAACTAGGAAATGGGTTTGAACGTCGCTGAACAAAAGGCGTGGTTGAACGAATATTACTTAGCGAATGATTTACGGTTGAAATAGATGACACTATTTACTTGTTTTAAACGCGTTATAATTTCAACAACAACTAACCGTAAAATAAATTTAAATGCTAACGCAAAAGTACGTGGATTTTATTTCACAATTTTTGTCTTTGCTTTAGTTACCATAACCGTATTTTGGATATTTCCATTCGAAATAAAATTACATTTACCATTTTATTCGTAACACAGAGATGTAGGAAAATAGTTTAAGTAACAATCAAAGTAATTTGGACAAAATACAACCGCTTACTAGTTGAAATAAATAGATAGGTTACGTAAGACAAAAGTTAAAATACTATAAATCGTTAAATACAAAAAAATATAGTCAAAACAGAATTTTATGCGAAAGAGTTTAAGCAAACAAAGAATATATTATATAAAAGTTAAATACAAAATTTAGTATCTTAGTAAATTCAAGTAAGATGATTAAATATAAATAATTTAGAAATCATAGTTATGGAAGAGTAGTAAAATTAAATTTGAATAAAAGAAATACTTCTATTTTAAAATAGGTAAACTGAAATATGTTTAATATAAATATAATAAGAATATAAGCTGAAAGAGTTAAAGTAGCGTAACTATTTAACAAAATAATTAAATTAAAAGTAGAATATTATAAATACAAAGAGCTAGAATACAACGAAGAGCATAATATATAAAGGATAAATACAAATAAAACCATAGACAAATTAACTTAAATTCAAACTTTAAATTTCGATAAACATTCATATTAAAAATCAAATCTACAAAAAGGAAATTTTAATCAAATACGTTCAAAATTAAAATTTAAAGTTCAAATTCTAAATTGAAATCCAAATATAAATATATTCAATTCTGTCCATCATAAATAAAATTTCAAATTCTATATCAGAGCCCACTATAAATATTCATTTTAATGTTAAATTCTTAATTAAATTTATATTTCAAATGTCAAAAGTTCTGGGTCATTACAAACATGTTCGCCCATGATTTGCTGATATAACCCATCTCTATTTATAAATAAACCTATACCCCATCCTCATTCCATATAACTTATCTCTTATCCCCTACACTAATTTTATTTTCGAGAATAGTGGAGTTCTAAAACAAAATATTTTACGTATACATATTCTGGATGATTATATACACATATATTCTGGATATTCTATCGAAGTCACAAGGGAGGAAATTCTTGGTGAGATTTTGCGATTATTTCATATTTTTGAATAACTTAAGGTAAATTGGAACGATGGTAGTTGTAGCTATAATCCTATTTTCATATCTGATTCTTACAGATCTATGTACTACTTCAATTTATTCCTCTTTTCTAGAAGAATTTTTCTGTAATCTTCCTATGTTTTTTTACAATATTTATCTAATTAATATTTATAATATTGTAATTGTTATTCTCATATTTCTTTCCTTCTTATTATTTTGGGTTTTCAATTTATTTTGGTTATGCCGAAATATACCTAAATGGCATATGAATACGACTGATTTGGGCATAGATAGGTGTGCCTAACTACCTATGACTGATTATTTTGCTTTTATTATGCGTATGTCGACTAATTATTATTCTTTTATTTTGCGCACATTCGGGAAAATTATAATTGAATTGGAATAATTAAATTGGGGATAATTTAACATAATATAAACAAAAAAGGAAATAATTAGATTGAATAAAAAGGCAAACTTGATATGGATTGTAAAACGACTATGGGACAGAATATGATAAAGAATTTGATTATAACCTATATTTACATAAATAAGATGGATTGAGAACCATAATAAACCAGAGAGAAACAATTAGGATTAACATAAAAATAAACTCAAATTAGGTATTAAGTTATAAGCCTAAAATTATAATTCGATGGGGCCATGTTATTTGGCATTATTATTATTATTGTATAGGGTCATGTGACTTGGCGTTATTATCATTCTAGGGGGCCATACGATTTGGCATTATTATTATTCTATAGGACCACATGATTTGGCATTATTCTATAGTAAATAAATTAACTGATAGGCTTAAATTGATTTGAACTTAAAATGACAATAAGTTAAAAGCCTATTTTATGTAGTTAATCTACTGCCATGATCTATGGGGGTCAAACCAATGGGGATTTGAACCAATATAAATTATTTTTTGGGGATACATGCTATACAACATACCTTTTTTATCACATAATGAAGCGACCCGAACTTCCCCGGTCTCCGAAGAGATGAGAAAGAACGAATTATTGTGAGGACAAGACAAATCAGAACGCAGACGGAAGAACATTTCATTGTTATTACAACAATTCCATCAGATACAAGAATATACAAAGTATAATTGAATAAATTACATTTGATAAATATCAGAGATTACAATAAATTACATAGCAGCGGAAAAACAATATAAAACACAACTGAAAGTAATGCACGGATACAGAGCTTTCCGAGCATCATTCCAGCTGTAAACCAAGATCCTGTAAATATAAATCTGCAAAACCAAAACTACTAGCTGCCCGTGTGGAAAATAGGGGCACCCAGAGTTTAGGTTAAAACAATAAACTCTAGGTCAGTCATGTGACTGGTGTGAGAACTAAAACAGTTATTTAAAACTTTACTTTAAAAGAGAGTAATTCTAGGGACCACGCCGTATAACACGCAACGGGTTTCCTCCCAAGAATACCAGTGCATATCAATAAACAGCGCAATGCTTTTTTCGAAAAATGAAGCTATTATAAGACCCAGGTCCCATCACACAATGCAACGCAAGCCAGAGGATAGGGTTTTCCCTTATAATAGCCAAACATGCTTGGTACGTTTAAAACAAATCATTTGATACTATAATAAGTGTATAGTGTCAAAACAATTTCAATCATAGACGGCATGGGTACCATATATCATGTTGCCATACTAGTTCTACAAATAAAACCGAATTACACGTATTGGAAATTGGATTTCCGTCATGAGTCTAGGCAAGGGGCAAGCTCCTCTCCGCTTTCGAGACACTCTAGCAAATGTCTCAGGGCTACGCACTCTGGGCAACCCTGGATCTTCAGGGCCGGTCCTCACTTACGTTAGAGGATTGGCAATTCCTGAACACACGTTTCCCGGTCCTTACAGACCTAAAATCGAGGCGCCTCATCCAACAACCACATAGGTGAAAAGTATATAAATGTCAGGGCTGGTAAGTCACTGACACCACCAAAGCTAGAAAGAAACGTCGTGCTCTCCTTGCAGTCCTTATCCCATTTTTGACTCATACCGAGGTGTGAGGCTCGCGAATTCACGTTATACATAAAGCTGCCACGTAGGTCGTGCTTTGATCATCCACCACAAGACTTTGCTTTTCAACAGAAGCCTTGATCCATGCAACTCAGCATTCCACACAGGCAATTCATGCTATGCGATTGATATCCATCGATATATAACCTCTAAGCTCGTACGTCTCAGAGAAGGGCGTTAAGCAAGAGAATAAATTCTCCGCCGCCAAACAAATATATATTTAATAGAAATCAATCAACACAGAATAAAATCCAATGTCAGACACACAATCCATTTACAAGTTCGTTCTGGGTCTGAACGAAACCGGAGGCACTTTCCTCGCATATCCATCCATCTCCATGTACGTCTGGACGACCACCAACTATTTCCATCCTCTTGGGTGTACAGCCCAATCAGGATCGTTAGTAATTACCCAAACGATGTGAAGACTTCCGGTCTTCAACCACCGTCTTCATCTTCGACATATCGTCGAATCGGTTATTCAGAATGGGTGTAAACCCGGCCTTTCCGAACAATCCGCGTATATTAAAACGAGTGTTACACAAACACAACATATGCCTCATTCCAATTCATATTCTCAGGGAAAAGTTCCCATTAATTTTATCCAAGATAAATTCTTTAAAATTTATCCTCTAATCTTCCTTTGGATGTCGTTTCAAACCAAATTATGGTTTTCTGAACTAATCGAGATTAGCGAACCACACCGAAGTAATTATTTATTTTATTTCCCAATCCCAACCTATTCATCCCATGAAGTAAAAATGGTAATACTCCATATCTAACACCACGGTGTTATCGGTAAAATTAATTACCATTTCCCGTTCAAATCTAGTTAAAGATTTAACTATCGCTTTGGAGCAAAACTGGTGATACTCCATTCTCGCTCATTTGCCAAATTTGATAATTTAAATTATCAATTCACATTTCAATCTAATTGCAGATTCAATAAAACTCCTTTTACTGGGTTAAAGAACTAGTGTCATTTAAAACACAGTTCACAACAAACCCAAATCACATTCTAATTATTATCGGGTTAAAGAACTAGTGTTATTTAAAACACTGTTCACGATAAACCCATAAATCAATTCTATTTCAATTCTAATTATATATTAGGAATGCCGATTATTTAAAACCCCTTTTTAAATCTAATTTATTTAAAAATAATTGGGTTTAAAATTTAGTTCAAACTAGTTCATTTCGATCAAAATCCATTTTTATCTTTTCGAATATGGAGTTTTTACATCCCAATTTTTCCCAAATCATTTCTTATGATTTTACACAAATTATTTCTATTTTTAATAATTTTATCAATGCCCGTACAGTCGATTTCCATCAACGGCCATCGAACTGCACTTACAGCGACCTTTTCCAAATTTGATTTGGACGTATCTCCAAATCCAACCGTTAGATTTCAAATTTCTAATATTCGTTAGAAAGCTCTTTTCGATACGAACCCAACGGTTCCGGTTTTAGGAGAATCCGACGGTCGGATCTCCCGTAATGTCTGTTTGAAATAAATGGTCGAAATTCATGAACTGCCGCGGCGCGGCGCGTTCTATTCAGGCCATTATATTATATATATAATATATATTTCATCGATTACCACTTAAAACAAATTTTATAAATAGTTTTGAATTCGATTCAAAAACAGTTTCAACCTTTATTTCAAATTCAAATCAAAATTGAATTTCCTATTTTAAATCCTTTTTACTTTCATTTCTACTTGATTTCAATTCAAATCGATTTTAATTCGATTCGAATTCAATTCGTTTTCTATTCAATTTGAATTCAATTCGTTTTCTATTCAATTTGAATTCAATTCGTTTTCTATTCAATTTGAATTCAAATTGGTTTTCTATTCAATTCATTTCGAAATTGTTTTATATTCAATTCATTTCAAAATCGTTTTATATTCGATTCATTTCGAAATCGTTTTATATTCAATTCATTTCGAAATCGTTTTATATTCAATTCATTTCAAAATTGTTTTATATTCAATTCATTTCGAAATCGTTTCATGTTCAATTCATTTCGAAATCGTTTCATATTCAATTCATTTCGAAATCGTTTCATATTCAATTCATTTCGAAATCGTTTTATATTCAATTCATTTCGAAATCGTTTTATATTCAATTCATTTCGAAATCGTTTCATATTCAATTCATTTCGAAATCGTTTCATATTCAATTCATTTCGAAATCGTTTTATATTCATTCATATTCAATTCATTTCGAAATCGTTTTATATTCAATTCATTTCGAAATCGTTTTATATTCAATTCGTTTCGAAATCGTTTTATATTCAATTCATTTCGAAATCGTTTTATATTCAACTCATTTCGAAATCGTTTTATATTCAATTCATTTCGAAATCGTTTCATATTCAATTCATTTCGAAATCGTTTCATATTCAATTCATTTCGAAATCGTTTCATATTCAATTCATTTCGAAATCGTTTCATATTCAATTCATTTCGAAATCGTTTCATATTCAATTCATTTCGAAATCGTTTCATATTCAATTCATTTCGAAATCGTTTCATATTCAATTCATTTCGAAATCGTTTCATATTCAATTCATTTCGAAATCGTTTCATATTCAATTCATTTCGAAATCGTTTCATATTCAATTCATTTCGAAATCGTTTTATATTCAATTCATTTCGAAATCGTTTTATATTCAATTCATTTCAAAATCGTTTTTCAATATTCATTTTAAAATGATTAAAATTGATATAAATATCGTTCACGTCAAAATGGCGTCAATCTAATCAACACGGCTTCATATATTTCTATTTTCAAATATTCTATTTCAAATATTTCTTATTTCAAATATTTCGTTCAACACATGACTAATCTCAACGGATGAGTACAGTCAACACATGAACCTTTATTTTATATTGATAAAGATGTAAATTTTATTATTAAAATATTTCGTTCAACACATGACTAATCTCAACGGATGAGTACAGTCAACACATGAACCTTTATTTTATATTGATAAAGATGTAAATTTTATTATTAAAATATTTCGTTCAACACATGACTAATCTCAACGGATGAGTACAGTCAACACATGAACCTTTATTTTATATTGATAAAGATGTAAATTTTATTATTAAAATATTTCGTTCAACACATGACTAATCTCAATGGATGAGTACAGTCAACACATGAACCTTTATTTTATAATATTCTTTATCTTCTAAATTGGAATGAGGCCCAAACAATCACCATATAATATTAATTATATGGATTCCGTACAACACATGTATATACTAGCAACGATAAACAATCAACCATCATCCAAAGTGCACTACACAGTATAAGCATCAAATATAGATATCTAACGCTTATAACAGCCTGTCAATCAATCGATCGGCATATTTAATCAATCAGGATGAGTGAACTTCAAATTTCATCCCAACACCCGTGTGGGGTTTCAAATCAACAAACACAGATTTTTATTTGTGCAGTTGGGTGATGTGTAAAATTTATCGACCCAATCAATATCAGTCAAATCAGTGTATATAAACAAATCGGCCGATTTGTTTATAAATATCTATTTATTCACTTTCACGTTAAAAATTATATTTTTAACGATAAAATATTTTATTTCAATACATGAATTCCTATTCAGTTCATTTATACAATAAAATGATATTTTTATTTTTCTAACATATTTTAGAAAATTTCGGCGGCATAATGGCACGATACTAGAAACGGGACGAGGCCTAGCCTTATCCCCGGCCTAGTGAAGGCCCACGCCATTCACACATCAATCAAATCCATTCATTTCACCAAACAATTCAATTCAAACCAAATAAACTAACCAACCACATAACCAAACAATTTAACAAGCAAGCCATCCATGGTCTGTGGATGACGGGTGTCGGGTGCTACTAAACACCGTCTTCATCCTAGTATATATATATAACTAGAAAAAGAAATTGAAAGGTGAGAAGTTCTCACCGATAGCTATCACTTCACGACACTTCAAATGTAGAAGTCTTCGTCATTCTCGCCTTTTGTCACTTTCGTTGCCCGTAGCCACTACATATGTAAAAATCGAATTTTTACTTTGCTATCCAATATATAAAAATCAAATTTTTACTATGCTATTCAATATATAAAAATCGAATTTTTACTATGCTATTCAATATATAAAAATCGAATTTTTACTATCCTATTCAATATATAAAAATCGAATTTTTACTATGCTATTCAATATATAAAAATCTAATTTTTACTTCACTACATAAGTAAAAATCACGCCTTTCTCCATTTCATCTTTTCCATTTTAAAAATCAAGTCTTTTCCATTTTAAAAATCCAGTCTTTTCCATTTTAAAAATCCAGTCTTTTCCATTTTAAAAATCCAGTCTTTTCCATTTGCTAAAACATCAGATTAAACTAGCAAAAAATATTTAAAATAGATTAACACAAAACAAAATAAATAAATAAAATAAAATAAAAATTAAAAAAAATGAAAGATTACAGCGAATGGGGGAGAAGAGGAATCGGGGGGGGGGGGGCTGGAGGTGGAGGGCGAGGTTGCGGTGGTCGGCTAGGCGGAGGGGTATCGCGAGGCTAGGGGGGAGCAGGTGCGTCGGTTCCTTCGATGGGGGGGGCTCGATCACGAGGCAGCCTAGGGTGTGGGGGGATTCGAGGTTCGAACGAGGAAGAGGGTGGCTGAGGGTATCGGCGGAGGCAGGCGGCGATCTGAGGGGGAGGCGCAGGCGATGGCCATCGTCGGGGGGGGGGGGGGCGCGATTCCATCGTGCTCTCCTTTTTTTTTCAATTTCTGATTTGGGAAAATCGAATGGGGGGGCCAGAGGGAATTAAGGGGAGGAGAGAAGGATTTTTTTAATTATTTAATTCTAAAAGATGACTTTTACATACGACCTCTAAACGAGGCCCACCGCCTGTCGTCCATAGCTAATTACCCCCATTCCGAACACAATGGGATATGTATCATAGGCTGATTCGATAGTTACAATCAGTTTCCGTCAAAATCAACATATAACTCTATATATTGAATTTGAACGCGCATTTCAATTTACCGGGGTCACATACTAACTCTATAAATCCCATAAAAATATTTTCTAGCTTCGTGTTGACGATACGGTCCTAACAAAACTAGTTTCGTCGAATTCTGAGACCGTTGGAAAAATGGCCATTTTCCAGTCGATTAAAATCAACTAAAACTGGTCAAACGCATTTTCCTTTGCCACGCTCACATATTGATTCGAAAAATTATGAAATTTGAAAGCTAGCAATTATTTGACTTCACGGACCCAACAAAAGTGGTTTCGTCGAAATCCGAGGTCGTTTGCAAAATGTCCATTTTTAAGGGCCTGAATTCCATAGCGACTATTCAGCATTTTCAACTGGACATATCTTTTGATTCCCGCTATGAAATTTTGATTTCTCGGATTCGTTGGAAAGATATCATCAATTAGATACTATTATTTTTGGTTTCACTAAAATCCGGATTGTTTTGCACCCGGTACATTCAATTGAAGTTTGTAATCGAATTATCGAACTACCGCGCCATTTTCAATTCTATTTATAATTATATATATATATATATTCTAACAACGACGTATATAATATATACGTTCTAATTATATTCAAAATAAACTTCTCGTCGATTTTATTTAAAATAATTCATTTTAAATATTCAAAATTCGCTAAAATTGCCAAAATAAAAATTTCAAACTGGTTCAGAATTTCCGGGTTATTACACATAAGGTCTCGTATAAGAGTCGAGGGTGTGCACCAAGTTGTGGGAGGTAGTAAGGTAGTCCAAATTTAGGGTGGTACATGTGCTTTCAGGTAGGTCAATATGTGTGCATTGGTCCGACAAGAGGATAAGACACTGTAACACTAGTGATTAATTCTATGTCTTTTTGCTAATAGGTCGGGCCTAATAAACTCAAACCCATAGTGGGCATAGATCACCACTCTATGGTATAAGCAGCCGATTGATGGGTAGTATTAGGATAATTCTTCCTATATGTTATCTTCAAAAATTGTAGATGCGCAAAACAGTCACCGAGCAAATTCCGTTGAATGAGAAAAGTCGGTCCTATCTATAATCTTTTATGTTCACTTTTAGGTATACATGGACGCTTACCTTACATGAGACTAGAACTACTGTTTTACCTATTTTCCTTTGTTTATTCAATCATGCTAGTAATTATAACAACTCACCAGACTTTCTGACCCATTTTCCTTCTTTCCTTTTTCTTTTCCCTATCTCACAGGGAGGAAGTGTGTAGTTCAGATTTCGTTGCTGATTCAATCTTGGAGGATTCGTGTAGTATATGTATTTTTTTGTTCCTTTACTATGGTTCGATTGTATCTTTTGACTACTTAGAGAATACTATTATTATGTTCTCTGATGTTGTTTTGACTGAGGTTTTTGAGACATTACATTTTGAGACAATTTGGTTTTGCTAAAATAAATGGTTTGAAATAAATGTTGTTCTTTTCATCATTATGTAAATTCCCTGCTTCTTCTGTTGTACTTTTGTTTATTTATGTCTTGTGAAATCTTAGTCTCCTTGATTGTCTTTATACCTACAAGATTGCACATTTCTTATCGGAATCTATTTTGTATAACGTTAAGCGGTATGTGGTGTTTCATTTTGTATTAGGGGCTAAGTTACAAGATCCCTAAAGTTTCATTTTAAAACGAAAATATTTTTAAAAGAATTTTTTAGAAACCAAAGTTATCTTAAAAATAAAAATATATCCCCTCTAGTCAATTACGATCTTCGTTTGACACTTTCAAATTTATAATTTCTATCCTTTCTTTACACAACATGTCGGAAGACCTTAATCTTCTTGAGGGCATTCCTATCCTCGGTTGGTTCCGTAGATATTAGAGGCAACGACATATCTACAGAACCAGCTGAAGGACAAGAACATATGCATGTTCCAGCAGCCGCGAAGTTTTCAAAGCTTTGTAAGGACTTCTCGATCTTGGGCACCAAGACTTTTTTGGTCACCGAGATATTTATGGAGGTGCGCACTTGGGTTAGAGAGACAGAGAGAATTTTTGAGTTATTGGAGCTTAACAATAGGATGAGAGTTTGGCTTGCTATTTGGTAGCTTAAGGAAGTTGTCTCATTGTGGTGGGAGAATGTGGAGGCTAAATGGAGAGTTATATATTGTGCTGGACTCTGAAATAGATTCGAGAGAAAGTTTTTATCACCTACAGAGGAAGGCGTGCAGTTGGAGAGATTTCTAAATTTGAAGCAAGGAGATCTTTCGGTTAAAGAGTACACCAACCAATTTAACGAGTTATCGAGATTTGCTACGGATTTGGTTAACGCAACCAACAAGAAGGCTGTTAGGTTTTTGAGAGGATTGGATCAACCTCTCCAAGGCTTAGCAATGACTCATATTCCAATGAGGCCAACTTTCGAGGCTATAAATGAGATGCCGCTGATGCATGAGGATAAGAAGGAATAAGTCAAGGTTGTTAAGAGTGAAACATTTACGTTTTTTGCTTTTAAAATGAAAGGGTGGTAAAACAAGAAAGGAAAAAAAAGCAAGGATGTAATTATCAGAAAGGGTAGATCAAGACGGAAGTTAAGTGTCATGGAAATGGGATGTCAGGGCTTTTTGTGAAGGATGCCAAAAAGTCGATGATGAAGAGAAAGTGCTTCAACCATGGGTAAGCTAGACATTATAGTAAGGCATGTCCACAAAAGTCTGGACAAAGGACTAGTACGTCGATAACTCAAGTGCATGTGTTGGAGGCAGCTCTGATTAGAAGTGGCCCATATAGAGTTAGAAATTTTATGTAGAAGGTTTCATCCCTATTTATGACTTTTTTGTACACTCTTTTTTATTCTGGCGCTTATCATTCATTTATTTCTAATACCTTGGTTGATTGTTTACACTTAGATATATCTCTTATTATCGATCTCATAGTAGTTTCAAACTTCATAGATGGTTCATCACACTTATATATGGTTTGTAAGGGTCTGAAAATTTCTATTTTAGGCATTGAGTTTGATTGTGATTCTTTTGGGATTTTTGGGGTATGATATGATCTTAGAGAAGGTGTGTTAGCTATGTACGAGTTGTACTTGACTTCGAGTCGAGGGTCGTTCATTTGATGACGTGTAGTGGTAGGACCTTTGAGATTTCTCGCGACCGACGGGATTTAGTCATGTTGAGTTTTCTTTATTCGCTAAATTCTTCCGCTGATGATATCGATACTATACCTATTGTCTATGAATATCCAGATGTATCTGAGGAGGTGAGAGGGATTCCACCTAAGGGAGAGATCGACTTATAGATTTATTTTTGTGAGAACACGAAGCCTGTAGCTCTATATGTTCGATATATGAATCTAAGGGAACGGAGAGAGCTTAGCAAGTGGGTAAGCTTTTGGATAATGGGTTTATTAGAAGAAGTATTTCTGAGTGGGGAGCATTGGTCTTTTTTGCTACTAAGGCTGACGGTTATCTTCTTCTATGTGTGGATTATAGGGAGCTGAATAGGTTCACAAAGCAAAATCGTTAACCACTTCCTCGGATAGATGATTTGTTTGATCAATTGGTAGGGGCATATTTATTCACTCAGTTGGACTTAGCTATCGGTTTTCATCGGTTGTGCGTAGCATAGGATAGCATTGATAAGACGGCATTTTAGACTCCTGATGGCTTTTCTGAGTGGCTGGTTATGCCTTTTGGGCTGACCAATGCACCAGCGCATTTCATCGAGTTAATGAGTAGAGTATTTAGAGACGTGCTGAGTAAGTCTATGGTGGTTTTTATGAATGATCTTCTTGTCTTCTCGAGGAGTTAGGATGATCGTGTTTTGCATTTAGGAGAGGTTCTCCTTACTCTCCAAGCTCATAAGCTTAAGGAAAAATTCTCCAACTGTCATTTTTGGTGGAGAAAGGTGCGTTTTTTAGTGCACAAGATCTCAAAGGAAGGGTTAGCTATTGATCCCACCAAGGTGGTGGATGTACAAGATTGGAAAATCCCAAAGAACCCAATAGAGGTGAGGAGTTTTCTTTGTCAAGTGGGTTACTATAAGAAGTTCATTAGGGACTTCGCACGGATCTCTACACCATTAACCCGACTAACCAAGAAGAAATTGGCTTTCTCTTGGATTGCAAGGATGCTTTTCAAAGGTTAAAGAAGGCTCTCACCAGTGCACCAGTTTTGACATTACTCGACAGTTCTAAGATATTTACAGTATATACTGATGCTTGTGGGACTTGATTAGGCGCAATATTGATGCAATAGATATGGTAGTGTGCTACGGTAGTAGGTAGAGGGCGTTGTTGAATCCTTTATTTGTAGAGTGTCAAAGTTTGGAGTTTTTATCCACATTCGATTTTAGACCATCTAGGGAATATACTCTAGGATTATTGGCTTTGTTGGATGTTCGATCTACCTTGATTAAGTAAACCAGGACAAGGTAGAGAGAGGATCCAGATCTTGTGGATATCATGATAGATTGAGTAGAGGAGAGATGTCTAAATGTATTCTCAGATTTCTATGGATTTTAGAGGTTGGCTTTGGTATAATGGCAGAATATGTATACCCTGCATGGATGATTTGACAAGTGAGGTGTTTGCCAAGGCACATCACACTCGGATGACCATCCATTCGGGTGGTGATAAGATGTATTATGATATGAGGAGTCTTCTACTGGATGGGTATGAAGAAAGACGTGGCTGAATATGTGGCTAGGTGTGTGACTTATCAAAGAGTAAAGGCAGAGCAGAAGAAGCCCAGTCGATTGCTTCAGCCTTTGGATATTCCATTATGGAAACGAGAGAGCATTTCTGAAAGGCAACATTAGCTTTTGGGTAATCATGGACTAACTTGCAAAGAGTGCTCATTTCATCCCAATTAAGAGTAAGAGGACATCGACATGTTTAGTTTCTGTATATGTGCATGAAAAAATTTGACTTCATATGGCATCTTCGAGTATTGTCAATGATAGAGACTCATCTTCACTATTGAGTTTTGGAGAAGTCCACAAGAAGCTTGGGGAACACAACTCGGATTAAGCACGGCTTATCACCCTTAGACGGAAGGACCGACTGAGAGGGTGAATATATGATTTTGACGAACCTACTGAGGCTGTGTATCTTGGATTTTGGAGGGAACAATTGCCCCATATAGAGTTTGCTTATAATAATAGCTTTCAGGATAGCATTGACATCGTATCCTTTGAGGCATGTATGGATGATCTTGTAGATCTCTGACATGTTAGTGGAAAACAACGGAATGATAAATTTTTGGGCTAGATATTATGAGAGAGACCTTCGATAAGATTGATTTGACTATGAGGAGGATAAAGGCGGCATGAGATCGTTAAAAGTCTTACGTAGGTAAGAGAAAGACTGAACTATAGGTTGGTGTTGGAGATTTGGTTTTCGTCAAGGTATTGCTATTAAGAAACATGGTGAGATTTGGCTCTATAGGAAAGTTAGCACTGAGGTTCGTTTGGCCATTCTCGATCATAGAGAGAGTGTGGCAGATGGCATATAGGGTTTTGCTACCACAGAGGCTTTTAGGTGTTCATGACGTATCCAAGTTTCGCACTAGCAAAAGTTATTACACGACTCAACAATAATAGTAGAGCCTAACACAATAGAGGATGTGGAGATTTAGCGAGAGGCATCTATTCAATGAATAACTACGCTGAACCTAGAATTTAAGACCAAAAGGCTAAGGAATAAGGAGGTGAAGCTGGTAATGGTTTAGTGGGGAGATGATTCCAACGAAGCATTTGGGAACCAGAGGAGAAGATGCGTATTTCCTATCCTTATCATTTTGTCGATACGCTTCGATCTTTTTCCATCTTTTGAGTATTGAATAATTTCTACCTTCCCATTCCTTTGAATCTGATTTTAGGAGAAGCCTATGGGTGGTACGATAAGATTGAAACATGTTGTAACACCCGAATTTTGAATGGTCAAATTAACTAAATTTAAGAACACTAAATTTTTAAAGGAGGAATGAAGGGAAATGGGTTGCGCCATCGCGATCGTCTCGGAATTCTGCTTGAGATAGAGTCCGAGTTTGCGTAAATCGGACTTCGTATGAGGAAGCAGAAAATTCAAATTTCGAAATTTGCAGGTACCCGGGCTGGGAGGGAAAATTCCCGCCCAGGATCCAGGTCGACCTGGGGGTCGACCTGATCGGATAGGTCGACCATAGAGTCACCTGGGGGTCGACCTCCCCCCATATAGGTCGACCTGGGGGTCGACCTGATCGGATAGGTCGACCATAGAGTCGATCTGGGGGTCGACCTCCCCCCTTTATAGGTCGAACCTAGTTTGGCCAGTTTTGCTGCTAGTGCGATTTTTGGGCTTGGACGATTTTTGATGGTCCAGATTAGTTCTAGGGTTAATCCTAAGGCCTAAATAACTTCCTACACCTATAAATATGTCATCAACCTAACCCTAATTCATAAAATAATTTCTAAGACACCATTATGCTGTCAAACTCTCTCTCCTAAACCCTAGCCGCATCCTCTAATCAAATCTCAAGTGTTCATACACAATTCAAATCAAAGTTTAGAGCTTCAATAACAATTAAAGAAGATCAATCAACATCACTGCAACGTTTCTACACCAATTTCAATTCTTTAATCCTTTTCTTAAGCCATGAAAGGTGAGTACGGTGATTTTCACAATATAATGGGATTAAAAGTAACATGATGAAGTTGTAAAGAAGATTCATATGTATGTATGTAATTTAAATCTCATCCAAGTTTTCACCTTTTGATCCATGTCATCATATGCCTATGTTTCTATGTAAAGTTCATACCTTCTATCAGTTTATTCATGTTAAATCTTTTATTATGCCTCTATGCCAGTCTATATGCCTCTTTATTTCATGATGATGTTTTATTCCAATTTTCTATGACTTGATTCTCTATTCTTACCCCTATTCCCTTTATTTGTGGATCTAGGCTACCTTCGAGCCTATATTAAAAATACGCGCGAATGCAAATATGTGGGAACAATGGGGAATATTTGGAATATGGGAAATTTGGAAAATTGGATATTATTGGATAATTGGATAATATGTGAAATTGGCATATTTGGGTATAAATTACATGGAATTGATGAAATTGCCTATAATTGGAAATTTGTAATTGAGGCTAATTAATATGTAATTAGTATAATTAATGACAAGTTGAAATAGGCAAAAGTGTAAACATGATATGTTGAATTGGAAACACATGACATGAAAATTGGCGTATGGGTGAAATACGATTATTAATAAACCTTTGACACGAGGTTAGGCACAATTGTGGTGTAAGACTGCCCAGAACCGCCCGGTAAATCCAGCTGCCACAATTGGACGTCTAATGTGAGAGGTCAAAGGCATGAATTGTAGGCGTAACGATGGGTGACATGAGGTTAGACCCAGTTTATGGCGTAAGACTGCCCGGAACCGCCCGGTAAATCCAGCGGCCACAAAGTGTTTGGTCTAATGTGGGAGGTCATGCACCGTTCGTCATAAGGAATGAATTAAAAAACACTAACAATAATAAGACATGGGTATGGTTAGAGGGTTAAGTGGGGTGACATGTAAATTATGACATGTAAATATGGACTTAACCGGAATAAGATAAGGCATGTAAATTATGACATGTAAGTATGGACTTAACCGTAGCATGTGTAAGACATGGACATTTAAATTAAAATGGTTAAGTGGGAGAAAAACCTAGTGGGGGCCAAGCATAGGTGGGACGCTTGTGTCGGATGGGAACCCGTTTGAGTATCTAATTGGGCCCGGTACTAGGCCGGGGTTGGGACATGCTTACTGGGATTGAATATAAGAGGTCAAAACATGAATAGCGGTGGCAACGCAAGTCCAATGGGTTCATGTACGTGCATAGGTCCGGGCTGATAGGTAAGACGTTGTTGCATCGTGTAGGTATGGACGTGCATTGCATGTTGGTATCGGGGTTGCCACTTTGGGGAGTGATACACCCCATTGTGGGGCCAGCACGGGCGCCTACGGGGTTTAGGGAGCCGATCAAATTGGTAGAATAAGGGTACCTTAGCGGTGGTAGGGCAAGCCGGCACCTACGATAGCAGCTGGGTACAAGTAACTACCAAGTTTGTCATGTGGGTACGGTTAGTGGGAAGGGATCAACCTTGAGTAAAAGAGACTAGTAGATATGCGGTGTAATTAAGTAATGTGGTGTAACTTAGCAAAAGTGCAGTGTAACGAAATACATGTTAGCTGAGTTGGATAGTCCTTTGGGTGCTAGTCTGATGTTGACTTCGGTCTTCGGGGTTAGTACTTGGAGGGTTGTTCGCTTAGCCAAGGTGTAGGATTGTCTTAGTACTTAGGAACGAAATCATCTTGTCCATCCTTTTTATCTACCTTATCTAAGTTACCGCCATATCAAGATGCCTATTTATGCCTTGATCATTTACCTTACCTATTATTTGTTAAAATTACTGGGCTCGCTAGACTTTATGTCTGACCCGTTTGTTTCCACCTCTTTTCTTTCCTTCCCTCCCCCCCCCCCCCCCACTCAGGTTTGCAAGGAGGGAATACTACAGCTTAGTGTCGATTTCTTTCAGTTGCTTGAAAAGAGTAAATGTATCGCTTTGGACTCTCTCATCTTTATGGCTTTGCTTATGCTCAGTGGGGATTTATGCATTTATGTTATTTAAGTATTTGCTTCTTTATGTACTTTGAAATTTTTGGAAAAGATTATTGATCCTGTTGTAATGGTTTTGGAAACTACTTATGTAAGCTTGTTTTGAGTTATAATGCTATGAAATAAGTTTTATCTTCCGTTGTGTTGTTTTATTTATTTATTCTTGTAATTTATCTGTTCTATACAACAATGACGCTTCATGGACATTGATGCATTCCCTTTGTGAGTGACATTAATGGACATGGGGTGTTACACATGTTGTAACAACCCGTAGTTTTGAATAACATGTTATAACATAAATCGAGGCAAAATTAAACTGTAAAATCTGAATCAAGGGAAACGGGCTGTGCAATTGCGTTCGTATCGGAAAAATACGCGAAATAGAGTCCGAGTTTTCGAAAATCGGAGTCTGTATGACCAAGATATGGCCTCGCAAAGTTTCACGAAAAATTCAAATTCAAAACAGATTCAAAAATTTCAGAAAATCAGAAGTGGCGGGAAAATTCCCGCCAGACCCAGGGGGGTCGACCTGGGGGTCGACTGGGAAGTCGACCTCCCCCCGCCCAGGTCGACTGGGGAGTCGACCCCAGGGTCGACCTGGGAGTCGACCTGCCTGGTCGGACCCAGGCAACTAGGTGCACCATTTTGGCTGTTTTGACCTATTTTGTTGGCTAGTGACGGGATTTGATGGCTCTGATTGAATCTAGGGTTAATCCTATGGCTAATACTATCCTAATCATCTATAAAAAAGACCCCTAAACCTAGCCTAAATCACCATTATTCAATCCTACAACTAAACTATGCCAAATTTGTTCCTCTCATGGCCTCCACTCTCATGCTAAAATTCGTAAGTCTATCTATATGAGAGATTTTGAATGCATACAAGTATTTTCAAGCTTGTATGAATGTTCTTAGTTTGCATTCAAGTCAAGTTGCAACATTTCTATTACAAAGCAAAAGTTTTTATTGATTTGGCTCAAGGGTTTTTCATTGGAGCATTCATATTTGGGTCTTTTTGGTGATTGCATAAGGGCTTCATCTCAATCTTTATAATAACTATTTATTTGTGTCTTCATAGCATTGTAAGCCCTTTTCTACTTTCTTTTTATTGAACTCTAAAGTTAAATGAATGATGCAAGTTTGGGGTTGATCATTATGATATGCAAGTTTGGTTGATCATTATGATATGCAAGTTTGGTTGATCATTATGATATGCAAGTTTGGTTGATCATTATGCTATGCAAGGTTGTTTAATCATTATGTATGACACATGTTGTTATGTTATGCAAGTTTGGGTTGATCATTATACACATGTTATCATGTTATGCAAGTTAAACTTGAGGTTGTGAGCATAAAGCTCCAAGCTTTATATTAAAGGTTGCATTTTGGCAACATGGAAGTTATCATATCCCTTATGATAACTTGCATGTGAGGCTAAATGCGAACTTCTAGCAACTTCTACATGTCATTTAGCACCAGGTATCACTCATATGCTAAGTTTGGTTTTATGCATGCTTTTGAAGCCTAATAATGCAATATGCAAGTATATGAACATATGTACATTTCATATGCCACCATGATAAACTTGTGGCTTCAACACCTTTTTGTCATGATTATGCCAAGTTCCCTATTTTATCCTTTATGCGTTGTTGCGAGTATGTAAACGATGGGATTACGTTGGGTTGGGTAAAATTATGACATGAACATGATTTTTATAACATGACGTGATATGTTAACTTGTAATTATGTTTTGGAAACATAATGGACATGACACTTAGAAAATATGAGTGTGGCCAACTCGAGGTTGGGTTGAGTTTGTAGCATAAATCTACCCGGACCCGCCCGGCTTAACTAGTGGCTACAAACAATAGGACCCAATGTGAGAAGTTGGTCATGTTGTGCTCGAACCCGAGGTTAGACCAAGTTGTGGGGTAAAGCTACCCGGACCCGCCTGGCTTAACTAGTAACCACAACAAAGTCTAATGTGAGAGGTTAAAGCACATTAAGTTAATTAATGCCTCCTGATTAGGGTTAAGTCATGGTCCACTTAATACTTAATCAATTTGGGCTGGATGGGTTAATCGGGGTTAAGTCATGAACCTTGGGTACACTTAACAAATTTAATCCACGTTTGGATCGGGTTAACCACATTTAACCCGTTAAGGAAACCCTAGTTGCGTGGTCCTTTTCAGCAGTAACCCTCTTGACAGTATCATAAGACCCTAGGACTAGGCTAGGGTGGGGCACGATTACTGGGCTGACATGTAAGCGACCAAAACGACGGCTGAGTAGGTACGCCGGTGTAGGTCCATGCGGACTATGGTCGTGCACATAGTCCGGAGTTGGAGAATCAGGCACGTGTACCAGTAGATCTAGACTGTGCATACTTGATTGGTGTCCGAGGTCTACACCCTAGAACTTGATACACCCTGGGGTGGGCCTAGCGCAGTTAGCTACATTGCATGTTTGGGCCGTATGACACCGACACTTGACGAGTTAGGCTTATAGGGAGCCGATCGACTAGACCGTATAGTTGGACCTTGGTTATTAAAGGAAGAAGCTGCTTATTGGTGGGAGGTCACCAATGCTATGAGGCCTATAGAGACTTGGGCCGACTTTAGGACAAGATTTGGGCTTAAGTTTCTATCATCAGCTGAGGCGAATTTGCAATTGGAGAAGTTTATATCTTTGAAGCAAGGGGACATGACAGTGAGGGAGTATGTGAATGAGTTTAACAAGCTCGCCCAATTCGGTTTGGACATGATTAATACTCCCCAGAAGAAGGCCTTGCGCTTTGCACGAGGGTTGAACGAGCCATTACAAGGTTTAGCCCTATCTCATATACCCATGGGGGCCACTTTCGAAGGTCTAGTAGACATGGCATTGCTTCAAGGAGACGATAAGAATGGCAAGAAGGAAGTCAAGGCTAATGAGACTCAAGCCAAGAAGACAGACTCCAAGTGGGGAGGAAATCAGAGCAATCAGAACAACAAAAACAACAAGAACAACAAGGGCAACAAGGCCAAGGCAAAGGACCCAAGAAAATGCAACTACTGTGGGATTGTTGGGCACATAGCTAAAGACTGTAGAAAGAAGAAGAGGAAGACGGGCGAATGCTTTCATTGTGGAGAGACCGGACATTTTAGCAAGGATTGCCCCCAAGAAGCAAGGGCAGAATCAGCGTGCAGGACCTTCTGGAGGGCAAGTGCATGCTCTCAACACAGCTCCAGCTCAGGATCGAGGTAGTATTTCTGTAGAAAGTCTTGTTTATATTTCTGATTATCCTGTTCGCACCTTATTTGATTCTGGCGCATCGCATAGTTTTATCTCTTCTGACATTATTGAAAGTTTGCACCTAAGTACTAGCCTAGTTGAGGATCCCGTTTGTGTTTCAAATCCAATTGGGGGTTCCGCCCATCTATCTATGATTTGTGTGGATTTGAAGATTTCTATCTTGACTGTAGAATTCACGTGTAATGCTTATGTTCTCGGGTTCACGGGATATGGGTTGATCTTGGGCATGGATTGGTTGTCCAGTTATGGAGCCATTCTCGATTGTGAATATAGGGTGGTGAGGCTCATGACTCACCTCGGTAATCCCCTAGAAATTTCTTGTAACCCTAAAGGTCCCATCATGTTATGTTATCTTGAATCTCTCGACTCGTCCATCGATGATCTGCAATCTGTAAGGGTGGTCCGAGACTATCCTGATGTCTTTGAAGAAGTTAAGGGGTTACCCCCTAAACGAGAGATAGATTTCCACATTAATCTAGTTGATAATGCCAAGCCAGTATCATTGCCCGTTAGGCACATGGCCCCTCGTGAAAGAAGGGAGCTCAGTAAGCAAATCAAGGAGTTGCTTGAGAAGAATTTTATTAGGCGAAGCATTTCTGAATGGGGTGCTCCGGTGGTATTCGCTACTAAGGCGGATGGTTCGCTTCGTCTGTGTGTTGATTATCGAGAATTGAACAAGCTGACAAAGAAGAATAGGCACCCGTTACCGAGGATTGATGATCTCTTTGACCAGCTTGTTGGTGCTTCTGTTTTCTCTCAGCTCGATCTAGCCACCGGATTCCATCAGCTTAGAGTAGCTGAGGATAGTATTGATAAAACTGCGTTTAGGACTCCAGATGGATTCTTTGAATGGCTTGTCATGCCATTCGGTTTGACTAATGCACCAGCCTACTTCGTAGACTTGATGAGTAAGGTGTTTAGGGAGTTCCTCAACAAGTTTGTTGTTGTCTTCGTGGATGATATTCTGATCTTCTCAAAGGATGAGGAAGAGCATGCTAGACATCTGAAGGAAGTGATGGATACGCTTAGAGCGCATCAGTTGAAAGCCAAGTTCTCCAAATGTCATTTCTGGAGAAAGGAGGTTCGGTTTCTTGGACATATAGTTTCTAAGCAAGGCATAGCGGTGGATCCCGCGAAAGTGGTTGTGGTTCAAGACTGGAAGACTCCGAGGAATGCAACTGAAGTAAGAAGCTTTCTCGGTCTGGCGGGCTACTATAGGAAGTTCATCAGGGACTTCGCTAAGATTTCGGCCCCTCTTACTAAGTTGACGAAGAAGAACTTAGTCTTTGCATGGGACTTGGAGTGTGAGCTTGCTTTTCAAAAGCTCAAAAGAGCCCTAACCTCAGCTCCAGTTTTAGCATTACCCGATAGTGGTAAGATGTTTACCGTGTACACAGATGCATGTGGCACGGGGTTAGGTGTTGTTTTAATGCAAGAGGGAAGAGTGATATGTTATGGGGGTAGGCAACTTAAAGTTCATGAGAAGAACTATCCCACTCATGATTTGGAGTTAGCAGCGATCGTCTTTGCACTCAAATCCTGGCGCCACTATCTTCTAGGCGAAAGGTTTGAGTTGTATACTGATCACAAGTCACTCAAGTACCTCTTCTCGCAGAAGGATCTGAATCTAAGGCAGCAAAGGTGGATGGAATTCTTGGCAACCTTTGATTTCACGACGGCTGTTGAGTCGATGACGGGTTCATTAGCATCCCTTGAGCTTAGACCCACACTTCTTGACAAGTTGGGGCTTCGCAGAAGGAAGATCCACAGATAGTCGAGGTCATGGATAAGTTGATTCGTGGTGAGACATCTAGTCACCTTGCCAGGTATACTATTGATGATAAGGGTTGGCTAAGGCGTGATGGAAGGCTATGCGTTCCACAAGTAGGAGATTTGGTGCATAAAGTTCTTGAAGAAGCACATCACTCGAAGATGACTATACATCCGGGAGGAGATAAGATGTATAGAGATATGAAGCGCATTTTCTTTTGGGCCGGAATGAAGAAAGATGTGGTAGAGTATGTTTCAAGGTGCATGGTGTGCCAACAAGTGAAAGCCGAGTCGAAGAAACCAGGTGGGCTATTACATCCATTGGAGGTCCCGCAATGGAAGTGGGAAAGTATTTCTATGGATTTTGTGGATGGATTGGCTAGGTCAAGGAGAGGGAACACAAGCATATGGGTCATAGTTGACAGACTTACGAAGAGTGCTCACTTCATCCCAGTAAAGAGCAAGAGGACCGCATCAGGGCTGGCATCTATTTATCTTCGAGAGATAGTACGGTTGCATGGAGTCCCTTCTAGCATAGTTAGCGATCGTGACCCAATTTTCACTAGCCAGTTCTGGAACAGTTTGCAAGAAGCGATGAGTACGCGATTGAATCTGAGTACAGCCTATCACCCCCAGACGGATGGACAAACCGAAAGGGTGAATAGAGTGCTAGAAGATCTCTTGAGGCTTTGTGTTCTCGACTTCGGTGGTACTTGGGAAGACCACCTTCCTCTTGTAGAGTTCGCTTATAATAATAGCTATCAAGCCAGCATAGGGATGGCACCATTTGAAGCTTTGTATGGGAGGCCGTGTAGGTCACCTTCTTGTTGGTGGGAGACAACAGATAGACTTATACTTGGGCCCGATATGATACGGGATACATCCGAGAAAGTTGAATTAGTGAGAAAAAGGATGAAAGCGGCCCAAGATAGACAGAAATCCTATGCTGAAAAGCGAAGGGCAGATTTGGAATTCGAAGTGGGAGACATGGTTTTCGTGAAGGTTTCTCCTTTGCGTAATGTGGTACGTTTTGGAGCAGTGGGGAAGCTGGCACCAAGGTTCGTAGGACCCTTCCCTATCATAGAAAGGATTGGAAAGATGGCCTATAAGGTGGAATTGCCCGAAAAGTTAGCCGGAGTGCATAATGTCTTTCATGTCTCGCATCTCCGAAAGTGCCTACATGAATCCGCTGAGGTGGTTGAACCAAGCATTCTTGAAGACATTGAGGTAGAGAAAGAGGCAACCTTGAGAAGAGCTCCGATTCGTATCTTGGGAACAGAGATCAAGAAACTAAGGAATCGAGAAGTCAAATTGGTGAAAGTTCAGTGGGGTGAAGCCGACGAAGATGCAACTTGGGAAACCGAGGAGAAGATGCGTGGGCTTTATCCATTTCTTTTTTAGGGTACATTCTCGATCTCTTTTCCTAATTAGCATATCTTTCTTTTTATCCATGTTTATCTTGTTATCTCGTTAAACTTGTCATGAGAACCTTAGGAAGAAACCCTTTGGATGAAACATGTATTTGAAACATGTTATGCTTGATGGTTGCAAGTGGTTGCAAGTGTTTGCACGTGGATACTCGTGGATGCATAATACACATTAGGCACTAAGATCGGCTCACACACTTTCATGTTGCATATGCATGAGTGTTTATGCTTATTCATGGATGAAAACTTGTTATGCTATCACGTGGATGTTGCATATGGATGAATGATATGTGCACTCATGTAGAGATTATAAATTATGTTAGGAATTTGCATACATATGGACTCATTTCACTAACATGCTTTGCATTAAGGAGGTTTACTGTATCAGTAACCGCCTGATTTTTGCATTAGATAAGTACATATACACACACCTTTGCATATGATCATACAACATTTAGAATCCTTTAAGGACAATGACTGCACGTGGATGATGTTTTGAGTAGATGGATGATGGATGGTAGGATACGTTCTTCCTAACTTGGAGATTTCGGGGACGAAATCCTTTAAGGAGGGGAGAATGTAACAACCCGTATTTTTGAATAACATGTTATAACATAAATCGAGGCAAAATTAAACTGTAAAATCTGAATCAAGGGAAACGGGCTGTGCCATTGCGTTCGTCTCAGAAAAATACGCGAAATAGAGTCCGAGTTTTCGAACATCGGAGTCCGTATGACCAAGATATGGCCTCGCAAAGTTTCACGAAAAATTCAAATTCAAAACAGATTCAAAAATTTCAAAAAATCAGAAGTGGCAGGAAAATTCCCGCCAGACCCGGGGGGGTCGACCTGGGGGTCGACTCGGGAGTCGACCTCCCCCCCAGGTCGACTGGGGAGTCGACCCCAGGGTCGACCTGGGAGTCGACCTGCCTGGTCGGACCCAGGCAACCAGGTGCACCATTTTGGCTGTTTTGACCTATTTTGTTGGCTAGTGACGAGATTTGATGGCTCTGATTGAATCTAGGGTTAATCCTATGGCTAATACTATCCTAATCATCTATAAAAAGACCCCTAAACCTAGCCTAAATCACCATTATTCAATCCTACAACTAAACTATGCCAAATTTGTTCCTCTCATGGCCTCCACTCTCATGCTAAAATTCCTAAGTCTATCTATATGAGAGATTTTGAATGCATACAAGTATTTTCAAGCTTGTATGAATGTTCTTAGTTTGCATTCAAGTCAAGTTGCAACATTTCTATTACAAAGCAAGAGTTTTTATTGATTGGGCTCAAGGGTTTTTCATTGGAGCATTCATATTTGGGACTTTTTGGTGATTGCATAAGGGCTTCGTCTCAATCTTTATAATAACTATTTATTTGTGTCTTCATAGCATTGTAAGCCCTTTTCTACTTTCTTTTTATTGAACTCTAAAGTTAAATGAATGATGCAAGTTTGGGGTTGATCATTATGATATGCAAGTTTGGTTGATCATTATGATATGCAAGTTTGGTTGATCATTATGATATGCAAGTTTGGTTGATCATTATGCTATGCAAGTTGGTTTAATCACTATGTATGACACATGTTGTTATGTTATGCAAGTTTGGGTTGATCATTATACACATGTTATCATGTTATGCAAGTTAAACTTGAGGTTGTGAGCATAAAGCTCCAAGCTTTATATTAAAGGTTGCATTTTGGCAACATGGAAGTTATCATATCCCTTATGATAACTTGCATGTGAGGCTAAATGCGAACTTCTAGCAACTTCTACATGTCATTTAGCACCATGTATCACTCATATGCTAAGTTTGGTTTTATGCATGCTTTTGAAGCCTAATAATGCAATATGCAAGTATATGAACATATGTACATTTCATATGCCACCATGATAAACTTGTGGCTTCAACACTTTTTTGTCATGATTATGCCAAGTTCCCTATTTTATCCTTTATGCGTTGTTGCGAGTATGTAAACGATGGGATTACGTTGGGTTTGGGTAAAATTATGACATGAACATGATTTTTATAACATGACGTGATATGTTAACTTGTAATTATGTTTTGGAAACATAATGGACATGACACTTAGAAAATATGAGTGTGGCCAACTCGAGGTTGGGTTGAGTTTGTAGCATAAATCTACCCGGACCCGCCCGGCTTAACTAGTGGCTACAAACAATAGGACCCAATGTGAGAAGTTGGTCATGTTGTGCTTGAACCCGAGGTTAGACCAAGTTGTGGGGTAAAGCTACCCGGACCCGCCCGGCTTAACTAGTAACCACAACAAAGTCTAATGTGAGAGGTTAAAGCACATTATGTTAATTAATGCCTCCTGATTAGGGTTAAGTCATGGTCCACTTAATACTTAAACAATTTGGGCTGGATGGGTTAATCGGGGTTAAGTCATGAACCTTGGGTACACTTAACCAATTTAATCCACGTTTGGATCGGGTTAACCACATTTAACCCGTTAAGGAAACCCTAGTTGCGTGGTCCTTTTCAGCAGTAACCCTCTTGAAAGTATCATAAGACCCTAGGACTAGGCTAGGGTGGGGCACGATTACTGGGCTGACATGTAAGCGACCAAAACGACGGCTGAGTAGGTACGCCAGTGTAGGTCCAGGCGGACTATGGTCGTGCACATAGTTCGGAGTTGGAGAATCAGGCACGGGTACCAGTAGATCTAGACTGTGCATACTTGATTGGTGTCCGAGGTCTACACCCTAGAACTTGATACACCCTGGGGTGGGCCTAGCGCAGTTAGCTACATTGCATGTTTGGGCCGTATGACACCGACACTTGACGAGTTAGGCTTATAGGGAGCCGATCGACTAGACCGTATAGTTGGACCTTGATTTAGGTCATCTCATGACATGTTAGAATGCTAGTACACCCGTGGTGCAAAACTTAACCTTGATCATGCGATGCCACCTTTTGTCTATCTTGTAAGTTAATCATCATGCCAGTTAACTTTACTAGTTCGTAAACAGATAGTAGTAGGGCTTAACAGTCTTTTTGACTGGCCTGTTTTCTTTCGCCTCTTTTCTTCCGTTTCCCCCCCTCAGGTTCTCACGGTGGGAACATTGGAGCTTAGCTTGGATCTTTACAGCTTGCTTACTGGATTTGCTCATGTACGGTTTTGGACATTGAGCTAGCTATGGTTTATCACTTCACTTTGGGGATAGTACTTTATGTATTTCAGTTTTTCAGTTTATGCTTTTCTCTAGACTTTGTTTGTTGGAAAATAATGACTAAGTACTTTGTTGTAACTTAACTATGGTTTTGGAAATGCAAGTTTTATCGGCTGCTTTATTACTCTGTTTTACTTATATGTTCTGTCTTGTGATATATGCATGCATGTTTACCTTGTTTAACGCCATTCCAAAGCTAGTGTCCTTGCAAGAGTGGCACTGGCGGAGGTGGGGTGTTACACATGTTGTTGGAATATGTTATGTTTGATGTTTGCAAATGGATGCATATTCACACACTAGGCACTATGGGGCGACCGACTAATATGACACTTACATATGCATATAGATGTCTGTGCATTTTTTTTTATTTCTATGGTTGTAACTTATGGATGCTATCATATGGTTATTGCATATGGATGATGTTCATGCACGCATGTAGAATCACCTGTTATCATTAGGATTTTTGCAGACATTTGGATGCATGGAACAAACATAATTGGATAAAAAGAAGGTCAACTGAATTAGTAGACTGTCTAATATTTTGCATTAGTTAGGGTCATATACACTACACTATTGCATAAGTACATAGATTGCATCAGAAAAATTAAGGACAATGAATGCCTATGGATGATGGATGAGTAGATAATTGTAGATATTGTTGTGGAAACACTTATCTTATTCTTCTTCTTAGAGATTTAGGGAATGAAATCCTTTATGAAGGGGAGACGTAACAACCCAAATTTTAATACAAAATGATTAACAAACAAATTAATAAGTTAAATTATATGTTGAAAAATAATGGGAAACGAGGATTGTGCCACTGTATCCAATATGATTTTCTATTTTAGCTTGATATTTGGTTTGTGTAAAACAGACTTAAAACGAAGGAGTTTTGGCGATTTGAAATTAGAAATTTAATTTAAAAATAATAATAATAAACATTACTGGGACGACCCAGTCCCATGCCAGGTCGACCGGTCCAGGCCATGGGTGAGTCGACCACTGTCTCGACCCAGCTGGGTGCTAGGTCAACCCAACTAGTTACCAGATATGATATCGTTCCTGACACGAAATAGAAGAACTGTCACGATTTTTCGGGCTAAACTAGGTCTAACGTGTTCACTCCAGATTTGCTGATGTGACTCATCTCCAACTATAAATAAACCTCTACCCTATCCTCATTCCATACAACTAATCACTTCTCCCTTATGCCAATTTTCTTTCTAGGAGTAATGGAGTTTTAAAATAAAATATTTTATATACACATATTCTGGAGGATTACATACACACATATTCTAGAGATTCTGCCGAGGCCACAAGAGAGGCAATTCAAGGTGACATTTTGGGATTATTTCATATTTCTTAATAAGTTAGGGAAAATTGGAATAATGCTAGTTGTAGCTGTAATCATGTTTTCAAATTTGATTCTTACATATCTATTTATTGTTTCGGCTTATTCCAATTTTTTGTATTTCCTTTTATAAGAAATGTTCTATAATATTTCTATCTATTTTTACAATTTCTATTTGATTAATATTTAGAATACTATAAATTGTTATTCTCGTATTCCTTTTCCCTTTTCTTATTCTGGTTTTTCAGTTTATTTTGGTTATGCCCAAATATGCCTAAAAGGCATTTTTCTAACTACCTACGACTGATTAATTTTATTTTATTCTATGCACATCAACTGATTATTATTCTTTTATTTTGCGCATGTTTCGGAAAAATTTAATTGAATTTGGGCTAATTTGGCATATCTATACCAAAATAAAAAGGGAATAATTAAATTGAATAAAAGCAAACTTGATATGGATTGTAAAAAGGCTATGGGATAGAATATGATGGAAAATCTGATTGCAACCTATATTTGCATAAATAATATGGACTGAGAACCATGATAAACCTAAATAGTTTATTTGCAAATATGAGAGAGGAACAATTAGGCTTGACATAAAAATAAACTTATATTGGGTATTAATTTATAAGCCTTATTCTGTCGTGCCGTGTGATTTGAGGTTATTATTATTCTATAGGGCCATGTGAGACGGCATTATTATTATTATTATTATTATTATTATTATTATTATTATTATTATTCCATGAGGCCATTTGATTTGGCGTTATTATCATCTATGGAGCTATGTGATTTTGTTTATTATTATAATTATTCTATAGGTTCATGTAAATCAACATTATTCTATGGTAAATAATTAACTGATAGGCTTAATTAGATTTGAAATTAAAAATGACATTAAATCAGCCTAATTTTTGAAGTGAATCTATTGTAATGATCTATGGAGGGTCAAATCAATAGGGATTTGGACCGAGTATAAATTGTCTGTTGGGGATCCATAACATACATCTTATTTTTTTATTATATACGGTCTCACATAGGAGGCGAGGGCACGCATCATGCTGTGGGAGATAGTTAGATGGTCCGAATTTGTTGTGGGCACGGGTATGTTCCGGCGGGTCAACGTGCATGTATTGGTCCGATGAGGGGAAATAAGAAACTGTAATGCATGTCATTAATGTTATGTCTTTTTGCTGATGGGGTTGGGCCTGATAAACCCAAACCCATAGTGCGCATAGATTATCATTCTACGATACAAGCAATCGATCGATGGGTAGTATTAGGATACTTCTTCGTAATTATTTTATGTTCATAAACTGTAGATGCACAAAACAGTCACCAACCAAATTCTGTTGAATGAGAAAAGTCAATTCTATCCATAACCTTTTATGTTCACTTTTAGGTGTATATAGACACTTACTATATGACAATAGTACTGTTTTACCTATTTTCCTTTGCTTATTCAATCGTTCTAATAATCGTAATAGGTCACTAGATTTTATGTTTAACCCATTTTCCTTCCTTCTTTCCTTTTTCTTCCCCCAGGCTCACAGGGAGGAAGTGCGTCATTCAGATTTTTTTTGTTGATTCTATCTTCGAGGATTCTTGTACAAGATGTATTGCTTTTTGTTTCTTTACCATGTTTTGGTTGTATCTTTTGACTACTTGGGGAATATTATTACTACGTACTCTGATGTTGTTTTTGACTGAAATTTTTGAGACATGATATTTTGATACAATTTGGTTTTGTTGAAATAAACTGTTTGAAATAAATGTAAATTGTATTCTTCTTCCTCTATACATTCATTTATTTATGTCTGGTGAAATCTTAGTTTCTCTGGTAAATTTATGTCTTTATACCTACAATGCTACATATTTCTTAATGGGATTCTATTTTTGGATAACATTAAGATGTGCGTGTATTTCATAAGATCTATTGTTGAAAATCCAAAAGAAACCATTCAAAATAATATTGTTTTGGAACAAGAAAGAAGTGGTTACGGTAGTGCAAGTAAGACAAAAAAAAGTCAAAATAAAGGAAAGGGTGAACGAGATAATTAGCGGTTTAAAGCTTTAGCACTGAAGGAGTACACACCATTTAAAAATAGCTTAGAGAATATCTTCATGGCCACAAAAAGGATCGAATGCTATCTATAACCAACCATCATGGGAGAAATAGAAGAACAAAAACATTCTAGAAAGTATTTATGTTTCCATGGAACATGTAGACCTAACTCAAATGAGTTTAATCGCTTAAAAAACTAAATCAAACACTTAATAAAATAAAAAAATCTCCAAAAAAATGCGTATACAAGCCATAGAAGGCGATTCCACCACCTCCTAGTGATGATGGGAAGATATTATCAATATGATCTTTGGTGAACTACAGCCAGTTGAAAAGAGCACGGTGAGATGAAAATGTATGCTAGTGCACTCAATTATGCATCAAAAGTCAAAAAATTTGTGGTAATCGAAGATGAATTCCTAATGAAGCTTGGAACCCCAATGAAGCATCGAACATCAAGGAAGCAACAAAGGACGTTTAATAGAAATCTTATATTCAGTAGAAGAGATGCCAAAGTCAATAAGGTTTAGGCTGTTGACCTAGTGGTTGTTACAATTAGGGTTAGACCAGTGTAGTTAAAATATTTCAAGTTGATAGTGGCCCCTCAGTAAACATCTTGTTTTGCAGATACTTTAAGCCAGTGAAGCTTTCCACGAAAAACGTACCAAATGCTAATTGAAGATTTAAGTATGCACCATATGACAAAAGAAACCTATTAGGACATCAGTTTACCTATTGATTTGGGAGAAGGGGAACGAAGGTTGGTGCTTGTTCAGACTTTCATTACTATGAATGAGATGTCTACTTGCAATGCTTTTCTAAGGTGACTAACTTTAACTGACTTCAAAAAAGAAATGGCCTCATGGTGTTTGATAATGAAAATTTCCATATAAAATGAGGGTGGTGTTGTTAAAAGTGATTAAAATAATGCTAAAGAATGTTATATCGCTAACCTGTGAGAGTCATGGATAAAGAGTATGGAAAGAGTGTGAGGGATCCCTCCACATTCGAGATCCTTACACATAGCAACTACAGAGGAGCCCTTGCTGTAAAGAACATAGTTGCATTAATAAGACTATGAACAATCGAAAGAAGAGTGCGAGGGATAATGGGTGGGATTAACTTATATTATAGTTTTGATTCCTATAAATATGAAAGACTCAAATTGTGTAATGCAAATTGGATCACAGCTTATGCAAAAGATACAAAGAGATCTGATTATTTCTATTGGGAAAAACTAGATGTATTCACATGGAGTCACACTAACATGTGCAGAATATCATTGAGGTTAGTGAGTTAAGAGATGAATCTGGATCTCTGCTTCAGTCCGTTTAAGTACTCGGAATGATTAATTACATCAAAAGAAGAAGTTGATAAACTGGTCGCAAGTGGATTTGTGAGAGATGCAACATTTTATGACCGGTGATCTAATTATGTACCGGTAAAAAATGTGAGTGGCAAGTGGAGTATTCACATGGACTACTTGGTTCTCAATAAAATTTTCCCCAAAGATAGCATTCTACTTTCTGAAGTTGATGAACTCAGCTATGGGACTATGGGACATGAATTATATCACATATTGATGCCTACTCAAGATATAACCAAATATTATGCATGAATCAGATCAAGAAAACATGAATTACATCATTGATCTTGGACTATACTGCTACTGTGAATACCGTTTGATTTCAGAAATACATAAGCTACTGATTAAGATTGGTGAATATGATGCATAAGAGTCAGATCATGAAAACAATGTAAGTTTATGTTGATGATATTCTTGTGAAATATCATGTACTCAGAATTATTTGGACAACTTAACAAAATTGGTTGAAGTTTTAAGAAAATATGGAATGAAAATATACCCATTCAAGTGATCATTCGAAGTAGCATCGAGAAAATTCCTTGGATTTATTATGAATATAAGGGAATTGAAGCCAATCAATTATAAGTCACTACACCAAGAAATTTCGAATCCCTGAAGAATAAAAAGGAGCTGTGGATTTGGAAAGGAAAAATTATAGCTTTTAGTAGGTTCATTTCAAAGACTACTGACATATGCTGACATGCATACCTTTCTTTGATGCGCTAAAGAAAGGAAAAAACCTTTGAATGGAATCCAAAAATGAAAATTCCATTTATGCTTTCCAAACTAGTGGATAGTGAAAACTTGTTTATTCACTTGGCAGTGTCTCCCTATGCATTGAGTGCAACACTCATATGTAAAGAGGCATAGATTTAAAGGTCAGTCACTTGTATCATTAAGCGATCTATAGGTGTAGAGAAAACTACCTAAAGTTGGACAAACTCACTTGTTTCTTTGTGATAACCTTAAGAAAACTACAATCATATTTCCTAACCCAAATGATAAATGTGCTAATTGACGGACCCCTAAAGCAAGTGTTATTTCATCCCGAGACTTCAGGACAGGTGATAAGTTGAAATATTGAGAAGAACAAATTTGATATGACTTATTACATCATTATAGAGATAAACAGGAAGGCATTGGCTGATTTGACTAAAGAATTCACAATTAGGGATGATTAGGAAGAAGGAATGATGGTCTTGGTTACATAATAGATGTTATACACGACGGTGCACCAAATGATAATGGTTCAGGAGCTAGTCATACTTGAGTCCCTCAAAAGATGATCAGTCTGCCATGCTTTAAGATTAGAATTCCCTACCTTAAACAATGAAGTAGGATATAAGGCATTGATTTTAGGGCAGAAGATAGCAAAAGAACTAAGAATTAAAGATTTACACCTTTTTAGTGATTAGCAACTCATCATATGTCAGGTTTGGGAAAGAGTATCAAGCGAAAGATGCAAATCATTCCCTTTTCTTGTCAAAGGACAGGGAGCTACTCAAAAATCTCAAGAAATACTACACCATCAAGCATATCCTAAGAGAAGACAACATGAAAGCTAAGTCTGTGGCCAATTACGCTAGTTCTGAGGAGGAACAATTGCTAAGATTTTCTCCCAAAATAAGTTTTCACGACCCCATGCATCAATGACATGGATATGGACAAGATCCGGGAGACTACTAAAGATCCATAATCGTTGATGAACCTTTAAGTGTAGAATTCTTTTGGGTAATGTGAATGCAAGAAAGAAGCTCCATGAAAAGGTGGAGTTTTGTTATGCAGGATGAGAGACTCTACAAAATTGTATTCTCTATACCACTTCTATGATGTGTGACCATAGATGATGCCAAATGGATTCTTCTAAGGTGCATAAAGGCAGTTGCAGCAATAATTCTGTGACACCCCACTTCCGTTAATGTCACTCATTAAGAGAATGCATTATGTTTCATGAAGCGTTATAGGTAAATAGACACAAAATATTACAAGACAGATATAAAAGATAGCAGCGGAATTTCAAATTTTATTTAAAACATAATTCATAAACAACGTGGTCCAAAATATCATGAGTCTGAAACTACATAAATGCTATTACAATAATATAACTTCTATCTTGTACCATCAGAGTACATAAATACATAAAAACACAATTCCCCAAAAGAGACAAAGCTATAGTAGAGATAAGGATTTGAGCTGTACCTCAAAAGCATCTCCAAGCAAGACGATAACTAAGTCCTAACTAAGCCTGAGAATTTCCACCCTACGAACCTGGGGTTGGGGGTGGGGGAACGAAATAAAGGAGAGGAAATGAAAAGGGTCAGACATAAAGTCTTGCGAGTCCAGTTACTTTTAGCAAGTAAATAAGTAAAAGTAGCATGACAGATATATTAGGTGGATAAGAAAGATAATACCATAAATGGTAGGCATGACAAGGTAAACATGATGGAGTGTATATGCTTCTCTAAAGATTACTCTGCACTAATACTAGTATAACCAGAATGAGATAATCCCAACAACTATAAGATGGTAGACTTAGGCATACATCCAGATGTATCCTAACCACTACTCTAATCGATCGGCTTCTTACTCCGCGTAGATACTCTGTGCCGGCCCCACCATAGGATGTATTACGTCCTATAGTGGAAACCCTTCACTGATATGCACAACCATATCTACTGGTGTCACGGTCGTCTTAGCCCCCTCTGCTCGGCCCATGCACGCACATGTCCCCGGTCGGTTTGTGCCGCCCACACTGTTCTCCTCGTTTGGATCTCTTACATTCAGCCCAGTAAGCGTGCCCCAACTCCGACCTAGTTCGGAGTACTCGTTTGATACCTATTAAGGGTTACTGACTGAAACAGGTCCCACACAATATGATACATGCTCTCCCCCTTGTCTTATATCCCCACTAGGATTTCCATCGGTTATGTATACCACTAGGTGTCTTTAATTACACAACCCTGTCATTTCTATAAGTTATGCTTACCCTAAAAAGGTGTCTTTAATTGCATAACTCTAATATTTCCATTGGTTATGTATACCACTAGGTGTCTTTAATTACATAACCCTATCAAGTTAAGTTTGTGGGCCTATATGTAAATATTACCCACCCCCTCAGATTTACTTAACCCATCAATTGTTCAACCAAGTTTACTTAACCTCAACTTAAGTTTATATTCATACAATTCCATATGGGTTCAACTTGGTTAAGCATTTAAGGTTTACTACCATATTTTCATTTATGGTTACAGTATGCTAGACCTCCCACATTAAGCCTACCATTTCTGGATGCTGGACATGCCGGGCGGGTCCGTGCAGACTTATTCCACAAATCGGGCTTAACCTCGTGTCTTAGCACGTCTCATATTTGTGCACCTAGACCTCTCACATTAGATTCACCACTTGTGGTTACTGGATGTGTCGGGCGGTTACGGGCAGACTTCCACCCCAAGTTTAATCTAACCTCGTGTCTAGGTGCAATTACAGTTTCTAATTACTGTAATCCTAAGCATTTCATTATTAGCTAATTTTTACCTATGTCGTTATAGGTTTCAAGCCCCTTTTTCCCTAATTACGTTCATAGTGAATTTTATTTCCAATTTCATACACATAACCATTATTCAAGTTATGTCGAATTCCCCATTAACGAATGATGCCCAAATTCCCAATTTACAAGTTATGCCCAATGTTTTTCCCCTCGTTCCCAAACTAAAGCATTCGCACAATATAGCGACAGGCTTAGGCTCGAAGTAGCCTGACTATATAAAATAAAAGGGAAAGGGAAGATGACAGAAATAATTATTCTAACAAAACTGACATAAGCATATGATGGCACATTGATATGACGGACATATAAGCACAGATCGGTGAACTTGTGATAATAAAACAGGTTCTAACATAGTAGGGATGTCATAATAGGAATAATTAGATCTAAATAAGGATTTAGATGTCCAACTAATGACAGATCCAAATTAATCACAACGTGATAGGTACAAGGTGATCTAAATAATAAATTAGATCCATATTCAAAAGTAGATCTCACTTGATAAAGGTTGAGATTCAAGTCATCGATAATTCAGAATATCATGGGTTCACAAATTATAATAGATCTGATATGATTCAAGGATTAAACTGCACATATCCAAATTATAGTCCAATCATTTTTACTGTTTACTTATTTAAATCTAAAAGCAACTTGAAACTCACAGTGTTCGGATCTAGAACAACAGAAGGAGAAAAGCAGTTGATGATTCTCATATCTGCACTTGAATCTCTAAGTTTGATTGCAGAAGAAGAAAGAGTTTTGATTCAGTCCAGGCACCAGCAGCACTTAGGCCTCCATTGATTTCCAGTGTGAGAAAACCAAAAAATGAAGCTGTATATATAGCTGCCATCCCCCAGAATTCGATTGCCACCTCAGCCCTAGGGGGTCGACCCCCCTTTGGGGGTCAAACCATTGGTCGACACCCCCTTTGAGGGGTCGACCCCGAGGTCGACACCCCCTAAGGGGTCGAATCCCCTGGGGCGGGAATTTTACTGCCTCTTTTCTTTTGATTTTTGAATGATTTTTGATTTTTGATTTAATTATATATATATATATAATTCTCTTGCGCGTATACAAACTTCAAACCCTTATAACTTCTTCACACGATGTCCGTTTTACATAAACCAAACATCTATCTTGACCAGAATTTCGAGAAGGACGCAATGACGCAGTCTGTTTCCCTTAATTATGAATATTAAATTAATTATTATTTAAGTTATCCTCTTTTAATGTTGATAAAAATACGGGGTGTTACATTCTCCCCTACTCAAAGGATTTCGTCCCTAAAATCTCCAAGTTAAGAAGAATGTATCCTACCATCCACATCCGTCTACTCATCCATCAATCACAAGAATTTGTTGTCCTTAAAAGATTTCTACTGTTTGTATGAACATATGTAAAGGTGTGTGTATATGTCCCAATACTAATGCGAAAATCAGGCGATCTACTGATTTAGTTGATCTCCTTAATGCTATATATGTTAGTGTCATGTATCCAACATGTATGCAAATAATTCTATTATAACATGTAAGTTCTATATGTGTGCACAATCATTCATCCAAATGCAACATCCATATGATGATAAATCCATTTCCATCCATTAAAAAGAAGAAGGATGCAGTATGAGAGTGATTGAGCCGATCTAGTGCCTAATGTGTGTGTGTATGCATCCACGAGCAACCACTAGCAAGCACTTGCATCTATTTGCATCTACCAAACATAACATGTTTCAAACACATGTTTAAAATCATGGGACTCCTACCTAAAGGTCGAAGATTCGATCGATAGGACATACATAAATGATAGAAACAAGCATATACAAAAGCTTTGGAAAAGGAAGTTAAGATCATACCCTCGAAAAGAAAAGGATATGAAGCACGAATCTTGTCTTCGGTCTCCCAAGTTGCATCCTCTGGGTTATCTCCCCACTGAACCTTCACCAACTTGATTCCTTTACTGCGTAGCTTCTTAATTTCTGATCCAAGAATACGGGAAGGAACTCGTCTGACTGCCGCCTCCCGTTCCACTTTTACTTCTTCCAATAAACTCGGCTCAACTACTTCTGCTATATCATGCAAGCTCTTCCGCAGATGAGAAACATGGAAAACATCGTGAACGCTGGATAATCTCTCTAGCAACTTTACTCTATAGGCCATTTGGCCAATCCTTTCTGTTATGGGAAATGGCCCTATGAATCTTGGTGCCAACTTCCCTACAGATCCGAAGCAAGCCACAATACTTAAAGGTGACACTTTAATGAAAACCATATCTCTTGCTTCAAATTCAATGTCAGTCCTTCTCTTGTCTGCGTAGGATTTCTGCCTATCTTGAGCGGTCTTCATTCATCGTCTAATAAGATCAATCTTCTCGGACGTTTCTCTAACCATATCTGGTCCAAGCAATAGCCTTTCTATAGATTCCCACCAATAAGTTGGTGACCTACAGAGTCATTCGTATAATACTTCGAAGGGTGCCATGCCAATGCTTGCTTGATAACTGTTGTTATAGGCAAACTCTACTAAAGGAAAATGCTCTTCCCAAGTCCCTCCGAAGTCTAGGATACACAGCCTCAAAAGATCTTCTAGAACTCTATTCACCCTCTCCGTTTGCCCACTGGTCTGAGGATGATAAGTGGTGCTCAAACATAATTGTGTACCTAATGCTTCTTGCAAACTCCTCCTAAACTCACTAGTGAAGATGGGGTCACGATCGCTTACGATGCTGGAAGGTACTCCATGAAGACGAACTATCTCTCGAATATATACCGCTGCCAACCATGATGTCGTCCTCTTACTCGTAACTGGAATGAAATCGATGCTCTTAGTAAGTTTGTCTACTACCACCCAAATACTGGTGTTTCCTTTCTTTGATCTAGGCAAACCATCATGAAATCCATAGAGACGCTCTCCAACTTCCACTGTGGAACCTTCAAAGGATGAAGTAAACCACCAGGATTCTTTTGCTCAGCTTTGACTTGCTGACAAACTAAACATTGAGAAACAAACTCTGCCACATCTTTCTTTATCCCAGCCCAAAAGAAAATCCTCTTCGTGTCCCTATACATCTTATCACAGCCTGGATGAATAGCCATCTTCGAATGGTGGGCTTCTTCTAGGACTGCCTTTAGCAAACTTCCATTTTGGGGAACACAAAACATTCCATCTTGTCGCAACCACCTTTTATCGTCAATGGAATATCTATTGAGGTTACTGGAAGTCTCCCCTTTACTGAGCCTATCCAAGATGTCTGAAATCTGTGGATCATCTCGCTGCGAAGCTCCCATCTGATCCATAAGAGTAGGTCGAATCTCTAGTGATGTAAACAAACCAGGCAATAACTTGGCGGAGGGTCTAAAATCAAAGGTCATTATGAGCTCCAAGCTTTTCCTTTCCACAAATAGAGGACTTGAAGTCATCCACTGTCTACTCAGTGCGTCTGCCACCACATTACCCTTGCCAGGGGTATAAAAAATCTCAAAGTCATATGATGCTAAGAACTCCATCCACTTTTGTTGCCTCAGATTAAGATCTTTTTTGCGAAAACAAGTACTTGAGAGATTTATGATCAGTATACAACTCGAACTTCTCTCCAGGCAAATAATGATGCCACATCATAAGCGCGAATACTATGGCAACTAGCTCTAAATCATGGGTTGGGTATTTCTTCTCATGGACTCTTAGCTGTCTTCCTCTATAACATACTACCCTTCCTTCTTGCATCAGAACCGCACCAAGCCCTGTACCACATGCATTGGTGTAAACTGTAAATATTTTATTCCCATCGGGCAAGGTCAAGATGAGGGCTGTTGTCAGAGCCCTCTTCAGTCGTTGGAAAGCAACATCACAATTTATATCCTATGAAAACGCTAAGTTCTTCTTTGTCAGCCTGGTGAGTGGGGCTGATATCTTTACGAAGTCCTTAATGAACTTCCTATAATAGCCTGCTAACCCAAAAAAGCTTCTCACCTTTGTTGCATTCTTTAGAATCTGCCAGTCCTGAACTGCAACCACCTTTACGGGATCTACTGCTATCCCTTCTTTAGAAACCACATTCCCTAGGAATCTCACCTCCTTTCTCTAAAAATGGCATTTGGAGAATTTTTCCTTAAGCTGATGCGCATTAAGAGTTTTCAAAATTTCCCTCAAATGTTGAGCATGCTCTTCTTTGATCTTTGAGAAGATCAAGATATCATCATAAAAAAACCACGATAAATTTATTTAGAAACTACCGAAAGACCCTACTCATCAAATCAACAAAATAGGCGGGTGCATTCGTCAACCCAAAAGGCATTACAAGCCATTCAAAGAAACCATATGGAGTCCTAAAAGCGTCTTATCTATATTATCCTCAGCCACCCTCAACTGATGAAACCCCGTGGCCAAGTCTAACTGAGAAAATACCGAGGCACTAACTAGCTGGTCGAACAAGTCATCTATCCTCGGAAGTGGGTTCCTGTTCTTCTTGGTGAGCTTATTCAACTCTTTATAGTCCACACACAAGCGAAGCGAACCATCCGCCTTAGTTGTGAATGCCATTGGAGCACCCCATTCAGATATGCTTCACCTGATAAACCCTTTCTCAAGTAGCTCCGCAACTTGCTTGCTAAGCTCCCTCCTTTCCCTAGGAACCATATGTCACATAGGTAATGCAACTGGCTTTGCATTATCTACCAAATATATGTGAAAATCTATCTCGCGCCTTGGGGTTAAACCACGAACCTCATCAAAGACATCAAAATAATCTCGGACTACTGGAATAGATTGCAGATCATCGATAGATGCATCAACAAACTCTAGGAAACTAAGCATGATAGACACTTGCGGGTCACAAGAAATCTTGAGGGTCCTCTCATAACAGGTCAGAAGCCTAACGACCCTCCTCTCACAATCTAGAATGGCACCATACATGGTTAGCCAATCCATTCCTAGAATTAACCCATAGCCCATAAACCCAAGCACATATGCGTCGCATTCAAATTCGACACCTAACATAGATATTCTCAAACCCCGAAAAATAATAGACAAATGCGCCGAACCACCAATGGGGTTTGAGACAACCACGGGATCCACTACTATACTAGTATTTAAGTGCAGAGATTCAACCACAAAACTAGATATAAATGAATGTGAAGCGTCAGAATCGAATTGGACGACTGGAAATAGAAATCAAACCTTCCACGGAAATTTTCCTACCTCTATCTGAAGCACTGGTCGTGAGAGCATGCACCTGCCCTCCAGAAGCTCCTGCCCTTTGACCTTGTCCCTGTGATCCCTGTTTCTTCGGGCACTCCATAGAAAAGTTTCCAACCTCTCCAAAATTAAAGCAAGTATTCTTCCTTCTTTTGCAGTCCTTGACCAAGTGACCTTTTCGTCCACAACTGTGACATTTCCTCTTACCCTTAACCTTGTCATTCTTTCCTCTTTCTTCTGTTGTTGCTATCCTTTCTTAGGCCATACCTTCTTGTTTTGTGTTGTTTCCTCAGCTTTTACTTCCTTCTTTTCTCCCTTGTCTTCCTCATACATTAGGGCCATATCAACAAGCCTTTCAAAAGTAGCTCCTATTGGAATGCGAGACATAGCTAACCCATGAAGAGGTTCATTCAGCCCTTTAATAAGCTGCAAAGCTTTCTTACGCGGAGTATCTAACAATTCCAATCCAAATCTTGCTAGCTAGTTGAATTTGTTCACATATTATTTAACAGTCATGTTTTTTTATTTGAGGGCCAGGAACCTCTCCAATTGCATGCTTTTCTTAGCTTGAGAGAGAAACTTCATTTCAAACCTCATCCTAAAATCATCCGATGTTTCCACTGGACGTCCAGCTCAGGTTACTTCCCACCAGAATGAAGCTTCATCTTTCAGTAGCCAGGTAGCTAACTGAATCTTCCTTCGATCTTCCACTTTAAATATTACAAACAAGTCCTCGGTCTCCTTGAGCCAATTCCTTGCCTCTACGAATGTTTTGGTTCCACGTAATGGCTTTCCTCCCATGGCACATAAATCTTTGCAGATCTTAGAGAAATTATCTGCTCTTGGAGGAGGAGGAGGAACGACGGGTGCACCTGGGGAAGGAACGTTTCTTTGGCCTTCGGCAGTCGCTGTAGCCTCTAGATACCTACGGAACCAGCCAGGTATCGTAATGCCCTCTGGAATGTTAGGTTTCCCAAACATGCTTAAACAAAAAGGAAATAGCTTCAGATAAAGGATCGAAGGGTATTACATATGGCTTTAGGGAATATGTTTTTCAAAACAGACTTTTCTTTTTGAAAAATGTTTTCCTTTAAAACCTTTTTGAAAATAGTTCTCAAAAACTTTTATCTAGCCTGGTAACCTTCATCTCTAATACCAAGTGTGACACCCCACGTCCGTAAATGTCACTCATTAAGAGAATGCATTAAGTTTCGTGAAGCGTTATAGGTAAACAGATACAAAATATTACAAGACAAATATAAAAGATAGCATCGGAATTTCAAATTTTATTTAAAACATAATTCATAACATCATGGTCCAAAATATCATGAGTTTGAAACTACATAAAAGCTATTACGATAATATAACTTCTGTCTTATACCATCAGAGTACATAAATACATAAAAACATAATTCCCCAAAAGAGACAAAGCCATTGTAGAGATAAGTATTTGAGTTATACTTCAAAAGCAGCTCCAAGCAAGACAATAACTGAGTCCTGACTAAGCCTGAGAATTTCCACCCTACGAACCTGGAGGGGGGGATGGAAGAAAGGAGAGAATACAAAGAGGGTCAGACATAAAGTCTGGCGAGTCCAGTTACTTTTAGCAAGTAAATAAGTAAAAGTAGCATGACAGGTTTATAAGGTGGATAAGAAAGGTAATACCATAAAAGATAGGTATGACAAGCTAAACATGATGGAGTATATGTGCTTCTCTAAATATTACTCTGCACTAATACTAGTATAACCAGAATGAGATGATCCCAACAACTATAAGATGGTAGACTTAGGTATACGTTATCCTAACCATTACCCTAATCGATTGGCTCCCTACTCCGCGTAGATACTCCATGTCAACCCCACCATAGGATGTATCACGTCCGATAGTGGCTACCTTTCGCTGATATGCACAGCCATATCTATCGGTGTCACGGTTGTCTTAGCCCCCCTCTGCCCGACCCATGCACGTACATGTCCCCGGTCGGTTTGCGCTGCCCACACCGCCCTCCTCGTTTGGATCTCTTACATTCAACCCAGTAAACGTGCCCCAATTCCGACCTAGTTCGGAGTACTTGTTTGATGCCTATTAAGGGTTACTGACTGAAATGGGTCCCACACAATATGATACAAGCTCTTCCCCTTGTCTTGTATCCCCACTAGGATTTCCATCGGTTGTGTATACCACTAAGTGTCTTTAATTACACAACCCTATAATTTCTACAAGTTATGCTTACCCTAAAAAGGTGTCTTTAATTACATAACTCTAATATTTCCATCGGTTAACCACTTGGTGTCTTTAATTACAAAACCCTATCAGGTTAAGTTTGTGGGCCTATATGTAAATATTACCCACCCCCTCAGATTTACTTAACCCACCCATTGTTCAACCAAGTTTACTTAAACTTAACTTAAGTTTATATTCAAACAATTCCCTATGGGTTCAACTAGGTTAAGAATTCAAGGTTTATTACCATATTTTCATTTATGGTTACAGTATACTAGACCTCCCACATTAAGCCTACCATTTGTGGATGGTGGACATGCCGGGTGGGTCCGGACAGACTTATTCCATAAATTTGTCTTAACCTCGTGTCTTAGCACGTATTTGTGCACCTAAACCTCTCACATTAGATTCACCACTTGTGGTTGCTGGATGTGCCGGGCAGTTCCGGGCAGACTTCCACCACAAGTGTAATCTAACCTCGTGTCTAGGCACAATTACAGTTTCTAATTACTGTAATCTGAGGCATTTCATTATTAGTCAATTTTTACCTATGTCGTTATAGGAAATAGGTTTCATGCCCCTTTTTCCCTAATTATGTTCATAGTGAATTTTATGTCCAAATTCATATACATAACCATTATTCAAGTTATGCCGAATTCCCCATTTGCCAATTATGGCCAAATTCCCAATTTACAAGTTATACCCAATTTTTTCCCCCCTCATTCCCAAACTAACGCATTCACACAATTTAGCAGCATGCAAGGCTCAAAATAGCCTGGCTATATAAAATAAAAGGGAAAGGATGAAGGGAAGATGACAGAAATAATTATTCTAACAAAACTGACATAAGCATATGATGGCATAATGATAAGATGGACATATAAGCACAGATCGGTGAACTTGTGATAATAAAACAGGTTCTAACATAGCAGGGATAGACATGATTAGATCTAAATATGGATTTAGATGTCCAACTATTGACGGATCCAAATTAACCACAATGTGATTGGTATAAGGTGATCTAAATAATAAATTAGATCCATAATCAAAAGTAGATCTAACTTGATAAAGGTTGAGATCCAAGTCATAGATAATTCAGAATATCATGGGTTCACAAATTACAATAGATCTGATATGATTCAAGGATTAACATGCACAGATCCAAATTATAGTCCTATCATTTTTACTGTTTATTTATTTAAATCTAAAAGCAACTTGAAACTCATAGTGTTCGGATCTAGAACAATAGAAGGAGAAAAGCAGTTGATGAATCTCAGATCTACACTTGAATCTCTAACTTTGATTGCAGAAGAAGAAAGAGTTTTGATTCAGTCCAGGTACATGTAGCACTTAGGTCTCCATTGATTTTCAATGTGAGAAAACTAGAAAATGAAGTTGTATATATAGCTGCCCGCTCTCAGAATTTGACTGCCACCTTAGCCCCATAGGGGGTCGACCCATGGGTCGACACCCCCCTTGAGGGGTCGACCTCGGGTTCGACACCCCCCTAAGGGGTCGACTTCCTTGGACGGGAATTTTGCTGCCTCTTTTCTTTTTCTTTTTGAATGATTTTTGATTTTTGATTTAATTATATATATAATTCTCTTGTGCGTATACAAACTTCAAACCCTCATTACTTCTTCATACGATGTCCGTTTTACGCAAACCAAATGACTACCTTGACTAAAATTTTGAGACGGACGCAATGGCGCATTCTGTTTCCCTTAAGTCTGAATATTAAATTAATTATCATTTAATTTATCCTCTTTTAATGTTGATAAAAATACGGGGTGTTACAAATTCCGTAGCACAAGCAATTTCTACGAAGATTTTGTGATACAGGTACATTAGGAAGATGCAAAAAAGTTGAAGTTGACTACACAAGATAGTGCGAGAAGTGTCAAAGGTTCTTCAGGATACCAAGAGCCCCTTCAACCATCTGACACAAATGTTTAACCCTTAACCATTTACAATCTAGGGGAATCAACCTCATTTTAGTGCTCTTGGCGATGAAAGAATGAGAGAAATAAGGTATTCGCCACCATTACTATTAGAAAGTAATTAAATTTATGAGAAAAAAATACCATTAGCTAGTTTGGAGAACCTTAAAAGATAACAACGTAAAATAAGATTTTATTCGAAAGTCTCAAGTTCCAAAACTTGTTAAAGCAATGGTAAATCAAGAATTGCGTCTTTACGGTAGAACATTCATTAGTAAACGAACAAGTAAAAGCCGTTTGTAAAACCAAAAAATCCACAATAAGGAAACTCCTCATGAAACCAAAAGGATGCTGGGTTGGTGAGCCATCAGTTCCACAATGGACTTGTAGAGTAGCACAAAATCTACGACCACGTATAAACCTTGTGCCTTAGCGTATAGTTCAAAAGCTTTGATCCCAAAGTAGTTGCAAGTCCCTACTCATCAATGAATATAGTTCAGCCAAGGAGAAAATAAGCAAATACTACTTGAAGCACTGAATTAAAATAGTAATAAATGGAAGGAATCACAATTAAAAATTGCCACCTACCAAAAGAAAATGGGAATACATTCCAGCTCAAATTCCACAGATAGACCTTCAAAATTGAAAATTTTATTTTAAAGTAGGTGATGATGAGTAGGCCTATCAAGTTTAACTCTAATCCTTTTACTCAATCCGTTAATCCTAACATTAAAAGGGTTGTGTTTGACCCTTTTGTTTTTTTGACCCAACCCGTGTAAGGAATCAAATATACGGTTCAAGCTCGGTTCAAGCTCAGTCCAAACCCATGTAACCAATTCAACCCTAATTTACTTCAGCCTCTACAAAATACTTCAGTGTCTGCAAAATACATTACTGGTAACCTAATTTTAATTCCTCCCCAAATCACGATGGAAACAAAGAGAGGCGTCTACTCAGATCTTCACTGCTGCCTCTTAATTTCTTTCGCCCAATCGTGTTATGGGGCGACCTCTAAGCACCTGATATGAGGTAGAACATCTAAATTTAGTTCGTTGACCTGTTATTATGAGATTCACTTGCTGTTTCAGCTAGGCTCCGATTTTGATTAGCTTCCACGGCTTCAAAATGGCATTGACTTTTGGCTTGAACAAAATAATTGGTGTGTCAGTCTGCTGCCCTCTTTCCATTAGATTATTCTACAGTTTGGGTTATACGATTTCGAAAATTGGCTCTTTGAGTCATACGCTAATGTTTGTCCTTGCTATAGGTGAATTGGTATGATATTGTGTATGATTTTATGTTTGCTCTGTATTGCAAGCTGTACATAATGTTTATACAACTCTCCTCCTTCCATTAAACATTTATAAAATTTGGGTTTTGAGGATTTTGAAATTGGATCTCTGGAAGATATTTTAATATTGGTCCTTTCTACAATTGAATTGCTTTGGTATTATGTATTATTTTATAATTATAACATGTTGGCACATTGGGTATGATTCTCTAAATGGTTCTTTTATGTTTCCTGTTAAGTAATGAATTAAGCCATCATTATCCATGAGCCAATGAACGTATGTCTCAATCTTATGGATTTACTGAACTCCTATCAATCTTATGTCATAGTGGTTCATGACTCACTTTATTAGTGCTTTAGCGTTTTCGAAATCATCAAGCTCATTATAGTACTTTACCATTTTATTCAAAATTGAACATATAAATCGATTTATAAGATAAGTCTTAATCGATTACGAGCTTGCATGCCAGTTACTGTGAAATCCAAGGTACATGTAAAACTACATCTGATGATGAATAATTTGGAAAACTACCATAAAGTCTTCATTTTAAAAACCCTAGGAAAAAAATCATCTCTATCAGTTTATGGAATAATGCTGTAAGTCCTTAATTTATAGTTATAGGTGTATCTAAAATCATCTCTTACTTGTTGAATATCTATTTCAGCTAACTTCAGAAATTGATTTATACATTGTTCAACTCTTTTTGCATGAGCTTCTAAGCGTGTAATGGAGCCAAATCAAATATTAATTGATCTCCAAATCTCTTGCAACCAACGAAAATAAGGTGAGTAAAACTAACCCTTTGTACTAATATTGATTGTTGTGTGAATTTAGTAATTGAGTGATTATTAGTGAGCTAGCATTATTGTTGTTTACGCTTGTTCATTAGCTTGCTACAGATAAATTTGTTGCCTCAATTTTGTGATTTTTTTTATTATTTGCATTATTTGTCGCTCTGTTTTTTAGAAATAGGTCATGCACTACACTCTTATATTGAAATTATTTTCATATTCTCATGTCTATTGATTTAGTCTGCAGCGGGTCTTTGTTACAAATGTCCCACAACTGATTTCACTTGTTGCTTCTCTTCAACAACTTGTTTCATTGCCATTGTTTTATCATGTATGTTGGCTAGTATCCATATTAGGAGAACATGGACCCATTCATTAACCTTATAAGTTGGCTTTGTTTCACTATTATTTTATCGTACACGTCCTTCCATCCGGGCAAGTTGCTTGTTTTGCTAGTTTCATTTTTCTACTATATCTCATTGCCTTGAAATTATTTGCTTATATCATACTGTAACATTCAATCCTTGCCTCGGCATGCTTTAACTTTTGTGTAATACATGAAAATTTTGGTTGATTTTGCATATGAAATCTTGCTGCCCATTGTTAAGCATGAAAGCATGTTGTTTGGAAATTATCTTTCACGGAAGCAAACATTTCCTGATGCATGAGTGTCACATTCTTTGTTATTGCCATGAATTGAATCACATGTCCTTAGTTTTACATTGCATATATTTAATTGTTATGTCATTAGTGCTTAGGTTGCCATGAATTGAATCACAGGTTCTTTCTCTTCTTCTGTTGACATTTTGTACACTTCTTTTACTGGAAATGCCCTGTAACTTATCAACTATGCATGCTTTAATATTATACGTATGTTCATGATACCTTGTATTTTGTTTTCATTCCCTGCTATTTTAAAACATGAGTTGCTATTTCAATTTTTATTATTTTGTTTAGAATTTATCATAGTTATGAATGGCGCGCGCCATGGCTCACGGCGCGGCGCGGCGTGGCATCTGCGCCATTTCTTCTTGCAGCGCGGCGCATATGAGAAGGCGCAGCAAATGGCGCGCGGCGCAAAAAAGGCGCACGGCGCAAAATGACGCGCCTTTTGTTTTTTATTTTGTTTTTTGCTTGTTATTTGTATACAAACATATCTATTAGCAGGTAAATCAAATATATATCATATGTAGTTATATACAAACAATTCTACAAATTGCTGCATGCGTACACAGTAGTATGTTGACTTTGTAATTGCTACATACAAATATTTAGCATACAATGAGCATGCATTCCTATGCTCCCTGCTGCATACAGTAAGTCTACATACAAATTGCTGCATGCTACAAAAGTAGTGCATCAGCTAATGTTTTAGACCAGAACTTTTGGAAAATATGATTGTTGAACCGGATTCGGATTTCTAGTTTATTAGTAATATATATTGTTATTTTGGATTTTGAAAACTATTATGCTTGAAATTCTATGTTAATGATGTCAAATATGATGATGTTTCTTTTTGCAAAATTGTAAAAACTTTGATTACATATGTTTTAGCAAAATATACTAAACTTTTAAATTTGTTGTTATATGTTAAATTAAAAAATAAACATGCGCAGTAAATCAGAAAGGCGAGCGCCATTTGCTGCGCCGTGCGCCAAAGCTCCAGACTGGTGTTGCGCCTTTTTGCGCCGTGCGCCATTAATAACTATGGAATTTATAAAGTGCAACTCATTTTTTAATGTAATTTCTTTTTAATTGAAATTTTGAATATTTTAATGATTTATTCCAGTAATGGAATTTATGTTTATTTTGTAATCTACCTTTACTTATTACCTGTTGGTTGTTGTACATATTACTTTGTGCGCTGCAATACGATAATTTTTATTTTAAAAAAATTTAAAACTCTTTGCAATAACTTCCCAGTGTTTGTCTATATTGTTTTTGTCATAATATTTATATTTGAGCTCGATTCACCCGTCCAGTCTGGTGCTACGCATACCAATATATATTATGAGTTTTATTTTCCTCGTATCTTCGCCAGCTTGATACACGTAAGTCCTCTTGCAGTTTGTTTTTGTTTGCATGTGTTTTCAAGTGTTAATTTTTGTTGTTAATTGTTTTGCTAGTATATAATCAGAGATTGAAAAGCTCCACATTGGTTTGGAGGAGTTTGCAAAGCCATTTCCTACTATTGAATCCGAGAAAGAGACGATGAAATACAAAAATTGAGAGGGGAACTTAATTCAAGTATGATTTATGATGTGTTTTTTATCCGATTGTTTTTGGATTACTTCATCTCGTTTGAAATTTATAAAAAGAGCTGCAGATAATGAATGTATAAATTGGATTTCATATAATATAAAAAGACAACGTACATAAAGACTGGAAGTCACCAGTAAATGATTTGTCAGTTGGTAGCTAGTTGCATGCATACAAATTGATTTTGTAATTTTGGTATCAATGTGTTACAACATGATATGTTTATTGCACAAACACATAATTAATTAAAAAACGGTCGATTAATAGTATTTAATCATTATTGCGTACAAACAACAGACTTGGAAAATAAGAGCTGATAAAATTTATATTTATAATTGAATCGATAGCTGCTTTTTGTTTGCAAAAACAGCTTTTAACTTGCATCTTTTAGACTGTTAATGTTGCTAGATTGAATGTGTGGCATGTAATTTTTGAAATTTAATCTGGACAATTTAAAATGAATAAGTTTTTGGATGCTAGCTCCACCTTATTGATGCGAAACTCGTATTTCTGGAGCTGTGAGATTTTTAAAAAAAAAAAATGATGCTCGGATGATGAAGCAGATAGCATTGCTGACTCATTTAGCTTGGATACACATTCCATTTCATGTAGGAAAAGTAGAATAGAATTTTGTGTTTTTTTGCAGAAGGCATTTGTGTTCCCTAGGACCTAAGATGGAGCATAGGTGTTATAAAGACATGTTAGATGGCTAGATTGTAAATCCTTAATTAGTTATACGTTTTATAGCAGTTGCCTTTAGTATTCATAGTTTAAGGTTAGCAATTTTCTAAATAGTATGATGATATTTCATTTTCATGTCTTTGTTTCAGGTTTAATACAACTTCAACTCGGTATCTATGCTTGTAGAGCCCTTGATGCTATATCAGCATTCTGCTGATTTTTTGTTGGTTCCAGTGCTGATCTCAATGTGGACCTCTCTCTTCCATGTTACTGTGTATAGGCCTATTTATGTCAATACGTTTTGTAGTTGCTGTTGCTTGGAGCTTTGATGGAATTGTATTTATGTCATGTTGTTTTTGCTGTATTTGATTCGGTAAATTTGTGCTGCTTTTGTCGATGTAAACCATATTATGCAATATGTTTCAGTTTATAATCTTACTTTATATGACCGTCAAACATTTTCTACTTTGTGTTCTCTAGTGGTTCAATTTTGTTTAATGTTGCAGTTTTTGATTACTGTATTGTTTTTAGTGCAGTTTTCCTTTGTCTAGATTATACAGCAATTTTTTCTTTTTTTAACTAGTGTGTTTGGTAACTGGGTCAAGATGGGTTGACCCTTTAAATAATCGGTTCGGGTAAGGTCAACTCGTTTATTAGACGGTTTAAGCGGGTTGGGTTTGATTATGTTTTGAATGAGTTGGGTCAAATTCTATTCGATCTATTTATCATCCGACCCGACCCATTTGATTGATTTAATGAGTCCCAGTGTATTTGGCCAAACTGAGAAGGGACCTTTGTGAGCGGAAAGAAGCTCTCAGATAAAACCTTTAAGCTCACAAAAGTTGATAAGATTCCAATTCCAGAAACTTAGGATGGAAACTTTCTATGACAATATTTCGCTTGGAACTTACACTTTCTTTCATTTTTAGCAAAGTAAGCCACTTGAATACCCCGACGGCAATATATCTCGACAAATCTCCCCTTTTTTTCAAGCATAAATAAAATAAGCTTCTATTCCAATGAAATTTTGTTCTCTTAATAAGTTCGAATTCCTCTTTTTTTACAAGATGAGTTTGAATGTGCGTGATCGTCAAAAAGATTGATCAAAATCCCTCTAATCTCCAAAACCTAACAAAACTGTGTTCTTGCAAAGTGAAATCCAGGATTCATAGAGTCGATGAACCAATGCTCTAGGTCAATTGAATCGTCGAATATTAGTCCAAATTCCTCTCACTGGTGGGGAACGTTTCCCTAAGCGATCATTGGATCATCGGATATCGATCCAAATTCCTCTCGATGGTAGCGAATGTCGATTTTGGTCGTCAGACCAACGAACATCGATCTTACGATCTAAGGCTGCTAAACCATCGGACATCAATCCAAATTATTCTTGTGATGCAAAAAAAACTGTGATTTGAGACCATCGAATCGTCAAACATCAATCCAAATTCTTCTCCTAAGCCAATAAAACTGTGTTCCAATTCTATTAGATTATCGAAAATCAGTCCAACTTTTTCTCTTAAGCCAATAAAAATGCGCTTTAAGGCCATCCGATCATCGGACATCATTCCAAATTCTTCTCAAGAGCTGATAAAAAACGCTTGGAGGCTGCCGAATCGTTTAAAAAACTATTTAGGCTCTTCTTGCAAACAAATAAAACTATTTTTTAAGGTCGTCTAATCATCGGACATTGATCTAACATCTTATCATAATCCGATGAAATTGTGCTCCAGGCTGCAGGATCATTGAACAATTCCTCTCATGAGCGGATAAAACTATGATCGTAGTCACCAAATAGTTGGACATCATCTAAATTATTCTCATGAGTCGATAAACCACTGCTTCAAGGCCGCTGGATCATCGGACTTTGATCCAAATACTTCTCATGAGCCGATAAAATTATGCTTCAAGGTTGTCGGATCATCGGACATCAACCAAAATCTTCTCCCAAGCTATTGTATATGCACCAAGAATTAAATTTCAATTTTCCAGTTAGTAATTTTCACCTAGATCAGTTTGGTCGTTTGTTATCCAAATCAAAGACCCTCGAAATCAATCAAAATGCATTTTGAGGCTATCGAGCTGTTGGAAATTTTATGAATTATTTAAAATATGAAATAAGTTTATGATGCCTCCTATTTGTGAATAATCCCACATCATGTAATTATAAGGAAGATGCAAGTATTTATACTTGTTTCTAAGAAATCATGTTGGGGCCTTGAGCTCCCAATGCATGCTTTGTTGTGAGGAGGGAGACCATGCATCATGACCACCACACACGCGCGACCGACCGACCCGGCTTGGCTCGGTTCGGTTCGGGATTGGGCGTTGGCTATGTGGTGTAGACACTTATATTTTTGGTGCAGAAAACACTGCATTTTTTGAAACAGTTTTTTAAATACAAAAATATTTCTGAGCCGACTTTTATTATGAAGCGGTAAACTTTTGACCGAGTATTTCGCAGATCCTATTTTCCTCCACTTACCAGTATTTTCGTTCAGCCATAATCCTGTCTATATATTATCATCAGTTGTAGACGAGATTGGTACACCAAAAAAAAAAACTGTTTTCTCTTCCTCCGCAATTAAAAAAGTTATTCTTTCAGAAATTTTCGAGCAGTTAAATTCGAACGTGCAAATCTGCACTGATTTGTTTGTGCAAAGCAAATCAGTTATTCATTTTACAGAGGCTGTTTTATCCTAGAGGCGGCGGCGGAAGTACGAACTAGTTTTGCACCACCGACCAGATCGCCGAATCGTCTTCAAGAAAGCGACAAAGTACGTGACTCAGCCATTGTTTCCCACCAATTTGAAGACGATTAGAAACAATGGCTTCGACAACAACCATAGATGATGCTGCTCCTTCCTCTGCATTCCAGATCCTATTGGTGACTGCTGCCCCGTTTCATTTCGAAGGTTTGCACTTCAAACGATGACGTCAGAAAATGGAGTTCTACCTGACGATGAGGAAGGTGGCTACTGCTCTGACCACCGACAAACCGCAGCTGCCAGACAAGCCTGACGGAGCTGATGAAGCGCAGATGACATCGTGGACTGAACAATTGAAGCAATTGCAGACCTGGACTGAACAGGATTATATGTGCAAGAATTTTATTCTGAACGGATTGAGCGATGATCTGTATGATTACTATAACTCAGAGGATAAGACAGCAAAGCAGATCTGAGAAGCACTGCAGAAGAAATACGATACAGAGGAGGCAGGGGCAAAGAAGTATGCTATAAGCCGCTATCTCAAGTACCAGATGACAGACGATAGGTCAGTAGAGATGCAGTCTCATGAGTTGCAGAAAATAGCTCATGAGATCATCTCCGAAGGTATGGTTTTGGATGAACAGTTTTAAATTGCTGTTATTATTGACAAACTGCCCCCAGGTTGGAAAGACTTTAAAAATTTCTTACGGCATAAGACTAAGGAATTTTCCTTAGAGAGTTTGATCACTCGCCTTCGCATTGAGGAGGCGGCACGCAAACAGGACCAGAAAGAGGAAGTGTTGTTTGTTTCAAACAACAACACTAAAAAGACCAAACCCGCAGTTCTGAAACCAAACCAGAAGTCTTTTAAGAATCAGAACCGACGCAACAAACAGAATGGAATCCGCAAGGAAACCCAAAAGGACAGCAAAAATCAGCCCAGAAGAATGACTCTGGACAGTTGTTTCTATGTTACAACTGTGGAAAACCAGGTCATATGGCACGAAAGTGTTGGAACAAACCTAGCTCTGTACCACATGCTAACTTGACTGAGGAGGAGCCTCTTATGGCTATGATAATTGAGATTCACCTTGTTGGTGGATCAGAGGGTTGGTGGGTAGACACTGGTGCTTCTCGCCATGTCTGTTATGATCGTGCTATGTTTTCCACATACACGGCTGCTGATGATCAGAAAGTGTTGCTGGGAGATTCTCACACCACTAAAGTTGCAGGCATTGGAAACGTTGAGATCAAGTTTACCTCTGGAAAGACTGTGATCCTCAAAGATGTTTTGCATACTCCAGAGATGAGGAAGAATCTAGTGTCTGGCTATCTCCTTAATAAGGCAGGGTTTACTCAATTTATTGGGGCTGATTTGTATACCATAGTGTATAAGGGAAACTTTGTAGGAAAGGGTTATGCTTGTGAGGGAATGTTCAAATTAAATGTTGAATCTAATAAAGTGAATAATTTTGCTTATATGTTGTGTGATTTTAATATTTGGCACTCTAGATTATGTCATGTTAATAAACAGATAATTCATAACATGAGCACTCTAGATATGATACCTAAGATAGCAGAATCTGAATCTGATAAATGTGAATTCTGTACACAAGCAAAAATCACAAAGAAACCTCATAAATCTGTTGATAGAGATTCTGAACCCTTAGACTTGATTCATTCTGACATATGTGAACTTGATGGCACATTGACTAGACATGGACATCGTTATTTTATCACTTTTATCGATGATTGTTCTGATTTCACATATGTTTATCTTATGAAAAATAAAAGTGATGCTTTTGACATGTTTAAAACATTCAAAACTGAGATTGAGAATCAAACAAATAGGAAAATCAAGAGATTTCGTAGTGATAGAGGAACAGAATATGAATCTAATTCAATTATGGACTTCTATAAATTACATGGTATTGTACATGAGAGAATTGCACCCTATTCACCTGAAATGAACGGTAAAACTGAAAGAAAAAATAGGACTTTTACCGAATTAGTAGTTGCCATCCTACTAAATTCTAGTGCAGCAAAACATTGGTGGGGGGATATTTTATTGACTGTATGTTATGTTCTAAATAGAATCCCTAAATCTAAGAATAAAATTTCACCTTATGAAATTTTAAAGAATCATAAACCCAATGTCTCATACTTTAGAACTTGGGGTTGTCTAGCATGTGTTCGCATTCCAGACCCTAAGAGAATAAAATTGGCAAGTAGAGCATATGAATGTGTATTTGTAGGCTATGCTATTAATAGCAAAGCATATCGATTTTATGATATAAATGCACATAACATAATTGAATCAAATGATGCCGATTTTTATGAAACTAAATTTCCTTTTAAATTAAGGAATAGTGGGGGCACATTAAGTACGCCTATTAGAACAGATCTTAATAAAAGTTCTGAAGTTGAACCTAGAAGAAGTAAAAGAGCAAGAACCGTAAAAGATTTTGGTTCGGATTTTAGCGCTTTTACTATAGAGGAGGATCCCTTAAACCTCCAAGAGGCCTTATCTTCATTAGATGCCGATTTCTGGCGAGAGGCTATAAATGATGAGATGGATTCTCTTGAATCCAATAAGACTTGGCATTTGGCAGATTTACATTACCCCCTGGTTGTAAATCTATAGGCTGTAAATAGGTACTTAAAAAGAAACTAAAACCTGATGGTACTATAGATAAATACAAAGCATGACTAGTAGCTAAAGGTTTTAGACAAAAAGAAAATATAGATTTCTTCGATACTTTTTCACCTGTAACTAGAATAACATCCATTCGAGTATTAATCTCACTTGCTTCCATTCATAATTTACTAATACACCAAATGGATGTTAAAACCGCTTTTTTGAACGGTGAATTAGACGAAGAAATTTACATGGACCAGCCTGAAGGATTTGTAGTACATGGTCAAGAACATAAAGTATGCAAATTAGATAAATCATTATATGGTTTAAAACAAGCACCTAAACAATGGCATGAAAAATTTGATAACTTAATCATTTCAAATGATTTTAAAGTTAATGAAAGTGACAAATGCATTTATTACAAATTTGAGAATGACATTTGCACTATTATATGCCTTTATGTAGATGACCTACTCATCTTTGGGTCAAACATTCATGCCATAAATTCAGTCAAATCCTTATTAAGTGCCAATTTTGACATGAAAGATCTAGGTGAGGCGAGTGTAATCCTTGGTATTAAAATTACTAGGTCAGAAAAGGGAATTTCTTTGGATCAGTCTCATTACATTGAGAAGATACTAAAGAAATATAATTACTTTGACTGTAAACCTGCATGTACACCATACGATCCAAGTGTAAAGTTATTTAAGAACACTGGTGAAGGTGTAAGACAGTCTGATTATGCGAGCATCATTGGCAGCCTTCGGTATGCCACTGATTGTACTAGACCCGACATTGCCTATGTCGTGGGATTATTGTGCAGGTTTACCAGTAGACCTAGTATAGAGCATTGGCATGCTATTGAAAGGGTCATGAGATACCTTAAACGAACCATGAACCTTGGATTACATTATGAGAGGTTTCCAGCTGTACTTGAAGGATATTCTGATGCAGACTGGAATACCTTATCTGATGATTCTAAAGCGACCAGTGGCTATATATTTAGCATCGCTGGAGAAGCTGTTTCTTGGAAATCCAAGAAATAGACTATTTTGGCTCAGTCTACTATGGAGTCTGAGATGATAGCACTAGCCACAGCTAGTGAAGAGGTAGAGTATTTGAGAAACCTGCTAGCTGAGATTCCCTTATGGGAAAAACCGATACTGGCTGTGTTGATACATTGCGATAGTACCGCGGCTATTGCAAAAGTTCAGACCCGTTATTATAACGGTAAGAGACGACAAATACATCGTAAGCACAACACGGTTAGAGAACTGCTTTCCACAGGTACCGTTAGAGTGGATTACGTACGTAGTGAAGAAAATTTGGCTGATCCTTTGACGAAAGGACTGTCAAGAGAGAAAGTCCACAATTCTTCTAAAAGAATGGGACTATTGCCCTTAGATTGTTGAGTCACGCACAATGGTAACCCGACCTAAATGACTGGAGATCCCAAGAAATAGGTTCAATGGGTAAAAACAAGTTGTGTAGTGATAGAAGTTGAACATGCTATATGAAAAAACAAAGAAACATGTATTCCTGAAGTGATAGAGGATGAGTTAATAGAAACTCTTAATGAGATCTATACTCTATTTGGAGTGGAGTACCTACCTTCAGGAGTACTCTTGATAGACTCACCTATGTGAATGTGGAAATGTGGTCGTTTCCTATGGAGTTTTGGGCAAAACTTCTAGAGCATTCACTAAACTGGGATAGATGTGCATGGCCATAAATGCACGGGCTTATTTGATTGCACTATAGAAAAGACTGTGTGTGGTTTGATGTCAGGAATAGAGTTCAAGATTACGTGTCACTCTAGTAAAAACTGAATCTTATTCACTACGCAAAGGTTCAAGTCGGATGACACCTTTGTTTATGCACAGTCTTACGTTTTTAGAAACTGCTCGATAATATTTTAAAAAATTCAAGTGGGGGATTGTTGGAAATTTTATGAATTATTTAAAATATGAAATAAGTTTATGATGCCTCCTATTTGTGAATAGTCCCACATCATGGGATTATAAGAAAGATGCAAGTATTTATACTTGTTTCTAAGAAGTCATGTTGGGGCCTTGGGCTCCCAATGCATGCTTTGTTGTGAGGAGGGAGACCATGCATCATGACCACCACACACGCGCGCGACCGACCGACCGACTCGACTCGACCCGACCCGGCCTGGCCCGGCTCGGCTCGGTTCAGTTCGGGATTGGGCTTGGGCCTTGGGCCATGGCTATGTGGTGTAGACACTTATATTTTTGGTCCAGAAAACACTGCATTTTTCGAACCAGTTTTTTAAATACAAAAATATTTCTGAGCCGACTTTTATTATGAAGCGGTAAACTTTTGACCAAGTATTTCGCAGATCCTATTTCCTCCACTGACCAGTATTTTCGTTCAGCCCTAATCCCGTCTATATATTATCATCAGTTGTAGACGAGATTGGTACATAGAAAAAAAACTGTTTTCTCTTTCTCCGCAATTAAAAAAATTATTCTTTCAGAAATTTTCGAGCAGTTAAATTCAAACGTGCAAATCTGCACTGATTTGTTTGTGCAAAGCAAATCAGTTATTCATTTTACAGAGGCTGTTTTATCCTAGAGGCGGCGGCGGAAGTACGAACTGGTTTTGCACCATCGACCAGATCGCCGAATCGTCTTCAAGAAAGCGACAAAGTACGTGACTCAGCCATTGTTTCCCAACACGAGCCATTAAACACTGGTCCGAAAACCCTTCAATGGCCGATAAAACTACGCTATAAAGTCGTCAAATCATGTGCCAGTTGACCAAAAAACAATAGAATCAAAAGAAATATACCTTAAAGTCTTGAATCTTCTAAAAGAAGTTGATTCGACTTTGCAATCAATCTTAAACGAACTCAAGCCAAACTATGTCTATGAAGCCGATGAACAAGTCCTTAGAAATTTGGATAGACCCATGCGTTGACCGGGAAAAGTATCACGATACAGACTGGACTGGTGGCAATGTATAATACTTTGTTACAAAATCTCTTTTATAGTTTAAGCGCATAATAGCCCTATTGCATGGGGGAACCAAATGCCAAAACAGGCAAGCAAAAAAATGCCAAGATGAATCATTCCACGGTTCTATTATGACTGGCAAAGAATTATGAAACTATGGAAGAGGTATAGCAAAGCTTGGCATTATAGCATGCTAAGTAATATCATCATACACATATACATAAACTAACTATATATAGTTTAATTATATGTAAAAAAACCAGACATTTTATGTTTAAAACAGAATGTATACAATGGAATTTCAAAAAAAAAGTAAAAAAAAGAAAACAATGGTATTTCATTTCAATATAACATCTTTGTTTAGGCTATGTTGAAATTGGTGATACGCAAATCACAATTTTGGGCAATAAATAATCTTACATATTTTGTGGAAAATTTGCCATTATTCTTCATTGTCTTTCTCCTCAAATTTTTTTAGCCATTAGATATTCTCTACCTATTTCTCAATAAGGTTGTTGGTTCAAGTTGTAATTATTTGTAACGATAGTTGAGATCGTTTGTAAACAATTTTTATTAGTGAATCAATAAAGAGGGTGGTTGGGTGGAATATCGTGTGCTCATATTTCCGATATTATTTGTGTTTTTTTTTTTCAATCAAATTGTGATAAAGATCCAATTTTTCTTGGCATTTTGTCAAGCTTCCGCTCGCACAAAAATCATAACAGTTTGGTATCATAGCCAGATCATCGCATAGCTTGGAGTGTTTGTTGGATTGAAAATTGGAGATGTCAGAAATGATGACGTTTTCAAAGATGGCTATTTTAAATGGGAAGAATTGGGGTATATGGAAGCCGAAGATGGAGGACATTCTATATCTCAATGATTTGCATGATCCCATTGATGGTGATGAGGTGAAGGCCTTGAATATGGATGAGGGAAAGTGGAAGAAAATGGACAAAAAGGCAATTGCGTTGATTCGCCAATATTTGGATGATTCTGTATTCCACCATGTGGCTAGTTGTGAATTTGCGAAGGCGTTGTGGGACAAATTAGTATCTTTGTATGAGTCGAGGAGTGCTACAAGTAAGGCTTTTCTGGTTCGAAAGTTGGTGCAACTTCGATTGGATGAGGAGAAGTCTATTGCAGAGCATTTGAACGAGTTTCAGGATGTCATCAATCAATTGGCAAATATGAAGGTCAATTTTGATGATGAGTTGCAGGCTCTTTTGTTGATGAGTTCTCTTTCAGAAAGTTGGGAGACTTTGGTTATTTCATTGAGTAATTCCAATGCTAATCGAACTATCTCTTTAGAAACGGTTCGAAGCAGTCTTTTGAATGAGGAGCTAAGGAGGAAAGGGTCGGAGTTGAAATTGGTTCAAACTGAGGCGATGGTAGCGAGGGACTCAGGGAAAGATACAAGAAGGAAGAAGAAAGAGGCTAGTGGTAAAGGTGCTTGTTATTATTGTGGTAAGAAAGGCCACAAGCGCAATGATTGTTATGCTTATCAGAGGGATAAGAAGAAGGCGCAAGGTGATAATAATAATGATTTGGGACAAGCAGGTTTTGCTGAAGGTATCGAAAGCGATTCTTCATGTGATGTCCTATTTAGTGTTGTGGAGCCTTGGAAGATGGATTCAGGAGCCAGTTTTCACATATGTCGTGAAGTGAAAAGTTTTTCTTCATATAAGAAGAGTGTTGGCATGATAAAGACGGCCAACGGAGTAGAGCTACCAATTTGTGGAGTTGGAGCTGTTAGGTTTCGGATGCATGATGGAGTGGTGAGAGAAGTGACCGATGTGAGGCACATACCCACTTGTTCGCATAACATCAAATCTCTCGGTCAGTTAGATCGTCGCGGTTGCACTTATGAGACTCGAGGTGGAGTTTTGAGAGTGAAGAAGGGTGGTCATGATGATGCGAGGAGTTTTGGAGGAGGGAAACCTATATAGTTTGGTCGGTTCGGTGGTCAATAATGAAAGGCGGTGACGGTTGAAGAACGTAGTCCACAGCAAGGTGGAGAGGTTAATATGGTGACCGCTGATGGTCCTATGGTGGAGGATCATGGTATCGACAAGGGTCTAGATGCTGATGATGCTCGAGGGATCCCGGAGATGAAGAGATCATGTCAAGCGGAAGACGGATGTCGAGTTGTGAAATCCACAAAGATGAGAAGGAGGTCTTTGTGGTATTACAAATGCTTTTGAAGATCGCTAGTGGCATGGTGCACGGATAAGGGAGGTGCATCATTAGTGGGCGATGGTGGAGGTTTGTAATGGTGTTAATTGAGAAAGAAAGGTTGAAAGTGAGAGCTAAGGGGCTATTGTTTGAGTGAAGGAGATGTTGTGATTTGGTATCAAGGTGGAGTGTTGAAATTGGTGATACGCAAATCAAAATTTTGGGCAATAAATAATCTTACATATTTTATGGAAAATTTTCCATTATTCTTCATTGTCTTTCTCCTCAAATTTTTTAGCCATTAGATATTCTCTACCTATTTCTCAATAAGGTTATTGGTTCAAGTTGTAATTGTTTGTAACGACAGTTGAGATCGTTTGTAAACAATTTTTATTAGTGAATCAATAAAGAGGGTGGTTGGGTGGAATATCGTGTGCTCATATTTCCGATATTATTTGTGTTGTTTTTTTTTTCAATCAAATTCATCTTCAAGTGATTGGGTGATAAAGATCCAATTTTTCTTGATATTTTGTCAAGCTTCTGCTCGCACAAAAATCATAACAAGCTATGAATCAAAAGGCGAGAGCTGGTATCCACACGATCTTGGCCTAGTTAACTCGATGAGGTGAAAAATACAGACTTTGTACAGCTACAAAAACCAAAAGCAAGAAGACCAAATCACTTCTTTCCACTTCTCCCCATGGAGTCTCTCCCAAGCATATTTGTAGCTTTTTTAGTCTTCTAGATCCTTAGCTTAAATCGTCACTAGTCACTTTAAGATCCTTAGCTTAAATCGTCTGGTTCGAAATTCCCTGTACCCGATGGACCAAATCAATCCTGCCCATTGATTTCGGTAGGACCCACCTGAAATTAGGAAGCAGGATGTATTTGATCCACCGGGTTCATGAAAATTGGGACCATGTGATTATTTCCCCTTCTCGAGAATCCTTTTAATGATTGCGCATGCGATGCTTCGAGGGACTCCATGTAGACTTTAGCCCTATGTTTTCTTCTCCTCCTTCTCCACTGGTGTCACTGCTTTCTATTCCATGGTTGGATCTTTCCGCTCAATGGTTACGCCATCTCACACCAAAGATGCCGACTAGTTGCTTAATCCATGAAATGCTTTGATTTGTTTTACATATGGCCTAGGTTAGGAGGTGGAGATTGTAAAAGAGTTGAAAGCTATAGCAAATACAACGGTGGATGCAGTGAAAGTAACATTAGGTCTGGTACCTCTAGAAAGTTACGGAACAGAAATGGGGACTTCAGAACTTATAGTATGAGAAAAGAGAGTGATCAATCCATTGAGTTCTTCGGGAGAGAATAAGAATTCATCAAGCTAAGGAATAGTAATAAATTACCTGCCATAAGAGCCTATGTATGGCTTTTGACTTCAAAATTCTTTTCGTTCTTCCCGTCAATTGGTTGCATCACCATGGGAATAGTCGAAGTTCAATCAATATTATCAGAGTGGTGGCCGAGGCAGGGTAGTGGGAGTAATGCCTCTAGAAGAGTGACGAACTCCTACGTGCCTTCGTATTGCGAAATGGCCCCTAGAGCATGAAGAAATGTGGCTATTCGCAACCTACTCTGAAATTTCATCCTCAACTAAAGCATTCCTTCCTCTTTCTCAAGCCTGATCTCTTCTTTACATTTCGCGGGGGCACAAACTCGACTTACTCATCGATAAAAGAGTAAGAATCCCATTAACCATGTGACGGTTCACATTAACCATGGGATTTAAGAGGTGAATAGTGTAAGTGAAGGTTCACATGACTGATGACCCTAGTGACGTGTCATCTACACACTAAGAATCCCATTAACCATGTCTTCTTGTAGTCAAAGTTGGAGCCGAAACGCCCTCTAGAGCAATTTGTTTAGGACAAAAACCAAAATCCATGGGAGTAAACTCTCCGTTAAGAATCTCACTTGCATTGGCATAGAAATCGATTAAGTCAACAAATTCATTAAAAAACATCGAGGCAAAAAACTAAGATGTTTGGTAGAACTGAAAGAATCTACGACCATGACTTCTTAACTTCCAAGTTCGGGTGAACTAGACTTATCACCACCATTTCATCTAAAAAATCATCATAATCCTTGCAAGACTTTCTATCCTTCTTGTTCTAGTGAAGCTCCTTCTCTTTACCAATAATCTTTCCTTCCTTCCTTTTTAAGGCTGCTACGACTACTAAGGCTTTGCCGATAGACTATTCCATCCTCTTCCTTTAGAATCAGAGTCACTATGTTACGTTCACTTGTCTAGATGCGCGTCTTATCTCTGTTTGATGTCCTTCACATGAGTCTACCGATGGGCCGTACCCTTTATTTTCATCGTCCCTTCAGGAACTATCTGAACTTTGAGATGAGTAGAAACTATGATTCCATGAGCGACCATGGATCGTTCAGGATGGTAGCTAATTTTATAGGCACCCCAATTGTTGTCATTACCACTCATTGAAAACTTAAAAAATAAGATTACAAATTTACCCTTTTATAATATTCAAGTTAGCTTATTAAAAATTATAACAATATTATTATATTTTGAGAAGACAAATGGTTTAGAAGAAGAATAATGTTTTTTTTAAGAAAATTGTGTTTATTTCACATTTGCACTTTTTTATTTTTTAAGTCTTATTTCTTTTAATATTGTTTGACTTCAGGATTTTAGTATAATATGTCATTTAATTATTTTTAAATCAAGTCGAAATATAACTTTTTTTTATAGATTGCAAAAAGTATGAAAATAAATAAATATAGATTACACCTTGTCATTGTTAATGTAAAGGTATTTGTTTGTGAAAAATAAAATAAAATGCAGTTTCGGTATCTTTTGGGTGGAAAAAGCAAAAATGGAGTGTAATGTTTTTTATTTAGACAACGGGGTGAGAAAGGAAAAAATGGGGCGCAAATAAAGTTACCCTAGTCCAAAATCATGAAAGTTCTCTTTTATTAAGAGAAAGTAGTCCTCTCCTTAAGGCGCGGTATTGCCTTTAAATGTTACGGATGACCTCAATTGAAATCATTTTTATTTTGAGTTGAAGTAACAACACAAAAACAAAAGATGAATTAGAAATTACTTATTGCATTCCAATTTGGCTTAAGCCGAAGGTCAGGAACTTACCCTTTGTTATCCATGCATGAGTGAATCCTTCAGGACATCGAACAAAAATATTGTAGTTTTTGAATGTTGAAAGGTTATTTTAGAGATTTAGAACAATATTGCAATTTTTTTAGGTATCTATAATTAAAAAAATAAAGGGAAATCTCGCCTTCACTTAAATAGACGAAGATATATCAACTCATAAAAAGATAGGTGTTAAGTTTCGGCATTCCCTGTGTAACGTACGTGTTTCACCGTGTCTAGCTGAGTCAATGACCGACATATCGGCGTCTTGATTGAACATTCCCCATCGTCACCCATCAGGCATATAATTTGGTATTGGCAAGTGTAACGACCCGGGGAATTTGCAACCTTGGTTATAGACATAAACTCAATGTCGACTATCCAAGCATCGGAAGTACCAGATAGTTAATAGAAAGAAATTAGAGGGTGAGAATAGATAAGATAGAAAATTAGAATAGAAGAAGAAGAACACAACTACCACAACATTAGAGTAACACGAATCTCACAACGGAACAAATAAATATATTATAAAACGTAACTTTGAAACACAAATCTGTATTGTATATTAGAGTACAACACTTACATTACAACGGAAACAAACAATAGCTATAAAATGCCGCTGAAGCCTCCTGCTCTAAGCTTCATCTAGTATATCCACTGTTTCAAATCTCGCAAATATCGCCCGAGATCTCCTTCGAGATCTCGTTTTGGGCTCCTTCCGAAACGAAACAGCAAATATCACTCTAAATCTCCTTTCGAGTATATCGCCCGAGATACTGCAATATCGAATGATATATCGATCGAGACGAAATACTGGAATATCGTGCGAGATCTTAGTTTTTTGGTTAAAATTTATATGTGTGCCTGAACTAGAACTTTAATTAAAAAACTCAAATCTAGTCATATCAATCTTATGTTATTTTACATTTTGCATGTTACATGATTATATTGTATGTTCGTATATGTTTTACAATGCTTATGATTTTCATATTCGTCATTTTACATACATGTTACTTATGAAATTATGTATTTTTTGGTCTATTTATGTTGAATTTTTTAATGTTTTGGATCCTTTTAATGTTTCCTATCTAACAATATTCGTGTTTTAAGCATATACGATTTAGAGTATGAATGATCTTTCATAAAATAAAGAATAATAAAGTTATTTTGCATTTTAAGTTTAAGTTACTATGTTTTTGATAGCATTCATAAAAATCATTTTGTTAAAAAATCATTTTTAACATATCATGTACCTCGAGATTGTCCCGATATGAACTTTCAGACCCGAGATGAAAATCTAAGATGAAATCCCGAGTTAGACTCATCTCGTCTGAGATCTCCCCCGATATGAGACCGAGTCGATAAAATCCCCGAGACAAAACGCGACTGATATCCGAGATTCAAAACCTTGAGTGTATCCGTAAATCCCGACTGCTTGATTGCCCGTACAAAATTGGACACCCAAGAGTTTAGGGAAAACAAAACAAAATAAACTCTGGGTCAGTTATGTGACTGGTGTGAGTAAACTCCAAACATTTATTTAACTTTTAAAAGAAAGAATAATCATAAGACCAATCCACACATAAACACGGACGGTTTTTATCTTACGATACTCCAAATTATTTTATATCAAATTTCTTCTGATATTACAATAGTGCCTATCAACCACAATATATAAATCATTTAGCAGAACGCTTTCATCTCACGTTCCATATACATAATATATAATCAAAAACCGTGGGCGCTTATTAGGTAATGGATTCCAACTGGCAAGGTATGAGACCACCTTCCGATAGTGTATCTCTAGAGAGGAATACACTGGGTTCAACACGAACATCTTGTAACCCAGGCTAAACATAACCGGTCACTCATTTCGCTTGAGTGTACCGAATGTATTATCACCAACAGTTGGGATCACCAACCGTTTTTCCGAAAGGGGCAACATCGAAATAGGTTAAATAAGTAAATGAAATTTCTCTAGATCAGGTGACAATACACCCTAATTGGTAGCTAACCACTTAGCCATGCGACCTACCCGATTTATATCATTTCCTGGTTATGAGGCAAGAGATCATAACGTATCGACCACACCTTTATTTACTTTGAATGTCACATTGTCATACCCGCCAAATTACAAACTGATTTCTCTAAAAATACCACGGGTATACAGCTATGGGAAACGAATTCCTCCACCACCAAAAGTAAATACGTTTGAGGAGATCAACTTACGTGATCTATTAAATATACTCTGTCAGACATTCTTCCATACAAGTTGTCCTGGGACTGGACAAATCGAAGGCACTATTCTGTAAACCTATCTTAGGCAATTTTTGCCTAGGATTTTTCGGAATAGCCCTTGCATAAACTCCGTCCTTTTGATCTGCAACGCTAATGCCCATACGGAGTGGTTTTCAGATAATAAATTTGATCTTGGTCTCTTCGTATTGACAATGGAAAAATGGTCAAAACATTGATAGTCGGTTATTTAACTATCAAAGGAAAACACCCATATACACAACGATCTTATTTCCAAATGGAAATTTTATCGATCAATCATCAATCGACATTTATCCCTTTAAATTAATTTATCATTAATTTTATTTCATTTCCCTATTTCCCATTTATCATTTCCATATATTCATAAATTCCTTATTTTCTAAAATTAGAAAATATATGTTATTAACTTTGGAGAACGTTTCCATTTCTGATTCATGCATCAATAACTCTCTAACAGTAAACTAGTAAGAGAACAACTTCCCAAGTATAAACCCCGAAGGCCGAAACCAACATCAGATCGACACCCAAACAGTCATTCAACTCAACTAATTTCCAATCAGTTTCTAATTTCAGTAATTCCATTTAAATTCCTAATTCAAACCCCAAATTCATTTATAATATTTTATTTGCAAAATATTTACTTTAGTCTAATTTTTCACTTAAAATGCGAATAATATTTCTTTATATAATCAAAACAGTTTGATTTCATATTTAAAAACAATATCTCAAACCTAAATTCTATATATATTTTTATTTGCAGAATTATTCATACAAATCTTATTTCATTTCCAACGTTCATAATCTCATTGCAAATTTCCTTTATAAGTACTACGTTCACATTCCATTTCAATTATCGGTGTTAAAACCGATTTTACTCCTCTATATAAATTCAAATTTATATATTCAATTTATCAAATGAGAAATATTTCCTTAATTTATAAACATTGTTTATAAATTATTCTCCTCAATTTATCTGCTAAAACAGATTTCTATTAAATATATAAATTCTCTTTTTATAAAATTCTATTCATTTTCCAAATATTTCCTTTTATAATTCTATTTACTTTTCAATAAAATATTCCTTTTATAATTATATTTATTTTCCAAATAAATATTCCTTTTATAATTATATTTATTTCCTATAAATATTTCATGTATAATATCCTATTTATTTTCGATAAATATTTCATTTATAATATCATATTCATTTCCTATAAAAATTTCATTTTCAAAATACACTTTGAAAATTCCCTTTTTACATTCCAGTATTTCTTATGGTATTTAAAATACCAATTAAACAGACCAGTGTCATCATAATCAATCACAGGTTTTATATCACATCATATATCATAATATATGAAAACAAACAATATTATAAATATTGAGGAATCCAGTTGGATCCCTCCAACCTGTGTCCCTGCATCCACAGATGTTAAACAACATAAACTACATAAACTACATCGATCTCATTTCAATATGAAATATTCTGATAAACAGAATCAATATTTGATTAACGATTTATATATATATCGTTATCTATAATTTCAACCACTAAATCAGCAATTCAACCAAAAAATCAGCACACAACAATCAATCATCATTTATCAATACTATATTATATTTATGAAAATACAAACTGTACAGAGTTAGTGAGATTTACTCTCATTGGATGGTTATCGTTAAATAACGATTAACTATCTTTGATTCAGATGGACGATTTATTTTGCAATAAATTGTAATGAGATCCAATTCACTCCCAGTTAGTTCCATTGTTTAGCTCTCGTCCATACGAACCCAACAGATCCAGTTTTGTCCAGTTCCGATAATGTGATAATAAGATATTAGGATTACAAGTTGGTACCTTGTTAAATTTAAATAAACACTTAAATTCTAAATTATTAATGGGCTCACCGCTTTGAAATAAAGCCCATTACTCCGTTTAAGACCCACGGCAGACTCTATTTCTTTTTCCTCCTGTACAATTCGCGATTCCAGGAAAGTTTCCCACAGCCATTTCAGATTTTCAACCACCCTACTCACGCTCCCTACTCCATCGTTCTCAACATGGAAATCACCAAACTCCATCACTTAACCTCCTATTCTTCCTCATCTGACTTTCCCTCAACTCACACTGAGCTTGCAAAAACCGTCGCAACATTTGACTATACAGGCTACATGACTTGCGAACCTTTTTGACACCGCATAACCCAAAACTTTGCCACGCCATGCTACTCAACATCGCGAATTCAAATCCACCCACCAAGACAAACATCAGTGCTTTAATCCCCAAAGAATTGTAACCCTAGACTTCACCGTCATTTCCGCAACGCGATAAAAAGTAGCCGGACCCTTGAATTCTTGTATAGGATTAAAGAACTTGGAATCGATTACATATATACTAGCATTGAGATTTATAGAGTTTGTTTTTGATTTCTAGAATTTTCTGAAGATTTGTTTCCACATTTGGAACAAAAGGAATTGGCGGCGGAAAAAATGCTTGACTACTGAAGAAACATTTAGGGTTAGGAAATGGGATGGATGGTGTATTTATAGTATAAATTTAATTTTTTAATATTCAATTTAATATTTATTTTTAATCAACCACCATTTGTATTTATGTTTAAAAATTTCCATGATCACATATAATATCCAATTTCGACGTAAATGGACATACATCTATGGTTCGACATTTCAGACTCAACAAAATTTGTTTCGGCGAATTCCGAGTCCGTTTTCTCACACAACGTATTTTTAAAGCCAAATATTGATTGTATTTCACATTAAAATCCTGTACGGCCACATACTGACTCCAAAAATCACAAAAATTGAAATCTAATAATAATTTGATATTCCAGATCCAACAAAATTAGTTTCGTTGAAAACGGCGGTCGTTTGCAAAACTGGCTATTTTTAAAGCTCTAAATAAACCCTTTTAAATATTAAAATATTTAAAAATATTTAAATTTAATGTAAATAAATTAATATTATCATATATATTCACATAGAATATAATACAACTCCAAAATATTCCTCTCTGAATTTATAACTCGACATTACAAATCCAGATTAAATCAGTATTCAATTTATACTAAAAAGCCATTTATAATAAATAAAATGTTATAAATTATTAAGGAATTCCATAGCAACTTTTCGAAAATTTGATTTGATCATAAATCAAAATCTGCACGACGAAATCCCGATTTTTCTCTTCCATTAGAAAAATATACTTCACCAGCTTTGAACGTTTCTTGTTTCACAGAAGTCCGGTATAAAACGGATTCTGTATATTCGTTTAAAGTTCGAATTGCCAAATTACGAACTGTCGCACCATTTTGATCTCGATTATAATTATAATATAAATTATACATTCAACCGACATATATAAGTAAATTCGTTATTATAATTCAATTCTAAAATGAATTATATATTTTAAATTGTCCAATTCACACAATATTGTCAATTCCACTATTTTCGACTATTTATGAAAGAAATATATTATTCTATTATTTATATTAATTAAATATTCAATATTATTTAATTAAACAACTATTTTATATTACCAAACCATTATTTAAATAGTTAAATAAATTATTTATTATCCGCTAAAAATATGAGTCGTTACATTCTTTCCCCCTTAAAATAATTTCGTCCTCGAAATTGCTAAGATAGAAAATAAACCCTTGGGTTAAAAATTATTTTTTTACTTCTTATCTTCAGTTTCAACTGAACCAATTAATTTCAACTAAATTATTAATTCATTTCGAATAACTAAAATTTTCAAAAATTCTGAAAATATTCTAACACCCGAAATTTTCGAAAAATTTCGCCAGCACCTCTTTTATACGGCTCAATCGGTACAACTACAATTCGCCTCTCTAGGCCTTCTCCAATACAAAAGAAAATCAAACAGCCAAGCGGCTTGCCAAATAGGCTCATAAATCACCAAACTCATATATAAATAAACTTGTACCTTTTTGTCGGGCATATCATTATATCCTTTCCATCTGCTGCCAATTCAGCATATACCAATATCATCCCAATCAGTTTATCCTCTACACAACTTTTCGCTTATATCCAAACCAAACCTTATAGCAAACTCAAGTTCCATGCTCAATTCCATATCTCAATTTATCAAACCAATTCTATTTCAACTCCTTATCTCACAAATCCAATTTATCTCGATATCATTCTAATCCAGACTACAACAAATATATCATATTACAACGGTGCAAAAACGTTGTAAAAGGTTTTTACAATGGTGGAGCCACCGTCGTGTATTAAGAAGTTGTAATATACTCATATCTTTTACAACGTTTCTACACCGTTGCAACACCGATGTGAAATATATACCATATTACAACGATGGAAAAATGTTGTAAAAGGTTTTTACAACGGTGGAGTCACCATCGTGTATTAAGAAGTTGTAAAATACATATATCTTTTACAACATTTCTGCACCGTTGCAACACCGTTGTGAAATAGGGTATTTAACAACTTTTACTCACGGTTGTAAAATGATTTATTACAACTTCTTTTCGCTGTTGTAACTTATATACACCTTACTAATATAAAGAATTCATATATTAACACTAATATGATTCATATTTCAATGCAACAATATAACTATACGGAATCATTCATATATATTAATTAACATAATATTCGATCAACATACACATAGTACATCACCAACTAAACCCGTCACAAAAAACATAACCATTTCAAAATACATACATCGATCTAACACACAAGAAAGATAGAAGCTTTGTCCATAAAAGATACATGAGCATACCCTAGGAAAGCACTCTAACTGAAGGAAACATAATTGATATTCCAAGCCATAGTTAATCCAACAGCTTCTCCAATGGTAGTCATTTCGGAATTCGGCTTCCACAAGAAAGTATCAGGATCCACCGCCACATCAATCCAAACTTTCCAACCTTGCGGTCCACGGTGGGATTGTGAAAAAATAATCATTAGAGGTGCAAGCTCATATATATTGTTATTGTGACGAAAGTATGAAGGAGAAGGAAACTATAATGATTTGTAAACATGATATTTAAAATGAACAAAAACATAACACATCATCTTAAAACAAACATTACATGTTACATATCTTATTATGCTTGTTATATTAAATGAACATGTTTTGCAAACAGCATTATCGATGATGCACACTTTATAATTATAAACTAAAGCACAACATCACCATGATTGGCGATTAACATTTTTGTTGGAATTTAAAACGAATTTTATCAAATATCTGGTCAAAAAAAGATTGAACAATAAAGTAAACATTACCTAGTTTCATATTTTGCCGCAATATGACATATGTGATCTAACTTTCAACCAAGCACCTGTATGGTATGTACAGATCAGATGAAAGTCAAACTTAAACAGGGTACCCACAAAAAAATGTACATGAAATCAGCAATTGGGAAATTTAAAACACAACAGTCTAGGCGAAGTACATTTAGCACAAAGGCAAACGCACATAACAAACTAAACAACTACTGGACAAAAAAAAAATGAAACAGAACTAAATTATTTTTCGATATGGACAGACAATACCCAGCTAAAACCAGGAAGAATTAACAGATATTTGTTTTCGTCTCGAACATTCAAACCTGAAGCTGTTTGTGCCAAAATAATAATCAACCCAGTCTGAAATATTAATTAAAAAAAAAAAAAAAACGTCGCAATAATAAATAACAGTATAATAGCAGCCTTTTACCGTTGGCAAACTTATTTTTTAAACACTAGAAATATAATCTATGATATGGTAAACATGCATGCTTAAGAATCATAATACAGTAGATAGATCCCAGCATGATTTCGATCCCGACCAGTATTGAAATTGAAAACTCAGAAACAAAAAATAAAATCAAAGAGCTGACCATATAAATAAAAAAGGAAAACTGCAAATATGGAAAATTTTAATTGACTAAATCAATCTTATTACCAATTGCTCCAAATCAAACTTTAAAAAAAGATCACGCAATGATATAAAAGTAAATATATGTGCAGAAATGGAAGGAGATGCTAAAAGGAACTTACCTCAAAATGATGGATTTGAATCAAGCATCAAAGCAAAATCAAAACTTTACAAAATTACCTTGATAAAGATCTTAACTTTACACAAGCTACAAAAGGAAATAGAATAACAAAAAAGGAACCAGATAAAGTAAAAAAATAAACTAACCTTGATGATGAAATAAGAGTGCTCCATTCGACTTGCACCCAATTTTCTCACAGCGGAGTTATCACATTTATTTTCCCTAAGTTGTGACTATTCCTCTTATTCTTTTAAAAAGACTGTGAAAACATTAAACTTGAAAGTTCGAAACGTTAAGTCAAGCGCTTAATTGATAAAGTTGAGAAAACATTGGATTTATCGAAAGAAAAAGAGATAAGGTTGTTTACTCACCCAATAATCTCACCTCAATCGACTTATTTCTATAGGTGGAAAAGCATGGCTCTGATGCTTCTTTTACGAAGTATTATGCTAGCCTCCTCCGGAATGCAAGGTTTTAACCTGGAGACAAAACTGCTCAAGAATACAAGGTCATAACCTGGAGACAAAAATTGGCAATAGATCATTGTTATCGTAGCAGCTTTACTTATAAAGACAGGACATCAGAGAATACTAGTCGTCAACCAATCCTTTTAAGGCTGCATTACTTTAGATGTGAGGTAGATTTAAATTATGAGAAGAAATTTTGTTCCCCATTGTTTATGTTTTGTGATATTTTGTTCATCCATCATCATGTGTAGTGAAAGAAAGATATGAACGGTTTCAATCAAAAAGTAACAATAATAATATATGTTACCTCTATATAGTATATACCACCTTTAACTATTTTGTAACTATTGATTGTTGTGCTGTATCATGATACTAGCTATATGTTTTGACATATTCGGCTACAAAAGGAAAATAAACCATATATGCCAGTGCATATTTTCATGGATACATATTAAAATACAAAGCATCTAACTCTATAGCAAGTAGAAACAAATAATGTTCAACTTCATCTTCTCAATGCTTAGAACAATTCTACTATAAACATGTGACTGTAGCTTTTCCAGAATAACATTATTTTGGCATATGTCATTGAAATGTTTTGCTAGGATTTTTTTGTGTGTTTATTTTATTTGGGAAAAGCAATGTGCAAAACACCTTTTGTTCTTATTCTCTATTTACTTCTACTACATTACCATTGATGCTCAAAGCCATATAAAGTGTTAAGTATCAATTGTGCTAAAACTAATTACTTCGAACCATCAAGGCATCAACATCCGCATAGCTATAACTTGCCATTAACTAAAGTTTAAACTAAATTTAAAAGTTAATATTAAACTAGTTAGATTTAAGCACTGAATAATAATTTTTTGTTAACAGTGATAAAATAATTAACACATGACATGGCACTAAAAACGAAGAAGACAACATACAATTTGAACGGCTGCTACAAATTGATGTTTAGCATTTGTTTAAGGATTCTTTCCCATGCACAAACAACATATACACATTTGTAATTGATGCTGCATTAGTTCCCAATCAGATTTTTTTTTTTTTTGGGTTACACATGTAGCATTTTCTATTTTTGAATTAAATTGAACCCAAACTAAATGTTTGTTTCCATTGATTAGCAAACTTCTATGTATTCATATGTGAGATGTATAATAATATTTGCACTATTGTACAGAAAGGATAAGTTTGAATACTTTATCTAGGTCAGGTCAGCAGCTTATCCAAGGCATTGACCTGATTCGACTTGCACCCAATATACTACCTTGGATTGAAGACTGCATCCCTATGTCCAACCATGAAGGATAATTACTAAATTACATAATTCAGATAAGTTGCTTTAGTGTTTCATTAATGATAGATATCAAAATAGACTGTTTTATACAGGGAAATATCATAAGACAATTTGAAACATGTTACCATAGCTGTTATGCTGGTTATTGTAAATTGAAACACAAAGTAACAAGCAACTGTAAATGATGCAAATTGCTCCATAACGTCAGTAGTCGTTGAAAATCAATTAAAATCTGATTAACCCTAAAAACTGACCAGAAACGCTTTGACGGGTTAAGCAACGTTGAATCAAAGACAAGCGGATATCTTATCTCATAGATAAGCATAAACATCGGAGGAAAGCAGGTGAAAATCAAATCCAGTAAGACGAAAGGAACTCCGAGCAGATCTATAGATTACTGCATCAAGTAAGAGTGAGAAAAGAAGGTACTCTGCTGAACAATTCCATACGACTGCACAAAAATCACCGTCGAACCAGATCCGTAACAACCAACTCAGGGAAGACCAACTGGGAAGGCAACGAGAACGGGATTGGTGAAGGCGGTAGAGGATATTGACGCCAGCAATCAGCTAAACTTTCTCAAAAAGAAGTCGATTGCTAGAATACGGTAGATCTGGAGGGAGTATATTTGAAATAAAGGAAACTGAAATTGGGGAAGGGTTTCAAACAACGATGGAAAAAGCCACGCTTAGGGAAGAGAGAGCGAAAGGAGGAAACAGGAACAAAGAGAGAAAAGGAGAAATAATAGGAGGCGGATGTAAAAACCTAATCAATAAATATCGATATTTTTCAACAATTATTGATAAGAAATTAGCTTGGATAAAAAAACTATTTACATAAGGACATGTGGACAGTTATGAAGCGATTAATCAATAAGTATGCGTTATGATCTCTTATGAAATGATTTAAAATGAAATGTCCAAAATTAACTTTTCATTTTTTTAAGTGAATCACAAAGAACTTGATTTGAAAGAAAATATGTTATGATTTTGCTAATTAATAAAGAATTTTATGGTTCTCAAATTTAATTCATTTTATGAAGAAAGAATAAGATGCTAGCTCAACGATTTTATTTGAAAATTGAATTGAAAAGGTATTTGATATTTAAGATGAAATTTGTATTTTGAATTGAGAATTATATTTTAATGATGTAATATTATTAATTATTAATAGCAATCATTGATTATTCGTGATTAGCATTAATTATTATATTTTATTTTATTTATTAACTATTTAATAGTAATTATGTAATATTAACTATATTTTTTAATTATTCTTCTGAATTTCTAAGTATTAAATATTACAGATTGATTATTGATTATTACTCCAAATTGATTATTAATAGTAATTATTAATTATTAATTATAAATAATCAATATAAATGTATTAAATATTAATTATTAGTTGTTAATTATATTAAAATATAGTCCTATATTACAACAGTCAAAAAATAAAAGTTGTGATAGGCTTTTATTACAACTGTCAAAATAACACAGTTGTTAAAAATAAGTTTATTACAACTTTTCTGGAAAAAAGTTGTAAAAAAACATTTAATACAACGGTGCTTTTACCACCGTTGTAAAATTAAAGTTGTAATATGATGTTTTTGTTGTAGTGCCAATTCAATTTCAATTACCACTTAACAGGCTTTATTTTAAATTCCAATTTGCTTTCCCAAATTTCTGTCTAATTTGTTTTAGTTTAAAACAATCACCCTAGGAGGTTTAAAACAGCTTAACTTTTTCTAAAACCAAATATCCCTTTTTGGATTTCAACAAATTGTTTTCCTAAAATAATTCGAATACAAAATCTTTGGTAGTAACTACAAGAAAAAGTATATTTAGTAACATGTTTTAGCAGCGTTTTTAAGCTAAGTGCATCTGAATATTCTTATTCCTTTTATTTTTTTCAGCATTTTACTCATTAAAACGCCCGTAAAAGATTTTACTTGGCGGCATATCCATTTTCATTTCCCTCCGTGTCACGTTTCTAATTTTTATTTCACCCGCCTAGCTCTAGGTCCATTTCTCTTTTCTCCGTTTACGTCTCCTCTTAAAATAATCGATCAAGTAACCTAAATTCATTTCCCATTTCTCTATAATCCTAAATCCGTTTCTCTGTGAACATAATCAAAATCACGCTCCATCCTTTAGTTAATACCCTCTCCCCGCCCTCCCTTGTGCTTTGTTGTCTCTCCCTCAGATCTGAATCCAACGCCGAACCCTGATCTACTTACCACTAACAAACTCGTTGCTTTTCGAATTGACATACAGGTAGTATTTGCTAGAAAGGGCCCGTTTGAGCAGGCGCTTACGATGATTATATGGAGGGTGTAGATCTGATTGGTTCAGTTTTCGATGTTGTTTGGGAGGATGCTGGAAATTATGATGCTTGCAAGGTATGATTTCAGTTTTGTATGTCTATTGTTTTATCTTTTTTTCCTTTGGTTGCATGTGTAATTTTCTGTTATTCAGAATGAAACGATAGATTTATGGTTAAAATGTTCAAACTAAGACCATCTCAGATCCATAGTATTTCTAGAAAGGATTTCTAAATTAACCTTGGCTTCTTAAAAATAGCTGTAGCTTGTTAAAATAATGGTTGACATAGTATTTCTAGAATTTAAACATGGACCTAATAGTTGATACGTTCTTATATATGAAAAAGAAAGGATTTCAGATTCACTTACTATAATAAATAAATTGATTGTAATCCGAACTCACTCTCCCTTCTAATAGTGTCAAGTGAATCAAATAAATTTCCGCAAATGTAATGCAGACAGTAATATAGGAAGTTAAGTACAGATGCATTCAACGTGGAAGGTATACTTCAAATTAGTTGTGCATGTTAACCAAGTTGCTGGCATCAATGACATGATAAGGTTCTTCAAAGATGCATAAATGTTCTTCAGTTATATAATCAAGTTTTCGATAAACACTAATAGACAGTGAATGGTTAGTAGCTGGAACAGAGAATGTTGCAATATATGTCGCGTTGTTCCCTATTTCCTGTTTTTTAAAAATAACACTAACAGTAGCAATGATGATAATAACTGTAATGAATGAATAAAAAAGCTATATTATACAAAGGTATGACTGCAATAAAAGCTAAAAGCAAGAGCTTAAAAATGATGAATTTGCAAATAGGCTAAATTTGTATGTCTGCTTTTAATATGAATGCTCATAAAGAATTAAATACATAGCCTTTTATGAGCATATTACTTTGTATATGCATATGCATATGATTTCTTTTGGCGTGTATGTATGATGTTACACTCTATTCGATATGCCAAATGTGATTCCCTTTTAAGCATACACTCTGCTCCATATCATATGTCACTGGGTTTCTAATTGCATGTTTCCCAATAAAAGTGCCGGATGTACATTTCCAAATGAGGTGTAGATTAGCAGATCATTGTTTGGTTTTTTTTAGTGAAATAAGTCAGAAATAATAATATGCTAGAATTTTATTCACTATTAACTCATTTATTAGCTGTTAGTATAACTATTACTTGATACAGCATTATATTCAATTATGTTCATTTTATTTTTTATATAATATTTTTTTTCTTGAAAGAAAGCCTACTGGTAAAACTATTCATAGCATAAAAGTTTGTAAAACTCAAGTATAACTTATACAACATTGTCAGTCTACTTCTCTGAGGTTATGAAAATTTCAATCAATTCTCAAATGAATTGTAAAAATTAAATATACACTTTAATTACCAATGTACTTTTTCCCAAAGAGTAGGAAAAAGAATGTTTCTTCAATCTCTGTCTCCAACGTTGTTAACTGTTTGGAGTGGATGCATTTGCTTCCTTTCATTGGTTTTTTTGGGTTTTGGGTCTAACAGGCTTTGCTGGCTTGATGATGTAACCCAGGAGAATAAATACAATTGGAATGATGGTACCTATAAAATGTACACATCTGTATGATGCTAAAGTTTCCTCCATGCTCAATACCATGAAACCAATGGAGGAGTAGTCCAAAACTAATACGGTGTAGGCAAAGTTGGCCAAAGTGCACAATTTTTCAACTGTTGCATTCTTCTGAGAAATAGCTTGCTGCCGTCTATAGATTACTCTTGAGCCTGCAATCATCAATGCAGATTGGATTAAGAAAAATATGTATCTTGGGCATAATCCATGCCAAATAGCGCTGATTGTTCGTGTATCCAGTAACTGGAAAAATCCAGGTTTCTTTCCTTTCTGAACAAGTCTTTCATAAACATGATATCTTAGCCAAGTGCTGACTTGTATATTCCACATAGAGGTAACTGAGCTGCACTAGTTGCAAGCTCTACACTAAGAATATCAACATTTTTTGCACACTTCCACTTGGGTTTACTAAACCCAGACCAACCAGTAAAAACCAAAGCCCGAGACAACAATAGATGCTTCCGAAATCGACCAAATAAAATAATATTTCCAACAAGCACTGAACCTTGACATGTACTGGTAGAGAGATGCAATCCATGGCATCAGCAATCGGAGTCTCAATACCAGTGCTCCGGTTTCTTCTATGCTTCGCCGCTATAATTCCAACTAGTTTTATATGGCGATTTGTTCCTGGAGCCCTTCCGAAGCATTTGTACGCGACAATCTCAGGCGCTGTTTTGTCTTATCTCTCTTTTGGTTTCTCTTCCAATTTTCATTTCTTAATTCCTATGGTCTTGCGTATTTACCAATGGTTATGTGTCGGAAATATTGCGGAGTTGTCACTTTTTTTGCTAGCTTTGTGTATCTCATTGGATGCCTTGTGTACTAAATGATAAAATGCCCTTCTGTAGTTAAGTATATTGGCTACTGCCTATGCTTTAACAGTCACTTTTAGTTGAGTATATTGGGTTGCGCCTTTTTGCAGTTTAAGTGCGCCTTTTGTAGTTTGAGGTGCTTTTTTTTGCTAAATTCAAATTTTTATTTATAAGTAATTAAATAAAAATAATAATTGTTCAATAAATTATAAAATGTGGTTTAAAATTTAAATCTTATTGATAAAATATGAAGGCGGTTAGGATTCTGTGAGCTTCACGCTACACACCCGTCTTCCTCTGAAGAAAAAAATAGCATATCAAACTCATATAAAAGGCACACAAGAAAGCCCAAGGCTCAAAAAAGCCCCGGGCTCAATGCTTGCGCCTTTTTGCGCCTTATCGCCTTGACTACTATGATATCAAATGTAAGCATTGACTTCAAAGGAAAATGAAAAAATGGCGGGGTTGAATTTTTCTTTGGCCCGCTTAATTTTTTTGTGAAATTTGTTCCAGATACCGCTCATTTTTTATTCTTTTGCTTCCAAACAATGCTCACAGAACCCTAATCTCCTTCTACCTAATCCACTTCCAGAAACTGTTTTCATTGGTCAACTCGACCTTTGAATCACCAAATCGTCTTCAATCTACTGGCACACCAGAAGCCCTAAATCATCCATCTATCACAAATCCTAAATCATTATTTCTCCAGCATCAAATAGCTTCTCAATATATGAACTCAACCTAGGTATCAACTTTGACTTTGTTTCTTCTTCTCCTTATATTAGGTCAATCGTTTTATCTTACATATATTTTTGTAATGGAGCAATTCGACAATTCCACGGAAAGACACACTGATTGATTTAGCTTAATTAAGTACAACATGTATATGCCTAAGCTGATCAAATTGTTTATTTTCTTAAATGAGTATATCAATTTAAAAGAAACTATTGGAAAATTGAGTTCATGTTTACTATCAGTAATTGTTTTGGACTGAAGTCTAAAACATGATAACTTGGACTAATTTTTGGATTGTATATATATTTTGATGTTCACTAAACATGAATGCAAAATCAGAAATCATAGTACATCTAGAGTTGAGACATTATGTACATATTGTACACTCGATTATTTAAGGTTGCATTTTGAATTTCTTAATGAACATATCTGAATATTTGCTTCCTTCTATTCGAGAAGGAGAATTCTACTCTAGCTCAAAAAATGACATCCATGCCCAACTATCAATTTAACTCGCTGTCATATCTTGTAATTCCAGTTCATTTTAATAAATTACAAACATGCATCTTTTGTGGGCTTATGATTTTTAGTACTTTTTATGTAACATGATTAGATAAGTACGAAAGCGATCCTGGGATTGGTAGTCGCATACATATGTTGCTTAATGATTAGGATATTGCCACTGATGGATGTTATGGCTTAGGCATGGTCGCACGGTTTGAGCCTGTATTAAGACAAAAGGGCACATGGATGTATCCTCCTTTATTTTGGGAGTGCACTATTTTGGGTCAGTTATTATACTTTGGAGCTCATGCCATTGGTAGCCGCTGAAATTGGCTGATACTTCAATGATAATGGTAAGTCTCATCTATTTTTATAATTATCTCTAATATTACACCAATTGTTCGGTCAATTATCATAATGTATGTTGCATTCCAAAAACCAATGCGATACTGCTTGTCCAAATTATAAAGTATATTAAACATCATGAAATTTAACAAGTTGTCAAAATCAAACATGAAATAAAAGCAGGAATGTACAATCATCTTCCTGTCCGATTCTTTTTTCTGTTACCTATCGAGTGGGTTGTAATTCATACAAGGGAATGAAAGCATCATCTAAGATTTATATCATTTGATGAGGTGTTTGTTCTTGATATTATATAAGTGATTGCTCAAACTGACTACTTTCTCACATTCTCATGTCACATCACATCATCATTATATCGTGTTTTCTTTCCTTAGTAATCTCAAACTCTCTCTATGGTCGTTTTAATTGACTGCATTTGAAACTTTTAAATTTTAATGTTGCATATTATAGACATAGTTTTTTGAGTTTACACATTGATTTTGTAGATAGCCAGAAGATAATACTGATAAACAAGTTATGTTTTACATATAAATAGCCTATGTTATACATTAACAGACAAATAAATAGCATTTATTTACTGGAATTGACAATATCTATTAACATGATCTGACAAGGGAAAACCATCTGATACTAGTGGAGTTATCAATTTATTTTATAGGAACTGACAATCTGTTAATAGGAATTAGGCCTTTCCTATTATACACTATTTTGTTTTCCTGACTTTGTAGACGTGTTATTGGAACTTCATGTTTGTATACAAACTCTAGTAAAATAGATTGTATGTGTTTGAATTACGTTAAGATTGTGAAGGTTAGATTATTATTAAGGATAATTAGGAATTAGTCAGAAAAATCAGTTTGTTATTTTAATATGGAATTTTATTAAGGATTTTAACAGGGAGACAAGGTACGTATACTACATAATGGCAACTAACCAAATCACATGTTATTAAAATTATGGTTCATGTTCTTACAAACACGGTAACATGGATATAGTGGACTGCAAAATATGGTAACCTTGGAAAATAGTAATATGCCTATACAATATAGACATGTCTAAAGTATCAGCTGTTTGTCTGCATGCTTGCAGCTAGTCTTGAAATAATACCAGTAAGATTGAGAGTGACTATAGAGTCAAGCTGTGTTATAACTATATGACAATTTCTCAATAATTTGTTTTTTTTTCAAAAGAAAAGAAAAAAAATGAAAATAATATTTCTTCTTAAATTGTCCACTTTAACTGCTCTGTTTGTTATCTCCTATGGATTACATATAATGGCATAAAAATGAAATCTAGATTTTAAATTAAAAGAAAGTAAGCAAAACTTTATGGCAAGAGAAAAAAATTCTGAAATGCTTGGTGTAGTAGAAGTGTGGCACATCATAAAGTGCAGTTTTACGTAGGATCTAAATGGTTTTACCTATATCTCATTTTGTTTAATGTCTATGTTTTGGAAATAGTATAATTTAGTTGTAATTCACATAAGAAAGCTATTAAGTTTATCATCATCACCTTCCTTTTCCTTGTGATCAATTAGTTATTTTCTGGATTGAGATTTTTTTTTAACCAAAGCATTTGATATTATTTTAATTAACTGCAAAATACATATAGCTGTTGATCCTTCCACATGTGCCATCCTTAATCCCTTAGGCTTCTCTAGATCTTTGGAATTGACTAATTTATAATTAACAACTGTTAACACGTTATCAGAGAATATGGCATGATTGTAGCGGGAAGGGTCTTCAAATCTGAACATGTTTAATACTCTTTTATGAGATATTTAGGGGAAGTAATAGTCATTTGTTAGTTTTAATGTGAGGCATTGCAAAGACTGTAGAAAACTAAATGAAAAAACTCCAACTTGCCAAAGTACATGGCAAAAGAGTAATTTTCATATTGGCTTTGGCATTTACTCAAGTTGTTAGTGCAAAATCATATAGTTGTTATAAGGTAATTTTCAGGTCTTGAAGCACAGGAAATATAAGCACAACTACTAGATAAAAAACCATATAAGCACTTAGTTGGTGTTCCATTTTGTTGGTATTGTTAGCCAGTAGTTGTAGTTATGTAATATGCATAAAATATTATCTAAGAATATGGGAAAGTTGTTTGAACAATATATATGAAATGATTTTTTTTCTTTAATTTACATGTTTAGATTTTTTGATACAATATATGTGAAAACTCATTTTATTTAGATGTAATGAAAAAATGGACAAAACTATATTATATTTGTGGAAGTTTATGAAGCATTTAGTTTTGGGACCCAGTTCAACCCTTTTTTATGTACAGAAAGATGAAATTTGAAGGCAAAAAAAATCATTTGATAAAAAATTAAAATGAAAAACAAGAACATATGAATTTTCTCAATGATTAGCCAACATATTCGGTAGGCTATAAATATATTTATGTTGATAACATTCACTGTACATAGTTTTTGGCCCAGTTTGGGTTAGTGTCTTATAATAATTAATATTGAGATGAAGTATTTTATATTCTTCAGCTAATTTACTAGTGGCTTCTTCGAACTAAAACTGTACTGCAACTTATAGTTACATTTTTGCTCCAAGTTAGTTATTGATTTATTTTTGTCGGTTTACCCAGATTTTGTAAGCTATTATATTTCATTTTGGAGAGTTCAACATACATGGGTGGGGATGTCATATTGAGGTTTTAGTCATTGAGTAAATTTCGTTTCAAACATATAGAACAGTTTGCTTAAATTTTTTGGGTTGCTTTACAAGTTTGTATTATTTTAGAATTAGATCATATTCTATGACAAACATTGATCCATTGGATTTTGGTGATTCTTCGTTGCCTCTTTCTTCTCCTTTTTCTTCAGTTCACATCGTTTTTATCTTCTCTCCCCCGGATTCACTCTGCACAAGATATTGTCTTTCAATTTCTTATCCACCCATTACAGGTCCTTTATCCTGGCTCTGCCTTACTAGCTCCACTCTTTGCCCAGATTCTGTCTTGATTTACCTAAATAGCCCATGTTTGACATTTTCAAGGCATCCCATGTTTCTCCTTATGCCTTTTTGGGATTTTTCCAACCTCCAACCTCTTCTACTTTCTTTTCACCTCCAACTCGGACTACTAGGAGATCTGGAATCATTGGAGCTCCGTTTGGTCTCCCGGTACCTTGAAGTCATGAGTAACTACCGGCTCAGCTGTGCAACAGAAACATGGTTGGGGTCTTGGATTCTGTTTTTTTCTTTTTGGGTGTAGGGAGGTGGTGTTGCAAGATTCTAGTGCCATTTAGAGGCATTAATGGCAGCTCAGATGTGTGTTCCATCTTAATCAGATGGGGTCTTTTGGTGTTTGCTCGTTTTGGCTTTCTAGGGTTCTACTGTCTTGTTCCTGTTGGTCGTTTTCCTCTGTCTAATTTGGTGATTCAATTCCGATGGTCCCCTTTACACCTCTTTACATATATCTCCTTGCTTCGTTACTACTTAATGTAGCTTTTGTGTGGCTTTGTCCTGATGTAATGGTAGAGCTTTGTTCTATGGTTGTTGATGGTGTATGCGGTGCCTATGGGTCTTTGTTTTGGCTTAATAGCTCAGGCTTATATAATTGTTTATCCTACACTATTTTATTGTGAATAGAGACAACACTCGGCTTCTATTTTCTCCCTGCAATGCAAGTCTGATATGCTAAAAATAATGATATAAGCCATCAACTCCTACTAATTTGGACCATCTAATGTAGAGATTATCTAATCGTTTCCATTCGTGCCAATAAGACCCTACTAGTTTGTTCACGTTTAATACAAATTGTATTTTTTGGTAAAACTCCTGCAAGTTTGTTAATATAGAGGTATGGATTTGATGTACTTGTACTTCCTTTCCTCTATCCGATGTAAGATTGGTGCAATTGTATAGACATGATACGACTAAGATGCAATATCAGAAGTTACCGTTCACTTTTCCATGTTGAACTTTAACAGTAAAAGATAATGCTTCCTAAACCAAATCCAACAATTTCCATAGTTAATTAATTAACCAATTCGTTAATTAATATATGAAACAAATATTGTGAGAATATTGCATGTATGTGGTTTTGTATGGTAATAACAGAAAATACTATTAAGTTTATCAGGGAATACTAAAGTGAATTGAAGAGGATGTGTTTATAAGGTAATAATACAAATTCAATTTTTATTAGGAAACCTTTTAAAATTAAGTGTATACTAAGAATGGTTTCAAATAAACCTAACTTTGTGTTTATTAAAAAATAACCTATTACCCGCCTTTCATTGTTGTTCGTATCTGCTTTGCGGCCATTCAGCCTTACATGCACTAGGGTCTCAAATCTTGTTTTCTTCTTTAACCTATTTATTATGTTTTCTAATTTTATCGAACAGAACTTTACAGGAAAATGCTTATTCAGATATTGGTTATTGTTGTTGTTTTAGAGCTTAGTCCTTTCTTTACTTGCATGACCTTCTTTCTATTCTTGTTTCAGTGATTGGATCTATACTTTGAGATCTTGCTTCATTTATAGTGGCTTGAAACGGTCCCTATAAAAATGGGTGATGTGATGATATGGTGTTCTTCATGCGGGTGTGTTTGCTTCATTTTATCAATCCTATTTATAGTTCTTTTGAGTTGGAGTGCCCATTTATGTCATTTGTCATATTAGGAAGTTGGAGTTTGTCTACTGGTATTGCATTTAGTTTCTCATGAGACTCTTTTGCTCTGTACTCTGTCTGGGTCGTATGAGCAGGGTTAAGGCTGTTTAGAGGATAAAAAAGATGATCCCCTGGACTAGTACTCATACTTTCCAGAGTGCCACCTTTATGTTTCACGGTAGGATGTGATATTGCATATGTTTGTACAAGAATAAAAGTTTTTAGTTATGACTTGAGATGTTTTCTGTTGCAGGTTGCCAAAAAGTTCTTATTAGTCCAAAACCAGAAAGCCTTCACTTAACCCATCAGTTGTTTTCTATTGCAGGTCGTCCCATCTCTTTTAATTCTATCAACATAAGTGCTTCTTGTCCAGTTCAATGTAAGTTTCCTTCTTTTTCTTCCTTTTTTTAGTTATTCTATTTTTCATCCTCTTATATTTAGACATTTATGCTTTTTTCTTTTTCCGTTCATGCATATTAGGTGCTTATATCCACTTGTTTCATGAGTTGTCCATACTTGTCCTTTGTTTGAGCATGCATTAAGTACTTAGATGATCGCATAGTGCAATATTCCAGTACTTTTATTATTATTAGTACCTATCAAAAAAAATGTGAATTTTTTTGGTGGTAGTTTTGTAAAATATGAACATTTGATTGCCAAAATCTTTGAGTAGTCATTGTCAGCATTACACCCATATAATGCACATTTGTTACAAGTTCTAGGTCTATGTTGTATAAATCATATATACGCTGATTTCAATTTTTTTTCCTCTTATATGTATATACAGAACTAAATTCATGATATTTATACATATGTAGATACATAGCTATTTTTACAAGACTAAAATCTAATGAAAACTTTACAAAAGCAGATTTTTAGCTTTTGTAAACTTTGGCAGTTTAATGCCTACTAATCTTATTTCACTGAACTCGGAAAATCTCCAAACTAAAAGCGAAGGATTCATAAACATGCATGCATAAATAAAGAGAGTCAAAAATTTTAAACAAAATCTTTCATTAACAAAAAGTGCATTTTTATAATCTAAACATATATATTTCACACATTCATATTCTGTGAAGGCCCTATCATTGTATAAGAAGAAAAATTAAAGTGAGGCCTAAACCATTTGAAACTTAGCCAATTTGAAAGTGATATATAGTAAATTATACTTGTACATTATTAGGACTTGTGTGTAATTCTAACTATTGATTGTTCTACAAATGCACTGAAAAGAATCTGGTTATTACACGGCACTTGGTTTCAAGAAACTGAAACCTGTAGTTTCAACTTTCATGAAACTGAAACCTGAGCTCGGTTTCAGTTTCCTTAAACTGAAACCTGTAGTTTCAGGTTTCATGAAACTGAAACTTGAGCTCGGTTTCAGGTTGCTGAAACCAAGGGGCAACTCGGATTCAGCTGACCGAAACCGAGCGACGACGCATTTCAGGATCCTAAAACCGAGCGGCTCGGTTTCAGTTGACTGAAACCAAGCGGTTCGGTTTCAGAATCCTGAAACTGAGTGTCAGGTTTCAGAAAACTGAAATCAAGTGACGGTCGGGTTTCAGGTTTCATGAAACTGAAACCTGAGCTCGGTTTCGTGAAACTGAAACCTGAGCTCGGTTTCGTGATACTAAAACCTGAGCTCGGTTTCGGTTTCATGAAACTGAAACCTGTAGTTTCATGTTTTATGAAACTGAAACTTGAAAAACCGAGGGGCAACTCGGATTCAGCTGACTGAAACAAACTGACGAGTCGTTTCAAGATCCTGAAACCGGGCGGCTCGGTTTCAACTGACTGAAACCGAGTGGCTCAGTTTCAGAATCCTGAAAGAAACTAAGTGTCAGGTTTCAGAAAACTGAAACCGAGCGACGCTTGGTTTCATTAACAATAGAGCTTTACCGAAACCGACAGGTTTCAGTTTCCTTAAACCGAGCGATGCTTGGTTTCAGTAGCAAGAGCTGATTGGGCCAATACTGGTTGTGGGGGAGATCGGAGATGTGATCACAACTTCATCTGCTTGCAAGTGTTCTTGTCATGTGTAGCAACATTTTTTGCACGCTTCCACTAAGAATATCAACATTTTTTGCACGCTTCCACTTGGGTTTACTAAAACCAGACCAACTAGTAAAAACCAAAGCCCGAGGCAACAATAGATGCTTCCGAAATCGACCAAATAAAATAATATTTCCAAAGAGCACTGAACCTTGACATGTACTGGTAGAGAGATGCAATCCATGGCATCAGCAATCGGAGTCTCAATACTAGTGCTCCGGTTTCTTCTATGCTTCGCCGCTATAATTCCAACTAGTTTTATATGGCGATTTGTTCCTGGAGCCCTTCCGAAGATTTGTACGCGGCAATCTCAGGCGCTGTTTTGTCTTATCTCTCTTTTGGTTTCTCTTCCAATTTTCATTTCTTAATTCCTATGGTCTTGGCGTATTTACCAATGGTTATGTGTCGGAAATATTGCGGAGTTGTCACTTTTTTTGCTAGCTTTGTGTATCTCATTGGATGCCTTGTGTACTAAATGATAAAATGCCCTTCTGTAGTTGAGTATATTGGCTACTGCCTATGCTGTAGCAGTCACTTTTAGTTGAGTATATTGGTTTGCGCCTTTTTGCAGTTTAAGTGCGCCTTTTGTAGTTTGAGGTGCTTTTTTTTGTTAAATTCAAATTTTTGTTTATAAATAATTAAATAAAAATAATAATTGTTCAATAAATTATAAAATGTGGCTTAAAATTTAAATCTTATTGATAAAATATGAAGGCGATTAGGGTTCTGTGAGCTTCACGCTACACACCCGTCTTGCTCTGAAGAAAAAAATAGCATATCAAACTCATATAAAAGGCACACAAGAAAGCCCAAGGCTCAAAAAAGCCCCGGGCTCAATGCTTGCGCCTTTTTGCGCCTTGACTACTATGATATCAAATGTAAGCATTGACTTCAAAGGAAAATGGAAAAATGGCGGGGTTGAATTTTTCTTTGGCCCGCTTAATTTTTTTGTGAAATTTGTTCCAGATACCGCTCATTTTTTATTCTTTTGCTTCCAAACAACGCTCACAGAACCCTAATCTCCTTCTACCTAATCCGCTTCCAGAAACTGTTTTCATTGGTCAACTCGACCTTTGAATCACCAAATCGTCTTCAATCTACTGGCACACCCAAAGCCCTAAATCATCCATCTATCACAAATCCTAAATCATTATTTCTCCAGCATCAAATAGCTTCTCAATAGATGAACTCAACCTAGGTATCAACTTTGACTTTATTTCTTCTTCTCCTTATATTAGGTCAATCATTTTATCTTACATATATTTTTGTAATGGAGCAATTCGACAATTCCACGGAAAGACACAATGATTGATTTAGCTTAATTAAGTACATGTATATGCCTAAGCTGATCAAATTGTTTATTTTCTTAAATGAGTATATCAATTTCAAAGAAACTATTGGAAAATTGAGTTCATGTTTACTATCAGTAATTTTTTTGGACTGATGTCTAAAACATGATAACTTGGACTAATTTTTGGATTGTATATATATATTTTGATGTTCACTAAACATGAATGCAAAATCAGAAATCATAGTACATCTAGAGTTGAGACATTATGTACATATTGTACACTCGATTATTTAAGGTTGCATTTTGAATTTCTTAATGAACATATCTGAATATTTGCTTCCTTGTATTCGAGAAGGAGAATTATACTCTAGCTCAAAAAATGACATCCATGCCCAGCTATCAATTTAACTCGCTGTCATATCTTGTAATTCCAGTTCATTTTAATAAATTACAAACATGCATCTTTTTTGGGCTTATGATTTTTAGTACTTTTTATGTAACATGATTAGATAAGTACGAAAGCGATCCTGGGATTGGTAGTCGCATACATATGTTGCTTAATGATTAGGATATTGCCACTGATGGATGCTATGGCTTAGGCATGGTCGCACGGTTTGAGCCTGTATGAAGACAAAAAGGCACATGGATGTATCCTCCTTTATTTTGGGAGTGCACTGTTTTGGGTCAGTTACTATACTTTGGAGCTCATGCCATTGGTAGCCGCTGAAATTGGCTGATACTTCAATGATAATGGTAAGTCTCATCTATTTTTATAATTATCTCTAATATTACACCAATTGATCGGTCAGTTATCATAATGTGTGTTGCATTCCCAAAACCAATGCGATAGTGCTTGTCCAAATTATAAAGTATATTAAACATCATGAAATTTAACAAGTTGTCAAAATCAAACATGAAATAAAAGCAGGAATGTACAATCATCTTCCTGTCCGATTCTTTTTTCTGTTACATATCGAGTGGGTTGTAATTCATACAAGGGAATGAAAGCATCATATAAGATTTATATCATTTGATGAGGTGTTTGTTCTTGATATTATAGAAGTGATTGCTCAAACTGACTACTTTCTCACATTCTCATGTCACATCACATCATCATTATATCGTGTTTTCTTTCCTTAGTAATCTCAAACTCTCTCTATGGTCGTTTTAATTGACTGCATTTGAAACTTTTTAATTTTAATGTTGCATATTATAAACATAGTTTTTTGAGTTTGCACATTGATTTTGTAGATAGCCAGAAGATAATACTGATAAACAAGTTATGTTTTACATATAAATAGCCTATGTTATACATTAACAGACAAATAAATAGCATTTATTTACTGGAATTGACAATATCTATTAACATGATCTGACAAGGGAAAACCATCTGATACTAGTGGAGTTATCAATTTATTTTATAGGAACTGACAATCTGTTAATAGGAATTAGGCCTTTCCTATTATACACTATTTTGTTTTCCTGACTTTGTAGATGTGTTATTGGAACTTCATGTTTGTATACAAACTCTAGTAAAATAGATTGTATGTGTTTGAATTACGTTAAGATTGTGAAGGTTAGATTATTATTAAGGATAATTAAGAATTTGTAATAACCCGTAAAATCTGGGCCAGTTTAAAATTTTTATTTTGGCAATTTTAGCGAATTTTGACTATTTAAAATGAATTATTTAAAAAAAAAAATGACGAGAAATTTATTTTGAATAAAATTCAATCGTATATAGTTATATAGATCGACGATAGAATATAAATATTCATTTATATTTATAAAAGGAATTGAAAATGGCGCGGTAGTTCGATAATTCGTTTTCTATTCAATTCAATTCGAATTCGTTTTCAATTCAATTCTATTCGAATTCGTTTTCTATTCAATTCAAATTCGTTTTCTACTCAATTCAATTCGAATTCGTTTTCTATTCAATTCAAATTCGTTTTCTATTCAATTAAATTCGAATTCGTTTTCTATTCAATTCAAATTCGTTTTCTATTCAATTAAATTCGAATTCGTTTTCTATTCAATTCAATTCGAATTCGTTTTCTATTCAATTCAATTCGAATTCAGTTTGAATTTCAATTCTTTTCAAAATATCATATTTTGAAATCACTTTCGATATTCATCATAAAATGAATAAAATCGATATAAATATCGTTCACGTCAAAATGGCGTCAATCTAATCAACATGGCTTCATATATTTTTGTTTTCAAATATTCTATTTCAAGTATTTCTATTCAAATATTTCATTTCAAATATTTCTATTCAAATATTTCTTTTCAAATATTTCTATTTCAAATATTTCTTTTCAAATATTTCTATTTCAAAATGTTTCGTTCAACACATGACTAATCTCAACGGATGAGTACTGTCAACACATGAACCTTTATTTTATATTGATGAAGATGTAAATATTATTAAAATATTTCGTTCAACACATGACTAATCTCAACGGATGAGTACGGTCAACACATGAACCTTTATTTTATAATATTCTTTATTTTTTCGATTGGAATGAGGCCCAATCAATTACCATATAAAGTTAATTATATGGATTCCATACAACAAATGTATATAATAGCAACGATAAATAATCAACCATCATCCAAAGTGCTCTACACTGTATAGGCATCAAATATAGATATCTAACGCTTATAACAGCCTGTCGATCCATCGACCGACATATTTAATCAATCAGGATGAGTGAACTTCAAATTTCATCCCAACACCCATGTGGGGTTTCAAACAATCAAACACAGATTTTATTTGTGCAGTTGGGCGATGTGTAAAATTTATCGTCCCAATCAATGTCAGTCAAATCGGTGTACATAAACAAACCGTCCGGTTTGTAAATGAATATTTATTTATTCACATTCACTATATTCATATTCACGTTAAAAATTATACTTTTAACGATAAAACATTTTATTTTAACATATGAATTTCTATTCAGTTCATTCTTTAAATAAAATGATATTTTTATTTTCTAACTTATTTTAGAAAATTTCGGCGGCATAACGGCACGATACTAGAAACGGGACGAGGCCTAGCCTTATCCCCGGTCTAGTGAAGGCCCACGCCATTCACACATCAATCAAATCCATTCCATTTCACCAAATAATCTAACCAACTATACAACCAAACAAACAAGTCCATGGTCTGTGGACGATTGTGTCGGGTGCTACTAAACACCGTCTGCATCCTAGTATATATATATATAACTAGAAAAAGAAATTGAAAGGTGAGAAATTCTCACCCTTTCGCTAAACTGAATGACGCAATTCTTCATGGGTAGGAAATCTTCACCGTGCTTTTCTTTTGTCTATTTCGTTGCCCGTATCCACTACCTATATAAAAATCACATTTTTACTTTGCTATTCAATATATAAAAATCGAATTTTTACTTCGCTATTCAATATATAAAAATCGAATTTTTACTATGCTATTCAATATATAAAAATCGAATTTTTACTATGCTATTCAATATATAAAAATCGAATTTTTACTATGCTATTCAATATATAAAAATCGAATTTTTACTATGCTATTCAATATATAAAAATCTATCCTACTCTTGTTTTATTACAAAAATATAAAAAGACTGAAATAAATAAAAAAAATAAAAAAAAAATGGAATTCAATGTTAATTTCAGTTTGAACATCGAGTTAATCTCCATATAAACAAAGAAAGAACAAAGGAAGGGGGATGGAACTTACTGATGGTGGAGGAAGCGGTCGGAGCAGTAAGGGGGGCTTAGCGCTGGCCTGCGCGGGCTAGAGGAGGGCGTCGATGGGAGGGGGCGCTTGCAGGCGATCGGGGATGGTCGGGATCTGGCGGCGCCTTCTGGTGGTTGCCGTCTTCAACTCGATGGGGGGTTTGGGGATCGTCGCACAGCAGAGGAGAGAGGCACGAGGTGAGAGATCGACTGAGAGAGGAGGAGGCGGGCCAGGGGGTGCGGAGGTCGGAAGGGGCGGCGATTGGCTTGGGCGGCGGCTAGGTCTGAGGTGATACCAAATAAAGCGACCCGAAACTTCCCCGGTCTCCGAAGAGATGAGAAAGAACGAATTACTGTGAGGACAAGACAAATCAGAACGCATACAAAAGAACATTTCATTGTTATTACTACAATTCCATCAAATACAAGAATATACAGAGTATAAATAAATATTACACAGAAATATCAGAGATTTATATTACAATTAAATACATAGCAGCGGAAAACAATACGATACACAACTGAAGGAGATATATGGATACAAAGCTTTCCGGATATCGTTCCAGCTGTAAACCAGGATCCTGTGAATATAAATCTGCAAAACCAAAACTACTAGCTGCCCGTGTCGAAAATAGGGGCACCTAGAGTTTAGGTTAAAACAATAAACTCCAGGTCAGTCATGTGACTGGTGTGAGAACTAAAACAGTTATTAATCTTTATTTTTAAAGTTAAGTAAATCAAGGGACCACGCCGTATAACACGGAACGGGTTTTCCTCCCAAGAACACCAGTGCATAAAACAACAGCGTAATGCTAAATAAAGAAAAATGAAGCTATTATAAGACCCAGGTCCCGTCACACAATGCAACGCAAGCCGGAGGATTGGGTTTTTACCTTATAATAGCTAAGAATGCTTGATACGTTTAAAACAAATCATTTGATACTATTATAAGTGCATATTGTATAAAATATCTTCAAATCATAAGTATCAATCATAGACGGCATAAGCGCCTCATCCCACTATGTCGCCATACTAGGCTCTACAAATAAAACCAAAATACACGTATTGGAAATTGGATTTCCATCATGGTGGCTCCTGATTCGAAAGATCGATCACGTAATGCAATTCCCCACGGCTTACGTCCCAACAAGAGAAAACACCGTCTGCACATCCGCACATTTGGGACCAGAGTACCACCACGGCTTACGTCCCAGCGAGAGAAAACACCGCCTACTCTATATATCCCTGAGCACTAAGCTCATCTCGGTTGACCAAATCCACGACACCACTAAGGTGCCCATCCACTAAAAAGCATACTGATCAAACCACCAGTTTACCACCATACCGGGGTGTGAGGCTCGCGAATCAACGCTATACACAAAGCCATGCTGTATTAAAGCTGCGCTTTGATCATCATCCACCAAACTTTGCTTTTCAACAAAAGTCTGGATCACTGCATCTCAGCATGCCACACTATCAATCCATATCGTACCACTGATTTCTGCCAATATATAACCTCTGAGCTCGTATGTCTCAGAGAAGGGCGTTAAGCAAGAGAATAAATTCCCCGCCGCCAAACAGATATATATTTAGCAGAGATCAACGAATACAATATAAAGGAATACAATGTCAGACACACCATCCATTTACAAGTCCGTTCTAGGTCTGAACGAAACCGGAGGCACTTTCCTCGCATATCCATCCATCTCCAAGTACGTCTGGACGACCACCAACTATTTCCATCCTCTTGGGTGTACAGCCCAATCAGGATCGTCAGTAATTATCCCAATGATGTGAAGACTTCCGGTCTTCAACCACCGTCTTCATCTTCGACATATCGTCGAATCGGTTATTCAGAATGGGTATAAACCCGGCCTTTCCGAACAACCCGCGTATATTAAAAATAAATGTTACACAAACACCACATACGCCTCATTCCAATTCATTAGTTACTAACCGTAAATCAGTAAGAGAGCAATTCCCCAAAAATTAACCTCGAAGGCCGAAACCAACATCAGATCAATATCCAGGAAACCATTCTTCTTAACTAACCTACAGCTAGTTTCTAAATTTCAATTCTTAGGGAAAGGTTCCCATTAATTTTATCCAAGATAAATTCTTTAAAATTTATCCTTTAATCTTCCTTTGGATGTCATTTCAAACCAAATCATGGTTTTCCAAACTAGTCGGGATTAGCGAACCATACCGAAGTAATTATTTAATTTATTTCCCAATCCCAACCTATTCATCCCATGAAGCAAAACTGGTAATACTCCATATTTAACACCACAGTGTTATCGGTAAAATTAATTACCATTTCACGTTCAAATCTGATAAAAGATTTAACTATCGCTTTGGAGCAAAACTGATGATACTCCATTCTCGCTCATTTTCTAAAGTTGATAATTTAAATTATCAATCCACATTTCAATTTAATTGAAGATTCATTAAAACTCTTTTTACTGGGTTAAAGAACTAGTGTCATTTAAAACACAGTTCACGATAAACCCAAATTGCATTCTATTTATTATCGGGTTAAAGAACTAGTGTTATTTAAAACACAGTTCACGATAAACCCATGAATCAATTCTATTTAAACCCACTTCAGTTCAAAACTAGTTCATTTCGATAAAAATCTATTTTTTTCTTCAAATATGGAGTTTTTCATCCCAATTTTTCCCAAATCATTTCTTATGATTTTACACTAATTATTACTATTTTTAATAATTTTATCAAGGCTCGTACAGTCGATTTCCATCAACGACCATCGAACTGCACTTACAGCGACCTTTTCCAAATTTGATTTGGACGTATCTCCAAATCCAACCGTTAGATTTCAAATTTCTAATATTCGTTAGAAAGGTCTTTTCGATACGAACCCAACGGTTCCGGTTTTAGGAGAATTCGACGGTCGGATCCCCCGTAATGTCCGTTTGAAATAAATGGTCGAAATTCACGAACTGCCGCGGCGCGGCGCGTTCTATTCAGGCCATTATATATATAATATATATATATATTATATATATTTCGTCGATTTCCTTTTTAAAACGAATTTTATAAATCATTTCAAATTTGTTTCAAAAACAATTTCAACCTTTATTTCAAATTCAAATCAAAATTGAATTTTCCCTTATAAATTCTTTCTACATTCACTTCTATTTGATTTCAATTCAAATCGATTTCAATTCGTTTTCAAGTGAATTCAATTCAAATTCGTTTTCTATTCAATTCAATTCGAATTCGTTTTTCTATTCAATTCAATTCGAATTCGTTTTAAATTCAATTCTATTCGAATTCGTTTTCTAATCAATTCAAATTCGTTTTCTACTCAATTCAATTCGAATTCGTTTTCTATTCAATTCAAATTCGTTTTCTATTCAATTAAATTCGAATTCGTTTTCTATTCAATTCAAATTCGTTTTCTATTCAATTAAATTCAAATTCGTTTTCTATTCAATTCAATTCGAATTCGTTTTATATTCAATTCAGTTCGAATTCAGTTTTAATTTCAATTCTTTTCAAAATATCAGATTTTGAAATCACTTTTGATATTCATCATAAAATGAATAAAATCGATATAAATATCGTTCACGTCAAAATGGCGTCAATCTAATCAACACGGCTTCATATATTTTTGTTTTCAAATATTCTATTTCAAATATTTCTTTTTCAAATATTTCTATTCAAATATTTCATTTCAAATATTTCTATTCAAATATTTCTTTTCAAATATTTCTATTTCAAATATTTCTTTTCAAATATTTCTATTTCAAAATGTTTCGTTCAACACATGACTAATCTCAACGGATGAGTACTGTCAACACATGAACCTTTATTTTATATTGATGAAGATGTAAATATTATTAAAATATTTCGTTCAACACATGACTAATCTCAACGGATGAGTACGGTCAACGCATGAACCTTTATTTTATAATATTCTTTATTTTTCCGATTGGAATGAGGCCCAATCAATTACCATATAAAGTTAATTATATGGATTCCATACAACAAATGTATATAATAGCAACGATAAATAATCAACCATCATCCAAAGTGCACTACACTGTATATGCATCAAATATAGATATCTAACGCTTATAACAGCCTGTCGATCCATCGACCGACATATTTAATCAATCAGGATGAGTGAACTTCAAATTTTATCCCAACACCCGTGTGGGGTTTCAAACAATCAAACACAGATTTTATTTGAGCAGTTGGGCGATGTGTAAAATTTATCGTCCCAATCAATGTCAGTCAAATCGGGGTACATAAACAAACCGTCCGGTTTGTAACTGAATATTTATTTATTTACATTCACTATATTCATATTCATGTTAAAAATTATATTTTTAACGATAAAACATTTTATTTTAACATATGAATTTCTATTCAGTTCATTCTTTAAATAAAATGATATTTTTATTTTCTAACTTATTTTAGAAAATTTCGGCGGCATAACGACACGATACTAGAAACGGGACGAGGCCTAGCCTTATCCCCGGTCTAGTGAAGGCCCATGCCATTCACACATCAATCAAATCCATTCCATTTCACCAAATAATCTAACCAACTATACAACCAAACAAACAAGTCCATGGTCTATGGATGATTGTGTCGGGTGCTACTAAACACCGTCTGCATCCTAGTATATATATATATAGCTAGAAAAAGAAATTGAAAGGTGAGAAATTCTCACCCTTTCGCTAAACTGAATGACGCAATTCTTCATGGGTAGGAAATCTTCACCATGCTTTTCTTTTGTCTATTTCGTTGCCCGTATCCACTACCTATATAAAAATCACATTTTTACTTTGCTATTCAATATATAAAAATCGAATTTTTACTTCGCTATTCAATATATGAAAATCGAATTTTTACTACGCTATTCAATATATAAAAATCGAATTTTTACTATGCTATTCAATGTATAAAAATCGAATTTTTACTATGCTATTCAATATATAAAAATCGAATTTTTACTATGCTATTCAATATATAAAAATCGAATTTTTTACTATGCTATTCAATATATAAAAATCGAATTTTTACTATGCTATTCAATATTTAAAAATCGAATTTTTACTATGCTATTCAATATATAAAAATCTATCCTACTCTTGTTTTATTACAAAAATATAAAAAGACTGAAAAAAAAATGGAATTCAATGTTAATTTCAGTTTGAACATCGAGTTAATCTCCATATAAACAAAGAAAGAACAAAGGAAGGGGGATGGAACTTACTGGTGGTGGAGGAAGCGGTCGGAGCAGTAAGGGGGGGCTTGGCGCTGGCCTGCGCGGGCTAGAGGAGGGCGTCGATGGGAGGGGGCGCTTGCAGGTGATCGGGGGTGGTCGGGATCTGGCGGCGCCTTATGGTGGTTGCCGTCTTCAACTCGATGGGGGGTTTGGGGATCGTCGCACAGCAGAGGAGAGAGGCGCGAGGTGAGAGATCGACTGAGAGAGGAGGAGGCGGGCCAGGGGGTGCGGAGGTCGGAAGGGGCGACGATTGGCTTGGGCGGCGGCTAGGTCTGAGGAACGATGGTGAACAGAAGGGGCGGGTTTTATTTCTGAAAGAATTAAATGAATTGGGGGGAAGTGGGTAAAGGGATATTATATATATTATTTTATTTATTATTTTCTTCTCCACCAAAGTTGACTTTTCCGTTCGGATCCCAAATCGAACCCACCGACTGTCGTTCCTAGTGTTTTACCCCCATTCCGAACACAATGGGATTTGTATCGTAGACTGATTTGATCGTTTCGATCAGTTTCCGTCAAATCAACATATAACTCTATATATTGAATTTGAACGCGCATTTCAATTTACTGGGTCACATACTAACTCGAAAAATTCCATAAAAATATTTTCTAGCTTCATATTGACGATACGGTCCTAACAAAACTAATTTCGTCAAATTCTGAGACCGTTTGAAAAATGGTCATTTTCTAGTCGATCGAAATTGACTAAAACTGGTCAAACGCGTTTTCCTTTGCCACGCTCACATATTGATTCGAAAAATTATGAAATTTGGAATCTAGCAATAACTTTACATCACGGATCAAACAAAAGTGGTTTCGTCGAAATCCGAGGTCGTTTGCAAAATTCCCATTTTTAAGGGCCTGAATTCCATAGCGACTATTCAGAATTTTCAACTGGACATATCTTTTGATTTCCGCTATGAAATCTCGATTTTTCGGATTCGTTAGAAATATATTCTCAATTAGATCCCATTATTTTTGGTTTCACTAAAATCCGGATTATTCTGCACCCGGTATGTTCAATTGAAGTTTGAAATCGAATTATCGAACTACCGCGCCATTTTCAATTCCTTTTATAAATATAAATAAATATTTATATTCTATCGTCGATCTATATAACTATATACGATTGAATTTTATTCAAAATAAATTTCTCGTCGTTTTTATTTAAAATAATTCATTTTAAATAGTCAAAATTCGCTAAAATTGCCAAAATAAAAATTTTAAACTGGCCCAGATTTTACGGGTTGTTACAGAATTAGTCAGAAAAATCAGTTTGCTATTTTAATATGGAATTTTATTACGGATTTTAACAGGGAGACAAGGTACGTATACTACATAATGGCAACTAACCAAATCACATGTTATTAAAATTAAGGTTCATGTTCTTACAAACACGGTAACATGGATATAGTGGACTGCAAAATATGGTAACCTTGGAAAATACTAATATGCCTATACACTATAGACATGTCTAAATTATCAGCTGTTTGTCTGCATGCTTGCAGCTAGTTTTGAAATAATACCAGTAAGATTGAGAGTGACTATAGAGTCAAGCTGTGTTATAACTATATGTCAATTTCTCAATAATTTGTTTTTTTTCAAAAGAAAAGAAAAAAATGAAAATAATATTTCTTCTTAAATTGTCCACTTTAACTGCTCTGTTTGTTATCTCCTGTGGATTACATATAATGGCATAAAAATGAAATCTAGATTTTAAATTAAAAGAAAGTAAGCAAAACTTTATGATAAGAGAAAAAAATTCTGAAATGCTTGGTGTAGTAGAAGTGTGGCACATCATAAAGTGCAGTTTTACATAGGATCTAAATGGTTTTACCTATATCTCATTTTGTTTAATGTCTATGTTTTGGAAATAGTATAATTTAGTTGTAATTCACATAAGAAAGCTATTAAGTTCATCATCATCACCTTCCTTTTCCATGTGATCAATTAGTTATTTTCTGGATTGAGTTTTTTTTTTTAACCAAAGCATTTGATATTATTTTAATTAACTGTAAAATACATATAGCTGTTGATCCTTCCACATGTGCCATCCTTAATCCCTTAGGCTTCTCTAGATCTTTGGAATTGACTAATTAATAATTAATAACTGTTAACACGTTATCAGAGAATATGGCATGATGGTAGCGGGAAGGGTCTTCAAATCTGAACATGTTTAACACTCTTTTATGAGATATTTAGGGGAAGTAATAGTCATTTGTTAGTTTTAGTGTGAGGCATTGCAAAGACGGTAGAAAACTAAATGAAAAAACTCCAACTTGCCAAAGTACATGGCAAAAGAGTAATTTTAATATTGGCTTTGGCATTTACTCAAGTTGTTAGTGCAAAATCATATAGTTATTATAACGTAATTTTCAGGTCTTGAAGCACAGGAAATATGAGCACAACTACTAGATAAAAAACCATATAAGCACTTAGTTGGTGTTCCATTTTGTTGGTATTGTTAGCCAGTAGTTGTAGTTATGTAATATGCATTAAATATTATCTAAGAATATGGGAAAGTTGTTTGGACAATATATATGAAATGATTTTTTTCTTTAATTTACATGTTTAGATTTTTTGATACAATATATGTGAAAATTCATTTTATTTAGATGTAATGGAAAAAATGGACAAAACTATATTATATTTGTGGAAGTTTATGAAGCATTTAGTTTTGGGACCCAGTTCAACCCTTTTTCATGTACTGAAAGATGAAATTTGAAGCCAAAAAAAAATCATTTGATAAAAAATTAAAATGAAAAACAAGAACATATGAATTTTCTCAATGATTTGCCAACATATTCGGTTGGCTATAAATATATTTATGTTGATAACATTCACTGTACATAGTTTTAGGCCCAGTTTGGGTTAGTGTCTTATAATAATTAATATTGAGATGAAGTATTTTATATTCTTCAGCTAATTTACTAGTGGCTTCTTGGAACTACAACTGTACTGCAACTTGCAGTTACATTTTTGCTCCAAGTTAGTTATTGATTTATTTTTGTCGGTTTTCCCAGATTTTGTAAGCTATTATATTTCATTTTGGAGAGTTCAACATATATGGGTGGGGATGTCATATTGAGGTTTTAGTTATTGAGTAAATTTCGTTTCAAACATATAGAACAGTTTGCTTAAATTTTTTGGGTTGCTTTATAAGTTTGTATTATTTTAGAATTAGATCATATTCTATGACAAACATTGATCCATTGGATTTTGGTGATTCTTCGTTGCCTCTTTCTTCTCCTTTTTCTTCAGTTCACATCGTTTTTATTTTCTCTCCCCAGATTCCCTCTGCACCAGATATTGTCTTTCAATTTCTTATCCACCCATTACAGGTCCTTTATCCTGGCTCTGCCTTACTAGCTCCACTCTTTGCCTAGATTCTGTCTTGATTTACCTAAATAGCCCATGTTTGACATTTTCAAGGCATCCCATGTTTCTCCTTATGCCTTTTTGGGATTTTTCCAGCCTCCAACCTCTTCTACTTGCCTTTCACCTCCAACTCGGACTACTAGGAGATCTGGAATCTTTGGAGCTCCGTTTGGTCTCCCGGTACCTTGAAGTCATGAGTAACTACCAGCTCAGCTGTGCAACAGAAACATGGTTGGGGTCTTGGATTCTGTTTTTTTCTTTTTGGGTGTAGGGAGGTGGTGTTGCAAGATTCTAGTGCCATTTAGAGGCATTAATGGCGGCTCAGATGTGTGTTCCATCTTAATCAGATGGGGTCTTTTGGTGTTTGCTCGTTTGGGCTTTCTAGGGTTCTACTGTCTTGTTCCTGTTGGTCGTTTTCCTCTGTCTAATCTGGTGATTCAATCCCGATGGTCCCCTTTACACCTCTTCACATATATCTCCTTGCTTCGTTACTACGTAATGTAGCTTTTGTGTGGCTTTGTCCTGATGTAATGGTAGAGCTTTGTTCTATGGTTGTTGATGGTGTATGCGGTGCCTATGGGTCTTTGTTTTGGCTTAATAGCTCAGGCTTATATAATTGTTAATCCTACACTATTTTATTGTGAATAGAGACAACACTCAGCTTCTATTTTCTCCCTACAATGCAAGTTTGATATGCTAAAAATAATGATAGAAGCCATCAACTCCTACTAATTTGGACCATCTAATGGAGAGATTATCTAATCGTTTCCATTCGTGCCAATAAGACCCTACTAGTTTGTTCACGTTTAATGCAAATTGTGTTTTTTGGTAAAACTCTTGCAAGTTTGTTAATATAGAGGTATGGATTTGATGTACTTATACTTCCTTTCCTCTATCCGATGTAAGATTGGTGCAATTGTATAGACATGATACGACTAAGATGCAATATCAGAAGTTACCGTTCACTTTTTCATGTTGAACTTTAACAGTAAAAGATAATGCTTCCTAAACTAAATCCAACAATTTCCATAGTTAATTAATTAACCAATTCATTAATTAATATATGAAACAAATATTGTGAGCATATTGCATGTATGTGGTTTTGTATGGTAATAAAAGAAAATACTATTAAGTTTATCAGGGAATACTAAAGTGAATTGAAGAGGATGTGTTTATAAGGTAATAATACAAATTCAATTTTTATTAGGAAACCTTTTAAAATTAAGTGTATACTAAGAATGGTTTCAAATAAACCTGACTTTGTGTTTATTAAAAAATAACCTATTACCCGCCTTTCATTGTTGTTCGTATCTGCTTTGCGGCCATTCAGCCTTACATGCACTAGGGTCTCAAATCTTGTTTTCTTCTTTAACCTATTTATTATGTTTTCTAATTTTATCGAACAGAACTTTACAGGAAAATGCTTATTCAGATATTGGTTATTGTTGTTGTTTTAGAGCTTAGTCCTTTCTTTACTTGCATGACCTTCTTTCTATTCTTGTTTCAGTGATTGGATCTATACTTTGAGATCTTGCTTCATTTATAGTGGCTTGAAACGGTCCCTATAAAAATGGGCGATGTGATGATATGGTGTTCTTCATGCGGGTGTGTTTGCTTCATTTTATCAATCCTATTTATAGTTCTTTTGAGTTGGAGTGCCCATTTATGTCATTTGTCATATTAGGAAGTTGGAGTTTGTCTACTGGTATTGCATTTAGTTTCTCATGAGACTCTTTTGCTCTGTACTCTGTCTGGGTCGTATGAGCAGGGTTAAGGCTGTTTAGAGGATAAAAAAGATGATCCCCTGGACTAGTACTCATACTTCCCAGAGTGCCACCTTTATGTTTCACGGCAGGATGTGATATTGCATATGTTTGTACAAGAATAACAGTTTTTAGTTATGACTTGAGATGTTTTCTGTTGCAGGTTGCCAAAAAATTCTTATTAGTCCAAAACCAGAAAGCCTTCACTTAACCCATCAGTTGTTTTCTATTGCAGGTCGTCCCATCTCTTTTAATTCTATCAACATAAGTGCTTCTTGTCCAGTTCAATGTAAGTTTCCTTCTTTTCCTTCCTATTTTTAGTTATTCTATTTTTCTTCCTCTTATATTTAGACATTTATGGTTTTTTATTTTTCCGTTCATGCATATTAGGTGCTTATATCCACTTGTTTCATGTGTTGTCCATACTTGTCCTTTGTTTGAGCACGCATTCAGTACTTAGATGACCGCATAGTGCAATATTCCAGTACTTTTATTATTATTAGTACCTATCAAAAAAAATGTGAATTTTTTTGGTGGTAGTTTTGTAAAATATGAACATTTGATTGCCAAAATCTTTGAGTAGTCAAAACACAATTGTCAGCATTACACCTATATAATGCACATATGTTACATGTTCTAGGTCTATGTTGTATAAATCATATATATGCTGATTTCAAATTTTTTTCTCTTATATGTATATATAAAACTAAATTCATGATATTTATACATATGTAGATACATAGCTATTTTTATAAGACTAAAATCTAATGAAAACTTTACAAAAGCAGATTTTTAGCTTTTGTAAACTTTGGCAGTTTAATGCCTACTAATCTTATTTCACTGAATTCGGAAAATCTCCAAACTAAAAGCGAAGGATTCATAAACATGCATGCATAAATAAAGAGAGTCAAAAATTTTAAACAAAATCTTTCATTAACAAAAAGTGCATTTTTATAATCTAAACATATATATTTCACACATTCATATTCTGTGAAGGCCCTATCATTGTATAAGAAGAAAAATTAAAGTGAGGCCTAAACCATTTGAAACTTAGCCAATTTGAAAGTGATATATAGTAAATTATACTTGTACATTATTAGGACTTGTGTGTAATTCTAACTGTTGATTGTTCTACAAATGCACTGAAAAGAATCTGGTTATTACACAGCACTTGGTTTCAAGAAACTGAAACCTGTAGTTTCAACTTTCATGAAACTGAAACCTGAGCTCGGTTTCAGTTTCCTTAAACTGAAACCTGTAGTTTCAGGTTTCATGAAACTGAAACCTGAGCTCGGTTTCAGGTTGCTGAAACCAAGGGGCAACTTGGATTCAGCTGACCGAAACCGAGCGACGACACATTTCAGGATCCTAAAACCGAGCGGCTCGGTTTCAGTTTACTGAAACCAAGCGGTTCGGTTTCAGAATCCTGAAACTGAGTGTCAGGTTTCAGAAAACTGAAACCAAGCGACGATCGGGTTTCAGGTTTCATGAAACTGAAACCTGAGCTCGGTTTCGGTTTCATGAAACTGAAACCTGTAGTTTCACGTTTTATGAAACTGAAACCTGAGAAACCGAGGGCAACTCGGATTCAGCTGACTGAAACCAACTGACGACTCGTTTCAAGATCCTGAAACCGAGCGGCTCGGTTTCAACTGACTGAAACCGAGCGGCTCAATTTCAGAATCCTAAAACTAAGTGTCAGGTTTCAGAAAACTGAAACCGAGCGACGCTCGGTTTCATTAACAATAGAGCTTTACCGAAACCGACAGGTTTCAGTTTCCTGAAACCGAGTGATGCTTGTTTTCAGTAGCATGCGCTGATTGGGCCAATACTGGTTGTGGGGAAGATCAGAGATGTGATCACAACTTCATCTGCTTGCAAGTGTTCTTGTCATGTGTTGTATCCAGTTTATACTTGTTTTGTTCAATTTATGCGTGCAAATAAAACGTATTTGACCACCTGTCATCATATATAATTTATGCATTTTACACATTTATGTAATTCTAACCGTTGGACGTTGTATGTAATTCTTACCATTGATCGTTATATTTATGTACAGGTAATTAGATTTTCAAAGCGAAGAACACCGCATCAAAGAACCGGCGGTTATTGAGCTATGAAGAAGACTTTGACTATTATTTTGTTTGTATTAGTCATGTAGACATGTCTGTAAGCAAGTGTGGTATGTGGATTCTCTTATTTTGTCTAGATACTACCATTGAGATGATTATGGGTGTTATATTTGATATTGGGAGTAATGTGTTTTTTTAAGTATTTAAATATGGCGATTATTGATTTTTGTTTGAAAATGATACTCATATAATTATTTGTTTAATACTTCTATTATATATAAGTGATTGATGGAAACGTTACAAGCCATTAACAGTAAATAACCGTAAATAAAATGTGATGTAAAATTTTAGTAGCATTGAAAAAATGCTACAAATGTAATGTACGAAAGGTGTAGTAGGACTGAAAAACCGCTACAAAAAACATATAGTAGAACAGAAAAACTGCTACAAAAAACATATAGTAAGACTGAAAAACCGCTAAAAAAACATGTAGTAGGATTGAAAAACCGCTACAAAAAATTGAAAAATGATGCAAGTAACACTTTAGTAGCATTTTTAAGACGCTGCCAAAAAAGCTTTTTGTAGGATTTCAGAAACGCTATAATATCTTCATTTTCGGTTGCGTTTACTGAAACGCAACAAAAACTTACCGACTTTTAGTTGTATGTCGTATAACAGCGTTTATCAAAACGCTGCTACAGGCTATTGTAGCATTTTTACAATGCTACTAAAAGAAATTTCTGGTGTAGAATCCATCACTTGGAAACTCGAAAATGAACACCGATGATGTCCGGATCATCATCGTAATTATTTTCCAGTGACCGTAGGGAGTTCAATACTATATCACTTTCAAAACCAGTTTTAACCATTTCCATTTTGAAATACATTTCAAAATATTATTCACAATGCTTGTAACCATTTAAAATCTCCCAGAATTTTATAATTCTCATATATTTAGTCCAAATCCATCTGAAAACTCTTCTCCAAATTTCTAGGGTTTTAATTTCGATTCTGATTTAAATTCAGATTTAATGATTCCATATATCACACTTATGTAAATTCTAGTTGGTTATTTACATAACCATTTCACTTTTATAATCTCATTCGATTATAGTGATAACCAACACATCAAATATACTATAATCATTCCAATATAAATGTTATCTTTATATCAAAATAAACTTTGGGGTAAAGTTATTTCATTTACCCTCTTATCAAAACATACCGTGTCGGTCCATCGTATTCAAGTGTTTAGAAACTCCTACCGATACAGTGGATCAAACTAATCGACCAGAACTTATAAACAACTCAACTAATAAATCTCCACAATATAAAACAATTTTTATAAAATCTACAAATACGCTCTCTCGTATATATACACTCAATCTAGGGCATTGCTAACCCCATCTCTACTGAGTCATGCCACAGAGCCAAGGTAATTACTTAACCTTCAGCTCTGATACCACTGTAACGACCCGGGGGATTTGCGTCCTTGGTTATCAACATAAAATCAATGTCGATAATCCAAGCATCGAAAATACCAGATAATTAATAGAAAGAAATTAGAGGGTGAGAATCGATAAGATAGAAAGATTAGAATAGAAGAAAATGAACACAACTACAACAACATTGGAGTAACACGAATCTCACAGCGGAACGAATAAATATATTATACAACATAACTTTGAAACACAAATCTGTATTGTATACCAGAGTACAACACTTACATCACAGTGGAAATAGACAATAGCTATAAAATGCTACTGAAGCCCCCTGCTCCAAGATTCATCTACTGTATCTATAAATCCCGACTACTTGACTACCCGTACAAAATTGGTCACCCAAGAGTTTAGGGAAAACAAAACAAAATAAACTCTGGGTCAGTCATGTGAGTGGTGTGAGTAAACTCCAAACATTTGTTTAACTTCTAAAATTCTTTTAAAAGAAAGAATAATCATAAGACCAATCCACACATAAACACGGTCGGTTTTTATCTTACGATTCTCCAAATCATTCTTTATATCAAAATTCTTCTGATGTTACAGTAGTGCCTATCAACCACAATATTTAAATCATTTACCAGAACGCTTTCATCTCACGTTGTACATACATAATATGTAATCAGAAACCGCGGGCGCTTATTGGGTAATGGATTCTAACTAGCAAGGTATGGGACCACCTTCCGACAGTGTATCTCTAGAGAGATATACACCGGGTTCAACAAGAACATCTTATAACCCAAGCTAAACATGACCGGTCACTCATTTCGCTTGAGTTTACCGAATGTATTATCACCAACGGTTGGGATCAACAACCGTTTTCCCGAAAGGGACGACATCGAAATAGGTTAAAGAAGTAAATGAAATTTCTTTATATCAGGTGATAATACACCCTATTTGGCAGCTAACCACTTAGCCATGCGACCTACCCGATTTTATACCATTTCCTGGTTGTGAGACTAGAGGTCATAACGTACCGACCACATTTTTATTTACTTTGAATGTCACATTGTCATACCCACCAAATCACAAATTGATTCCTCCAAAATACCATGGGTATACAGCTAAGAGAAACGAATTTCTCTGCCACAAACGTAAATACGTTTGAAGAGTTCAACTTACGTGATCTATTAAATATACCCTGTCAGACTTTCTTCCATAAAATTTGTCCTGGGACTGGACAAACCAAAGACACTATTCTGTAAACCTATCTTAGGCAATTTCTGCCTAGGATTTTCCGGAACAGCCCTTGCATAAACTCCATCTTTAATTGTCTTCATCATATTTGATGCGCAATGCTAATGCCCATACGGAGTGGTTTTTAGACAATAAATCTGATCCCGGTCTCTTAGTATTGACAACAGAAAAATGGTAAAAACTTTGATAGTCGATTATTTAACTATCAAGGGAAAACACCCATACACACAGCAATCTTATTTCCAAATGGAAATTTTATTGATCAAACATCAATCAACATTTATCCCTTTAAATTAATTTATCATTAATTTTATTTCATTTCCCTATTTCCCCATTATCGTTTCCATATATTCATAAATTCCTTATTTTCTAAAATTAGAAAATATACGTTATTAACTTTGGAAAACGTGTCCAATTCTGATTCACGAATCAGTATCTTCCCACCTCTATCGGTCCCTAACTGTAAACTAGTAAGAGAACAACTTTCCAAGTATAAACCCCGAAGGCCGAAACCAACATCAGATCGATACCCAGAAAGCCATTCAACTCAACTAATTTCTAGTCAGTTTCTAATTTCAGTAATTCCATTTAAATTGCTAATTCAAACCCCAAATCCCTTTGTAATATTTTATTTGCAAAATATTTACTTTATTCTAATTTTTCACATAGAATGTGAATAATATTTCTTCATATAATCAAAACAGTTTGATTTCATATTTAAAAACAATATCTCAAACCCAAATTCTATATATATTTTTATTTGTAGAATTATTCCTACAAATCTTATTTCATTTCCAATATTTATTATCTCATTGCAAATTTCCTTTATAACTACTACGTTCACATTCCATTTTAATTATCGGTGTTAAAACTGATTTTACTTCTCTATATAAATTCAAATTTATTTATTCAATTTATCAAGTGATAAATATTTCCTTGATTTATAAACATCGTTTATAAATTATTCTCCTCAATTTATCTGTTAAAACAGATTTCTGTTAAATCTTTACTTTAAATCAATATCTTGTTACACCCATGTGCGAAGCATGCGTCTAAACCTTCCTAATTTATAATTCTCTTTTTATAAAATTCTATTCATTTTCCAAATATTTCCTTTTATAATTCTATTTACTTTCCAAATAAATATTCATTTTATAATTATATTTATTTTCCAAGTAAATATTCCTTTTATAATTATATTTATTTCCTATAAATATTTCATGTATAATATCCTATTTATTTCCTATAAATATTTCATTTTTAAGATCATATTATTTCCATAAATATTTCATTTTCAAAATACACTTTGAAAAATCACTTTTTACATTCCAGTATTTCTTATGGTATTTAAAATACCAATTAAACAGACCCGCGTGTCATCATAATCAATCACGGGTTTTATATCACATCATATATAACAATATATGAAAACAAACAGTATTATAAATATTGAGGAATCCAGTCGGATCCCTCCAACCTGTTTCCCTGCATCCACAGATGTTAAGCAATATAAATAACATGGATTTCGTTTCAATATGAAATATTCTAATAAACAGAATCAATATTTGATTAATGATTTATATATATATATATATATATATATATATATATATATCGTTATCTATAATTTCAACCAATAAATCAGCAATTCAACCAAACAATCAACACACATCAATCAATCATCATTTATCAATACTATATTATATTTATAAAAATATAAACTGTATAGAGTTAGTGAGATTTACTCACATTGGATGGTTATCGTTAAATAACGATTAACTATCTTTGATTCAGACGGACGATTTATTTTGCAATAAATTGTAATGAGCTCCAATTCACTCCCAGTCAGTTCCATTGTTTAGCTCTTGTCCATAAGAACCCAACGGATCCAGTTTTGTCCAATTCCGATAATGTATGAATAAGATATTAGGATTGCAAGTTGGTACCTTATTAAATTTAAATAAAAAACTTAAATTCTAAATTATTAACGGGCTCACCCCTTTGAAATAAAACCCATTACCCCTTTAAGACGCACGACCGATTCTATTTCTTCTTCCTCCTGTACAATTCGCGATTCCAGGAAAGTTTCCCATAGCCATTTCAGATTTTCAGTCACCCTTCTCACGCTTCCTACTCCGTCGTTTTCAACATGGAAATCACCAGACTCCATCACTTAACCTCCTCTTCTTCCTCATCTGACCTTCCCTCAACTCGCACTGTGCTTGCAAAAACCATCGCACCATTTCACTGTACCAGCTATAGGACTTGCGAACCTTTTTAACACCGCATAACCCATAACTTTGCCATGCCATGCTACTCAACATCGCAAATTCAAATCCACCCCAAGACAAACATCAGTGCTTTAATCCCCAAAGAATCGTAACCCTAGACTTTGCTATCATTTCCGCAGCGCGATAAAAAGTAGTCGGACCCTTGAATTCTTATGTAGGATTGAAGAGCTTGGAACGACGATTACACATATACTTGTATTGAGATTTATAGATTTTGTTTTTAATTTCTAGAATTTTGTGAAGATTTGTTTCCACATTTGGAACAAAAGGAATTGGCGGTGGAAAAAAATATTTGACTACTGAAGAAACATTTAGGGTTAGGAAATGGGATGGATGGTGTATTTATAGTATAAATTTAATATTTTATTATTTGATTTAATATTCATTTTTAATCAACCACTATTTGTATCTACGTTTAAAAAATTATATGATCACATATAATATCCAATTTTGACGTAATTGGACATACATCTATGGTTCGACATTTCGGACACAACGAAAATTGTTTCGTCGAATTCCGAGTCTATTTGCTCACACAGCGTATTTTTAAAGCCAAATATTGACTGTATTTCACATTAAAATCCCGTATGGCCACATACTGACTTCAAATATCACGAAAATTGTAATCTAACAATAATTTGATATTCCGGATCCAACAAAATTAGTTTCGTCGAAAACGGAGGTCGTTGGCGAAACTGGCTATTTTTAAAGCTCTAAATAAAGCCTTTTAAATATTAATATATTTAAAAATATTTAAATTTAATATAAATAAATTAATATTATCGTATGTATTAACATAAAATATAATAAAACTCCAAAATATTCCTATCTGAATTTATAACTCGACATTTCAAATCCAGATTAAATCAGTATTCAGTTTATACTGAAAATCCATTTATAATATAAATAAAACGTTATAAATTATAAAGGAGTTCCATAGCGACTTTTCGAAAATTTGATTTAATCATAAATCAAAATCTATACGATGAAATCCCGATTTTTCTCTTCCATTAGAAAAATATACTTCACCAGCTTCGAACGCTTCTTATTTCACAGAAATCTAGCATAAAACGGATTCTGTATATTCGTTTAAAGTTCGAATCGCCAAATTACGAACTACGACGCCATTTCGAGCTCGATAATAATTATAATATAAGTTATACGTTCAACTGACATTTATAAATAAATTCGTTAATATAATTCAATTCTAAGCTGAATTATATATTTTAAATTGTCCAATTCACACAATATTGTCAATTCCACTATTTCCGACTATTTCCGAAATAAATATATTATTCTATTATTTATATTAATTAAATATTCAATATTATTTAATTAAACAACCATTTTATATTACCAAACCATTATTTAAATATTAAATAAATTATTTATTATCCGTTAAAAATACGGGGCATTACAACAAGCACTTGTTGTAACAAAAGGAATCTCCAATGTTATGTACCACCTGTACCATATATATATACCACGAACTTTTCTAATCTTCTGCGATGTGGGACTATTCATTCATTCAGTCACCCAATCCATTCCATTGTGAGCCACATCTAACAATCTCCAACTTGGCGAGCATTGCTCAAGTCACCTTAGAGTTACACCTTGAGCTCTCTTCGCAGTTGACCAGGCTGCTACCCCGAATTTTCATAAGCAGTGGTTGCAGACTACTTTATAACCGTATCTCCACCTTGACGAGCATCCCATGCTCAAGCCCTTTATGAGCCATGCTTCGGTCATGCTGCAAATAACGAATCCCTCGAACCATGGAGCTCTGATGCCAAGGTAAGTTTCGATATTCCCTGCGTATCGTACGCACTTCACCGTGTCTACCTGAGTCAACGGTCGAAGTCTCCTATGTCAGTGTCTTGATTGAACATGCCCCATCGTCATCCATCGAGCATATAATTTGGTATTGGAAAGCACTTGTTGTAACAAAAGGAATCCCCAAATGTTATGTACCACCAATACCATATATACCACGATCTTTTCTGATCTTCTGCGATATGAGACTATTCGTTCGTCCAATCAGCGCACCCACTTCATTGCAACGTGAGTCACACTGTAACAACCCGAATTCCAACAGATCAATTTTTTTTCAAAATTCTAATCCATTGAAACCCATGTTGGTTGCTTTGGTATCCTGCAGAAAAGACAGAGATATAAAATATATCAAAACTCAGAAAATATCTCACAGCGGAATGGATAAAGTATAATATAACCAAAGTATAGCCTTATCGTATTAATAATACTGCCCAGCCAGTATCCAAAGCTATCATATATCTTCCACAAATCTAACCTGCGAGTATGTTATGAAGAGGGGGTCAGAACACAAGTTCTGGTGACTGGATTTAAACTATACATTTTGGATAACCCTACATATACCATTCAATTACATTTTCTTATTTATTTGGTTACTTGGGTTAACAGCACTCGAGGCTTACACACACCCTGTACCCATTTACTTCCCAGTGGATTAACCTAATACAATATATATATAGCTACCCCCAATATTAAGGTACACCCCATGGTACCCCACTCGCATGGTCTCCACCAGAATGCCATAGAAATGTACACAGTCCCCCATCCTACGCAGAAGTTATGTACGGATCTCTATATAACAATGTTAAGTTCTGCATATAACTGCCATTACTACGCTACATAAGCGTACAGATTGCCATCTTTGATCGAATCAGATTCCATTACAAAGTATCGCCCTCAACTCTATGATACACCACCCAGAGCAGACATGCATGTATCTAGACTTTCCTACGTACGTATCGTAGCTCGATGCCTTAACCACACATGTCCTCTAATGTCCACCAAGTTTCATGGCAGGGCTATACAAGAAACACGGAACTCGGTTGAGAGCTTTTCCATATCTGTACAAGCCCGCCTTTAAGGGCCTCAAAATACAGATATCCCTCGGGTCTGTTTTTCATGGTGGCAATGGCCCCACCTCGGCCCCTCCCTCAACTAGTAAAGACTACAAGAGCTAAGCGACTTTCTCCTAACAAACAATCTAAACATCCAGTTGGCGTCTCCCCTCAACCACCGTACCTCGATAGTGAAAGGTGAATGGTCTATTGGGTTTAGCTTAAGTCTCTTCGCATCCCACTGGCTGCCGATGAAGGGTACCCGATGATCTACTATCTTTGTTGGTCCTAACCTCGCCTCCCGTTGTGGCGGTCGTCGAATCACCATAGTGTCACCTCATCACAACATCATGACTGCAAAGCTACTTTTGCACTCAAGGCCCATCCACTTGGTAGTAACGCGCAGACCCAGCTTCTGCGAGCATAGCCTAAACATCTACCACCACAGAGAGGACTACCAGGAGCACATTACGTATCTCAGGAAGCTGCGTGCTTCCCCCTTCTAGTCCTTCGGAGCCGACGGAATAATCAGATGAACGTGTTGCTCCCCTCGTGCCTTATGACACTCACCCTCAAACGTGCGGATTAGTCCAAGCGCCTCATTTTAATATGTTATTAGACCTTATGTCTAATCATTCCTTTACGTGCTTGTTTTACCTCATCATGTTTCCATTTAACTTGGTTGTTCCCATTTCATTGACTTTTCATTCAAGTTACCAAGTTCCTCTTGCTTATTAATTTCAGTCATATAACTTAACCCATTACGTTTATTAATAAGCCCACAACATGTTATTTCCTAGATTGAGAACCAAGGTCTGTAATCCACAATCCTTTTATATTCTTATTTGATTTCATAGTCACAATAACATGTTCTACTAAATATGTAATTAAGTATATCTCAGTTCACATGTTTTCTATTTAATATGTCAGTCATTATTTATGATTAAATATAACTTATTTCATTTCATAAGTTTGTCTCACACTTTTCTATTTAATCATAATTCCATCTTACATTGTTACAACAACTTATCGTTGTTTACTTATTAACTTAGTTCTCTTAACTGAGGTTCACTAATAAGTCTCCTTTCCATTTATTATAACCTATGTTATAATTTCATCTTGTCCCTAAGGGAAGCCTTTACATGTTATTCTTATCAACATATTTCAGATTTCCAAGTTTACAAATTACCTAATTTATAATTAAGTACAACTTCTTACATTTCATACACTCCCCCTTTTCTCTACTTATTACAAACAACTGGTTTCAATTTTCCCCATTTACTGATTACTTAATTTACAATTAAGTACCACGCATCTCATTACATAAGTTATCTCATTTTCTTAATCGTTTATTATAACCTAAGTTATAATCTCCACTTGTCCGTAGGACAAGCCTACCTATTATATAACATTCTCATTAATGTAATTAATTTATAATAGGTTATTATCATTCCCCGTTCATTCCATTCCTTTTACTGTTATCACTTTCATTCAATTCCATTAATTACCATTAATGCCATTTATTCCTATCCTTTATATATATTTATTACATATATGCTTATGTACTATACCTCTTACATTAAGCCTACCACTTGTGGATGCTGGATTTGCCGGGCGGTTCCGGGCAGAATTCTTCCACCAGTTGACTTAACCTCGTGTCTAAGTGCGTTACAGTTTTATTCATGCACTAGACCCCTCACATTAAATTAATAATTTGTGGATGCTGGATTTTCCAGCGGCTCCGAGCAGACTTCTACCATAAGTTGAATTTAACCTCGTATCTAAGTGCGTTACCGTTTTCTATTTACTGTAAATTTAGGCATATTATTCTTTCCACATTTTTACTGCAACCTATATTACATGTCATCATATTCAGCCCATTTTATGTCATAGGTTCTTCCTAACATATAATTAATTTCATCATAAAGTAACATCACCTATATTACATGTCATCATATGGCAGCGGTACAGGAATACATTAACGTTTGTTGTAAGAATAACATCACTTGTGCCATTTTAAAGCTAGACTTTGAGAAGGTGTTTGACTAAATTGATTGGGACTTCATATGTGAACTAAGTCTTGCTAGAGGCTTTAGTGTAAGATGGACCAACTGGATCTTATTATTGTTAAGATCTGGTTGCTCAAATATAGTTGTTAACGGGATAGTGGGAAAGAAGATCCAATCTAAGAGGGGTCTTAGACAAGGAGATCCCTTATCGCCTTTTCTGTTTAATTTAGTGGTTGATGTCTTCTCTAGAATTATTAAAAGGGCGGGTAGACTAGGGTTTCTTTGTAGTGTTGGGAATGAGGAATTTAATAATGAATTATCTATTCTTTAACTTGCAGATGATACATTATTATTCTCTTCCCACTTGCCTAAGCACATAATTACTCTTAAGTTTATACTATACTGTTTTGAAATGTTATCTGGACTTAGGATTAATTTTGATAAAAGTGTGGTTATGGTCTTTAACAATGCTAATAAGCTGGAGACATTGGTAGCTAATACCTTAAACTGCTCCATTATGAAATTTCCTTTTGATTACTTAGGGTTTAAGATTAGACCTTCGAAGCTTAAAAAAGAAGATTGGATAGTGATCATTGATAAGATTAATAATAGACTACTTAGTTGGAATAACATATTCCTGTCGAGAGCAGGTAGATTAGTTTTAGTCAATTCGGTGCTATCGGCTATTCCTTCATACTAGATGGTTGTACATCGATTTCCATTATGGGTCATAGAGAGAATTGATAGGGTTAGACGTAACTTTCTTTGGAATGGTGCTTCTTTGGGTAGAGTTCACAAATGTTTAGTTAATTGGGACATGTGTTGTAAGCCTAAAAAAGACGGGGGTTTGGGTATTTTAAATTTATATAATTTTAATTCATCCATGCTTGCCAAATGGTTATGGAAATTTAGAAGTCATGCCGTAACGGCATCGTGGAAGTCCATTGTAGTTAAATCTTATTATTCTAGAGGGGAGTTTATTATTGGGAATAGTGGTGTATGGGAAAATAGACTATCACACTTTTGGAAATCTGTCTTGAATTGTTTTCTCTTTTTCAAAATAGGTTGCAAAGTAATAGTTCACTCAGGGAACCTTACTTATTTTTGGCATGATCCTTGGATTTCTAGTGTGCCACTAAAAATTGAATTCAATAAGCTTTATGATAATTGTAATTTTAAGAATGCATTTATTATAGATGTTTATAGGGTGGATCTAAACCCTCCGTGGGTGTTCTCCTTTGATAACATTTTAGAAGAAGATTTGTTAAGACAATTAGCACTACTTAAAGCAAAGTTAGATATGTACAACTTGGATGAGTATGGGGATTCTCTAAGTTGGAATTTAGATAAGAAACTAGTTTATACGGTTAACTCTGTATAATTTTATTAACTTTTCTGGAGTTTCCACGTATCCTTTTAAATTCTTATGGAAGTCAAATGCTCCCCCCAAAGCTAAGTTTCTTATGTGGTTGATCATTCATAAGAAACTTAATACGATTGAGCATTTGAAAAGAAAGAATATCATATTTGATAGCAAATGTTGTTTTTGTTATATTGGTGAGGAGCACGTTGAGCATTTATTTTTCTCTTGTTATTTCACATTTTCAATTTTTAACATGATTCTGAATTTTTTTACATTTGATGGTTTTAATGTTATAAATGATTGTGCAGATTATTGGAATTGCATTAGATTAAGGTTTAATACTAGGCAGAGATATATATTGGATTCCTTAGTAGTAATTTCGTGTTGGTTTATTTGGTTAGAAAGAAACCAGAGATTATTTCATACTAAGTCTGACTCCGTTGATAATTTAATCATCAGTATTGTAAAATTTAGTCTGGACTGGATGTCTAATTCACATTATAAGCTTTTTGTTAATTTACGATTTGACTATTTTTTGTTTAAGGTTAGATCAAATCTGGGCCTGTTTATTAGATTTACTAGACATTTCAGATATAATAGATTTCATCTCTGTTGATATTTGGTACTTGTTAGCACTTTTCCTATATGTTATTCTTCTTTCTTCTCCTTTTTATGGTATATATGATTATATACTTATACATATATACATGTTAATATACATATAAGTATAATTATTTATACAAATATGTATATTTACACATACATATATATGTATAGGTTTATACTCATATATACATGTTTGTTACTGGTAGTTTTCTTTATTATTTCAGGTTACAGGTCATGGACTTAGCTGGGGAGCTTATGGGATTGCTGTCTGGATTGGGATTTATTGCTTGTTTAGTCATATATGTATTTAGTGTTGGAGTGTTGTGGTTTTAGGGGTATGATTAACCTCATTGTCTATTTTTTAGATTACCATATGTAAGGAAATAGATATACTCAATATCGGGTGGTGGCCTTGCCGGAACTCAATATTGAAGTATGATGGGTGGTGGCCTTGCCGGAACTCATCTATCTATTATCCTCTACTTTCTTTTGGCAATCTTGTTTTGGGCTGTGATTGGATATTGTATCTTGTTCATTTTTCCCTTTATATATATATATATATGTGTGTGTGTGTGTGTGTGTGTGCTCTCTTCCTATTGGAGGATCACACATTATTGTTTTCAAAAAAAAAATTCATCATAAAGTAACATGTGATTGTCAAATCATATAATCATTCTAATTTAACATGTAATTGTTCCCATTTCTACATTTAAGGGTTCAAGTACATAATGTGACAAACTAACATATATTTATAACAACAGTAATTGCTACACGTATTTCTAACAAGTTTACATTTCAATAGGTGAACATTTCAGCACATTAAGCATTTCAACGTGTGAATTTTCGAACATATTCATATTAATATTTCAACATGTCATAATAACATTTCAATACTTCTAATTATTCTAACAAACTCACATTGTACAATAACGGAGAATATTAAGCGATAATATATCATTATCAAAAATGATATAACTTAAATCCACTCACCTAAATTGCTTTTCAATTCCTGGATCTGGTCCAGATCTAGCATTCCATGGTTTCCCCTAACTGAATTTAGAACCTAACAACCATGGATCCATAATTTTTACTAAATGAAAAAGGGAAGAAAGGTGAAGAAAATTGAATAGACCAGATCTAAGAATTTACCTTACTTCGCATATGATTATGAACACCTTCTCATTAAGATTCATACTTTTCCTCCAGATCTTAATTCAGAATTTTCCAAAACTAATTATCTTATTTTCCTAAAGAGATTTGAGGAGGAGGAAGAGCGACAGAGCTTAGATGTTGTCTCAGAGAATGTGAGATTTAGGCTAGACTCTGGTAGCCTATTTATAGGTGGTCATGATCTTATCGTACATGCAACGCTGAGTCAATATTGAACGCTGTCAAGAAAGTAGTCCAAATTCCTCGATGAATCTGACTGGATCTGAGGGGTGTTGACCCCCCTACAGCGGTGTCGACCCCCGGGTCCCACGAGTTGTTTTGGCGTAGAAATTTGATTTTCGAATGTTTTTTTTTCTAGAATCTATTTAACTGTTATATTCACATGTAATTTTCTTATATGTATACAAATCTTCTAATGACCATTTTACGCATATATATATATATACACACACACACACATAACTTTCGCTTCGTTTTCAAAATTCAAACGGTGTTGCACCATTATTTGATTCTTTCCATATTTCTTTAACAACCTTGTCTTGAATTTTATCTCTTGTATATATATATAACATATATATATATATATATTTGCACATATATATACATATATATTCTCATATATATACATATATTTTCGTTACTTCCTTATATGTATATTTTTCCTTATATGTGCGTTTATACATATTTTCCTCTCATGAACATGTGTTATTTCAGTCTTTCTCTTAAAACAAAAATATAACGACGACGATCGAACTCTGTACCTCTTGTATGCAAGTCACATACTCTAACCAACTGGACCATTAAGGCTATTGTTAATAAGGCATTGAACAATGGTAGTTATTGTTCTCTTTCTATTCCTCTTTTTCATGTTTGTTACAATATTTCATTGCATGAATCTTTTTCCTTATTTCCTCCTTTATTATTAATGCATAATCAATGCATACAACATATTTACACCGCATGCAACCAATCTTTTCTTTCTTTTAATGCATGCATTACACTCTTATTTGCATTATCTTTATTTTATTCTTCATATATACATTTATGTCTATGCATATATATGCATTATTTAATTATTAAATTGTCAAAAAAATGCAGGGTATTACACACGCTTAACAATAGGCACCTAAAGCCCTGCATGAAGAGAACAATGACCACATAAGAAAGATGAATACTTTTGGGCAAATTTGAAAAGGAGTGACCGCCATCTATTAAAGAGCCATCAGTTGAAACAGGTAGAACAGAGGTATTGAACTATTCGGACACATAAATCTGGATAAATTTTTAATTATGACAACAACCATCCTATTTTATAATTATGTACAACATCACTAAATACTCTGGATAATTTTTTAATAAATACCACTTATCTAATTAACTGTTTCTGCTTAAGTACAAATTCAAACGCAACTAACATAAATCTATCATCATGCAATTCTGAGAAGATGGACATCGATATTCATTCCTTATACTTGTGCCTTGATCTTGTATTTAATCTCTAGGCTTCTTCCAAACTTCTACTCTTTATCTTAATTTTGTTTTTCATTTTGGGAATGCATGAAAAAGAATGGGCCTTTCCACCCTTTATATAGTAATTTTCAAGGCTAGTTTGGTAATTTAGTTTTGGACACTTGTCCTCCTTTTCATCATGCAAGCTTTAGGATGAAGACACATGTCTCCTTAGGCGTCTTTAGATGTTTCTACACATGGACACCTAATGGGTTTATGTGTCTTTATCTTATTTACTTATAAGACATGTGTACCATTTTTTTGGTGACACGTGTCCCTATCATTTTAAGCCATTTTTCATATTCTAGAATATGTACACATATACCATTTGTATTTTGATTTATTTGCTATGTTCATACATATATGTGTTTAACTACTATTACTACATGCACATGCAATTCTAACAACTTTTAACAAGTAAGACGTCGTTTATCGATAAAACTTTTTTTCGGTCATGTTATCGATATTTCTTCGAACTACTTAACTTCATAAACAAAAGTTCAACAACATGTTTTCTCCTCTTTGATTATTATTTATAAAGGGATTTAATCAAGGTTATAAAACCATTTTTATAATATTGAATCCAAGATTTAAATATTTAAATAACGTCGATATTTAAATATTTACTACCCGAATTTTCAGGTTGTTACAAGGGTCAACTTGCTAATGTGCTTAAATTTGTTGGCTATCATTTTAATAATTTGTTTTTTTACAAATTTATGAGGAGGAATAGTCAATTTCATACGTTATGTTCGATCTTGAAAAAATTGTACATATTATATATATGGTTAATTAAGGCCTATCGAATATGCTTATAACCAAATATATAGTTAATTGTTTCTATCTCAATCAAAATTCCACCGATCCAAAAAATTTCAAACCAACATTCCACATTCAAGTCGCCAATATGCTTGTTTTTTTGTTCAAAACCTTGAATTTAAAGATCAACTAGATTTTTTTTTCTGAAATCAAGGATGTTACAACCTCCCTATAACTTCTGCACCAAACTAAGAAAAAGTGCATTGTATGACATACCAGGCTAAGATTGGACGATCATCAAGGAAGAATAACTCGAAATCAAAACCTAACATCTACTCGTAGCACATAGATAACATATAATAGAAAACATATAACAAGATATAGTAGTGAAGCAAAGTAGAACAAAAAACCCAATATCAACAACATCTTTGAGTCAGTGATACAAAGCATCTACGTAAATGAACAATCCGTACATCTACCCTCATTACGTATCTCTTAGAGTATCAATAATCATCAACATACAATGGAAATAGAAAATATCTATATGGTAGAAAGTAATACGTCAGCCTTCTACTCTTCAGCGCTCATCGCCATCAACATGGAAAACCTGCTACTTGTTATCTCGGTCTACCCACCACAAATGTAGATGACCAGCCTAAGGTAATAAGAGGGAAACATAAAACCTTGAGTCAGACTATAATCTTGGTGAGCGATAAAATAACTAACAACTACTACACAAGATATATGAGAATAATTAGTTCAACCATTTAATCTGTCTTAGCAACCAAAGGATTAACACATGATATCATCTACCATATGCCACTCTAGAATAGGAAAGGATATCCCCCAATCCCACTTCTCTTCGTTGAACTACGGTGGAAGCTTGCAAAAAGAAAACAGAGAAGAAAACACACAATCGACCATAGCATCCATAGCAATCAACATCATGGCCATCACCAACTAAAGCCTTAAATACATCAGTCATTGAATGAACGGCTATTGCCATCCATTAAGGGCTAATGGAAACCCCAGTTCTAGTCAGACTGCCATACATCATCAACCGTATGTTTATCGTAATCATTTAAGACAGCTAGATCACTCCGAGTTCCCATTCTAGGGCACGCGATCTTGTCTGATCCTAATGGACATCCACACGGTACCCCTACTTTGAGTCCACCAGAGTCTTCTATAACCAAAGATTCCTTAGCACTTCAAATCTTTAAGCCATCATCCTCAACGACTTCTTCCATTGGCCAAGCTACCTCTCAAAAAAATTCCATTATAATCCTTGATTAACTCATACCTAAGTCAATCCATCACCAGACTATATCTTGCATCATCCCACCACCAGTATCACATTAATTCTACCTTGACCACTCCGTCCTGAATTTACAATTAAAGTATCATTCCTACTTGAGTTACATCTTGATCATCCAAAGTACTTTAGCTTCCAAACTTCACCAGACATTCCTAAATAGTGCCAACATTATGTCCTCCAAATACGGGTGTTCCGCCATGCAAAATGATGGATTGGTATTGATCCATCAAGCATGGATTAGTACTGATCCATATACTTAGCAAATTTTAACTAATTTTATGGCTCTGATCAATCCTTCCTTTGAAAGCTTCCTATCAGTCCATCATCGCAGTGCAATCTCATTATGGTCCATCGCATCGAAGTATAATCCACTTCATCATACGCTTTTTACTAGTCCATCGTCGCAATGCAATCTCCTTTTGGTCCATTTCACTGATGTATAATCCATTTCATCGTATTCTTCATGTCAGTCCATCATCCATTCTTCGTTTATCATACTATCGACCCATCCAAATGTCTTGGAAATTTGCATGTAGCCATATATTCATATCCCAAGCCCACGCACAAAAACTCGTCCCTATTAACACTAACACCACAGATCGATACTGATCCATGGAGCATGGACTGGTACTGGTCCATGAACTTGGCAAATTTTAGCACGAATTTTTTTTTATCCCCTCCTTTCATCTTCTATAGCGCCTCCTTCAGGTTTTGACTGAATCCAACCATCTGAACCTCTGATTTTCTATGTTCTTCAATCCTACGTTCTACGACAAGTAATTCTAATAAACAACTCAAACAATGCGATCAATTCAATCAAAAAAAGTGATTCGTCCAAACTTGAACTTACAAACAAGAACTTTACACAAACACATCATAAGCAAAGGATCTAACATGATTGGGATCTAAACGTATACAAGAACATAATTAATCTAAAAATTACCTGGTCTACGTGATTAAAATAGGTTTTTGTAAGACATCTAAATCTGAATTAAACATATATGATCCAATTTGAGGTAATTTTAACATGTATGACATGATTTAATCCTAATATACCTATATAATCTGTAGTTTCTGTGTGAGAGAAAATTATAACTCATCAATTCCTAGATCCAATGCAAACCCGAAGAAATCAGATCTGGACAACAATAGAAAACCCCTAAAATCGATGTAATTGTGATGATTTATTCTTCTTTGATGATGATCTAGTCTTTAGATGAAATCTATGATGAATTATAATGAATAGGATGAATAAATTAGGAATTAGGTTGAATCTTAGAATCATTGACGCCCAACCTAATGTTTGAATGAAGAGAGATACCCTAATTTCTCCCCCAAACCCCTCTATTTATAGTTGTAAGTCATTAGCCTAATGGGCTTCACTAATCAGCCCATTAGCAGCTATTTAGTCTGCCTAATAAAAACTAAAACTTAAAACAGTGATTCCTCCCAAACCACTAAACCAAATCCTTCATGTGAACCACTCTATGGAATCGTAAACCACCACTTTGATCTAACGAGACTGATTTCAGGACTAGAATCAACAACTATCAAAAGTTATAGCTAAACAATATTCGTAGGGGAAAATGGTCACAAGTCGATTCGGTAAAAATCATGGACACGTCTCACATGCCCATGAACAACATATTAAAATTTGAAAATGATCTTACCATTAGGAGTAAAATATAAATATTTTACAATCCTTCAATACGGGTCGTCATATTAGCAAATCAGCCGGCTTCAATTTCAAGGTAATAGAGCTACACCAAACTCAATTTGGTAGAGCAACTGGAAATGCTACTTGGTCGTGAAAGCAACAGTGGCTACGATAGTTGGTGGTAAATGGTGGTAGTGGTCAGGGATGAATGATAATAGTAGAAATCAGCTTAGAATTTGGAACATCGAACATATGGCTTGGATCAGTTTGGAGTAGATTACATGAAAATGTAAAGTGAACGAGTTAGGTTGTCCAGGCATATAAATAAGAAAATTATCAAAAACAAGTTAAGTAATAGGCTCGGTACTAATCATAACCCATGACTCAATACTGTAACGACCCGAATTTTTTTGTATCGGAGGATCATAAGTTAATTATTTTTAATTTCCTGATGGCCAGATCATTCTCAGATTTTAGTATGTTGTTCATGCGGATGTGAAACACGTCCATGATTTTTACCAAATTGACTTATGACCATTCTTCCCTTATAAATATTATTTTAGCTATAAATTTTGATATGAATCAAAGAAAGTGCTGAAATTAGTCTTATTAGATCGAAATGGTGGTTTACGATTCTGTAGAGTTGTCACATGAAAGATTCATTTTAGCGGTTTAGGAGGAATCACTGTTTTAAGTTTTAGTTTTTGTTAGGTTGAATAACAGTTGCTAATGGGATGATTAGTCAAGCCAATTAGGATAATGACCTGAAGCTATAAATAAAGGGGTTTGCGGAGAGGACTAGGGTTTCTCTCTTTATTCAAGCATTAGGTTAGGCTCTTTTGATTCTATGGTTCGACCTAATCTCTAATTCTTCATCTTATTCATTCTAATTCATCATCGATTGCATCTAGAGGCCAGAACATCATGAAGGACGATTCGATCATCATAGTTGCATCGATTTTAAGGGGTTTTCTATTGCTATTCAAATCTGATTTCATCGGTATTGCATTGGATCAAGAAATTGGAGAGTAATAGAGATCTCCCACATGGAAGCCACATATTATATAGGTTAGATTAAGGTTAAATCATATCAAACATGTTAAAAATAACTTTACATCTGATCATATATGTTAAACTTAAAATGTAACAATGAGTACATTACGCAAGTAAAGAAATTGGAAAGCGTAGACGAATATTTAAATACTTAGAGCAATATGTAATGTAAGCAAAGTTAACTTTCATTTACAGAACATAATACAACTATCTTTTCTTTCTAACGACGTGATGTACATGAAAACATCACGCCTCCAAAAGAGAGTGACATATTCGTGTATCTCACCGGCCTACATAACCAAAAATAAGTCTACAACAATAGATGAGTCATCCTTCTTTTTCTTTTCGGACTCGGCTGTGGATGGCTCATCATCATCCTCCTTCCTCCTCTTCCTAGAGCCACTCCTACCACTTCCCTTTTTTCTCTTTGTCGAATTTGGCTTCTTGTGGGGTCTTATTAGGAACTCCTCCTCCTCCGTGCTGCTCAAGATTTCGGTAGTCTTCGTTAAAGGGCCGCCAATGGATTTCAAGGGCTTGGGTGGAAACTCGCTTGACAATGCCAGCACGATAATCGGGTCCTCCTCCTTCCCAGTTTCCTTGGTTTTCTTGGCATCCCTGCCATCCTTCCTCTTAGCATCCCTTTCTTCTTTCTTTTGAGCATCGCGTCCGGCATTCATCCTTTTCTCCTCTTTGGCCTTTAGCCTCTTAAGCTTAGCCTTTGCCTTCTTCTTGGCGGCCTTGTCTTTAGCCTTCTTCCAGGTCACTACTTGAACCTTGGCCCGGGCCTCCTCCTAAGCCTTTTTCGTTGCTTCCTTATGGATCGTGTGGATGGCTTCCCCATCAGATTTTCTCTTTGCCTCTTTCTCCTCCGATTTCACCAACGGTTGCGCTTTCTGCTCTTCGACCAACTTGTACATGCTTTGCCCATCTATTTCCATCAGTCCAGACATATAAACACCCTCCCTCGGGTTTTTTCCAATTCTAGGAAGAGATCGTCCATCTTGAACTCTCAAATTTTCAGATCCGAGAATGTGTCCAGGTGACTGAATGCCTCTCCTAGCTAGCTGCGTTAAGTTTCCATATCCAACCCGGGGATGAGTGGCATTGTTTGCATGAAACCCGTTGTCGCCTCTACTCCTAAGGAGCCAACACGATGAAAGAGGAGACAACTTAGTCTACTTCGACTTCGTGTTAACATTCCTCTAATTACTGGTGAGAAAGTGGTCTTACCTCCCAACACCTACTATGTGGTTTCGGCGGGTATAGTGCTGCCGGTTGTTGGCTGAAGAGAATGTCTGTGTTCCAGCCTCGGATAATCGGGATCATATGTGTTAACAAAAGGTGCTGGAACCGATGAACCGCCGGTGGGAATAAAGGGGGCAAATTGCTGCTGTTAGGAGCTACCACCTTCAAAATAATGAGAAACTATCATGCTCTTAGTAGAAACTGCCATCTCCTTTGCAGTAGTAAGTTGTGCCATCCTCGCTACCTCAGCATCCTCTTTTAGTAGTGCCCTTCCTATGGCCAACACACAGAGCTCTTTCTCTTTCAAAACATGAACCATCAGCATTGCCTCATCGACTGAGTCCACCAGCTGATGCCTAACCTTGAACTCCACTAGCTTATTCTAGGCTTGAGCCAAATTGCGAGGATAATCTTTGACTCATGAGATCCCATAGAATTGAAATGTCTTGACGTACAAGCCCCATACTGATGGCTCCAACTCTGCCTCTGGTCTCTCCTCTGCCTCTTCCACCTTGGCCCTAAGCTTCTTCAATTCAACCTGGTGCTTGGCCTTCACAATATCTACCAGACCCAGCATCTCCTTGCTCAAGGCCATGATAACTTCCTTTCCTTTCTTTTCCTGCTCGATCTCAACGCGATTGGAACCTAGAAGTATCCTGAGCTAATCGTTTTCTTTAATGTGTTGCTCAGCTCGCTCATTTTTCTTGCAGTCTTTTATTCTCCTAGGCCAGGGTTGCATTATTGCTTTCTTGGAGCTAATGCACTTCCTCGTTCTCTTACACCAATGGTTTATTCTCCTTGGACATAGAACTATTATCCTACTCAAGCATTGTATTTTGGGAAGAGACAGAGGCCAGTGTGTATTTTAACGACTCCCAAGCCTGGAAAATATCACCCTTGATCTTTATGAGTTCCCTCTCCATTTACTCTGTTCCAACAACACAGAGTTAGCACATAAACGTGTTACTCGAATACGCAAAAACAGTTGAGGCTTTCCTTTTCGGCGTCGACCTCTAGTTGTAAGCCCTAGATCCCTCCGTTCTTATAACGAAATAGCGAAATTCGATGCCCGAATTTAGGCAATAATACTTAAAACCTGTATCAATTGCCAAAACCCAAGTATCGAAAACACCAGATAGTTAATAGAAAGAAATTAGAGGGTGAGATAAGAAAGAAAGAAACATTAGAATAAAAGAAAGAGAAGAAGAACAACATAGAGTCGCACATTGCAACGGAACAAAATATAATTTAGAAATAAATCTTTATTAAGAGCTTGAAATAATACTTACATTTCATCAGAGTATAATAACAATACAATCTGGATAGTTATAAAAATCTATCCTCATATACAACACACAGTGGAACTAATACGTATGAACTTATCCACTCCGTCTTCTGAAGTCCATTGCATCCTAAACCTGAAGCTATAAAACTCGGTCTAACCCAAGCTTTTCAAACTCCGGAACAGTCTGGTGAACCAGAGTGAGAAGCCCACTAAGTTTTTAGGTAACATCCAACTAAACTTTAAAGTTAAATCTTTCTGTGAGAAAAGGATAATTGTAAGACCAATCCACACATAAACACGGAAGGTTTTTTACCTTACGATAACCCAAAACATTTTGAAATCATATCTTTTTTGATATTATAATAGTGTCTAAATCAAATAAATAACAATCTAGTAGAACACTTGCATCTCACACTCTACATATATGGTATATAATCAAAACCACGGGTGCTTATTGGAGATTGGATTCCGACTATGAAAAGCTGCCAATAATGTATCTCTAGAGGGGAATACAGTGGGTGCAACAAGAACATCTTACAACCCAGCCACACATGACCGACCACTCATTTCGCTTGAGTTTATCGAATGTATATCACCAACGGTTGGGACCATCAATCGTTTCCCAAAAGGGACAACATCATCTTGAATATCTCTTGGATAGCATCCTGGGACTGGACAAACTGAAGGCACTGTCCTATCGCATATTTTGATTACCCTAGGGATCAGTAGCGAGTAGTCCTTACAATTCAAAGATTTCAATCACAACAGAAACACCATCAAAAATATCTCTAGGAGCTAACCAGAGATATTCAAGAAGTAGATCTTTCGCTTATGAAGATCCACGGTCTTCAACTTCTTCGTCTTCAATCAGCATCTTCGATGATTTCGTATTTGCAGGTTCGGAATGGTTTTTGAATATAAATTTGATCCAGTTCTTTCTGTGCGAACAATTGTATAGTTTAGATTTGAAAGTCAGTTATTTAACTATTAAATAAACAACCATTCAAACATGAAAGTAAATGAATTTACTGATTCAGTACTCAGCATCTCTTGGCCTTTTTAATAATTAAACTCCTTAATCTTTTAATATTTTAAAACACAAAATTTTCTTATTATATTATAAGAGTATTCTCAAAACTACTTTAAATACATTAGGGTTAATCATACGTATATTTCCACTTTGGTTTCAACATCGTTACGAAATCTCTTTGGTTTCATTTCTCGAAAACAATAACTAACAATTCCTTTTTGAATAAACTTATTCAAACTCATCTTGTTAATTCCCCCAATCTCGAAATATCTTTATATTTTCACAAAACCTCTTTTAATTCCGATACCTTGGAAATACTATTTTATATTCTCAAATCCACTTTATTTCCATTACTTCAACATTCATTAGTCCCTGACCGTAAATTGATAAGTGAATAACTCCCTAAGTATCAACCCAGAAGACCGAAATCAACATCAGATTAACATTCAGAAAATCACACAACTCAACCAATCTTCAGTTAGTTTCTAATTCTTAAATTTCTTATTTTAACTCCTTATCAACTCATATTATTCCACTTCTAATCCATTCAACCTTTTTCCACTTTGAAATCTCATTTCAAATCCATTCACTTCAGTTAATTTCATTATTAAATATTGTCAATTAAAATCGATGTTTTTAACCTCACATCTCTTTTTATAAACCTTATTTATAACTCCCGGGTTTTACGATAAAATCTGTTCATAAACTCCTTTCACAATTCTACTAGATTTCATTCCAAACTCAATAACTTATACAAATGAATTTCATTTATATAGTAATCACTGAAATTATTATTAATTAAAATAATAATTTAGTTCATCATTCACTACTGTAGAAGCAATTAAGTTCTTTATTAACTAAAATAAATAGTAAATTTGGGCAAAATTATTTCATTTACCCTCTTTTCAAAACAATATCATGTTAGTTTCTAGTTCAAAATTGAACCAATCAAATAACACAATATAAATTATTATTTAAACTACAAATATGCTCTTCCCAAATATATACACTCAAACTCAATCTAGGGTATTACTAACCTCATCTCTATTGAGTTACGCCATAGAGCCAAGGTTATTATTAAACCTTATGTCTGATACCACTGTAACGACCTGCCGGAATTCAATGCCCAAATTTCGGCAATAATATTTGAAACCTGTATCACTTGACAAAATCCAAGTATCGAAAGCACCAGATAGTTAATAGAAATAAATTTGAGGGTGAGATAAGAAAGAAAGAAACATTAGAATAAAAGAAAGAGAAGAAGAACCAACACATCACAGAATCTCACATCGCAGCGGAACAAAATATAATATAAAAATAAATCTTTATTGAGAGCTTGAAATAATACTTGCATTTCATCATAGTATAATATACAATACAATCTAGACAGTTATAACAATCTGTCCTCATATATAATACACAGTGGAACTAACACGTCTGAACTTCTCCAATCCGTCTTCTGAAGTCCATAGCATCCTAAGCCAGCACTTGTAAAACTCAGTCTAACCCAAGCATTTCAAACGTCAATCAGTCTGGTGAACCAGAGTGAGAAACCCATTAAGTTAATAGGTAACATCTAACTTGATTTTAAAGTTAAATCTTTATGAAATAAAAGGATAATTGTAAGACCAATCCACACATAAACACGAATGATTTTTACCTTACGATAACCCAAAACATTGTGAAATCATATCTTATCTGATATTATAATAGTGTCTAAATCAAATAAATAACAATCTAGCAGAACGCATCTCACGCTCTATATACATAGTATACAATCAAAACCGCGGGCGCTTATTGGAGATTGGATTCCGACTATGATAAGGTATGGAACCACCTGCCGATAATGTATCTCTAGAGGAGAATACACTAGGTTCAACAAGAACTTCTTGCAACCCGGCCATACTTGATCGACCACTCATTTCGCTTGAGTGTATCGAATGTATATCACCAACGGTTGGGATCAGCAACCATTTCCCGAAAGGGACAACATCGAATAGAATAAAGAAGGAGATGGATTTTCTCTATATAGGTGATTATACACCCTAATTGGGAGCGAACCACTTAGCCATGTTGCCTGCCCGATTCTTATCAATTCACGGTTTTGAGGCTTGAGGTTTAAATTACCTTTATAAGGTTGCACACCACCACATTCACTTTGAATGCCACATCGTCAGATCCTCCAGAAAATCACTAATTGATTTCCAAAAAATACTTTGGTTGTTAAGCTAAGAGAAGTGCTCTTCTCCGCCTCCAACTATGGTATGTTTGAAGAAGTCAACGTACGCGATCCTTTGGAAATACTCTATCAGACATCCATCCATATAAGTTGTCCCAGGACTGGATAAACTGAAGACGCTCTCCTATTGCATCCTTGGATTACCCAATGGATTAATAGCGAGTAGTCCTTGCAATCTGAAGATTTCAATCACGACAGAAACACCGTCAAAAATATCTCTTGGAGCTAACTAGAGATATTCAACATGTAGTTCTTTTGCTCATGAAGATCCACGGTCTTCAACCTCTTCGTCTTCAATCAGCATCTACGACAATTTTGTATTTGCTAGTTTGGAATGGTTTTTGAATATATATTCGATCTCGGTATTTCCATGCCGACAATCTTATAGGTCAGATTTTATAATCGGTTATTTAACTATCAAATAAACAACCACTCAATCATGAAAATAAAATGAGTTTACTGATTCAGTACTCAACATCAATTGGCCTTTTTAATAATTAAACTCCTTAATTTTTAATAATTTATAGCACAATATTTACTTCTTATTATATTATAAGAGTATTCTCAAAACTACTTTAAATACATTAGGGTTGAGCATACATATATTTCCACTTTGGTTTTGACATCGTTACGAAATCTCTTTTGTTTCATTTCTCGAAAATAATAACTAACACTTCCCCTTTGAATAAACTTACTCAAACTCATCTCGTTAATTCCCCCAATCTTGAAAATATTGTTATATTTTCACAAAATCTTTTTTTTAATTTCGTTACCTTGGAAATACTATTTTATGTTCTCAAATCCTCTTTATTTCCATTACTTCAACATTCATTAGTCCCTGGCCATAAACTGGTAAGTCAATAACTCCATAAGTATCAACCCCGAAGATTGAAATCAACATCAGATTAACACTCAGAAAATCACTCCTCAACCAATCTCCAGTTAGGTTCTTATTCTTAAATTTCTTATCTTAACTTCTTATCAACTCATATTATTGCACTTCAAATCCATTTAACCATTTCCACTTTGAAAATCTCATTTCGATTCCATTCACTTCGCATAATTTCATTATTAAGTATCGTCAATTAAAATCGACATTTTTAACCTCACATCTCTTTTTATGAACCTTATTTATAACTCTCGGGTTTTATGATAAAATCCGTTCGCAAACTCCATTCACAATTCAACTAGATTTCATTACCAACTCAACTACTTATATAAATGAATTTCATTTAAATAGTAATCACTGAAATTGTTATTAATTAAAATAATAATTTACTTCATCATTCACTATTGTGGAAGCAGTTAAGTTCTTTATTAACTAAAATAAATAGTAAATTTATTTTTAAAATATTATCAAAATTAAAAAAAAATCGTTAAGCAATTTCATTAGATTAATTGACTACAAACTAATTTAATAATCAATCCTAGTTAAAACGGTTGACTTAGTCAACTCAAAACACAATTATCTCGTTAACCAGTTCCAATTAGTCCTTCCTTTAAATTAATTAATAATATAATTAATTTAATTAATCTCATTATATTTTCTCTTATAAACAATTAATCCAACTCTTAACTGTTAGGTTAACTTTGGCTCGTTTGCTTATAAATCTTATTAGTATAAGCATCTGCTTTAAAAACAATCATTTAATAATTACATATACTTAAATAATTAATATTTATTTCCTTTTTATCGAATTTCATTTGAAATAACAGATTTAGAAAACTAGCTTTAGTTATACAATAAATTTTTTAACTTCATTTCTATCATTTACCCGACAATAAATCAATATTTATAAAATGATTGATTTATAAGCCATATGCTGTCAATTACCCAACCAATACTGCCCATTGGTTAAAACAAAACAAACATTCAACAATCAACAACTAAATCAATCATCCAATCAGAACAGTTCATATAATGATAATATGAAAATAAATAACATTTAATATATTTGAGAAATCTAGTTGGATTCCTCCAACCTGTTTTCCCTACGCCCATATTGTTTACCTCAAATAAGATCATTCAATTCAATATTCAGATATAATTTCCATAACCAATCGATAACAGCAATCTAAACATCCAACTATTTATTTTATACATTTATATTATTATAAACGTAACCAACGACGTAAGTTACATCATTTGGTAATAACCGTTTAAATAACAATTTCATTTCATTTAAATTAGATGAACGTTTAATTTGAACGGTATATATATAAATATTCAACATCCATCCAAACAATTATCAAATCATCCAACAGTTTAGAAAACATAATACACAAATATTAAACCCGACTTATAAAAATATAAGTGGGACAAAACTGAGTGAGTTGTACTCACCTTGATTTTCATTCGTCGTAAAAATGATTTGTTTAAATTAGATTAAACAAGTGCTTAATTTAATTAAAACTTCCAGCTATGTTCAACTTTGTCCGTTCCAAAGCTCCTTGTTTGGTCTGATTCTGTGTATGTATGAACGAGTTACACATATACGTTATTTACTTATTTAAATAATATTGAAAAAAACTTAATAATAATTTAATATTTAAATCTATATTTAATGTTAATATAACCTTTGATAAGCACAATACGATTAGGCATATTTAGGCGTATTTATACATATGGCAATCAGTTGGTTATAACTAACCAATTATTTTTTCCTCGGCAGTTATATTTAGTTAGGCCAAGGATATTATATGCGATTTATAAATCTCACATCCGATTGTTAAATATAATCTGCCAGTTGTGTAAAACATTTCAAATGAGATTTACAAAACAAGTGGAAATAAATGCGTGATAGTTTCTTTTTTAAATATAAGTAAAACTAGCCATGCTTTCATATGCAACAGAATTGAAATCGTGAACTAGTTATTAACTGAGATTTATAGGTTTATTTCCCCTACTTATATTTGGGTTTATTTTAACTATCATTAGGCATCATTATAACCAACGATTGGGCACATTCATCACATTCACCTTCATCTCTGCTCCAGACTTCACCAAACCATGAAATAAACCCTTCACAGCTTCACCTTGATCATACCTGAACCTACACCACGCCTCCCTTCCCTGTCCACCTGCCTTCCGTCCTTCACCAGAGAACCCCGCCGGCACCGCTTGCGTGATGACCTGGTCCTCTTCTTCTTTGTGTTTTTTTATAATACTCGGGTTCGGTTTTGTGCTGAGGCAAAGTGGCACATTCATGCGTTTAATTATAACAAAGAGATCCTTGGCTCCCAAAGTTTAGGGTTGGTAGATATACAGTGTATAAGCTAGGCGTGCATCCAGTTTTCATTTCGATGGTCACGTTTATACCAGGTAGATAGGCTGTGTACGTATATACAGGGTAGCTGAGTTGAGTTGAGTTTTCATAGACATGTTTTGATGTGAAAATACAGGCTAGCTAAGTTGAGTTTTTCATTTCAAGTCGTCTGTACTTCAATATATAGGATGGGTGAAACAGTGTGCTAGTGTGTTGTGTGCTTTCAATTGTGCTTTAGGCCCTGCATGCACAACACAGTGGTAGGGTAGGCTCGACAAATAAAAATTTAGGTAGCTGATGCATAGTGTTAAGCGTGTGTCCCGTACCTTAAATTCCTTAACAACTAAGTTATATTTGTTTTGTATACGGTCAATAATTATATCTCAATTTACGCAACCATTAAATATACACACTTGCCACTTACCGATCCCAAACTCAAAAAAAAAAAAAGCACTGCTACACCTTGAACGTTTTGGTCCCAATGAAATTAATTTCATTGAAAATCGACTATGTTTGCATAAAGACGTTATTTTAATTTCAATTTTATTATCGGTTCACCTTTAAATTGCACGCACAAATAAAACAACTCCAATTGGCTCCAAATTGAAAATCTAGCAATAACCAGCTATATTTATTCCAATAAAATTCGTTTCATCGAAAATGGATGTTGTTTGAAAAATGACTATTCCTAAGGCCTATATATAAAATCGATAAAATGTAATTAAATCAAAACAGTTCTATTTAAATAATAATAAATTATTATTATCGTATATCTCCAAATGAAATATTATATAGCTTCAAAATAATAAAAATATGGATTTTAAACTCAACATTAAAATTTTTGGGTTAAACGATATCAAAAATAACTATGAAATCCCTTAATATTTATTTAATAAACTTTATCGTTTATTAACGAATTCCATAGCGACTGTTTGAAAATTTGAATTGGACATAACTAACAATCTATAATATGAAATCTCCAATTTTCACTTACATTAGAAAAATATAATCAAATATATTCGAATAATTCTTGTTTTATAGAATTCTGACTTATATCGGATCATGTATATTAATTTGAAGTTTAAACAATAAATTACGAACTATCGTGACGTTATAAGCTCGACTTATATTTAAATATAAATTATACGTTCAAACTTTGTTATATAAACGAATTATATATATATATATATATATATTAAATCCATTTATAAATTCCAAATCAATATTTAAAATAATAAAATATATTAAATATCTGGCTTGCAAAAATATGGGACGTTATAGTGCTTTTTTAAGATCAATTCTGAGAGCCTCCTCGCATACTTGTATAACTCCCAATACTGATAGTGAACATCGTACACTTTTATTATGTACATCGTCATCCATGTCCATCAAAATCTGATGTATGTTCGGAAACCATATCAGCTCATTGAAGTAGAAGCCAGGGAATGACTTCCTAAGTATCTCTTTCTTTTACCCTTTGTTAAGTTGCGGGACCTCCGACATGTCGGGAATCGCTGGACCCCGCTTTGCTAGGAACTTCTCCTCGTTTCCCGACCTTCCAAGCACTGTCTCCTTGCTTATAAACTTAGTCACAGGCGATGCAGGTGGTGTTTAAGAGGGTACTATCGATGCTAGTTGCCTTGTACTATCAGTTTCTGGCCTTTATTTGCTCCCATCGGCAGGATGACCAGTGGTGAATATTCCGAATGTCCGGCTTGATCTCTATGGAGCCAGCCACTATTGCAGTCCTAAGAACGAGGGGATTGCAAGTATAAATCTGCACTCCTCTTGAAACTTCTTATAGCCGTACTCTTTAGTGGTCGATATCCTCCAAGCTCTCGGTATCGGTCTTTATTGCTGTCTCTAGCCATTGCACCTACACGGGACAAAATTTGAGTGAGAACCAAATATTCCATGCATACAAACAAATGTTGTGTCATGCAGTGTTTATGGGTGTGTGTCTTAAGTGTTCCCTCCACGTACCATATTTTAGCTCGCTTGAAGGGGTGACCACACTAACGCTCAGTGTAAGGCTTCCGACATTAGTGTCGCTCGGCTAGGACATTGTTATCTCAATCAGGACCTTATCCAAATCTTTGAATTGGCCTTCCATTTCTAGCCACACAGTGGTCCCAGAGGTGGAAACCGGAGAAACCAGTCTGAACGATGCTTCTGTCCTCGTCTCATCTATTAGAGATGGGACAAGGGTTGCCGTCAAACCCTCTCCTTCGGTAGTCACATCACCATCGTCATGCACACCAAGTTCTTCCTGAGCTTTTACAATCTCATGACCTTAGGGAACAACATGGGGCACTCTCACTTGCGGGCCTAGAGGAATGTTTCCTCTCTCTCAACTTCTACCCATTCTCCTCCAGCGCTACCCAACTGGCATATTGGGTGACCTGCAGGAAGTAAGCTCGTTCAGCGAAAGAGATGATCAATTAGTATATTTTGGGCATTACGGAATTCAATTGGAATGGCCCTCAGCGCTTTAAGTCGCTCGTGATACTCATTTCCTTTGGGGATCGAAGAAATATCTATCACACAAATTTGAAGTTAGTCTCGAGCTTATGACTCAATTAACTTTAAGCCCAAAATAAGAGAGAAGTGCTTACTTCCGACCAACCATCACCTTGCAAACCCTGAGGGACATCGAACACAGAACCAGTCATATTTAAAATTATCGAACTTGTTCCATCTTCCAGGCTCCCACGATGAATCGAGTATTGGCTTGTGCCTCCAAGTAGACAAGAGAAGGAGGACAACAGTCCTCTTCTTTATCTGAAAAAGAAACCGAATGTCTTCTCTGGTTGATGCTCTATGTTGGTATTCTGAGAACATGATGCATGTGGCAAGTATGAAGGCGTACACATTCGGATGGAATTGTGTCGATGCTAAGCGAAAGTAGTGCAACATATCCCAGACGAATCCGCAGGATAGGGGCATGCATTTGACAATCCACATGTGCCTGTTCCAAGCAGTGTACGCTTCCAGAGGCATGTGCGCTCTATCTCCTTCCTCAGGGACAAGAACGTTGTCCCAAGATATGTTGTACTTCTTACAAATGAGCCTAAGCATAGCTTCATCCAATAGTGAAAGAAACGAATCCGGTGGATTATTGACTATAGCGACATCCGCCATCATGTTCGGTACCTCGGGAAATTCTTACTGCTCGATATCCACATCCTCTTCTTCTTCCTAGCCTCCATCTACAGTTCCATCCCCTTTTGATATCATTGGCTTGACCGTACGCCCGGCGTAGTCCTGGAGCCCTTATGAGTGCTCACCTTGGTCGGGTGCAGCAGATGGTATTACACGCTGGGAGGGGTGGAAGCATATGAAGTCTCAAGCTTGCTGCATGATGGACTGGAATCGTGGGATGACTATTCGGGGATAGTAGAAGTTATGTGGTTCCACCATCCAAGCATTTAAGTCTTCAAGGAGTTCTCGATGCCACTGCACTATACTTTTAAAATAGTCGCATTAGTTACCACACTGAAAAACTTGTACCCCTATGTTGGTGCAAGCTAATGTGAACGTGCAGTGTCGTGGGTGCTGATTCGATTATAGTAAAGAGAACTCGGGGAGCGGCGACGGCCTTCAGTCTTTGGAGCTATAACCATCGTCGTCACTAACCATCATCATCAGATTCACATCGAGTCACGATTACGCCGTGATTGAGGGTGGAAATCTAGCACAAGAATCGCTAATTTTGTCAAATGTCCATAGTTCGAGTTTATGCTGTAATCCTATGTACATGTCCAAATTATCAGCTCAAGTTCTAGTTGACGCGCTCAAGTCAGATCCAATCACACAACATCGCAAAAACGACCCAAGTCAAATAGCAAATCCTTCAGGGATTGAACATTCCTTATGTATTTCGAGATGTGAAATTTCATGTCTAATCACACCAAAAACCCAGGTTGGCCAGTGAAATTCGTATCCCACTCCCATAGGGATTAGAAAATCGCTTAAGTCTCAGAGATACAAAATTCCTATCCCCTACTGGGGCAACTTCACACCTCCGGACCAAGGGAATTTCGTATCGTGTTTATTGTAGGGAATTTCACATCCAAGCACTCCTCATCCATTTCATATCCCCTTAGGGACACGATCCAAGGATACAAAAATCCAATTTTGTATCTTGGAACTTGGAGAATTTTGACTCCCTAAGCGGATACGAAATTAAGAATTCGTACCCCCTTTCAGGTATGAAATCCTAATTTGTATCCCCTCTGCTACATCAGGATGCCTCGGGATACGAAATCTCTATTTCGGATCCCCTTTGCTATTCTTCCCTTCTCACGTATCCTCTCCATCTCTCTCATTGAATCATCTCGAGGATGCTAAGTCCTTAGGATATGAAATCTAAATTCATATCCTAGGGACTTCATATTCACAGATCCTTCGTCTCCTACGAAGTTCTTCGAACTCCTCAAAGACGCCTCCTCTCCTCCACAAGAAGCCATGGCCAAACCTCGAGCCATGGTCTCATGCTCCAAACACCACAAAATCAGTTAAGCCCCACGATTAAAATTTGAAGCTAAATCGAAAGTAATTATGTATAGGATTTAAATCCCACCTAAGTTTGATTCAGGTGAGAGTAGGTGGAGTTCGGGATTGTTTAAGGTGTGTTTGTTTCGAGGGAAAGTTTTTAAGCTCCCGAGGCACGAATTATTCCAAGTGAGGAGATGGAAATCTCGTATCCGACTATTTATATAAGGAACAGAGTTTTCTTGAGTCGAAGGGCGCTAAGTCGCTGGGAAGAATACAAAAATTCGTATCTCTCAAGATGCGATCTTTATCGCTTAGGATATGAAAACTTGTATCCTTTAGGATACAAAATTTCGTATTCCTCAGGAGATCAAATTTCATATCCCTACTTAAAAAACAGGGAGGGGGGAATTTGCAAAATTCCTAACTCACAATTCCGCCTATGACCACGTGCACGCGCTTTCGAAACCCCAATTATTGGGGCTAATTCGACTTGCTGACCAATCATGTGCTCGCGAGTATAAACAATTAAGAGTGTATGATAAGCGATCGAGTTTACGACTCGATTTAGTTTTCGAAAACTAACTCTTGCAATCATACACCAAAAACATACTGAGTTTTTATGTTTCATTATAAACCTCGATCATATCACGCAAAATCATATGCAAATGTGTGAGTGCATACGTAACAACATGTCGACAATGACTTGTTTACGTTCCGGCGTAAGAGGGAGTTGACGACTAACGTTAAAGTTTCTTAAGTCAACAGGAAATGAGCAATCAGATGGGATTCCAGTCCGAGCGATTAGAAATCTGAATAATGCAGGAATTTTGTGTTGCCATAATCAAGTCGCAACGAAAAGGTAACGACTAGTCGCTCGACGTAGCTTGGAGATCTTTCTAGCTTCCAGAAATACTCGTCAACTTACAACACATAATGTCAAGACAAGACGTTCTTTGGGGGGCAACTGTTAACTGGCCTTTTGGACTGGTTTCCAAAAGCAATATAGGCCCACTCGACACAACCCATCGCGTGGTATAACAGACCGAAGTGTCATAAAGATACTTAGGATTCAAGGCCGAAAAGAGACACGCAAGGGTGGACCTCACAACTTCTTAACGCTCCCACTAATCCAAATTTCGTATCTCGTGAATACTCCAACTCCTCATGTTTCATATCCCTCGTGATGCGAGAAAACCAAATTCGTATCCTTCAGGATACAGATTCTATATCTCTCGGGATACAAAATTTTGTATCCCCTAGATACGAAGATAGGAAAATCATTCCGGATACGAAATGAGGGATAAGGAGGGATACGAAATGGCACTAGAGTGGGAACTCAGAGTTTTAGAGAGATGGTGCTTTGATTTGGCTATTCGGGAGTCGTTCAAATCCTGGGATTGACATGACTTCCGGAATACGAAAATTGGTCAATGGTCCTCGTTTCTCACATACTCTCACCTACTCCACTACCTATAAATCCCCTCCATTTCAGCGTGAAAAGGGGTTGACATTTGGTTGATTTGACTTCTTGAGAAGGAAATTTTAGACCTTGGGTGCCACTAAAACACCTTGAAGTTTTGGGAAGAAGAAACCTTTCACTTCTCAAAGCTTTGAACTCCTGAACAATGAAGAATATTGAGAACAAGAATTAATAGAACTTAATTAATCATTGTAATCACTTGTAGTCACTAAAATAATAATAAAAGGATTTGAGACTTCATTTATTTGTCATCAATTAGGTTATTTTGCCTCAATATATTGTTTGGGACCCAACAGACACAAATATATTTGCCTTTAAGTTCAGGTCTCTAAAAAATCAAAGATAATTAAAATTTGTCTCAAATTATTTAGAAACCAATTTAAAACGAACTTTTCTGTTTAAATCCAATAACTAAAAATAAAAATTACAGTTACTAATGTGTCACTGATTATTGTAAACATTTGTAGTGTTCATTATAGTCATAATCCTTTATGTACCAAGCATAAATTGTACAAGAATTATATTTTCAATGTATGGATCAATCATATATTCTGATCAAAACATGGACGACGAACGTTAAAAGACTTGACTTCAAACGCGGTCAACATGAATAAATGTAACGACCACTATAAGTGATTGCCAACATTTTTTATTTATTTTTTTCTGTTGAAAGGAGGATCAAAAACATTTACTACAAAGAAAAATGAATTCAGTATAAATGATATATACAGCAAACCCAATGCTTACACAAAATACACAAAATATTGCCAAAAATAATAATAAATACAACTCAGCCACACTTAATATGTCCACCTACTACAAAATAGAACAAACTAACTAGGGGTGAGCGTTCGGTCGGTTCGGTTTGTTTGGAGCTAAAAAAATCAAACCGAATTGGAACCGAATTTTTCAAACCGAACCGAACCGAAATAATTTCGGTTAATTCAGTCGGTAACCGATTTAACCAAACTTAACGGACGTATTATTATTCAAATGATGGATTCACTAAAAGTAAAACATTAATTCATGTTTGAAGAAATTTTATGTAGTAAATTTTATGTTTATGATAAGATTTGATCTATTTGCAACAAATGCCTTTGTACTATATAACTAAATTAATTATTTAAAGTACTAGAATACCGTAAATTATATAATAAACTAAAAGTTCGGTTAAACCGATAACCAAAATAAATTATTTTACAAACAAAATTCATACTGATTTAGTTTTAAAACCGAACCGAACCGACTGAAATGAACCGGTTTGGTCGGTTAATTCAGTTTGAACCGAATATTGCTCATCCCTAAAACTAACGGTGCCTGGAAACTGGCACCAGTAGAGATAAATATATAAACATTGAATCTCCTCGTTTTAAACTTTGATCCAAGAAAGCCAGGACCCTCTCCACTTTATTTGGGAAGTGAATCCTCCCTAAGCTTTCTTAACTTTGATCCATCAAGACGCATGAAGGAGTATGCTAGGAAGAGCCTAGTAGGAGTGAAGTTGAAAGAAATGGTTTAGAAATTGCATGGAATGACACGTATTTATATAGGTTGTATATCGAACAGGACAGTCCGTTGTCCGGCTCAATTCAAAGCTATAAGGTGTCTGATCCGTGTCCGTCCGATTCTCTTATAGGACAGAGCTTGGACACACTAGGCTCCTGTTCGATTCAAAATGTTCAATGTTTCTCTATTCTCCGAACGTTGTCCGGCTCGTATGAACAGTGTTCGAACTTAATGCTTTTCCAGTCCATGTCCGTTCGAATCTCTTATAGGGCGGAGCTTGGACATACCTCCGTCCGGTCCGGTCCGACCCGTTTATGTACGGTAAAGATTAAGTCCCCTTGAAAATGTGGACTGAAAGATAAATTAATACATATTAGAGATTGAAAGTAGGTCTCTAGTTTTACTATCTGAGACAACGTAATTTTGTCCCTAAATTGTTTTATGTTAGAGACAAAATTTTAGTTAGTGTCTAATTGTTGTCTTAAATATTACATTTTCTTGTAGTGAATGATGTCCAACACTGTACTCTTTCGATAGTGAATAACATCAGTAAAACCTTCAAAGTGGAAATTGTTTCAATTCGAATCGAACCAATATAAACATCATGTTCATTATTTTCCGCATATTTTCCCTATACGAAACTTTATTTTCATTAATTCAGAAATATTCGGGTGTTGAGCCAATTTTAAGTATCAATGATTCTCTATTCAGTTGTGGAGCTATTTTTAATAGTGACATTTATTTATTAAATTATTGACATGTAATTCAAGTAATATATAAAGGGAAAATCAAAGGTTTGACTGACTTGTAATTCTGTTGTTTGTAAACATTTAGTTATGAATCCGTAAGCAAAAATAGAATTGCTCTTCTACAAATTCTGGATTTACAGTAGCCGGTTGGTTTTGTACACCTTGAAAGACTTTTCTAACGATCGATGGTAGTATTGTGTTTCAAGCTACGTGATAAATATATTTTTTTTGGTTATTGCTGGCTCCAGGTTTGACACCTACGCATGAAGTTTAATGGTGACAAATGCGAAAGTCACAGGCTTTCATATAAAGAAGATACTGATGTAGCTTGACAAGCTTGTACACGTTAACTTAACAGAGAAAACAAAATGGTTTCTATTTTGGGCACTAATGTTACGTAACAGTCGGCACACACACAGCTTCTATTTCGTGTTGCTTGGGTATTATAAATCTGTATTACCGGAAGCTGCAACTTTAATTTAATATTTGAAGTAAAAGAAACCAGCCAACTGCTCAAGTAATTACGCGTTAACTAATACATTTCATTCGGCAAGTGAATGCTGCCCTAATAACAACACAATGAATCATATTTTTTACAATATTACCATACAACGGTGAGAATAAGATATTTAATATGAAATATAAAATCTTTGTTAAAATTTAGTTTAGTTCAAATTTTAGTTAAAAAAAAAAATGTATTTAAAAAGGATTGAAAGTTATTGAAAAAGTGTAAAGAAATGTCAATACCAGTTGTAATGGTAAATTTATCGATCATATTAATTTTGTTTTTTCGATATTTTATTGAATTCCAACCTTTAGTTTTTTGAAAGTTTTATCATATTTTATACAGATGCTTATAGATTTATTTAGGTTGGTAATTCTTTTTTATTTTATTAACAAAGTTTAAGATTAACAAAATTATTATTTCATATTATTGTAAATATCTTGTGATAAACTAAGTATTTACAACTTCAGACTGCGACATCGTCACATCGCAAAAATGGCTTCCTAAAGGCGGTTTGCCGGGCAAAATCATTCGCAGTCTTTGCCTCCCTTCCAGCCACCATTTTCCCCACCTCCGACTCTTCCTCCGACGGCTCTTCCTCCTCCGGATCCGCCTGACATCCCTGCAATTCGAATTGACCCCAAAACCCTAGCTTCTATCGATGCCCCTTCCTCCAGTAAATCGGCCATTAACTAGCAATTGACATCTTCAACCCCTCCTCCTCCCTCCAACCAGCCGCCGTCCACTTCCTTGGTTGCCCCTTTGACACCGTTGATCAATGAAGACGAGTTCCAAATTGTAACAGCAAAAAATAATTCTCGCAGGATTCAGGTAGTTGTAAAACCATATAATTTGATCTATAATTTTTCTTTCAAAACGGTCAAATACAAATGATCAATTTGACAACTACATCCTAAATTTGTTGTTAAACAATCAAATTTTTAATGTGGGCGAATCAATGAATTTGTATTTAATAAATTCAAAGGAAGAAACATCTTTTTTCAGTAGTGTACTTACTTTTGAAGTTGGATTGATTTTCAACTATCACTATCGCTATCGTTGTAAGAGTATTTTTGACTATAAAAATTGTCAATATTTCATTACATAATAGATAAAGAGATGGTGTAATGAATAATTGACCAATAATTCTTATTGAAGAAGATATATTAAAAGCCATTGAAATTAGCCATTATTATTCAAAATATGAAACCTAAAAAGATATATCTGTGAACATTTTACATTGTAATATTTTTTCATACTTAACTTGAATATTAACATGGTTTTATGGTTCAAATGTGTTATTTTTTTATTATGAAATATGGTCAAACCTTTTTTTTGGACAACTACGCCCACATTCAGCTAAATGTCTGCGTACACCACTGTATGTAACTACTGAGATCCCGTGAAATTTGAAGTTGTGAAATCTTGAAGTTTGCCTGATGCAGAAGTTAAATTTTGTAGGCCAGATTGAAAGCAAGAAATAATACAATACCGCTTCAGTAATTAAATTTTCATTGATTCAACTGATCTGGGGATTAAATGTTGTTTGTGCATATCCATCTTCAAATTAAAATCCATTGCAAATTAACCATAAATTCAGTGTGACGCTACCTAAGTAAATGAAATAATGTGGCAGGTTGATCATATAAATTAGAAAAATCATAGTTTTAAAACACAACGTGCAAAATGTGAAATTTTCACATGTAACATACTGCTAGCAATCTTTGTAATCATGTATGATGGTAAACAATAAGAACTGAAACAAGCTTAGGATTATGGATATAAATGTTTCAATGATAGTCCTTTTTAACATCAAATTTAGTAAGACTCTCGTACATATTATAATACTTAACTGCAAATATAAAATAATTAAAGGACAACTAATAGCAATTACCCAGATATAAATTGTCCTTTGCATGAACATGCGTGTGTTGGTCAGTGAATCTCTTCAACAATGTTTTATTTATCACAATAATAAAAATGTCATTGAACTGTGATATTATAAAATAAAACCAACCATCTTAAGCTTAATAAAGCCAACAAGGTTTGTTTTTCAAGCCGATGCCTAACTTGAAAGCTTACACATAGTATACACTACAAGATACAGTCCAAAATGCGAGGATCCCGGGCAATGACATGCGACGGCTAAAAAAGGTGGTCGTTGCAAGCCGTCGCACGGCCTGTAGATAGAAAAAGCAAGTCATGACCTTTCTTCCTCATTCTCCATTTCCCCCAAAATAATTTCTAAATCCCTAAACACGTCGCCCCCCTTGCAGCTATGATTCCAACCCTCCAAACTCGCTTCCAAGATTTTGATTTCATGTCGATATGTCTTCGCACCCTATTTTATGGTTAATTAGGGTTAATTAGAGGCTTTGGTTGCATATTTGTATGGGTTTGAAAATTGAATGTTTATGGTTATGAAATTGGTTATCATGAGGGATGCTTATGATGATGATTATGTTGTAGGTTGAATTGAGAATAAATGTAACTGATTAGGAGGTTGAAAACGATGATTATCATATTATTATTGTTGTCATGATTATTGTATTAGTTGATGTAGAATTGTTGATTGGTTGGGTGACTTGAAAATTAATGTGTTGTATTTATTAATATGTTTATTGATAAGTTCATGCGAATAATTATTAACACTATTTGTTGTCGTTTAGGCAAAGGTATGTGTATTATACTAAAATTGCTAGCTAGCGTGTGTTAGTTGTGCCTATTAGCATAAGTTAAAATAATTAGAATTTAATTTATTAAAAGTGCTAGCTTTTGATATATTTTTTTATAAAATACTATAACTAAAAATTTGACGTAGTTGGCAAAAAATTTGATTAAGTGTTAATATTTCAAATTTAAAGCTTTTTAATGGAAGTTACAGTAAGTTTTAAAATTGAAGTTGTAGTTAACAAATATTTATTGAACGTATGGAAAAATATTATGTAGACGTTAGTTTACAAATTATATTGTGTTTTACTTATGTGAACCCCTTAGAGATATTTGGCTCCGTTCGACAAGTGTTGTATATGATCGTTATATGGATATTCGTTTTTACACAGAACAGAAATCTATATTCATCTGATCAATATTCGTTAGATTTATCTCAGTATTGGACAAGTTACAAATATAGTAACGTAAGCATATTTTATAAATCATTTCAATTTAAATGGTTCAAAAAAAAAAAATCGATGGCACTTTCCTTTTTGTTCCCTATGTACACGCATTTGTGTATGATATAGGGACTAAAGGGAAGTGCTGCCGAAATTTTGTTGAACCATTTAACTTGAAATTATTTATAAAATATGCTTACACTATTGTATTTGAAATGGGAAGTAAGTTGACAGACCATCAAAGAAAAAGAAATAATGTAATAAACTGAAAAGATGAAGTAGTTATAAATGAAATTTTACAAGTCATTAATTAATATAAAGTGTTTGATCTAATTTTCTGACATATTTGCTGCAAATCGGGAAAATGTTCGATTATTTTCTTAATCATAGTTGGATGTATGAATCACGAACCGGTAGGAAAGAGTCGATAAAGGAACATTTTTGTAACGGTGTCCAAGAATTTATTAGATTTGCTAAACCTAAAAATCGAAGTAACGTAGATATTCGTTGTCCATGTAGTAAGTGCAGACATCTGAAGCATTGGAAGCTAGATAGAGTAGAAGTACATCAGTATAAATTTGGTTTTCTACCGAATTATTACTTATGAGATCGTCATGGAGAACTTGTTCAACCTACGTCTAATCATGTAGTAGTAGAGGACGATAATACAATTACGAACAATAATACAATGACGAATCCGGAAACGACCCAAACTCTCCCTTACGGGAAAGCCCAGATTGAGTTGAGAACACGACACATTAGAACGCAGACAGAAGAACATTTCATTGCTATTACAACAATTACATCAGAGTATAATAATATAACAAAGTATGAATAAATAATATACATCAGGAAAATATCAGAGATTAAAATACATTACATAGCAGCAGAAAAAATAATACTTAACACAACTGAAAGAAATACACAGATATAGAGCTTTCCGAGTATAGCTTCAGCTGTAAATCCAGGATCCTGGAAAAGAAATAATATGCAAAACTAAACTACTGACTGCCCGTGTGGAAAATATGGGCACCCAGAGTTTAGGCAAAAAAAATAAACTCCAGGTCAGTCATGAGACTGGTGTGAGAACTAAAACAGTTATTAAATCTTTACTTTAGAAAGGGACCACGCCGTATTACACGGAACAGATTTTCTCCCAAGAATACCACACTAGCACAAAACATGCATGTTGCTTTGCCTCATTTGCATCGGTTGTTAGTACAACCGAAGCAATTAAAGCTACATGCTTCGGTTGTTAATAAAACCGAGGCAAATGCACAGAAGCAAATGGTGTAATGTCAAGTTGCTTCACTGCACTTGTTTCGGTTGTATTAACAGCCGAAGCAAAAATATAATTTGCCTCGGTTGTGCTAACAACCGAAACAAATGCATCGAATCAATTTATTCTATTTTGCTTCGGCCCTTACAACCGATGAAAATAGTGTTACTTGCATCGTTTCCTTAAGAGCCACAACAATTGCGGGGAAGCAAATATTCTTATTTGCATTGGTTTCTTAGGAACTGAAGCAAATGCATCGGTGCAACTGTAAATCAATAAAAATTCGCATGCCAATAATTATAAACAATAGCTTACATATGTTAATATTTATAATTTATTATAATTAATAATTATCATTAAATAATTTACAGCTACTAATTACTATAAATAATTAATAATTATTTTTTATATTTAATATTATATTATTGTTTGTTAATAATAATTAGTAAATTATAGTTACAATTTAATAATTGTGTTTACCTATTAATTAATAAATTGATAATTAATATTTAATAATTATTAATTAATAATCAATATTAAATTAGCAATGTTTAAAGACTTAATTTTTAATATTATTATAAATAATTTTTGGTTACTTATTAATGTAAATAATCAATAATTATTTTTAATATTTAATAATTTTTGCAATTAATTGTATAATTAGTAAATTACAGTTAATATTTAAATTTAATAATTAATAAATTTAAATAATCATTAATTTAGTATAATAATTAAATTTAAATAATTATTAATTATTAACGAGTATTAAGAAATTAAAAGCTAGCACTTGCTGATAAATATCGCTACAAGAGAAACCGCAAATAGCTATAGAGTTTGTTAGTGGAAAATTCCGTCGCAAATTAGCGACGGATTTTCGTGGAATCTGTACGGGATATTATCTAGGATTTTTTTATTTCAACTTGTTTTGAAATATTACCGTCGGGTTCTGATTTTCATCGCTAAACCTTAGAAAATTGCAAGTGTAATGACCCGCATTTTTAGAGATATATAATTAATTTATTTAATTATATAATTGGTGATTTAGAGAAGTTAATGATCGTTTAATTAAATAATATTGAATATTTAATAAATAATTATAATATAATAATATATTATAATGTCGAAATAGTGAAATTCACAATATCGTGTGAATTGAATAGCATACGAGATTTGGTGGAGTTTCAATTCGAAATATAATAACGATTATATTGAATCGACAACAGTTGAACGTATAGTTTATAATATATTTATAAACGAGCTTGAAATGGCGCTGCAGTTCGCTATTTGGCGATTCGAACTTCAACTGAATGTACATGATTCGTTTTAAGCCGGATTTCTGTGAAACAAGAAACGTGTGGAGCTGGTGGAGTATATCTTTCTAGTGGAAGAGAAAAATCGGGATTTCGTCGTGTAGATTTTGATTCACGTCCAAATCAAATTTCAGAAAAGTCGCTGTGGAATTCCTTTATAATTCGTAACGCTTTATAGACGTTATTAAAGGGATTTTCAATGTAAATTGAATATCTAATCAATCTGGACTCGGAATAGCGAGTATACAAATATACTGGAGCTGTATGATATTCCTCGGTGAATATATACGAGAATATATATTTATTTATATTTAATTTAATTTTATTTAAATATATTTATATATTTAAATGGGTCATCCAGAGCTTTAAAAATAGCCACTTTTGCAAACGAAGTCGGAATTCGACGAAACCAGTTTTGTTGGATCCGCAATATCAAATAGTTGTTAGATTTCCAGTTTCGTGATTTTTAGAGTCACTGTGTGGTCGTACGGATTTTTAGAGTGAAAAACAAGCAGTATTTTGACAGTTAAAAATACGCTGTGTGAGCATACGGAGTCGGAATTTGACGAAACCAGTTTCGTTGAGACCGTAATGTCGAGCTGTAGCTACACGTCCAGTTTCGTGATTTTTAGGTATCGTGTGTGATCACACGGATTTTTAGAAGACGGAAACGAATATAAATGACAAAACAAAAATATCTAAAATTACCCCAAAAATATCTAGATATTTTGAATGGCTATAAATACCCTCACATTTCAATTCCTAAACCTAATTCACTTCAGAAGTCAACCAAAATCCACCGTTCTCTTCCTGGTGTTCTTCAGCAAAAAAGTGAGCAATCCTCTTCTTTTTAATTCAAAATAAAATCCAAGTAAATACTATAAATCATTTCATTCATGTATTCGAATTCAGTGATGGTTTCTCTTCAGTTTGGTATCGGGTTTGAAGGGTGCGATTCTTGTTTTATGATCTCGACTGTGTGATGCGAGCTTCAGCGCAAGCTAGGGTTAAGCTAATCACGAAAGCAAAGCACGAATTCACTTAACCAAGTTCACTTTCGGATTCCCGTGAGTAATTAGCACGTCAGGGTGGAAGTTTGACGAGATCCGTGCTTAAAGGTGTCGGTGGTTTGCTGTACCCTGACGTGAGAAGCTCGATCGCAACTTGAAGGGTGCTGTTCGAATGGAACGTGGAGGGTATGAAGATGATGAGGAGGTGATGAGGTGAATTTAGGTGATTTTAGTTTGAATTTTAGTGGAAAGGAAAAAGAGGATGGATGGAGTTTTGGGTGTGCGGTTTTGGCCATTGAAGAGCTGAAGCGTAGTTCGTGATTTAGGGGAGAAAAGGATCGGGTACGGGTTCGGTTATGTTAAGGGTAAGTGGGCCGGTCAAAAAGGGTAAAGCCCAATTGGTTAATCTATTTAAAGTTTTAATTTAAATTCAATTATGTATTAACTTGAAATGGCCGTATCTAGCTCGTACGAAGTCGGATTGACGAACCGTAAGCTGCGTTGGAATCGTATGGACGGAAGCAACACAATGAGACTGACCGGGAGTGAATCCGAGCTCGTTACAATTTATGGCGAAATAAATTGTTTGATTCAAATCAAATAACAGTTTGTCATTCTTTAACGATGAACTGCAAATGTGAGTAAATCTCACTAACTTTGTTCAGTTTATATTTGTATAAACTGTACTTTATTTTTAATGATTGATTGCTGTGTATTGATTTTTAAATTGGACTGTTAAATTGGACTGTAAAATAGATTTGATTGAAAACGTAGATATAATTATATATAGAAAACCGTCAATCAAATATGGATTCTGATTATCAGTATATTTCATGTTGGGATGAAATTGATGTATATTATACTGTGTAACATCTGTGGATGCAGGGAAACAGGTTGGAGGAATCCGACTGGATTCCTCAACAGTTATTTTATTTGTTTTTCATATATTTTGATATATGATGTAAATTATAACCTGTTGTTGATTGTGTGTGTATGGACGATATTGAACATCGTGATTTGATATGATTGAATACCATGACATACCGGAATGTAGATAAAGGAGATTTTTCAATGGGATATTTATAAATAAGAGATATTTATAAAGTGGAATATTTATAAATAAGGAATGTTTATAAATTGGGATATTTATAAATATGAGATATTCAAAAAGGAAATAATTTCAAAACATTTCTTTTTGAATGGAAAGGCCTGTGTGGCGAGTTTGGGGATTTTCCCGATACTCCCGATACAAAGGAGGTTATGGCGAATTTTCCCGGGAATTTAAGGAGTTAGAATATTTCAAGAATAAATTTGAAAAGGAAATATTTGTAAACCATTTACAAATAGAATTGGAAAGGGAACATTATAAAAAGAAATCATTTTTAAAGTGTAGAACCGTTATTTAAAAGTAAATCTTTTCAAATGAATAAAACGTTGTTAAAAAGGAAATCTTTATAAAGTGAATAAAGTAAATCGAATATAGACATTCGAAGAAGTTAATCGAATATGGTATTCGAAGTTAGTTAATCGAATATAGACATTCGAAGAAGTTAATCGAATATGGTATTCGAAGTTAGTTAATCGAATATAGACATTCGAAGAAGTTAATCGAATATGGTATTCGAAGTTAGTTAATCGAATATAGACATTCGAAGAAGTTAATCGAATATGGTATTCGAAGTTAGAGAAATCGAATATGGTATTCGAAGTTAGTTAATCGAATATGGTATTCGAAGTTAGAGAAATCGAATATGGTATTCGAAGTTAGTTAATCGAATATAGACATTCGAAAGGAGAAATCGAATATGGTATTCGAAGTTAGTTAATCGAATATGTTATTCGAAAGGGGTTAGTCGAGTCGAGTTAGTCAATAGAGTTAAACCAATAGAGTTAATCAGTTAGAGTTAATCCAAATAATATGCCATTTAGCACGACTGCTAGCGTAATTCGCAGGGCTGCAAATAGCCTAAGGCGGTCGGATGTTTCCTGAGGGAATCAGGCATAACCATTGTGATCGCTGCGATCTAGAGTAAAGCGAATGGAGTTAAATAGAGTTGTCGAATAGTAGTTGTTCGAATGGAGTTAAATAGAGTTGTCGAATAGTAGTTGTTCGAATGGAGTTAAATAGAGTTGTCGAATAGTAGTTGTTCGAATGAAGTTAAATAGACTTAGTCGAATATAGTTTATTCAAATAGAGTTGAATAGAGTTAATCGAATAGTAGTTATTCGAATAGAGTTAAATGGAGTTAAATCGAATATTAGTTATTCGATAGGAGTAAATCAAGTTGAGTTAAATAAACCAAGTTAGTCGAGCCTAGTTAATTGAATCGAATTGGTCGAACCAAGTAAGTTAAGTTAGTCGAGTTAAGTTCGTCGAGTTAAATAAATCGATGTTAGTTTCATCGAAAGGAGTTATCGATGTTAGTTTCATCGAAAGGAGTTATCGATGTTAGTTTCATCGAAAGAAGTTATCGATGTTAGTTTCATCGAAGGAAGTTATCGATTATAGTTTAATCGAAGTGAGATTTTCAAATATGAGATATTTGAAAAAGAAGAGTTATCGAATATTAGTTATTCGAAGAGAGATTTTCGAATATCGTTTATTCGAGAAGGAGTTAATCGAATATAGGTTATTCGAAGAAGAGTTAATCAAATAGAGATTTCTCGAAGAGAGTTAATCGGCAAATTCGATTATATCGAATTCAGGAAAGTGCTTATACTTTCCAGTGTTTAAATAGAAATTTATTTATATATAAATAAATAAGTGTTAGGTTAATTATTCACTAATAGGAATAGAAGTTATAATTAAAGTTAGATAATTCGAAAGTAGGGATTATAACGTCATCGTTATAACCAATGTTTTAAATATAGAAGTAGATTAGTAAAATTGGATCCGAGAAAGGCGTAAAGAAGTTATTAAAGAGAAAAAGATAAACTTTGACTATTTTGAAGTTATAACGTTGTTCAGTTAAGGTCTGAGAGGTAATTATACCCCAACTTGAGTGACTTCCTTCTTAACTAAGAAATGGTAAGGTTTGATCGTAAAGGAGTTTTGGAAATGTTTTCCAAACAAGAATCAGTAATGTTTTCTAAATACAGAAAACAAGGAATCGAAATGTTTCCAGTGTTGATAACATATATTTTCTAAATATAGAAATTAGCAAATGCTGAATATAGGGAAAACAGGAGATGTAAAATGAACTAAAGAAATAAATGTTAAATGATGTTTGTTTGATATAATTTCCATCTGGAAATAATATCGTTGTTTGCACACTTGTTTTTCTTCGATAGTTAACTCACAGACTATCGAAGTTTTTGACCATTTTAACGTTGTTAATATGGAGAGACCGGTTGGATTATTATCCGAAGAACCACTCTGTATTGGCATAAGCATCGCGAATCATATATGCCAAAGATAATTGAAGACGGAGTAAAATGCAAGGGCTATCCTGTTTATAGAATAGTGCCTTCGGTTTGTCCAGTCCCAGGACAACTTGTATGGACGAAGGTCTGACGGAGTATATCCAATGGATCGCGTAAGTTGATCTGTTCAAACGTATTCACGTTTGGTGGCGGAGGAATTCGTTTCTCTTAGCTGTATACCCGTGTTATTTTTGGATAAGTCAATTTGTGATTTGGCGGGTATGACGATGTGACATTTCTAAGTGAATGAAGATGGATGTCTGACATAGTATTTCCAGACGATCACGTACATTGATTTCTTCAACCGTACCAAGAGTGGAAGCGGAGAAGGAAACTTCTTTAGCTAACATGTAATGTACTGTTGTAGACGCAAATTAGTGATTTGCGATGGATTTGACAATGTGGCATTCGAAGTGAATCTGATGTAATGATAAAGCGTAGCTTCTAGCCTCATCATCCGGTAAATGACAGAAATCGGGCAGGCAGCATGGCTAAGTCGGTCGCACCGAAGTAGGGTGTATAATCACCTATCTAGTGAATATTCATTTGCTTCTTTAAATCTATCAATGTTGTCCCATATATATATACGGGAACGGTTGCTGATCCCAACCGTTGGTGATGTACATTCGATACACTCAAGCGAAATGAGTGGTCGGTCATGTGTGGCTGAGTTGCAAGATGTTCTTGTTGAACTCCAGTGTATCGTTCCTAGAGTACACTGATCGGAAGGTGATTCCATACCTTGTCATAGTTGGAAATCCATTATCCAGTACGTGCTTGCGATTTTGATTGTATACTATATATGTAGAACGTGAGATGAAAGCGTTTCTGCTAGTTGATATCTATTTGTACATAGACATTATTATAATATCAAAAGGTTTTTGATATAAAGATATTTTGGATTTTCATAAGGGAAAAACCCGTTCCGTTCTGCGGCGTGGTCTTATGAGATATCGTTTACTTGTTCATATACCTGTTTAAACTGTTTTACTCATACCAGTCCCATGACTGACCCGGAGTTTACTTTGTTGTTTTCCCTAAACTCTTGTGTGCCTAAATTTGTACGGGCAGTCAAGTAGTCGGGTTTTACAGATATACTGGAAGAGCGTGGAGCAGGAGGCTTCAAGATCATATAGCTATAGTTATTTCCGCTGTGTTGTAAGTGTTGTACTCTGATAAGTGCTATTGTATACATAACTGTTATATTTCAAAGTTATGTTATCTATTATATGTTATTCGTTCCGCTGTGAGGTTCGTGTTACTCTGATGTTGTGTTCTTCTTCTTCTTCTATTCTAAGTTTCTATCTTATCTATTCTCACCTTCTAATTTCTTTCATTAATTACCGGGATTTTTCGATGTTTTGGTTATCGACGTCGTGCTTACGTCGATAACCAAAGCCGCCGAAAATCCGGGTCGTTACAGCAAGGCTTTAACGTCGTCATTTTTTCGTTGTTGAATTCCGTTGCAATTTGGGATAGTATACCGTCATGATTTTTTGAAGCTATTTTGTAGTAGATTTTCGAGGGATTTGCAAGGGACTCGTATGTTTATTCGTCATAAAATGTTTTATTGTTATGTTTTTACTAAGTAATTGATAATTAAAAATAAATTTTAAATACTTAATGTTAATAATAATAATATTATAACAAAAAACAAATAACTATTATTAATGGTAAATAAAATTCAATAGTTGGTATTGATTAATTAATAATTACAAAATAATTAAAAGGTAATAATATATAATAATATATATAAGTAATCTTTAATAGTTAACGATTAATAAGTAATTTCTAATAACTAAGTAGTAAAATTTATTATCTAGTATCTAAAATTTAATAATTACAATTGATATATTTTATACATATTAATTAAAAAATTAAAAATTTTGTATTTTCTGAAATAAATACAAAGTTTAAATATAAAATTTTGAAGTTTGCATAATTTAGAAATAAATACAAAATTTTGTGAAAATTTCATACTTTAAAAATAAAAAATAAATTTTATATTTTTTTATTAATTATTAAAAATTTCAAAAAACTTGTTAATTACCTCTTTTGCAGAATTTTAGCATTAAACTCTCTCTATTTTTTACAATAAATGGATTTTAAAATCGAAGCCATTATTTAAATGCTTTAATTGATGTGGCCCAGAATAGCAGAATCAATATAATTATCAAAAGTGGTTAACTGATAAATAAGAAAAAAAAATAATGTTATATATAATATCAAAAACTTTGAAATAAATCATTTAGACTCTATTTACATTGGTTTTTTTTTTGGGTAAGGCAACATTTGTTGGTTTCAAGTTTTAACGGCACATCAATATTATTTCGGTGCCCAATTTTTTGGCGGGCACACTAATTTTATGGCGGTAGGACAAAATTTTGCTCGTCGCTTTCCCAGTGTCTCCACATTCTGGATCTAGAGAGAAGGAATTTTACCAGGCTATAAAATTTCAATAATTGCTAGGATTTTCAAATCGTCGTCTATTCTAAGCCTCCACCAAAATCCTAAATCTTATTCATAGATCTAAAATCAGTGATAATGGGTTCTTTCGATGATTTGTGATTTCTATCCTTCAGTTTATCGTCTCAAGAAGCTCGTTCGATCCTGTGCTACTATTCGCCTCCGAGATCAAGCCATCGTGAACTGGATTGTTTAGCGAAATTGATTTCAATCTATAATATTTTATGCTGAAGTTCATCCTTTTCTTCCAACCGATCCATTGAGACCTTCGTATCTAGGAATTCGCTGCTTCCACTCGATTAAAGAGGGCCAATCCTTAAATCGTTCCCACCGTAAATTAGTTATTGAAGTTCGATGCGTGTTCGCAGATTTTTCCGAGATCAGGCTTGTTTTTCCGTTCATACTTTCATCTAATCATACTGGAATGCCATTCACGGTGTGTTCAAGTAGAAAATCTCTAGTGCAACTTGGATGCAAATCCAAATTTTTCCGAGAACAGCGATAGTTGTACCGTCTAATTATTTTTCCACAGGCAACATAGTACCGATCGTTATTCAATGGTTTCGCATTGAAGTCAAACACGTACTGGTCTCAATAAAGAGGCAGTGTTCTCTATACAGGACCTTCTGCACAGGCTGTGTGAAGATGGAATTTTGTGCAACTTGGATCTTAATGAGTGCACTTGTAATGATTTCCAGGACTATCTTCATGGCAACCACTGCATCTGAACATATGTCCCTCGTTTTCCAAGAATAGCTCATGATGGTGCTCGGAGTGCATCACTGATTCAGAAGTCATCTGCAATATAAAAAATTCATGACTCGTTATGGAGGAATCAATGGAACTGCAAACGTCCTCTAGTCGCAATGTAAAAAGAATCGAGTTCATTAAGTAACGCACACAGGGGATGACAGTTAAAAGTCAACTGCATTATTCATGGAACTATGGGAATCGAAGGTATCTTTTGTAATTTTATAAGTACTATCATGTGCAGTTTCCACCATTTTATATCAAAGCAGTTTAGATCTGCTTAAAGATAACTCATTTGTTATACAGTTATGTTAATAGGCAAAACAAGTTAATATGTGACAAGCACCACTACAGTGGATTCTTGTCTCTGTGTATATAAACGTCCAATTCGACAATTATAGACTGCCAGATTGTTCTAGCTTCAAAATGAAATTCTGATCTGTTTAAGTGACATGGAGGAGGTAACCATGTCAATTATTTATAAAACTAAGTATAAAATTAATTAGGAGTTCAGAGAATTATGAGTTCAGTGTAGTTGACAAGGTATTATATCTATACCCGATATTACAGTTCTCAAAATCGATCCTTCCTGGAGATTACACAGGGTAAGAACTTGACAATGATTTTTATATTAATTGTTTTATGGTTGTTGCCTTTTCTCTCTGTGCACTATCGATCCGAATTCTATTGCGGTAAAAATTAATCCCTATTTTTTGGAGCACTGAAATATTTGCTAGAAAAGCAAAGGCATGGTCGAGCTCTCGCCATTGCCGATCACTTATTGAAACCAGCTACATAAGTCTATTTGTAATGGATCTATACCAGAGCAGCTCCGTTTCCTTGACGGATGCTGCTTTTGTCACCATCCGTACATTTTTTTTACAACACTATCTTCATTTTATTTTATTTTGATTTTATATTATAGTATTTGGATGTCTACTTTGCTATCTAGCCTTAAAGCTTCATCAATATTTGATATTTCAGGCTAATTGATTTTAATTAGTGTACCGCTTTCATTGTCATTTTTCACGGTGTTTTAGAATATGAAATCCAGCTAAACATATATATACCAAAGACATTTCTACACTTCCTACTCAATTCATGCGTCCCCTTAAGTAGTATGTGGAAATTGCTTTCGGAAGGTTTAGCGGGTCTAATCTGTTGTATTATGCAAGTTTCTTTTCCTAAAAATTACTCTATTTATGATCCTTGTTAAAATTACTGCTCTATATTATCATATTGGAACATTGAGTTTTTTTTAATCAAGCTGAATAATCACATCAAATTTCCAGACATGAAAGAAATGGCAATACATAGGAAGCATTTTATTTACATATTATGTTCTTTTAACAGCATCCATTGGGACTAGACTAAACCATAAAAATATGATGATGACAAAAATACCCCATTAAAGGTTAATATCAATTAAGACAATCAACCAGCCCAATGATAAGATAGCTGAATTTGTAGCTAAGTATTAGTTCCACTTGAAGTTTACTTGGACAATGTATCGCATCTGTATCTGATGTACATCATACACTATGTACTCATTAATGTTCTTGAAAATGCTAAAAGCGGAAAGCAGCATCCATTATAACGGATGTTCTTGAAAATGCAGAAAGCAATGGAGTTATAACTGCTGCACAGAAGAAGGCTCTTCTTCATGATGTGGCCTAGAGACTTTCTTGACTTCTCTTTTGTCGAGGGTTCGTTACTATGAATCCGTAGAGATAGCATATTGACATTGTTAAAGAAACATGTATGTTATAGTTTATTTTATAGTTGTGTGTTCATATGGTTTCTTTACTGTTTTCAGTATTCATTATGTAGCTATTATATGAGCTCATAGATAGCATTTGCATTCTTCAAACTATAAGCTTTAAGATGAATACGGTTCGAGTCTTGATAGCTTTAAACAGCGTGAAATTTGATACCTAATGATATTTTTAGCCCTTGAAATATGTTATGTCATTTAGCATTTCTGTTTACAAAATTTTGGTTTGTGCTTCGGTATTGTACGGTTAGTTTACATTTTTTTCTCCATTTCTAGTATTTTAATATATGGATCAGTGACCCAGACAGTTGGATTCTCTGTTTATGTAAAGAAATAATTATTCCATTTTTGTAACTTATATAATATTAGGTTGTTGGTCTTGAGAACTCTAATTATGCTGGGAAAAAAGTAGAACATAGAAATACATGGTCTAGACTACCCTTGGGACAATAGTTATAATTTAGTTAAATTACCTGGAATGAGTTATTTGTGATATGAGTGATGTTGGTCTGTTTTCAATTACTAATGCATTTGAACTATTACAATAAAGTAAGCCATATATTTTCAATTGATAATGCATAACATCATTAGGAGGATTAGCAATCTGATACAGTGTTGCTTAATCCATGTGAATTGAGTAAGTTCATTATTGTTTTGTCTATATATAAGGAATAATGATCAATGAATCGGTATAGTTAGATTTTTTTTAAATTAATATTGAACTTCATATAAGATATATCAAGTTAACACTTTGTTCATGTCAAACCATTCGTGTTATATAATGCCATAAAATAATGTTTCAAGATGTTGATTTTTTCCTTTATTCTTTGCAAGTGGAATTCTAACAATAATCTGCAAGCCATTCAAGTTAACACATTACATATCAACAATAATATTAAGATAGTTTAAACCAAAATGATAGTGGAGTACTGGCAACAATCTGCATTCCGTTTTACTATTTGTCTGTGTGGACTGCTTGTTTATGCCCTGTAAGCCTTCCCATCATAATTTTTTTAGAATATATACAAGTTTTAGGTTAGCCTTTCTATTTTATAGTGTTCATTCAATATAGTCTAGAAACTAGTATGCATATATCTTTTCCCTTATGATACTTTCATTTATAAACAGAGACATAAAAACGTACATTCAAGTTTCAGTGGCTTATTTTGTTGCAACACAAGTAGCTGACACACAATGATTTTCATTAAGTTTAATCATGTACTTAATATCCCCAAAATACAATTTACACACATTGAATTCAGAGCAAGAAAATATGTGGAAAATATCCATGGAAAATACATGGAAGTACATGTTATACGCAAGTCTATGTAGCTGTTGTTTGCGGTTACTTTTCTACACCTATAATTATATATTTGTAACATGTAATATCTGCATGTTTATTAGTACAGGAAGTGAATTTCTAACACTTCCCATGCATCTCATATAGTCAAGGAAGAGCTATATAGATGCAAGGATAATTATCAGACAGTATGGGCATGTAAGATATTGTAAGCATGGTAACTTACATGTATTGTAGACAGACACAACTGATTTAACCATGCATACATAAAAATGTACATCAACTCTAATTGACGAAATGTCCGATCTTTCTATTTCACATTGACATGCAGCATAGTAACACTCTTGCATTAATTCAGAGACAAGGTATAATCTGCAGCAGTTGTTGCATAGATGTATTGGACGTTGTTATCTCTAATTATCTCTGCATACAATAATCTTTTTATAGGCATCACTGATTATCTTTGTTACTTCATTTCAGGTTCTTGTTTTGGATTGAAGTTATCACTTAGAAGGATGGCATCTATAGATTACATATTTATTAAGTAACGGGTGCTACGTAATTATATTGGTGTAGCTAATAATGTGAACTATATTACATTTTAATGATTGTACTGAAGATCTGATTTTTTTTTACAATTTTGTATGGATTACGAAAACATTATATACTTGAAATATATATGTTTTACCGTTATATATGTTCAATTTGTATGTCATTTAGTCGTAATTTAATTGATTATGAAATTACCAGCTTGTCTACTATTATATATATGTATGTATTATTTGAGAATTTCAGTGATTTAGGTAGGGAAGGAGGTTTATGCAGAAGACTAACATTTTGCATCGGTTGTTAGACTAGCCGATGCAAAAATAAAACATCCAGAATGGTATTTTTTTTAGCACCGGCTATAAATAAAATTTGATGCAAAATTGTAATTTTTTTTGCCTCGAATTTTTAAACAACCGATGCAAAATTTAAGACTTTATTAAGCAAAATAACCATTTTTGCATCGTTTGTTATTGAAAATTGGTGCGAAAAAGTCACATTTTGCATTGGTTGATTTCAAACATTCGATGCAAATAATTGAGTTTGCATCGGTTTTATAACCGATGCAACAGAAACAAGTTTTTTGCATCATCTGCAATTGCATCGGTTGTTGAACCGATGCAATAAGGGGGTAAATAACCGAAGCAATTAGTCTGTTTTATACTAGTGCCAGTGCATAAAACAGTTTATAAACAACGCAATGCTTTTCGAAAAATGAAGCTATTATAAGACTCAGGTCTCATCACTCAATGCAACGCAAGCTGGAGGATAGAGTTTTACCTTATAATAGCTAAACATGCTTGGTACGCTTAAAACAAATCATTTGATACTATTATAAGTGCATAATGTATAAAACAACTTCAAATGTAAATATATTAATCATAGACGACATGGGTACCATATATCATGTCGCCATACTAGGCCCTACAATCAAAACGAAATGTCACATATTGGAAATTGAATTTCCATTATGAGTCGAGGCAAGGGATGTACTCCTCGTCGGCCTTGAGACACTCTAGAAAATGCCTCAGGTTTCCCCGCAATGAACCCTTGGATCCTCCAAGGCTGGCCCACATTTACGTTAGCTGATTGACAATCCCTAAACACACGTTTCCCGGTTCTATAGGACCTATCCATCGGCTCCGTAGTAACCAATATATCCAAGGCGCCTCACTATCCATCATCCACATAGGTAAAAATATAATAAATGTCTAAGCTCCATACCATGGCACCACCCATAGCTAGAAGGAAACGTCGTGCACTCCTTGGCTCCCTTATCCCGTTTTTGACTCATACCGAAGTGTGAGACTCGCAAATTAATGTTATACACAAAGCTATGCTATTTAAAGCCGTGCTTTGATCATCAACCGTAAGGCTCTGCTTTTCAATAAAAGCCTTGATCATTAACATCTCAACATGCCACATTGACATTTCATGCCATGCGACTGATGTCTATCGATATATAACCTCTAAGCAAGTACGTCTCAGAGAAAGGTGTTAAGCAAGAGAATAAATTCTACGCCACCAAACAGATATATATTTAATAGAGATCAATCAACACAAAATAAAATCCAATGTCAGACACACATCCATTTACTAGTTTGTTTTGGGTCTGAACGAAACCAGAGGTACCTTAATCCTCGTCTCATATGTCCAATACAGGAGAGGGCTCCTCGCACATCCGGTCAATCTCCAAGTACGTCTGCACGATCACCACTTATTACCTTGTCTTGGGTGTACAGCCCAATCAAGACATCAGTAATCATCCAAACGATGTGAAGATCTCCGGTCTTCAACTACCGTCTTCATCGTCGACTTATCGTCGTATTAATTATTCAGAACAGGATAAACCCGGTCTTTCCAAATAACTCGCGTATCTTATAAATAAGTGGTATAAAAACACAACATACGCCTCATATCAATTCTGAATATTCTTTTATTCAAATATTCTTTTCACAATTTTAAACCAAGTTAAGGTTTTCCAAACTAGTCAGGATTAGCGCACCTTAACGAAGTAATCATTTGTTTTATTTCCCAATCCCAACCTATTCATCCCATGGAGCAAAACTGGTGATATTCCATATCTAACACCACAGTGTTATCGATAAATTTAATTACCATTTCACGTTCAAATCTAATTAAAGATTTAACTATCGCGTGGAGTAAAACTGGTGGTAGCCCATTCTCGGTCATTTCCCAAATTTGATAATTTGAATGATCACATTCACATTTTAATCTAATTAAAGATTCATTAAAACTCCACTTAGTTTTAATGTTCCAACAATCATTATTAATAGTTATTTAATTTTGGGAAATTAAACATGCCGCATCGATAATCCACACCGTACCACTGATTTCTGTCGATATGCAACCTCTAAGCTCGTACATCTCAGAGAAGGGTGTTAAGCACGAGAATAAATTCTCCGCCACCAAACAGATATATATTTAGTAGAGATCGACAATACAGTACGAAATACAATGTTAGACATGTAATTCTGCCTTTAACTGGGTTAAATAACCAATGTCATTTAAGACACAATTTACGATAAACCCAAAATCACATTCCATTAATTATGGAATCTTCACGGGAAACGGATCAATACATAATCGATATTAATTTCCGTATCCGACTAATAATATAAATGGAATAACGACAAAGCCTTTTAAATTCCATATATATTAACAGTCTTCCTTCACAGAAGCTCACTTCGATTATTACCAAATCAAATTCCATTCAATTCCAATTTAATATATTAAATTGGTAAACTTTATTTTGGAAAATTTCCTTAAAATCTTAATAAAAGATTTATAAATTCCAAATCATCTCTTCGCTGTTAATTGGGTTAAAGAACAAACGTTATTTAAAACACCATTCAAGATAAACCCAAAAAAATCCAATTTCATTTCAATTCCAATTAAATATTAATTAATTGGTAAATTTCAGTAAATCTTAATTAAAAGATTTATTCTTTTCTCAACTGAGTTCAAGAACAGTTTTAGTAAAGACACCATTCACGACAAACCCAAAATCCCATCTGATATTAAATACTAGGCTCTGAATAGAAATTATATCGGCTTATATTCATTATCAAATTCTGAAACCAACAAATATCGTATTGGAGATAACGATATATATATATCTTCCAAGTTTCCATAACAATATCTGTATAATCATGGAATCCAGTATCAAAATATTCCGAAGATTATTTCCATTCCAAATCCACTCTGATTTGTTTGTTGGAAATTTTTGGTTATACCAAAACCATTCACAAATCCAATTTATTATATTTTAAAAATAATTGGATTTCAAATCTAGTTAATAACTAGTTCATTTTGATAAAAATATATTTTTATGTTAAGAAATGTGGAATTTTTCATTCCAATTCTTTCCAAATCATATATTGTGATTTTACACAAATTATTAATATTTTTAATAATTTTATTAAGGCCCTCTCAGTCGATTTCCATAAACGGTCATCGAACTGCACTTACAGCGACCTTTTCCAAATATGATTTGGACATAATTCCAAATCCAACCGTTAAATTTCAAATCTCTTATATTCATTGGAAAGCTCATTTCGATACGAACCATTGGTTCCGGTTTTAGGAGAATCCGATGGTCAGATCTCCCGTAATGTCAATTCGAAGTCAATGGTCAAAATTCGCGAACGGTCGCGGTGCGACGCGTTCTATTCAGGCCATTAGTGTGTATATATATATTTCATCGATTTCCATTTAAAACGTAATTTTAGAAATTGTTCATAAATTCATTTTAAAACGATTCAAACTTCATTTTTGATTTTAAATAAAAATTGAATATTCCTTATCATTACAATATTTAAATGATAATATTTTCATAATATCATATTTTGAAATTATTTCCTTTTTGATATTCATTGTAAAAATGAGTAAAATCAATATAAATATCGTCAGCGTTAAAATGGCGCGTAACTAAACAACATGGCATCATATATTTTCGTGTCCATCCCAAATCGGACATAAAAATCATATTTTAATCCTTTAATGAATATTATTTTAAAATATTCGTTATTTTAAAATAATCGTTATTTTAAAATATTCATTCTTTCTGAATTGGAATCAGACACAGTCAATTACCATATAATGTTATTTATATGGATTTCATACACACATGTACAAAACAATAATGATATACAATCAACCATAATGCAGAGTGCATTACACAACTCCATAAGCGTTAAATATAAATAATTAACGCTTACAACAGGCTGCCAACCTATCGATTGACATACGACTAAACAATTGGAATTAGTGTATGTCAAATATCATTCCAATACCTGTGTGGGGGTTTCAACCATCAAATAATTATTATTATTTGTGCACTTGGGCGATGTGTTAAAATTATCGTCCCAATCGATATCACAAATATAGGCGAGCATAAACAAGTCGTCCGACTTGTAAATGGATGTGTAAACTTATTTTTAACTATTCAATATATATATATAATTTTATAACATTGCTTATAAAATTCTATACATTGCCTAAATAATTTTATTCATCGTAGTTATAAACTAAAAATAATATTTTTAGTGAACTAGTATTTATTCCATAACCTAGCCCTTTTATATATCTCATATATATGTTAAAATTAATATTTTTAACTAGCCATTAATTTTTCTAACACATTTTAGAAAATTTCGGCAGCATAACGACGCAATATTAAAACCGGAATAAGGTCTAGCCTTATCCCTTGCCTAATACTAGCTCGCGCCATACAAAAACCAATTTCAACCCAATTCACATCCAAATCAAATACAAACAAATAAATCAATCAATATCCAAATTTCCACAATACAATCCAAACAAACAACTATGTTTTGTACAATAAAATAGTGTCGGGGGCTTCTAAGCCCGTCTGCAACCTAGTGTATAATTAACTGTAAATAAATTTGAGCGAGAGGGAGTTCTCACCTTCTTTTCCACTCAGCCAGTCTTTAATTTAAAGGTTTAGATTTGGATTTGTTCCAGTGCGTAGTGTTCTTCACCTTGATTCCAACGCAATCTGTTTCACGCGATTTATATTAAAAATCATATTTTTAACAACGCTATATATATTTAAAAACCAAATTTTTATAACACTACTACATATATAAAAATCACATTTTTATAACACTAGTACATATATAAAAGTCACATTTTTATAACGCAACTACATATATAAAAATCACATTTTTATATCGCTACTACATATATAAAAATCACATTTTTATATCGCTATATATATCACATTTTTATATCGCTATTATATATATAAAACTCACATTTTTATAACGCTATTATATATATATATATAAATCACATTTTATAACGCTATATATATATAAAACATAATTTTATATCGCTATTATATATATAAAAATCATATTTTTATATTTGCTATATATAATTAAAAATCAGATTTTTATAGATGCTATATATAATTAAAAACTGAAAATAAAATTCTATTCGAATTTACTTACATGGAATCACAAAAACAGGGGTTAATCGGCTGACGAGGTGGAGCAAGTGGGCGTCGCATCTGACCGGCGGTGGGACCCAGGCGATTCATGGTGGCGGGTTTTGGGTGGGCGGCTAAGCTAGGGTTCGGATTTAGGGGTTGGGCTTGAACGGATGGAGGTGGAGTAGGGGGGAGGCCGTTGACGACTGGAGGGGGGCGCCGGCTCCGGCGCCGGCGGCGTGGGCCTAGAGGCGCGGTGGGCAGGGGAGCGACGGGCTAGAGCTTTTCTTTTTCTTATTTCCGATTTGAATGATTAAGAGGAGGGAGAAAAGGGAGTTGACTTATATAATAATATATATATATATATATATATTAATTTATTTTATTTTCAAAAAGTTAGTTTTAAATTTGAACTCCGAATCGAGCCCAACGACTGTCGCCCTTAACTAAATAACCCCATTCTGGACACAATGGGATAAGTCCGGTAAGCCGATTCGACTCTTTCGATCAGTTTTCATCAAAATTAAAATATAAATTAATATAACGTTTAAAACTGATTTCAACGTACATTTAAATTTACCGGGGCCACATAAAGACTCCAAAAATCCCAAAAAAATAAATCTAGCTATGTTTTAAAGATACAGTCCTAACAAAACTAATTCCGTCGAATTTGGAGACTGTTTGAAAAATGGCCAATTTTCAGTCGATTAAATTCAAACTGAAATTACCAAACCCGTTTAAATTCACCACGCTCACATATTAATTCCAAAAATTATGAAAATTGGAATTTAGCAATAATTTGACATTCCGGATCCAACAAAATTGGTTTCGTCGAAAATGGAGGTCGTTTGCAAAATGGCTATCTTTAAGGGCTATATATTATATTAAATTCCATAGCGACTACTTCAAATTTTAAACTGAACATAACTTTCAATTCTCGTTATGAAATCTGGATTTTTCATATTCATTAGAAGGATATAAGTAAACAGATTCAAATATTTCTAGTTTTTATGAAATTCGATTTATTTTGAATTTTGTACATTGAATTGAAATTTGAAATCGAATTTTCAAGCTACCACGCCATTTTAGGCTCGTTTTATAATTAAAATAAATTTATACGTTCTAACTTCAATTAAAATAAGTTTTTAGTCATTATTATTTAAAATTAATCATTTTAAATGTTTAAAATCCTTTAAAATAGCTAAAATAAAAAATTTAAATTAGTTCTGAAACTCCAGTTTGTTACAATTAATCTCCCCCACTTATAATCTTTTCGTCCTTGAAAAGGAATGGAGTTAAAAGTTGTTTAACTAACCAACTCAACTTTCATTCTTCAACTTTTCAATTTTTAAGAATTTACAAATTCTTCAAAATTTTGGCTATCACCCTAAAATTTCGAAAATTTTTGCCATAACCTCCTTTGTACGGGGAGACCTTTAAAACAGCAACTTGCCTCACAGGCCCCTCACCAATCCAAAAGAAAAAGAAAAATCCAAGCAACTAGCCAATCGACTCATAAAATCATCAAACCCCTAATAAATACAGTAAACATAAACCTATTTGTCGGGCATACAATTTTATTCCTCTTCTTAGCTTCCATGTTATGACCTGTTCACGCATAGATATGCACATGTATGCAATTTCAATCAATTTTCAATTCAATTCAATATTTGATACGATCTGGCTAAATTTTACCTTGCATTCACATGTTGGTTAAATTGATAATTCCCTAATTTTATTAGTTGAACTAATAATCACATAACACAACCAGCAATAAATTTGTTGATTAAATTTTCAAACATATATAACTCTTATATTTTCAAAAATCACATTTTTAAGGCCAAATCACAACAATAACCCTATCTAAATTTTGTTTCTCACACCAGTCAATTGGAAATATATAGATATCACACTTTCGAAACTCGAACATAAATATTGATGATGGAGCTCCATCATCAAAATCATCTCCGGGCAACTAGAGTGTGATTCTATATCCATCCAGTATATTTGAGAATTTGTATACACGTTCGCAAGGCGTGTATGCAAAATCTTCATATACTCGATTGTCCCAAATCAATTTAAAATAAAATACTCAAATACGTATAATAAGGTTTAAGTTTTCAAAACAAAATTTGTTTTCATTTTTATTATTAAAGTATCACTCTTCACAGTCGTTCTAGGATACTACTGATCCTATCTCTAACGAATCATTCTCATTTTGTATTACTAATCCAATCTTTGATGAATTCTTTCATTTGGTTCTAATGTGTCATGTTCTCGAGCTTTGTAAACCAAAGCTCTGATACGGCGATGAAACGAACCAAACTTGCCCTTACGGGAAAGCCCGGATTGAGTTGGGAACACGACACATTAGAACTCAGACAGAAGAACATTTCATTGCTATTACAATAGTTACATCAGAGTATATGAATATAACAGAGTACGAATAAATAATATACATCAGGAAAATATGAGAGTTTAAAATACCTTACATAGCAGCGGAGAAAATAATACATAACACAACTGAAAGAAATACACAGATACAGAGCTTTCCGAATATAGCTTCAGCTGTAAATCCAGGATCCTGGAAAAGAATTAATCTGCAAAACTAAACTACTGACTGCCCGTGTGGAAAATATGGGCACCCAGAGTTTAGGCGAAAACAATAAACTCCAGATCAGTCATGCGACTGGTGTGAGAACTAAAACAATTATTAAATCTTTACTTTAGAAATAAAGTAAATCATTGGACCACGCCGTATAACACAGAATGGGTTTTCTCCCAAGAATACCAGTGCATAAAACAGTTTATAAACAGCGCAATTCATTTTGAAAAATGAAGCTATTATAAGACTCATGTCCCAGCACACATTACAACGCAAGCCAGAGGATAGAGTTTTACCTTATAATAGCCAAACATGCTTGGTATGTTTTAAACAAATTATTTGATACTATTATAAGTGCACAGTGTATAAAACAACTTCAAATGTGAATGTATTAATCATAGACGACAGGGGTACCATATATCATGTCGCCATACTAGGCTCTACAATCAAAACCGAAATGTCACGTATTGGAAATTGGATTTTCGTCATGAGCCGAGGCAAGAGATGTACTCCTCGCCGGCTTCGAGTCCCTCTAGCAAATGCCTCAGGGTTCCCCGCCATGAACCCTTGGATCCTCCATGTCCGGTCCATACTTATGTTAGTGAATTGGCAATTCCTGAACACACGTTTTCCGGTCCTATAAGACCTAACCATGTGAAAACCCGTAACTTCCCCGTAAAGGAAAGCGTCGGATAGTTCGAGAACACGCCACAACAGAACACATACAGAAGAACATTTCATTGTATATTACAACAATGCATCAGATTACAAGAATATACAGAGTATAAATGAATATTACATAGAAATATCAGAGATTTAAATTACATTTAAATACATAGCAGCGGAAAATAATACAATACACAACTAGAATGAGATATACGGATACAAAGCTTTCCGGATATCGTTCCAGCTGTAAACCAGGATCCTGTGAATATAAATCTGCAAAACCAAAACTACTAGCTGCCCGTGTCAAAATATGGGCACCCAGAGTTTAGGTTAAAACAATAAACTCCAGGTCAGTCATGTGACTGGTGTGAGAACTAAAACAGTTATTAATCTTTATTTGAAAGTTAGGTAAATCTAGGGACCACGCCGTATAACACGGAACGGGTTTCCTCCCAAGAATACCAGTGCATATAACAAACAGCGCAATGCTAAATAAAGAAAAATGAAGCTGTTATAAGACCCAGGTCCTATCACACAATGCAACGCAAGCCGGGGGATAGGGTTTTCCCTTATAACAGCCAAAGAATGCTTGATACGTTTAAAACAAATCATTTGATACTATAATAAGTGCATAGTGTATAAAACAATCTTCAAATCATAAGTATCAATCATAGGCGGCATGAGCGTCCCATGCCACTATGTCGCCATATATAGGTTTACAAATAAAACCGCAAAGTCACGTATTTGGAAATTGGATTTCCGTCTATGAACCGAGGCAAAAGATAGTCCTCAACCGATTCGTGACTCTCTAGCCCGAGCCACAGGACCCAGACTCAGGTGGGCCCTTGGAGCGACAGGGCCGGTCCACCGATGTGGATTAAAATGCCTGAACACTACGTTTCCCCACCCTATGGGGCGTAAATGAGCCAACTAAATGACTCCATCGGTTCGAGAACGACCGATCAATCCGAGGCGCCTCGCAACAGCAACAACAACATAAGTCAAACTCGTCAGGGCGTGTAAAACCACTGACGCCACTTCTAGCTAGAAAGAAACGCAAGTCCTCCCTGAGGTCCGTCTCCCGTTTTTGGTTCATACCGGGTGTGAAACTCGCGAATCAAACGTTACACAAAGCTACGCCACAAAGGCCTTGCTTTGATCATCACCACAAGACTTTGCTTTTCAACAGAAGCCTCGATCAATTGCCACTTAGGCATGCCACACAGGCAATTCACTCCATGCGTTTGATATCCATCAATATATAACCCCTGAGCTCGTACGTCTCAGAGAAGGGCGTTAAGCAAGAGAATAAATTCTCCGCCGCCAAACAGATATATATTTAATAGAGATCAATCACACGGACTGAAATCCAGTGTCAGACACACAGTCCATTTACAAGTCCGTTCTGGGTATGAACGAAACCGGAGGCACCTAGTACCCCGCATATCCATCGATCTCCAAGTACGTCTGGACGATCACTAACTGTTTCCATCTTCTTGGGTGTACAGCCCAATCAAGAACATCAGTAACCACCCAAACGACGTGAAGACCTCCGGTCTTCGACCATCGTCTTCATCTTCGACTTATCGTCGTATCAGTTATTCAGAATGGGATAAACCCGGACTTTCCGAATAACTCGCGTATATTTTAAATAAGTGTTACACAAACACAACATACGCCTCATTCCAATTCATTAGTCACTAACCGTAAATTAATCAAGAGAATAATTCCACAAATATTAACCCCGAAGGCCGAAACCAACATCAGATCAATATTCAGAAAACCATTCTGTTTGGCTAACCGACAGTCAATTTCTAAATTTCACATTCATAGGGAAAGGTTCCCATTAATTTTATCAAAGATAAATTCTTTAATTTATTTTTTAATCTATTTTTGAATATCAATTCAAACTAGTCGGGATTAACGAACCTTACCGAAGTAATCATTTGTTTTAATTTCCCAATCCCAACCTATTCATCCCATGAAGTAAAACTGGTAGTACTTCATATCTAACACCACGGTGTTATCGGTAAATTCAATTATCATTTCACGTTCAAATCTAATTAAAGATTTAACTATCGCCTGGAGCAAAACTGGTGATACTCCATTTCGATTATTTCAATCTAATTAAAGATTCATTAAAACTCCACTTAGTTTAATCGTTAACTGGGTTAAAGAATCCGTGTCATTTAAAACACGGTTCACGATAAACCCTAAGTCACATTCATTAATTATCGGGTTAAAGAACAAGTGTTGTTTAAAACACTGTTAACGATAAACCCAAAAATCAATATCAATTCAATCCCAATTAAATATTATTTAATTGGTACACTTCATTAAATCTAAATAAAAAGATTTAATCTTTTCTCAACTGGGTTCAAGAACAGTGTTAGTGAAGACACCATTCACGACAAACCCAAATCACATTTGATATTCAATATAAGGCTCTGAATAGAAAATATATCGGCTTATATTCAATATCAAATTCTACGATTAACAAATGTCGTATTGGAAATAACGATATAAATATATATCTTTCAAATTTCCATAACAACATCTGCATAATCACGAATTCCAACATCGAAATATTCCGAAGACAATTTCGATTCAAATCCACTCCAATGCAACCATTGGAAATTTTGGTTATTTTTAAAACCCTTTTTAAATTCAATTTATTTATTTAAAAATAAATAGAATTATAATTCTAGTTCAAAACCAGTTCATTTCGATAAAAATCTATTTTATCTTTTCAAATATGGAGTTTTTCATCCCAAATCTTCACAAATCATTTCTTATGATTTTACACAAATTATTACTATTTTTAATAATTTTATCAAGGCCTGTACAGTCGATTTCCATCAATGGCCATCGAACTGCACTTACAGCGACCTTTTTCAAATTTGATTTGGACATAATTCCAAATCCAACCGTTAGATTTCAAATTTCTAATATTCGTTAGAAAGCTCTTTTCGATACGAACCCAACGGTTCCGGTTTTAGGAGAATCCGACGGTCGGATCTCCCGTAATGCCCGTTTGAAATAAATGGTCGAAATTCACGAACTGCCGCGGCACGGCGCGTTCTATTCAGGCCGTTATATTATATATATATAATAAATATAATATATATTTCATCGATTTCTATTTAAAACGAATTATATAAATAGTTTTAAAATTCGTTTCAAAAGCAATTTCAACTTCCGTTTCAATTCAAATCAAAATTGAATTCTTCTCTATAAATTCGGTTTAAAATTCATTTCTATTCAATTCAAATTTCAATTCAATTTGAATTCATTTCAATTCACTTTCAATTCAATTCGAATTCGTTTTCAATTTAATTCATTTCGAAATCGTTTTCAATTCAATTCATTTCGAAATCGTTTTCAATTCAATTCATTTCGAAATCGTTTTCAATTCAATTCATTTCGAAATCGTTTTCAATTCAATTCATTTCGAAATCGCTTTCAATTCAATTCATTTCGAAATCGCTTTCAATTCAATTCATTTCGAAATCGCTTTCAATTCAATTCATTTCGAAATCGCTTTCAATTCAATTCATTTCGAAATCGCTTTCAATTCAATTCATTTCGAAATCAATTTCAATTCAATTCATTTCGAAATCGTTTTCAATTCAATTCATTTCGAAATCGTTTTCAATTCAATTCATTTCGAAATCGTTTTCAATTCAATTCATTTCGAAATCGTTTTCAATTCAATTCATTTCGAAATCGTTTTCAATTCAATTCATTTCGAAATCGTTTTCAATTCAATTCATTTCGAAATCGTTTTCAATTCAATTCATTTCGAAATCGTTCTCAATTCAATTCATTTCGAAATCGTTTTCAATTCATTTCGAAATCGTTTTCAATTCAATTCATTTCGAAATCGTTTTCAATTCAATTCATTTCGAAATGAAATAAAATCGATATAAATATCGTTCACGTCAAAATGGCGTCAATCTAATCAACACGGCTTCATATATTGATATTTTCAAATATTCCATTTCGAATATTTCTATTTCAAATATTTCTATTTTAAAACTGGAATGAGGCCCAATCAATTACCATATAAAGTTAATTATATCGATTTTCATACAACACATGTATATGATAGCATGGAAAAATAATCAACCATCAACCAAAGTGCACTGCACTGTATAAGCATCAAATATAGATATCCAACGCTTAAAACAGCCTGTCAATCAACCGATCGACACATTCAATCAATCGGGATGAGTGAACTTCAAATTTCATCCCAACACCCGTGTGGGGTTTCAAACAATCAAACACATATTTTATTTGTGCTGTTGGGCGATGTGTAAAATTTATCGACCCAATCGATGTCATTCAAATAGGTATACATAAACAAACCGTGCGGTTTATAAATGAATATTTTATTTTATTCACTTCACGTTAAAAATTATATTTTTAACGATAAAACATTTCATTTCAACCTATGAATTTCTATTCAATTCATTTATTCAATAAAATGATATTTTTATTTTTCTAACATATTTTAGAAAATTTCGGCGGCATAACGGCACGATACTAGAAACGGGACGAGGCCTAGCCTTATCCCCGGTCTAGTGAAGGCCCACGCCATTCACACATCAATCAATCAATTTCATTTCACCAAACAATTTCCATTCAATCAAATATTCTAACTAACCACTCAATCAAACAATTTAACAAACAAGCCATCCATGGTCTGTGGATGACGGGTGTCGGGTGCTACTAAACACCGTCTACATCCTAGTATATATATATAACTAGAAAAAGAGTTTTGAGTGAGAAGTTCTCACCGATAGCTATCCTAGCTCCACGGCACTTCCAATGCAGAAAATCTTCACTGTTCTCGTCTCTTATCACTTTCTTCGCCCGTATTCTCTACATATGTAAAAATCGAATTTTTTACTTTGCTATTCAATATTTAAAAATCGAATTTTTACTTTTCTATTCTATATATAAAAATCGAATTTTTACTTTTCTATTCTATATATAAAAATCGAATTTTTAGTTTTCTATTCAATATATAAAAATCGAATTTTTACTTTTCTATTCTATATATAAAAATCGAATTTTTACTTTTCTATTCTATATATAAAAATCGAATTTTTAGTTTTCTATTCAATATATAAAAATCGAATTTTTATTTTGCTATTCGATATATAAAAATCGAATTTTTAGTTTGCTATTCAATATATAAAAATCGAATTTTTAGTTTGCTATTCAATATATAAAAATCGAATCTTTAGTTTGCTATTCAATATATAAAAATCATATTTTTACTTTCGAAGTTCAATATATAAAAATCATATTTTTATTTCGAAAAATCGAATCTTTTCTAGTTTAAAAGCCACAACTTTTATCATATAAAAACCCAACGTTATACAATTAAAGATCCTAACTTTCCTTATTTAAAAGTCTAATCTTTTTCTTTTTAAAGTCCTAATCTTTTTTCCTTTTAAAGTTCAAATAAAAAAATCAGTTCTAAATCTTTAAAAATTCAGTTTTTATCTCTTTATAAAAATTAACGAATAAATGAAAATAAATAAATAAATAAAAATAAAAAAAAACAAAACTTACAGTCACAGGAGGGGGGGTCTCTGCTGCGGCGGAGCCGAAGGGGGGGCTACTGGTGGTCGGCAGTGGTCGGCAGTGGTTGCAGGGTGGCGGCGGAGCAGGCGAAAAGGGGGGGGGGTTTGGGTTGCGTCGGCGATGGCTTGAATGGGGGGCGCGATCTCGAATCGGACGCGGAGGGAGGAGGGGGATGTGGTCGGCGTTGCCTTGGAGGGGCACGGTGGCGAGCTCCGCCTTTGGCGGCGGTCGAGGCAACAGGGGGGGGATCGCGATTTCCTCTTCTTTTTTTTTCCTGTTCTGTTATGAATCGAACGGGGGGCCAGATAAGTTATAGAGGGAAGGGTTTATTTTTTTATTATTTTATTTTAATTATTTTTGTAACGAACCGGGATTTTCGACTCCGAAAATCAACATCAAACTACCATGTTGACTATTCAGACATCGAACATTCCAGATCATTAATAGAAAGAAGTTAGAGGGTGAGATAAGAAAGAAAGAAATATTAGAATAGAAGAAGAAGAAGAAACACCACACAGAGTCTCACATCGCAGCGGAACAAATTATAATACAGAAATAACCTTTATTGAAAGCTTTTGAAATACTTACAATATCAGAGTACACATCTGGACAGTGATACTAATCTGTCCTCATATAACATACAGCGGAATAATAATATCATACGTCTGGACTCTTCCAGCTCGTCTCTTCACAGCAGTCGATAACCTGAACCTGTACAACCCGGTCTAACCCGAGCATTTACAAAACACCGGGTCAGTCTGGTGAACCAGAGTGAGATAAACTCGCACAGTAATAAGAGTAAATCATCCAACTTGATTTTAAAGTTAAAATCTCCTTTCAAAAGGAAAGGATAATCGTAAGACCAAATCCACACATAAATACGGACGGTTTTTACCTTACGATAACCCAAAACAGTTTGAAACCAATATCTTGTCTGATATTATAATAATGTCTAAACACAAGTAAATAGAAATCTAGTGGAACGCTTGCATCTCACGCTCCACATATATAGTATACAATCAAAAACCGCGGGCGCTTATTGGAGATTGGATTCCAACTTGACAAGGTATGGGTCCACCTTCCGATAGTGTATCTCTAGAGACGAATACACTGGGTTCAACAAGAACTTCTTGCAACCCGGCCCTCACATGACCGACCACTCATTTCGCTTGAGTGTATCGAATGTATACCACCGACGGTTGGGATCAGCAACCGTCTCCCGACAAGGGACAGCATCGAAACATAGATTAAGAAACAAATAGGATTTCCTCTAGATAGGTGATTATACACCCTAATGGGAGCGACCCACATAGCCATGCTGCCTGCCCGATTTTTGTCATTTCCCGGTTGATGAGGCTTGAGGCCAGAATTAACTCTTGAACATCTGGTCGTCATTTACTTTGAATGCCACATCGTCAAATCCGTCAGATATCACTAATTGACGTCCACAAAAATACTCTAGCTGGAAGCTAAGAGAACGGCAAATCCCCGCCAACAACTATCATACGTTTGAAGAAATCAACGTACGTGATCCTTTGGAAATACTCTGTCAGACATCCGTCCATATACGTCATCCAGGAACAGGATGAACCGAAGGTACTCTCCTACTGCATCCAATATAAGAATCACCCCATGGATCAGTAGCGAGAAGTCCTTGCAACCCGTAGATTCCAACTACGACAGAATCACAGCTTATCTCGGCTTGCCAGGCAGAGAATATTAGTGGTTCTTCCGTTTATGAAAATCAACGGTCTTCTCAGCACCATCTCGACCATCTTCTGATATCTTCACGTATTTGTTGGTCGGAATGGTTTTCGAATATACATTCGATCCCGGTCTTTCCATACCAACAATCGCATTGGACAGATTTGATAGTCGGTGATTTAACTATCAAAATAATATGTGTTTCAATCATGACACTCCAATGAGTTCACTGGTCCAGTATTCAGCATTACCTGGCCTTTAAATCAAACTGATTTACTTTTGTTAAAATAAAAACTTCAAATTCTTTAATTGTTCAAAAAAATATGATATTTGAATAACTCTAATTCAATTAACTAACATTCGACTTACTCTATTCGCTCGACTCTAGATCGCAGCGATCACAATGGTTACGCCTGATTCCCTCAGAAAACATCCGACCGCCGTAGGCTATCTGCAGCCCTGCAAATTTCGCTAGCAGTCGTATGAAATGGCACTCATTTTGAAAAAAACTATGTTGACTAATTCAATCTCGAATAACTATATTTTTATATACAAATGTTCTCAGAATCATTACGTTATAATACTTTAGTAGAATAACTTATAACCATATATGATTTTCACTCAATTCCCCTTTCAAAACATTCGTTGTATTATCATGAACCTCTTTTTCGATCGCCAACTAACATCATCTTCGAATAATCCCGATGTTGTTCAAGTTGGGGTATTTTAATTACCTCTCAGACCTTGATCAAACAACGTTCTTATCCTCAGATGAATATAAGTTGTAATCACAAAATCAATATTCCCATTTCAGTCTCGAAATACATTCCATTATAACTTGGGTTTAGTTATACAACCCTATAACCCACCTCTTTAACCAGATTCATTTATTTCCAATCTTCTTTCACATCTGTTCGACCATTTCCCACTTTTTGAAATCTTATTTCAAATTTCCCTTTTTACTTGATCTCATTTCAAATAACGTTAATTCAATATTAACGATTTACACTTTGACACTCATTTATAAATCCTGGTTTATCTTAAACCCTTTTCAAAACCCTATCTACATTTAGACGATATTTAATCCAAAATCACATTAATTCGATAATCAATTCAAATTCAAAAGGGTCGATTTAATTCACTCAACTTGATTATCTCGTTAGCCCATTCCAAATAAAATTTCACTTTAAATTAATTAATTAAATAATTAATTTAAATAAATCCCATTAATTGTTTTCTTAACAAACGATTATCAAAGTTAAACCATTCGATTCATTTCTTATCTTCATACTTGAAAGTCTGATTAACATCAGCGTATACTTTATAAAATAACCCAACCATAAATCAAAGTTTTAAATAAATTATTTAATTCCCCTTTTTACACTTTATTCAAAATAATATTTCAAAATCTAACTCTATTTATAAAATAAATTTTATAACCTCAACTCTATCGATTCACTTGACGGTGAATCAACATTTATAAACCGATTTATTCTATAGGCCATATTCTGCCAAACACTTAACCAATACCGCCCATTGGTTCAACCCAAACAGATGTTGAATATTCAATTAATAATCAACCATCAAATCAATCACACAAACAGATCAGTTCATATATGATAATATGAAAATAAATAATACATTTGAGGGATCCGGTTGGGTCCCTCCAACCTGTTCTTCCCTGTATTCAAATGGTTATCTCAAATCAGACTGTTCAGTTTTGTTTAACTGATAAATTAAATAACGACCATTTAACATCAACCACAAGCAATTCAAACAATTCAACCATTTAAAACACATTTATAAATGAACGTGACCAACCAAGGTGAGTCACCTTTATTGGAACCAACCGTTAAAAATAACGATTTGGTATTCACTGAAATTAAACACAGTTAATTTCATCGGTTAAATCAACAGTTAAATAGATAACTAGCAAAGCAGTCAACCATTGGCAAGCAGAACACACAAAATAAAAACACCCAATTTATATAAAATATAAAAAGGGTAACTGAGTGAGTTTAACTCACTTGATTTGATTTGTCGTTGAAGCGGTTGGTTTTAATTAAATTAAACGAGTGTTTAATTTAATTAAAAATCTTAGCTGATTCCAATCCAGTCTATTTCTGTCCTGAACCGTCCAAATCGGTTCCAGAATGTAAATCTCAATGATGCAAATCCAACGTTACCTGGTTTATCCAGTTCTGATCACATACGGAATGCTTATCAATAAATTTAAGATATACGATTTTAATTATATAATTAATTTCTTAATTATCATTACCATTAACTAACTATGTTATTAACATTCTGGCCGATCATCTGAGTTGGAAGATCTAGCCCGATGTTTATGTTTTCTTTCGGTGCCTTGTCCATCTGCATCTGCCAAAACAGATTTAACTTAACTAACAGTTGGTTTTCTAAATTTAAACAATTAATTCCTAATCACACTAACTATTAAAATTCAAAATCAAGGCATTACGTTTATTTTATCCCACCGAACTGTTTTGCTCCCAGGTTGTTCTTCCATGAACCCTTAACGCATAGCTTCCTGCATCAGTTCAATGGTAAATGATAATTATAATTAGTTTACCAATCAAGTGTTTAGAGAAATAACTCATTACGGTTTTCAATATTTTACTAGGCCAATTGTTTTTGATTGCTTCGTTCCTGCCTTGAAACAACCGGAAATACATCAGACCGATCCTCTTTGTCCTCATTAATGCCCTTACATCATCTCGTTTTCACCAGACAACCCCATACTCTGATCACCGTCCATCTTTTTTACTTATATCCTGATACCCACTTTCCCGTTCAACCAAATATTCACGCCCTCTTCATGTTTCAATGTCCATGCTTCACCAAACAAAGCCTTACTTCATCAATTCCGTTCAGACTGCTTCCGCTCCTCTTAATTTTATATGAAAACCGATGCCTCTGTTGGAAACAACGCTACACCCATATAATATATGATTATATACGGTATAACCGTTTTTCTTTTAAATTCCAATACTTTACTCTCTTCTAATACGCACCAGGCTCTTCATTTACATCGTTCGGACTTCATCGTCCTCCTCTCAGTACCGCACCGAGCCCAGACCACCGGACGTTGATCTTTGAATGCCACGAGACACGCCTCGGCCTCGCTTGCCGCCGCCCTAAGCCTCGTCAGAACCGGTGCCGCCAGTCGCTTCCAGCAACTCCACAAAAGTCGCGCCTTTTGAGAACAACTGTGGTCACTCCAGTACGAGATAATCCATCTAAACCGTTGACATTGAAGATCTCATGTAGCTGAGCATTAATATGGAAGGAAGTTTCAGGGATTTACTTAGTGGATTAAGAGGATTTAAAGGAGATAGTTGTGAAGTATTGGTCGTTGAAATATATGGTGTGGCGGCGGAATAAATTACCAACGAACGAAATGTGGTTAGGGTATGGATGGTTTATATAGGAAGAGAAACGTGGTGCCTACGGTTACGTGGGGAGCACGGTAGAGAAGTTTGGGTGACAAGTAAATATAAGTTTGGGACGCAAGGCAGCGTAGTCTTGGGGCGCAAGGAGTCTGAGAGGCAAGAAATCAAAAGAGAAAGGGAACGCAAGCCAAGAAGAAAAGTGGTGGGATAGTTTAATATAATATCTTAATGTGTGAAACTCCGTTGTGGAGAAATCTTGTTAAAAACCACCATATGAAATTTCTGTTTACTGATAAAAATGCTGTTCTTGATGTAAAACGATATTCCGGATCCAATGGGACAAGTTTCGTCAAAATCCGAGGTCATATGAAAACATTTCCTTTATGAAACCGGAAATGAACACACGTTTAATTTTTTCACGGTCACCAGATAAATCAGATCCACTTGAAACTGCGAACATCGACAATAACTTTTCGATACGAACCCAATGGCACTAGTTTCGTCGCATTCTGAGACTGTTGCCCCGGTAGGCTGTTTTTACCCCGAACCGCCCTACCCTTTTTAACGCCAAATTTCTCGATCTCTAAAAATAACAAACTATATACATATCCTGACTCTAATCGACGATACGAACTCAACGGAACTAGTTTCGTGGCTTAATTCGATTGTCTGCTCAAGTTACACTCAAATATCCCTTTATTAATTTAATTGTACTGAACGAGCGTTTATAGCTACCGTGACCACATACGACATCGGTTCTCCACGCAGTTTGATTTTCTGACAATAATTTAACGATACGGTTCTAATGAAACTGGTTTCGTCGAAATCTGAGTCCGTTTGCAAAACGGCTATTTTAAAGGCCTATAATTAAATAACGATTTTCCATAGCGACTATTTCAAAATTTGATTTGGCCATAAATATCAAACTATAACACGAAATCTGGATTTTTCTCTTTCATATGAAAGCTATCGCCAATACGGTCCCAACGTGTCTTGTTTCACAGAAATCCGACTTATATCGAATCCTGTATTCTCTGTTGAAGTTCAAAACTCCAATTTACGAACTGCACGCCATTTTCAAGCTCGATTTATAATATATATAAATTATAACGTTCAACTTCGTTTTAAATAGCGAATTCAATATTAAATTTCATTAATATTCCCAACATAATATTTGAAAATAATTTAAATATTCATATTCAAATGGTCGAAAAACACGGGTCGTTACATTCTTCCCCCCTTAAAATAATTTCGTCCTCGAAATTGCTAAGGTAAGAAAAAACGTTATAAATTCATTAACTTCCAAATCTAATTTATTTTAAATTAGAAACCAATTCAATACCGTATATAAATATTTTCAAAAATATTGAAAATTTTCTAACACCTTAAATTTCCGAAAAATTTCGCCAGCACCTCCTCTGTATGGTTCAATCGGTACAACTCCAACTCGCCTTTCTGGGCCTTCTTCAATCCCAAAAGAAAATAAAATAGCCAAGCGGCTTGCCCAATAGGCTCACAAATCTCCAAATCCATGTAAAAATAAACGTGTACCTTTTTGTTGGGCATATCCTTATATCATTTCCCGTCTGCCACCCTGTCAGCATATACAATTGCATCCCCAAAATTCCAACTTTATTCTCAAAAACTAAATCCTTCACGCGTCCAAGCCAAATTCCACTCTTGACTCAATTTCCATCCATCATCAATTTCAACTCTTAGCTTACCATTCCAATACCATTTCATATTCCTGTTTCCCAATTCCAAATCTGATTCCACTTGATATATTATATCTCGATTCAATTTTCACTTAATTGGTTTCAATTCAATTTATATTCGCTTTCACAAATTCGATTTAATCTTGTTCTTGTTCAAACACTTTCCCTGGGAGTTTTTAAACAGTTCAGTTCTTTCCAAAAATCAAATATTCTTTTTCAGGATTCAAACTTGTCTTTCTCAAAGCAATTCAAAACAAAAGCTTTGGTAGTAATCCGTCACTTACCACTCGAAAATGAACACCGATAATGGCGCGCACATCATCGGAATCTATTTTCCAGCTGTCGAAGTGAGTTCAATACTATACCACTTTCATAACCATTCCTAAACACTTCCATTTTGAAATTTATTTCAAAATATCATTCACGATGCTTGTAAACCAAATTTAAAATCTCCCAGGATCTAAAAAAATTCTCATATATTCAATCCAAGTTCATTTGCAGTCCCCTTTTCCACTTTTGGGAATTTTAATTCCAGATTTAATTCATTTGTTTTCATATTATACGAATTCTAATTGGTTATTTATATAACCATTATAATCAACCAACACATCCAATATACTATAACACTTCAAATATATATCATTCTTTATATCAAAATATAATTTGGGTAAAATTATTTCATTTACCCTCTTTCAAAAACATACTGTGTCGAATTATTCTGTTCAAGAGTTTAGAAACACTTATCGACACAGTTTGCATTACTGTATCGACCAGAATTCATAAACTACTCGACAAACCAATCAACACAATATAAAACAATTTTTATAAAATCTACAAATACGTTCACTCGTATATATACACTCAAACTCAGTCTAGGGTATTACTAACCCCATCTCTACTGAGTCACGCCACAGAGCCAAGGTACTTACTTAACCAATAGCTCTGATACCACTGTAACGAACCGGGATTTTCGACTCCGAAAATCAACATCAAACTACCATGTTGACTATTCAGACATCGAACATTCCAGATCATTAATAGAAAGAAGTTAGAGGGTGAGATAAGAAAGAAAGAAATATTAGAATAGAAGAAGAAGAAGAAACACCACACAGAGTCTCACATCGCAGCGGAACAAATTATAATACAGAAATAACCTTTATTGAAAGCTTTTGAAATACTTACAATATCAGAGTACACATCTGGACAGTGATACTAATCTGTCCTCATATAACATACAGCGGAATAATAATATCATACGTCTGGACTCTTCCAGCTCGTCTCTTCACAGCAGTCGATAACCTGAACCTGTACAACCCGGTCTAACCCGAGCATTTACAAAACACCGGGTCAGTCTGGTGAACCAGAGTGAGATAAACTCGCACAGTAATAAGAGTAAATCATCCAACTTGATTTTAAAGTTAAAATCTCCTTTCAAAAGGAAAGGATAATCGTAAGACCAAATCCACACATAAATACGGACGGTTTTTACCTTACGATAACCCAAAACAGTTTGAAACCAATATCTTGTCTGATATTATAATAATGTCTAAACACAAGTAAATAGAAATCTAGTGGAACGCTTGCATCTCACGCTCCACATATATAGTATACAATCAAAAACCGCGGGCGCTTATTGGAGATTGGATTCCAACTTGACAAGGTATGGGTCCACCTTCCGATAGTGTATCTCTAGAGACGAATACACTGGGTTCAACAAGAACTTCTTGCAACCCGGCCCTCACATGACCGACCACTCATTTCGCTTGAGTGTATCGAATGTATACCACCGACGGTTGGGATCAGCAACCGTCTCCCGACAAGGGACAGCATCGAAACATAGATTAAGAAACAAATAGGATTTCCTCTAGATAGGTGATTATACACCCTAATGGGAGCGACCCACATAGCCATGCTGCCTGCCCGATTTTTGTCATTTCCCGGTTGATGAGGCTTGAGGCCAGAATTAACTCTTGAACATCTGGTCGTCATTTACTTTGAATGCCACATCGTCAAATCCGTCAGATATCACTAATTGACGTCCACAAAAATACTCTAGCTGGAAGCTAAGAGAACGGCAAATCCCCGCCAACAACTATCATACGTTTGAAGAAATCAACGTACGTGATCCTTTGGAAATACTCTGTCAGACATCCGTCCATATACGTCATCCAGGAACAGGATGAACCGAAGGTACTCTCCTACTGCATCCAATATAAGAATCACCCCATGGATCAGTAGCGAGAAGTCCTTGCAACCCGTAGATTCCAACTACGACAGAATCACAGCTTATCTCGGCTTGCCAGGCAGAGAATATTAGTGGTTCTTCCGTTTATGAAAATCAACGGTCTTCTCAGCACCATCTCGACCATCTTCTGATATCTTCACGTATTTGTTGGTCGGAATGGTTTTCGAATATACATTCGATCCCGGTCTTTCCATACCAACAATCGCATTGGACAGATTTGATAGTCGGTGATTTAACTATCAAAATAATATGTGTTTCAATCATGACACTCCAATGAGTTCACTGGTCCAGTATTCAGCATTACCTGGCCTTTAAATCAAACTGATTTACTTTTGTTAAAATAAAAACTTCAAATTCTTTAATTGTTCAAAAAAATATGATATTTGAATAACTCTAATTCAATTAACTAACATTCGACTTACTCTATTCGCTCGACTCTAGATCGCAGCGATCACAATGGTTACGCCTGATTCCCTCAGAAAACATCCGACCGCCGTAGGCTATCTGCAGCCCTGCAAATTTCGCTAGCAGTCGTATGAAATGGCACTCATTTTGAAAAAAACTATGTTGACTAATTCAATCTCGAATAACTATATTTTTATATACAAATGTTCTCAGAATCATTACGTTATAATACTTTAGTAGAATAACTTATAACCATATATGATTTTCACTCAATTCCCCTTTCAAAACATTCGTTGTATTATCATGAACCTCTTTTTCGATCGCCAACTAACATCATCTTCGAATAATCCCGATGTTGTTCAAGTTGGGGTATTTTAATTACCTCTCAGACCTTGATCAAACAACGTTCTTATCCTCAGATGAATATAAGTTGTAATCACAAAATCAATATTCCCATTTCAGTCTCGAAATACATTCCATTATAACTTGGGTTTAGTTATACAACCCTATAACCCACCTCTTTAACCAGATTCATTTATTTCCAATCTTCTTTCACATCTGTTCGACCATTTCCCACTTTTTGAAATCTTATTTCAAATTTCCCTTTTTACTTGATCTCATTTCAAATAACGTTAATTCAATATTAACGATTTACACTTTGACACTCATTTATAAATCCTGGTTTATCTTAAACCCTTTTCAAAACCCTATCTACATTTAGACGATATTTAATCCAAAATCACATTAATTCGATAATCAATTCAAATTCAAAAGGGTCGATTTAATTCACTCAACTTGATTATCTCGTTAGCCCATTCCAAATAAAATTTCACTTTAAATTAATTAATTAAATAATTAATTTAAATAAATCCCATTAATTGTTTTCTTAACAAACGATTATCAAAGTTAAACCATTCGATTCATTTCTTATCTTCATACTTGAAAGTCTGATTAACATCAGCGTATACTTTATAAAATAACCCAACCATAAATCAAAGTTTTAAATAAATTATTTAATTCCCCTTTTTACACTTTATTCAAAATAATATTTCAAAATCTAACTCTATTTATAAAATAAATTTTATAACCTCAACTCTATCGATTCACTTGACGGTGAATCAACATTTATAAACCGATTTATTCTATAGGCCATATTCTGCCAAACACTTAACCAATACCGCCCATTGGTTCAACCCAAACAGATGTTGAATATTCAATTAATAATCAACCATCAAATCAATCACACAAACAGATCAGTTCATATATGATAATATGAAAATAAATAATACATTTGAGGGATCCGGTTGGGTCCCTCCAACCTGTTCTTCCCTGTATTCAAATGGTTATCTCAAATCAGACTGTTCAGTTTTGTTTAACTGATAAATTAAATAACGACCATTTAACATCAACCACAAGCAATTCAAACAATTCAACCATTTAAAACACATTTATAAATGAACGTGACCAACCAAGGTGAGTCACCTTTATTGGAACCAACCGTTAAAAATAACGATTTGGTATTCACTGAAATTAAACACAGTTAATTTCATCGGTTAAATCAACAGTTAAATAGATAACTAGCAAAGCAGTCAACCATTGGCAAGCAGAACACACAAAATAAAAACACCCAATTTATATAAAATATAAAAAGGGTAACTGAGTGAGTTTAACTCACTTGATTTGATTTGTCGTTGAAGCGGTTGGTTTTAATTAAATTAAACGAGTGTTTAATTTAATTAAAAATCTTAGCTGATTCCAATCCAGTCTATTTCTGTCCTGAACCGTCCAAATCGGTTCCAGAATGTAAATCTCAATGATGCAAATCCAACGTTACCTGGTTTATCCAGTTCTGATCACATACGGAATGCTTATCAATAAATTTAAGATATACGATTTTAATTATATAATTAATTTCTTAATTATCATTACCATTAACTAACTATGTTATTAACATTCTGGCCGATCATCTGAGTTGGAAGATCTAGCCCGATGTTTATGTTTTCTTTCGGTGCCTTGTCCATCTGCATCTGCCAAAACAGATTTAACTTAACTAACAGTTGGTTTTCTAAATTTAAACAATTAATTCCTAATCACACTAACTATTAAAATTCAAAATCAAGGCATTACGTTTATTTTATCCCACCGAACTGTTTTGCTCCCAGGTTGTTCTTCCATGAACCCTTAACGCATAGCTTCCTGCATCAGTTCAATGGTAAATGATAATTATAATTAGTTTACCAATCAAGTGTTTAGAGAAATAACTCATTACGGTTTTCAATATTTTACTAGGCCAATTGTTTTTGATTGCTTCGTTCCTGCCTTGAAACAACCGGAAATACATCAGACCGATCCTCTTTGTCCTCATTAATGCCCTTACATCATCTCGTTTTCACCAGACAACCCCATACTCTGATCACCGTCCATCTTTTTTACTTATATCCTGATACCCACTTTCCCGTTCAACCAAATATTCACGCCCTCTTCATGTTTCAATGTCCATGCTTCACCAAACAAAGCCTTACTTCATCAATTCCGTTCAGACTGCTTCCGCTCCTCTTAATTTTATATGAAAACCGATGCCTCTGTTGGAAACAACGCTACACCCATATAATATATGATTATATACGGTATAACCGTTTTTCTTTTAAATTCCAATACTTTACTCTCTTCTAATACGCACCAGGCTCTTCATTTACATCGTTCGGACTTCATCGTCCTCCTCTCAGTACCGCACCGAGCCCAGACCACCGGACGTTGATCTTTGAATGCCACGAGACACGCCTCGGCCTCGCTTGCCGCCGCCCTAAGCCTCGTCAGAACCGGTGCCGCCAGTCGCTTCCAGCAACTCCACAAAAGTCGCGCCTTTTGAGAACAACTGTGGTCACTCCAGTACGAGATAATCCATCTAAACCGTTGACATTGAAGATCTCATGTAGCTGAGCATTAATATGGAAGGAAGTTTCAGGGATTTACTTAGTGGATTAAGAGGATTTAAAGGAGATAGTTGTGAAGTATTGGTCGTTGAAATATATGGTGTGGCGGCGGAATAAATTACCAACGAACGAAATGTGGTTAGGGTATGGATGGTTTATATAGGAAGAGAAACGTGGTGCCTACGGTTACGTGGGGAGCACGGTAGAGAAGTTTGGGTGGCAAGTAAATATAAGTTTGGGACGCAAGGCAGCGTAGTCTTGGGGCGCAAGGAGTCTGAGAGGCAAGAAATCAAAAGAGAAAGGGAACGCAAGCCAAGAAGAAAAGTGGTGGGATAGTTTAATATAATATCTTAATGTGTGAAACTCCGTTGTGGAGAAATCTTGTTAAAAACCACCATATGAAATTTCTGTTTACTGATAAAAATGCTGTTCTTGATGTAAAACGATATTCCGGATCCAATGGGACAAGTTTCGTCAAAATCAGAGGTCATATGAAAACATTTCCTTTATGAAACCGGAAATGAACACACGTTTAATTTTTTCACGGTCACCAGATAAATCAGATCCACTTGAAACTGCGAACATCGACAATAACTTTTCGATACGAACCCAATGGCACTAGTTTCGTCGCATTCTGAGACTGTTGCCCCGGTAGGCTGTTTTTACCCCGAACCGCCCTACCCTTTTTAACGCCAAATTTCTCGATCTCTAAAAATAACAAACTATATACATATCCTGACTCTAATCGACGATACGAACTCAACGGAACTAGTTTCGTGGCTTAATTCGATTGTCTGCTCAAGTTACACTCAAATATCCCTTTATTAATTTAATTGTACTGAACGAGCGTTTATAGCTACCGTGACCACATACGACATCGGTTCTCCACGCAGTTTGATTTTCTGACAATAATTTAACGATACGGTTCTAATGAAACTGGTTTCGTCGAAATCTGAGTCCGTTTGCAAAACGGCTATTTTAAAGGCCTATAATTAAATAACGATTTTCCATAGCGACTATTTCAAAATTTGATTTGGCCATAAATATCAAACTATAACACGAAATCTGGATTTTTCTCTTTCATATGAAAGCTATCGCCAATACGGTCCCAACGTGTCTTGTTTCACAGAAATCCGACTTATATCGAATCCTGTATTCTCTGTTGAAGTTCAAAACTCCAATTTACGAACTGCACGCCATTTTCAAGCTCGATTTATAATATATATAAATTATAACATTCAACTTCGTTTTAAATAGCGAATTCAATATTAAATTTCATTAATATTCCCAACATAATATTTGAAAATAATTTAAATATTCATATTCAAATGGTCGAAAAACACGGGTCGTTACAATTTTATTTGCAAATAGTTGACTTTTACATACGACCTCGAAACGAGGTCCACCGCCTGTCGTCCATAGCGTTCTACCCCCATTCCGAGCACAATGGGATATGTATCGTAGGCTGATTCGACTGTTTGAATCCGTTTCTATTAAATTTACATTTAAATCACTTATATTGAATTTTAAACGTACATTTCAAATTACCGGGGTCACATATTAACTGGAAAAATTCCAGAAAAATACTTTCTAGCTTCGTATTGACGATACGGTCCTAACAAAACTAGTTTCGTCGAATTCGGAGACCGTATGAAAAATGGCCATTTTCCAGTCGATTAAAATCAACTGAAACTGGTCAAACACGTTTTCCTTTGCCACGCTCACATATTGATTCGAAAAATTATGAAATTTGGAATCTAGCAATAACTCAACATCACGGACCCGACAAAAGTGGTTTCGTCGAAATCCGAGGTCGTTTGCAAAATGTCCATTTTTAAGGGCCTGAATTCCATAGCGACTATTCAGAATTTTCAACTGGACATACCTTTTGATTCCAGCTACGAACTTTTGATTTTTCGGATTCGTTGGAAAGATATTCACTATTAGATTCCATTATTTTTGGTTTCACTAAAATCCAGATTGTTTTGCACCCGGTACATTCAATTGAAGTTTGAAATCGAATTATCGAACTACCGCGCCATTTTCAAATCTATTTATAATTATATATAATTATTTATATTCTAACGACGACGTATATAATATATACGTTCGAATTATATTCAAAATAAATTTCTCGTCGATATTATTTAAAATAATCTATTTTAAATATTCAAAATTCGCTAAAATTGCCGAAATAAAAATTTTAAACTGGCCCAGGTTTTCCGGGTTGTTACAATCTCCCCCACTTAAAACTTTTCGTCCCCGAAAAGGAACAAAGTCGAAAGTGGTTTGATTAATCAACTCTACGCTCGATCTGGCTTCCCTTCTCCAACTTTTTAGTTTCTGAGAATTTCTAAATTTTCAAATATTTGGCTAACACCTTAAATTTTCGAAAAATTTCGCCATAACCTCCCCTGCAATGGGAGCATCGGGGAATTTCAAATAGCTTCCCCGGTCCTTCAGATCTCAAAAAGAAAAAGAAAAAGCCAAGCGGCTAGCCAATAGGCTCACAAAATCATCATCACCCAAACAAAACAGGAAATTATGTAGTAAACATGTACCTATTTGTCGGGCAAACAAATTTTATTCTCTGGCTCTAGCCTCCTTGCTATGACCTGTTCAATGATATATATGTATATGCAAGCAAACGCAACCAATTTTCGATACAATTCAATATTTGATTCAATTATGCATAATGATTCAAAATTATCAAACAATTAAACAAACAACACAAACATCAATCAATTAGTGAATTAGAGTTTCAAATTCATAATTTTGATACATATACAAAAATCAAAATTTTTGATGCCAAATCACAACAATAGGCCCTATCTAATTTTGGTTCTCACACCAGTCAATAGGAAATATATAGATATCACACCTTCGAAACACGAATACCAATTCTGATGATGTTCGAACTATCATCAGAATCATCTTCGGGCGACTAGGGTGTGATTCTATATCTATCCAGTATATTAAAATTTCAAATACACGTGGATCAGACGTATACGCAAAATCTTTATATACTGGACTGTCCAACTCAATATAAATAGATAATCAAATACGAATAAGTGATTTAAATTTTCAAAACAAAAATTTGTTTTCATTTTAGAAATATACTCTTCACGCTCGTTCTAGGATACTACTGATCCCATCTCTAACGAGTCATTCCCATTGGATTTTACTAACCCAATTTCTGATGAATTCTTTCGTATGGTTCTAATGTGCCTTGTTCTCTGCTTTGTAAACCAAAGCTCTGATACCAACTGTGAAAACCCGTAACTTCCCCGTAAAGGAAAGCGTCGGATAGTTCGAGAACACGCCACAACAGAACACATACAGAAGAACATTTCATTGTATATTACAACAATGCATCAGATTACAAGAATATACAGGGTATAAATGAATATTACACAGAAATATCAGAGATTTAAATTACATTTAAATACATAGCAGCGGAAAATAATACAATACACAACTAGAATGAGATATACGGATACAAAGCTTTCCGGATATCGTTCCAGCTGTAAACCAGGATCCTGTGAATATAAATCTGCAAAACCAAAACTACTAGCTGCCCGTGTCAAAATATGGGCACCCAGAGTTTAGGTTAAAACAATAAACTCCAGGTCAGTCATGTGACTGGTGTGAGAACTAAAACAGTTATTAATCTTTATTTGAAAGTTAGGTAAATCTAGGGACCACGCCGTATAACACGGAACGGGTTTCCTCCCAAGAATACCAGTGCATATAACAAACAGCGCAATGCTAAATAAAGAAAAATGAAGCTGTTATAAGACCCAGGTCCTATCACACAATGCAACGCAAGCCGGGGGATAGGGTTTTCCCTTATAACAGCCAAAGAATGCTTGATACGTTTAAAACAAATCATTTGATACTATAATAAGTGCATAGTGTATAAAACAATCTTCAAATCATAAGTATCAATCATAGGCGGCATGAGCGTCCCATGCCACTATGTCGCCATATATAGGTTTACAAATAAAACCGCAAAGTCACGTATTTGGAAATTGGATTTCCGTCTATGAACCGAGGCAAAAGATAGTCCTCAACCGATTCGTGACTCTCTAGCCCGAGCCACAGGACCCAGACTCAGGTGGGCCCTTGGAGCGACAGGGCCGGTCCACCGATGTGGATTAAAATGCCTGAACACTACGTTTCCCCACCCTATGGGGCGTAAATGAGCCAACTAAATGACTCCATCGGTTCGAGAACGACCGATCAATCCGAGGCGCCTCGCAACATCAACAACAACATAAGTCAAACTCGTCAGGGCGTGTAAAACCACTGACGCCACTTCTAGCTAGAAAGAAACGCAAGTCCTCCCTGAGGTCCGTCTCCCGTTTTTGGTTCATACCGGGTGTGAAACTCGCGAATCAAACGTTACACAAAGCTACGCCACAACGGCCTTGCTTTGATCATCACCACAAGACTTTGGTTTTCAACAGAAGCCTCGATCAATTGCCACTTAGGCATGCCACACAGGCAATTCACTCCATGCGTTTGATATCCATCAATATATAACCCCTGAGCTCGTACGTCTCAGAGAAGGGCGTTAAGCAAGAGAATAAATTCTCCGCCGCCAAACAGATATATATTTAATAGAGATCAATCACACGGACTGAAATCCAGTGTCAGACACACAGTCCATTTACAAGTCCGTTCTGGGTCTGAACGAAACCGGAGGCACCTAGTACCCCGCATATCCATCGATCTCCAAGTACGTCTGGACGATCACTAACTGTTTCCATCTTCTTGGGTGTACAGCCCAATCAAGATCATCAGTAACCACCCAAACGACGTGAAGACCTCCGGTCTTCGACCATCGTCTTCATCTTCAACTTATCGTCGTATCAGTTATTCAGAATGGGATAAACCCGGACTTTCCGAATAACTCGCGTATATTTTAAATAAGTGTTACACAAACACAACATACGCCTCATTCCAATTCATAAGTCACTAACCGTAAATTAATCAAGAGAATAATTCCCCAAATATTAACCCCGAAGGCCGAAACCAACATCAGATCAATATTCAGAAAACCATTCTGTTTGGCTAACCGACAGTCAATTTCTAAATTTCACATTCATAGGGAAAGGTTCCCATTAATTTTATCAAAGATAAATTCTTTAATTTATTCTTTAATCTATTTTTGAATATCAATTCAAACTAGTCGGGATTAACGAACCTTACCGAAGTAATCATTTGTTTTAATTTCCCAATCCCAACCTATTCATCCCATGAAGTAAAACTGGTAGTACTTCATATCTAACACCACGGTGTTATCGGTAAATTCAATTATCATTTCACGTTCAAATCTAATTAAAGATTTAACTATCGCCTGGAGCAAAACTGGTGATACTCCATTTCGATTATTTCAATCTAATTAAAGATTCATTAAAACTCCACTTAGTTTTAATCGTTAACTGGGTTAAAGAATCCGTGTCATTTAAAACACGGTTCACGATAAACCCTAAGTCACATTCATTAATTATCGGGTTAAAGAACAAGTGTTGTTTAAAACACTGTTCACGATAAACCCAAAAATCAATATCAATTCAATCCCAATTAAATATTATTTAATTGGTACACTTCATTAAATCTAAATAAAAAGATTTAATCTTTTCTCAACTGGGTTCAAGAACAGTGTTAGTGAAGACACCATTCACGACAAACCCAAATCACATTTGATATTCAATATAAGGCTCTGAATAGAAAATATATCGGCTTATATTCAATATCAAATTCTACGATTAACAAATGTCGTATTGGAAATAACGATATAAATATATATCTTTCAAATTTCCATAACAACATCTGCATAATCACGAATTCCAACATCGAAATATTCCGAAGACAATTTCGATTCAAATCCACTCCAATGCAATCATTGGAAATTTTGGTTATTTTTAAAACCCTTTTTAAATTCAATTTATTTATTTAAAAATAAATAGAATTATAATTCTAGTTCAAAACCAGTTCATTTCGATAAAAATCTATTTTTATCTTTTCAAATATGGAGTTTTTCATCCCAAATCTTCACAAATCATTTCTTATGATTTTACACAAATTATTACTATTTTTAATAATTTTATCAAGGCCTGTACAGTCGATTTCCATCAATGGCCATCGAACTGCACTTACAGCGACCTTTTTCAAATTTGATTTGGACATAATTCCAAATCCAACTGTTAGATTTCAAATTTCTAATATTCGTTAGAAAGCTCTTTTCGATACGAACCCAACGGTTCCGGTTTTAGGAGAATCCGACGGTCGGATCTCCCGTAATGCCCATTTGAAATAAATGGTCGAAATTCACGAACTGCCGCGGCGCGGCGCGTTCTATTCAGGCCGTTATATTATATATATAATATATATAATATATATTTCATCGATTTCTATTTAAAACGAATTATATAAATAGTTTTAAAATTCGTTTCAAAAGCAATTTCAACTTCCGTTTCAATTCAAATCAAAATTGAATTCTTCTCTATAAATTCGGTTTAAAATTCATTTCTATTCAATTCAAATTTCAATTCAATTTGAATTCATTTCAATTCAATTCGAATTCGTTTTCAATTTAATTCATTTCGAAATCGTTTTCAATTCAATTCATTTCGAAATTGTTTTCAATTCAATTCATTTCGAAATCGTTTTCAATTCAATTCATTTCGAAATCGTTTTCAATTCAATTCATTTCGAAATCGTTTTCAATTCAATTCATTTCGAAATCGTTTTCAATTCAATTCATTTCGAAATCGCTTTCAATTCAATTCATTTCGAAATTTCGAAATCGTTTTCAATTCAATTCATTTCGAAATCGTTTTCAATTCAATTCATTTCGAAATCGTTTTCAATTCAATTCATTTCGAAATCGTTTTCAATTCAATTCATTTCGAAATCGTTTTCAATTCAATTCATTTCGAAATCGTTTTCAATTCAATTCATTTCGAAATCGTTTTCAATTCAATTCATTTCGAAATCGTTTTCAATTCAATTCATTTCGAAATCGTTTTCAATTCAATTCATTTCGAAATCGTTTTCAATTCAATTCATTTCGAAATCGTTTTCAATTCAATTCATTTCGAAATCGTTTTCAATTCAATTCATTTCGAATTGAAATAAAATCGATATAAATATCGTTCACGTCAAAATGGCGTCAATCTAATCAACACGGCTTCATATATTGATATTTTCAAATATTCCATTTCAAATATTTCTATTTCAAATATTTCTATTTTAAAACTGGAATGAGGCCCAATCAATTACCATATAAAGTTAATTATATCGATTTTCATACAACACATGTATATGATAGCATGGAAAAATAATCAACCATCAACCAAAGTGCACTGCACTGTATAAGCATCAAATATAGATATCCAACGCTTAAAACAGCCTGTCAATCAACCGATCGACACATTCAATCAATCGGGATGAGTGAACTTCAAATTTCATCCCAACACCCGTGTGGGGTTTCAAACAATCAAACACATATTTTATTTGTGTTGTTGGGCGATGTGTAAAATTTATCGACCCAATCGATGTCATTCAAATAGGTATACATAAACAAACCGTGCGGTTTATAAATGAATATTTTATTTTATTCACTTCACGTTAAAAATTATATTTTTAACGATAAAACATTTCATTTCAACCTATGAATTTCTATTCAATTCATTTATTCAATAAAATGATATTTTTATTTTTCTAACATATTTTAGAAAATTTCGGCGGCATAACGGCACGATACTAGAAACGGGACGAGGCCTAGCCTTATCCCCGGTCTAGTGAAGGCCCACGCCATTCACACATCAATCAATCAATTTCATTTCACCAAACAATTTCCATTCAATCAAATATTCTAACTAACCACTCAATCAAACAATTTAACAAACAAGCCATCCATGGTCTGTGGATGACGGGTGTCGGGTGCTACTAAACACCGTCTACATCCTAGTATATATATATAACTAGAAAAAGAGTTTTGAGTGAGAAGTTCTCACCGATAGCTATCCTAGCTCCACGGCACTTCCAATGCAGAAAATCTTCACTGTTCTCGTCTCTTATCACTTTCTTCGCCCGTATTCTCTACATATGTAAAAATCGAATTTTTACTTTGCTATTCAATATTTAAAAATCGAATTTTTACTTTTCTATTCTATGTATAAAAATCGAATTTTTACTTTTCTATTCTATATATAAAAATCGAATTTTTAGTTTTCTATTCAATATATAAAAATCGAATTTTTACTTTTCTATTCTATATATAAAAATCGAATTTTTACTTTTCTATTCTATATATAAAAATCGAATTTTTAGTTTTCTATTCAATATATAAAAATCGAATTTTTATTTTGCTATTCGATATATAAAAATCGAATTTTTAGTTTGCTATTCAATATATAAAAATCGAATTTTTAGTTTGCTATTCAATATATAAAAATCGAATCTTTAGTTTGCTATTCAATATATAAAAATCATATTTTTACTTTCGAAGTTCAATATATAAAAATCATATTTTTATTTCGAAAAATCGAATCTTATCTAGTTTAAAAGCCACAACTTTTATCATATAAAAACCCAACGTTATACAATTAAAGATCCTAACTTTCCTTATTTAAAAGTCTAATCTTTTTCTTTTTAAAGTCCTAATCTTTTTTCCTTTTAAAGTTCAAATAAAAAAATCAGTTCTAAATCTTTAAAAATTCAGTTTTTATCTCTTTATAAAAATTAACGAATAAATGAAAATAAATAAATAAATAAAAATAAAAAAAACAAAACTTACAGTCACAGGAGGGGGGGTCTCTGCTGCGGCGGAGCCGAAGGGGGGGGCTACTGGTGGTCGGCAGTGGTCGGCAGTGGTTGCAGGGTGGCGGCGGAGCAGGCGAAAGGGGGGGGGGGGTTTGGGTTGCGTCGGCGATGGCTTGAATGGGGGGCGCGATCTCGAATCGGACGCGGAGGGAGGAGGGGGATGTGGTCGGCGTTGGCTTGGAGGGGCACGGTGGCGAGCTCCGCCTTTGGCGGCGGTCGAGGCAACAGGGGGGGGATCGCGATTTCCTCTTTTTTTTTTTCCTGTTCTGTTATGAATCGAACGGGGGGCCAGATAAGTTATAGAGGGAAGGGTTTATTTTTTTATTATTTTATTTTAATTATTTTATTTGCAAATAGTTGACTTTTACATACGACCTCGAAACGAGGTCCACCGCCTGTCGTCCATAGCGTTCTACCCCCATTCCGAGCACAATGGGATATGTATCGTAGGCTGATTCGACTGTTTGAATCCGTTTCTATTAAATTTACATTTAAATCACTTATATTGAATTTTAAACGTACATTTCAAATTACCGGGGTCACATATTAACTGGAAAAATTCCAGAAAAATACTTTCTAGCTTCGTATTGACGATACGGTCCTAACAAAACTAGTTTCGTCGAATTCGGAGACCGTATGAAAAATGGCCATTTTCCAGTCGATTAAAATCAACTGAAACTGGTCAAACACGTTTTCCTTTGCCACGCTCACATATTGATTCGAAAAATTATGAAATTTGGAATCTAGCAATAACTCAACATCACGGACCCGACAAAAGTGGTTTCGTCGAAATCCGAGGTCGTTTGCAAAATGTCCATTTTTAAGGGCCTGAATTCCATAGCGACTATTCAGAATTTTCAACTGGACATACCTTTTGATTCCAGCTACGAACTTTTGATTTTTCGGATTCGTTGGAAAGATATTCACTATTAGATTCCATTATTTTTGGTTTCACTAAAATCCGGATTGTTTTGCACCCGGTACATTCAATTGAAGTTTGAAATCGAATTATCGAACTACCGCGCCATTTTCAAATCTATTTATAATTATATATAATTATTTATATTCTAACGACGACGTATATAATATATACGTTCGAATTATATTCAAAATAAATTTCTCGTCGATATTATTTAAAATAATCTATTTTAAATATTCAAAATTCGCTAAAATTGCCGAAATAAAAATTTTAAACTGGCCCAGATTTTCCGGGTTGTTACAAACCATCGGCTCCATAGTAACCGATATATCTGAGGTGCCTCGCTATCCATCATCTACATAGGTTAAAATATAATAAATATATGGGCTCCATAGCATGACACCACCCATAGATAGAAGGAAACGTCGTGCACTCCTTGGGTCCCTTATCCCGTTTTTGACTCATATCGAGGTGTGAGGCTCGCGAATTAACGCTGTACACAAAGCTATGCTATTTAAAGTTGTTCTTTGATCATCAACCACAAGGCTCTGCTTTTCAACAAAAGCCTTGATCATTTGCATCTCAGCATGCCACATTGACATTCCACGCCATGCGACTGATGTCTATCGATATATAACCTCTAAGCTCGTACCTCTCAGAGAAGTGTGTTAAGCAAGAGAATAAATTCTCCGCCACCAAACAGATGTATATTTAATAGAAATCAATCAACATAGAATAAAATCCAATGTCAGATGCACATCCATTTTCTAGTTCTTTCTGGGTCTAAAAGAAACCGGAGGCACCTTATTCCACATCCCATATGTCCAATACAGGAGAGAGGTCCTTGCATATCCAGTCGATCTCCAAGTACGTCTGGACGATCACCACTTATTACCTTGTCTAGGGTGTACAACCCAATCAAGAAATCAGTAATCATCCAAACGATGTGAATATCTCCGGTCTTCAATCACCGTCTTCATCGTCGTATTAATTATTCTGAATGGGATAAACCTGGTCTTTCCGAATAACTCGCGTATCTTGTAAATAAGTGCTATAAAAACACAACATATGCCTCATTCCAATTCTGAATACTATTTTATTCAAATATTCTTTTCACAAGTTTTAAATAAGGTTAACGTTTTCCAAACTAGTCGGGATTTGCGCACCTTACCGAAGTAATCATTTGTTTTATTTCCCAATCCCAACCTATTCATCCCATGGAGCAAAACTGGTAATACTCCATATCTAACACCATGGTGTTATCGGTAAATTTAATTACCATTTCACGTTCAAATCAAATTAAAGATTTAACTATCGCTCGAAGTAAAACTGGTGGTACCCCATTCTCGATCATTTCCCGAATTTTATAATTTCAATTATCACATTCACATTTGAATCTAATTAAAGATTCATTAAAACTCCACTTAGTTTTAATGTTCCAACAATTATTATTAATGATTATTTAATTTTGGGAAATCAAACATGCTGCATCGACAATCTACACCGTACCACTGATTTCTGTCGATATATAACTTCTAAGCTTGTACGTCTCAGAGAAGGGTGTTAAGCAAGAGAATAAATTCTCCATGACCAAACAGATATATATTTAGCAGAGATCGATAATACAATGTTAGACATTTAATCCTGCCTTTAGCGGGATTAAAGAACCAATGTCATTTAAGACACAGTTCACGATAAACACAAAATCACATTCCACTTATTATGGAATCTTCACGGGAAACAGATCAATATATAATCGATATTAATTTCCCTATCCGACTAATAATAAAAATGGAATAATGACAAAGCCTTTTAAATTCCATATATATATTAACATTCTTCCTCCTCAGAAGCTCACTTCGATTATTACCAAATCGAATTCCATTTAGTTCCAATTTAATATATTAAATTGGAAAATTTTACTTTGGAAAATTTCCATTAAATCTTAATAAAAGATTTATAAATTCTAAATCATCTCTTTACTGTTAATTGGGTTAAAGAACAAGTGTTATTTAAAACACTATTCACGATAAACCCAAAAAAATCCAATTTCATTTCAATTCCAATTAGATATTAATTAATTGGTACATTTCACTAAATCTTAATTAAAAGATTTATTGTTTTCTCAACTGGGTTTAAGAACAGTGTTAGTAAACACACTGTTCATGACAAACCCAAAATCCCATTTGATATTAAATACCGGGCTCTGAATAGAAATTATATCGGCTTATATTCAATATCAAATTCTGAAACCAACAAATATCATATTGGAAATAACGATATATATATCTTCCAAATTTCCATAACAATATCCTTTTAAACACGGAATCCAATATCAAAATACTCCGAAGATTATTTCCATTCCAAATCCATTCTAATTTGTTCATTGGAAACTTCTGGTTATATCAAAACCATTCACAAATCCAATTTATTATATTTTAAAAATGATTGGATTTCAAATCTAGTCAATAACTAGTTCGTTTTGATAAAAATATATTTTTATCTTTATAAACGTGGAATTTTTCATCCCAATTCTTTCCAAATCATTTATTGTGATTTTACACAAATTAGTAATATTTTTAATAATTTTACTAAGGTCCTTTCAGTCGATTTCCATAAACGGTCACCGAACTGCACTTACAACGACCTTTCCCAAATTTGATTTGGACATAATTCCAAATCCAACCATTAGATTTCAAATCTCTTATATTAATTGGATAGCTCTTTCCGATACGAACCCAACGGTTCCAGTTTTAGGAGAATCCGACCGTCGGATCTCTCGCAATGTCAATTCGAATTCAATGGTCGAAATTCACGAACGGTCACGACGCGGCGTGTTCTACTCAGGCCATTAATATATATATATAAAATATAATATATTTCATCGATTTCCATTTAAAACGTATTTTATAAATCGTTTATAAATTCGTTTGAAAACGATTCTAACTTCATTTTCAATTTTAAATAAAAATTGAATATTCCTTATCATTACAATATTTAAATGATAATATTTTCAAAATGTCAGATTCTGAAATCATTTCCTTTTCGATATTCATTATAAAAATGAGTAAAATCGATATAAATATCGTTCATGTTAAAATGGCGCATGATTAACAACACGGCTTCATATATTTTCGTGTCCATCCCAAATCGGACATAAAAATCATATTTTAATCTTTTACTGAATATTATTTTAAAATATTCATTATTTTAAAATATTCATTCTTTTTGAATTGGAATCAGACACGGTCAATTACCATATAATGTTATTTATATGGATTTCATACACACATGTACACAACAATAATGACATATAATCAACCATCATGCAGAGTGCATTACAAAACTGCATAAGCGTTAAATATAAATAATTAACGCTTACAATAGTCTATCAATCTATCGATTGACATACAACTAAATAATTGCAATGAGTATATGTCAAATATCATCCCAATACCCATGTGGGGTTTCAACCATCTAATAATTATTACTATTTGAGCACTTGGGCGATGTGTAAAAATTATCGTCCCAATCGATATCACAAAAATAGGCGAGCATAAACAAGTCCTCTGACTTGTAAATGGATGTGTAAACTTATTTTTAACTATCCAATAAATATATACAGAATTTTATAACTTTTCTTATAAAATTCTATACATCGCCTAAATAATTTTATTCATCGCAGTTATAAACTAAAAATAATATTTTTAGCGAACTTGTATTTATTCCATAACCTAGACCTTTTATATATCTTTTATATATGTTAAAAATAATATTTTTAACTAGCTATTAATTTTTCTAACACATTTTAGAAAATTTCGGTAGCATAACGACGCGATATTAAAAACGGAATAAGGTCTAGCCTTATCCCTTGCCTAATACTGGCTCGCGCCATACACAAACCAATTTTAACCCAATTCAAATCCAAATCAAATCCAAACAAGTAAATCAATCAATATCCAAATTTCCACAATACAATCCAAACAAACAACTATGGTTTGTACAATAAAATAGTGTCCGGGGTTTCTGAGCCCCGTTTGCAACCTAGTATATATTTAATTGTAAATAAATTTGAGTGAGAGGGACTTCTCACCTTCATTTCCACTCCTCCAGTCTTTAATTTAACGGTTTAGATTTGGATATGTTCTAATGCGTAGTGTTCTTCACCTCGATTCCTACGCAATCTGTTTCACACGATTTATATTAAGAATCAACAACGCTATATATGTTTAAAAATCACATTTTTATAATGCTACTACATATATAAAAATCACATTTTTATAACGCTACTACATATATATAAATCACATTTCTATATCGCTACTACATATATAAAAATCACATTTTTATATCGCTATTATATATATAAAAATCATATTTTTATAACGATATTATATTTATATAACACATTTTTATATCGCTATTATATATATATAAAAATCATATTTGTATAACGCTATATATAAAAGTCACATTTTTATATCGCTATTATATATATATATATATATGTATATAAATCATATATTTTTATAATGCTATTATATATATAAAATTCACATTTTTATATAACGCTATTATATATAAAAAAACCATATTTTTATGTTGCTTTTACATATATAAAAATCATATTTTTATATTTGCTATATATAATTAAAAATATTATTTTTATACATGCTATATATAATTAAAAACTGAAAATAAAATTAAATTTGAATTCACTTACATGGAATCGCAGAAACGGGGGTTAATCGACCAAGAGGTGGAGCAAGGGGGCGACGCATCTGACCAGCGGTGGGCGGCTAAGTTAGGGTTCAGGTATACGGGTTGGGCTTGAATAGAGGGAGGAGGAGCAGGGGGAGGCCGCTGGCGACTAGAGGGTGGCGCCGGCTCCATCGGCGGCGGCGTGGGCCTGGAGGCGCAGGGGGTAGGGGAGCAACGTGCTGGAGCTTTTTTTCTTTTCTTTTTCTTTTTTTCGATTTGAATGATTAAGAGGAGAGAGAAGAGGGAGTTGACTTATATAATAAAATATATGTATATATTAATTTATTTTATTTCCAAAAAGTTAGTTTTAAATTCGAACTCCGAATCGAGCCCAACAACTGTCGCCCTTAACTAAATACCCCCATTTCGGACACAATGGGATATGTTTGGTAAGCCAATTCGACTATTTCGATCAGTTTTCATCAAAATAAAAATAAAAATTAATATAACGTTCAAAGTTTATTTCAACGTACATTTTAATTTACCAAGGCCACATACAGACTCCAAAAATCACAGAAAAATAAATATAGCTATGTTTTGATGATAGGGTCCTAATAAAACTAATTTCATCGAATTTGGAGACTATTTGAAAAATGACCAATTTCCAGTCGATTAAATTCAAACTAAAATTACTAAACACGTTTAAATTCACCACACTCACATATTAATTCCAAAAATTACGAAAATTGGAATCTAGTAATAATTTGACATTCCGAATCCCACAAAAGTGGTTTCATCGAAAATGGTGGTCGTTTGCAAAACGACTATCTTTAAGGGCTATATATTATATTAAATTCCATAGTGACTATTTCAAATTTTAAACTGAACATAACTTTCAGTTCTCGTTATGAAATCTGGATTTTTCACATTCGTTAGAAAGATATAATTAAACAGATTCAAATATTTCTGATTTTACTGAAATCCGATTTAATTTGAATTATGTACATTCAATTGAAATTTAAAATCGAATTTTCAAACTACCGCGCCATTTCAGGCTCGTTTTATAATTAAAATAAATTTATACGTTCTAACTTCAATTAAAATAAACTTTTAGTCGTTATTATTCAATATAAATCATTTTAAATATTCAAATCCATTAAAATTGCTAAAATAAAAATTTTAAATTGGTTCTGAAAATATGGTGCAAGATGCAGCACGATCAGTGTTTCCTACCATTGATCCAGGCGACGGTGAAAACGGAAATGTTGAAGAACCAATGACAGAAGCTTAAAAAAATTATGATTTACTAAATTCTGCTAAAAGGCCGTTGTCGGAAGGGTGTACAAACGGAAATTGAATTATCTGTAACCGCCATATTCATCACTATGAAATCAAAATTCAATTTTACAAAACTGCATTTACAACAGTTGAACAAACTGCAAGACGACACATGCCGCCCATTAATTTGATGTGCGATAGTCATTATAAAGTGAAAAAACTTATATCTGCTTTTGGACTACCGTATCAGAAGATAAAAATATGTAAAAGGTTGCATGTTGTATTGGAAAGAAGACACTCACCTTAGAAAATTCAAATTTTGCAATGAAGATAGATATAAACCTAGAAAAAAGAAAGGAAAAGAAGTTCCATATAAAAGAATGCATTATCTACCCATAACTCCAAAACTTCAACGGCTATATGCATCTTCTGCTACAACATGTCATATACAATGGCATAACGTGAGAATACCAGAAGAAGGAACGTTGATACATTCATCTAATGGTGAAGCATGTAAACACTTTGATAGGACTTATCCTGAATTTGTTGCAGAGAGCCATAATGTTAGGCTCGGTTTATGTATGAATGGATTTTTGCTATTTTCCCAGTTTGGTAGTAAATATTCATCATGGCCTATCATTGTTACTCCTTATAACTTGCCTCCATGGATATGTATGAAAAATCCATATATGTTTCTAACGATTGTTGTCCCCAGTCCCGATGATCTGACACAAGGAATTGATGTTTAACTACAACCGCTGATTGAAGAGTTGAAAACACTATGGCATGAAGGAGTCGAAACATATGACATTTTGAGATAAAGAAATTTTCATATGTGTGCTTCTTTATTATGGACTATTAGAGATTTTCCCGCATATGACATGCTTTCAGGCTGGAGCACATCTAGATGTCTAGCTTGTCCTCGTTGTATGGATGAGACATGAGAATTTTCATTAAAGTATGGAAAAAAAATCTTGGTTTGACTATCATCGGTGCTTTCTGCATTTTAATCATAAATTTAGAATGGATAAAAAGAACTTTAAAGCTAACAGAGTAGAGACTATGCTACTACCTAAAGTTTTGGACAAGCGAAGAGATATATGAAATCGTAAAAGACTATCCATAGATACATGAAACTGGTGATCAAGTTGAAATTTTAGGTCAATCGAACATTCATAATTGGTGCAAGCAAAGTATATATTTGGTGTTACCTTACTAGAAAAATCTACTACTTCGGCATAATATTGACGTCATGCACAATGAAAAAAACACTTTTGATAACGATTTTAATATAGTTTTGAATGTAAAGGGGAAAACCAAGGATAATGCAACTTCGAGAAGTGATATATTACACTTCTGTAAACGGCCAGAACTTCACTTATACGACGATAATAAAAAAAGATGATAATAAAAAAACTAAAGCATGCTATGAACTAGACAATAGACAAGTAAAACTCGTGCTAAAGTGGGTGGAAGGAATAAGATGTCCTAATGGAATTTCTTCTAACCTCCGTTGATGTGTGGACTTTAAAAGCAGTAAATTGAGTGGGATGAAAAGCCATGATTGCCATATCATGATGAAAATTTTTTTACCTGTGATTTTCAAGGAACTGCCTACAAAAATATCGAGTGTTATTACAGAATTAAGTATATTTTATAAACAACTTTGTTCAATGACGTTAAAGGTAGATCGTTTATGTCAACTTGAAGTAGAAATCCCTGTACTTCTCTACAAACTCAAGAAAATATTTCCACCTGATTTTTTTAAAAGTAATGGAGCATTAACTATTCATCTTCCATTCGAAGCACTCCTTTGAGTTCCTGTGCAATATGGATGTATCTATTTGAGAGATACTTTCGTATATACTCAATAATCTTTGTGGATTACAATTTAGATTTTTGTACCAACATATAAATTTAATTAATCATAATATATATGCTTGAATCATTTGAAGAAAAAAATTAGGCAAAAAGCACAAGTAGAAGTTTCGACTTGCAAATCGTACCTTGAAGAAGAAGCTTCATTTTTTTTCTCCCATTACTTTAGTTAAGATGTGAACTTAACTTTTTTAAGTGTTCCTCGTAATGATCAAGTAGCCCTGAACATGAGTTTTTCTTAAACAATGTTATCTATTTTTAGACAACACGGAAGACCTGCTAGAAAATGTGTGAAAATATGGTTAAGTGATAAAGACTACCATGTGGCACACACATATGTTCTTTTAAATTGTGTGGAAGTTGCACCATTTGTCAGGTAATACTAAGTTCATGTATAATTCAATTATATATATATTTATTTATATTAATAAAAAAGGAACATAACACATATTTGCAGCATATACGAATCACAACATCCATCTGGTGATCTCAGTAAAGAATTTGTTGGATGGTTTTCAGACTATGTTCATGATCCCAAAAAATGTGTTATTAACGAAGGATTACGACATTTTACTATCGAACGAAAAAGAAATGTTAAATTTTATCCAATATAGTTTGTCAATGGATTTAAACTCAACACCAATGATTACGAAGTTGAAAAATTAACATATAACAGCCGTGTATTTGTCAAAGGTAGTGATGATCCAGAGGAGTGTATAAAAGATTTTTACGGCATCTTAACGCAATTTTAGAGTTGACATATTATGTACAACCCATTGAGAAAAAAATTCTATTCAAATGCAACTAGTTTAACAATGTTTCTGGTTCCGAAATTAATGTGCATAAAGATTATAAGCTAATTGAAATAAGGCATATGTCACATTACTACAAGTATGATCCTTTCGTGTTAGCTAAGCAATCATTACAAGTCTATTTTGCTCCGTATCCGTCCTTAAAAAAAGATAAAGCAAATTAGTAGGCTGTTTTTAAAACAAAGGCAATATTTACATTTGATGGAAATAATATTCCAGACGAAGCAGCGGATCAAGCGGAGCTTGAGCCAAATACTGAAATAATGATAACTGATGACATTGATGTAGGGTCGTTAAATGATGAAGCGAATGTATTAGTTGATGTATTTGTAAGTACTGAAGAAAATGATATAGAGTATGAGTCCGAGTCTAGATCGGAAGATGATGAAGACTAATGTTATGTACTATTATGAGCTATGTACTATATATGTTATGTACTATTCTGAGCTATGTAGTAATAATGACGATGATTGTTCTTAACTATGAATTTACTTACGTTCTTTACTATTCTGATTTATGTAATGATAATGATTACTATATATGTTATGCATTATGAAGACTTATGCATTGTTCTTTTCATGTACGATTTATGTAATGATAATGATGATTGATGCTAATAATTCAATTTATTTTGTATGCATTATATGATCATGACAAATATGTCTAATCGAAGACAATCAAGTACGTCTCAGTTGACTCCTTCACCATCTCCTGCAGCAGGAGCAGGTCCGAGCAGCACGGAGCCAGATCTGCGCCAAGTTGCAGAGATTGTTCCGAAGAGTGCGGGGGTAAATATCAATTTTATTTCAGTTTACATTATCTAAAATATATGAAATATCTATGTCAACATGTACATAGGGACTTTGAGGTTGAATGTAATAACACGGAAATCCGAACCAATTTAAAATTTTTATTCTGGCAATTTTGATGAATTTTGAATATTTAAAATGATTTATTTTAAATAATGACGACGAGAAATTTATTTTGAATAGAATTAGAATGTATATATTTATTTGAATCGACATTAGAATATAAATAATTATTTTTAATTATAAAAGGAATTGAAAATGGCGCGGTAGTTTGAAAATTCGATTTCAAATGAACGCACAGGATTCAAAATAAACCGGATTTTAGCGAAACCAAAAATATTTGAATCTGTTTGAGAATATCTTTCCAATGAATTCGAAAAATTGAAATTTCATAGCAGGAATAAAAAGTTATGCCCAGTTTAAAATTCAGAATAGTCGCGGAATTTTGGCCCTTAAAAATGGAAATTTTGCAAACGACCTTCGTTTTCGACGAAACCACTTTTGTTGGATCCAGTATGTCTAGTTATTGCTAGATTACAAAATTCATAATTTTCTAAATCAATATGTGAGCGTGGCAAAGGAAAACGCGTTTTGACAGTTTCAGGCAATTTCGATCGACCAGAAAATGACCATTTTTCAAACGGTCTCAGAATTTGACGAAATTAGTTTTTCTAGGACCGTATCGTCAATGCGAAACTTGAAATAATTTTTCAAGAATTTTTAGAGTCAGTATGTGGCCCCGGTAAATTAAAATGTGTGTTCAAATCAAATATACATTGATTTACATTTAATTTTGATGAAAACTGATCGTAACAGCCGAATTGTGTTATGAAACATATCCCATTGTGTCCGGGATGAGGGTAATTAGCTAGGGGCGATAGTCGTTGGGTTTGATTTCGAGTTTGTATGCAAAAACATATATTTTCGAATTAAAATAATAATAAAATATAATAAAATTATCTATAAAAACTCTAAACCCTAAGTCAGAACTGCGTTGGTCAAACATATCCTCCCAGTCGCCATCAATCCGTTCAACGATTAGGAAGCTCCAAACCTTATCGCTTCTGTTCTCCAAATCCACTCAGTAGAAATCGAAACTCCATGAAGCATTATTGTTGAGCATAGTGAGGTCTGCTGTAACAACCCGTAAAATCTGGGCCAGTTTAAAATTTTTATTTTGGCAATTTTTGCGAATTTTGATTATTTAAAATGAATTATTTTAAATAAAAACGACGAGAAATTTATTTTGAATATAATTCGAACGTATATATTATACGCGTCGTCGTTAGAATATAAATATTTATATATAATTATAAATAGAATTGAAAATGGCGCGGTAGTTCGATAATTCGATTTCAAACTTCAATTTAATGTACCGGGTGCAAAACAATCCGGATGTTAGTGAAACCAAAAATAATGGAATCTAATAGTGAATATCTTTCCAACGAATCCGAAAAATCAAGATTTCATATCGGGAATCAAAAGATATGTCCAGTTGAAAATTCTGAATAGTCGCTATGGAATTCAGGCCCTTAAAAATGGACATTTTGCAAACGACCTCGGATTCCGACGAAACCAGTTTTGTTGGGTCCGCAGAGTCAAGTTATTGCTAGATTCCAAATTTCATAATTTTCCGAATCAGTATGTGAGCGTGGCAAAGGAAAACGCGTTTGACCAGTTTCAGTTGATTTTAATCGACTGGAAATTGACCATTTTTCTAACGGTCTCAGAATTCGACGAAACTAGTTTTGTTAGGACCGTATCGTCAATACGAAGCTAGAAAATATTTTTCTGCAATTCATAGAGTTAGTATGTGACCCCGGTAATTGGAAATGTACGTTTAAAATTCAATATAGCGATTTAAATGTAAATTTAAAGGAAACTGATTGTAACAATCGAATCAGCTCGCGATACATATCCCATTGTGTTCGGAATGGGGGTAATACGCTATGGACGACAGGCGGTGGGCCTCGTTTCGAGGTCATATGTAAAAATCAACTTTTAAGGAATAAAATAATTAAATAATAAAAAAAAAAAAAAAAAAAAACAACCTTTCCCCTTATCTCTGGCCCCCCCCCCTTCTTCGAAATCATTTCAGACTTAAAAAAAAAAAAAAAAAAAAAAAAAGGAACGACAAAGGGGCGACGGGGGATTAACCGCCGCCGCCACCATATCGGCCCCCCCGATGGATCGCCAACCGCGATGGCCGCTCCTCCCTCCACGACCGATTGGAGATCGCAACCCCCTCTCCCAGCAAGCCCTCGCCGACGCAACCCCCAATTCTCCTGAACGCCACCGCAAATCGAAACCCCCCCTGCCGCTGTCGCGACATCTTCTTCTTCCTCCACTTCCTGTTGCTCCGCCCAATCAAACCGCGCCCCTCTTCCCTACTCGGATCCTCCTCCCGCGAGAACCTCGAGCCAGCGTGGATCCAAACCGCACCCCCCCCAGGCGACAGCCCCCTTCTTCGCAGAAAAAAAAAAGTAAGTTATTCTATTTTACTTTTTTTTTTATTTGTTATTTTTAATCTGAAATTTTTGATTTTAAAAAGTGATTTAATAAGAATTTAAAAACTGATTTGTTTAAGATTTAAAAACTGTTTTTTTTTAGAATGTAAAAACAGAATTTTTTTTGAAAAGAATTTTAAAAAAAAACTGATTTTTAAAGAAAATAGAAAAAGGTTTTAATCTTTTAAAAGAAAAAGATTTGAACTTGCTAAAATAAAGATCATATCTTTAAAATAGGAAAGACGGGATTTTTATTGAGTAGAAGAAGTAAAAATATGATTTTTATATTTTTAAAGTATTAAAAATATAATCTTTACTATATAGAAATATTAAAAATATGATTTTTATATTTTTAAAGTATTAAAAATATAATCTTTATGGTATAGAGAATATAAAAATATCATCTTTGTTTATGTAGCAAAATAAAAATCTGATTTTTATTTTCTATACGTCGAAATAAAATGCTGATTTTTATAAAGATGAAATCTTTATAGTTGAAAAGGCGAGATCTTTATATATAGAATAACGATGTAAAAATAGAATTTTTATATATTGAACTTTGAACTATAAATAGAATTTTTATATATTGAACTTTGAACTATAAATTCGATTTTTATATATTGAACTTTGAACTATAAATAGAATTTTTATATATTGAACTTTGAACTATAAATTCGATTTTTATATATTGAACTTTGAAATAAAAATTCGATTTTTATATATTGAATAGCGAACTAAAAATTCGATTTTTATATATTGAATAGCGAACTAAAAATTCGATTTTTATATATTGAATAGCGAACTAAAAATTCGATTTTTTTTATATATTGAATAGCGAACTAAAAATTCGATTTTTATATATTGAATAGCGAACTAAAAATTCGATTTTTATATATTGAATAGCGAACTAAAAATTCGATTTTTTACATATGTAAAGAATATAAAAATGTGATTTTTATATTTATAGTGACTACGGGCAATGAAGAGGACGAGGATGCGATAGCAATGAAGATTTCTATCAATGAAGTGCCGTGGGGCTAGGATTATATAGGTGAGAATTTCTCACCTTTCAATTTAATTTTTCTAGTTATATATATATACTAGGATGCAGACGGTGCTTAGTAGCACCCGACACAATCGTCCACAGACCATGGACTTGTTTGTTTGATTGTTTGGTGATTGATTGCGATATTGGTTTGAATGTGGTTTGTGGTGTGAAAAATCGAATCGATAAATTGGTTAGGATTAGACGTGCGCCGTTATAAGGCGAAGGAGTAAGGCTAGGTTAGACCCTTACTCCAAATTTTGTGGTTTGCATAACGAAAGTGAATTTGATTGATATGTGAATGGCGTGGGCCTTCACTAGACCGGGGACAAGGCTAGGCCTTATCCCGTTTTTAGTATCGTGCCGTTATGCCGCCGAAATTTTCTAAAATATGTTAGAAAAATAAAAATATCATTTTATTGAATAAATGAATTGAATAGAAATTCATAGGTTGAAATAAAATGTTTTATCGTTAAAAATATAATTTTTAACGTGAATATGAAAATAGTGAAGTGAATAAATAAATATTCATTTACAAACCAGACGGTTTGTTTATGAACACTTATTTGAATGACATTGATTGGGACGATAAATTTTACACATCGCCCAACTGCACAACTAGAATCTGTGTTTGATTGTTTGAAACCCCACACGGGTGTTGGGATGAAATATGAAGTTCACTCATCCTGATTGATTAAATATGTCGATCGATTGATTGACAGGCTGTTATAAGCGTTAGATATCTTTATTTGATGCTTATACAGTGTAGTGCACTTTGGTTGATGGTTGATTATTTTTCAATGCTATTATACATGTGTTGTATGAAAATCCATATAATTAACTTTATATGGTAATTGTTTGGGCCTCATTCCAGTTTTAAAATAGAAATATTTGAAATAGAAATATTCGAAATGGAATATTTGAAAATATCAATATATGAAGCCGTGTTGATTAGATTGACGCCATTTTGACGTGAACGATATTTATATCGATTTTATTCATTTTAAAATGAATATTGAAAAGTGATTTCGAAATCGAATATTTCGAAATGAATTGAATTGAAAACGAATTCGAAAAGAATTGAATTGAAAACGAATTCAAAATGAATTGAAAACGATTTCGAAATGAATTGAATTGAAAACGATTTCGAAATGAATTGAATTGAAAACGATTTCGAAAAGAATTGAATTGAAAACGAATTCGAAAAGAATTGAATTGAAAACGAATTCAAAATGAATTGAAAACGATTTCGAAATGAATTGAATTGAAAACGATTTCGAAATGAATTGAATTGAAAACGATTTCGAAATGAATTGAATTGAAAACGATTTCGAAAAGAACTGAATTGAAAACGAATTGAAATAGATTCAAATTGAATTGAAATTTGAATTGAATAGAAATGAATTTTGAAACGAATTTAAAACTATTTATATAATTCGTTTTAAATAGAAATCGACGAAGTATATATTATATATATTATATATATAATATAATGGCCTGAATAGAACGCGCCGCGCCGCGGCAGTTCGTGAATTTCGACCATTTATTTCAAACGGACATTGCGGGAGATCCGACCGTCGGATTCTCCTAAAACCGGAACCGTTGGGTTCGTATCGAAAAGAGCTTTCTAATGAATATTAGAAATTTGAAATCTAACGGTTGGATTTGGAGATACGTCCAAATCAAATTCGAAAAAGGTCGCTGTAAGTGCAGTTCGATGGCCGTTGTTGGAAATCGACTGTACGGGCCTTGATAAAATTATTAAAAATAGTAATAATTTGTGTAAAATCATAAGAAATGATTTGTGAAAGTTTGGGATGAAAAACTCCATATTTGAAAAGATAAAAATAGATTTTTATCGAAATGAACTAGTTTTGAACTAGAATTATAATTCTATTTATTTTTAAATAAATAAATTGAATTTGAAAAGGGTTTTGAAAATAACCAAAATTTCCAATGATTGCATTGGAGTGGATTTGAATCGAAATTGTCTTCGGAATATTTCGATGTTGGAATTCGTGATTATACAGGTGTGGTTATGGAAATTTGAAAGATATATATTTATATCGTTATTTCCAATACGACATTTGTTAGTCGTAGAATTCGATATTGAATATAAGCCGATATATTTTCTATTCAGAGCCTTGTATTGAATATCGAATGTGATTTGGGTTTGTCGTGAATGGTGTCTTCACTAACACTGTTCTTGAACCCAGTTGAGAAAAGATTAAATCTTTTTATTTAGATTTAATGAAGTGTACCAATTAAATAACATTTAATTGGAATTGAATCGATATAGATTTTTGGGTTTATCGTGAACAGTGTTTTAAATAACACTTGTTCTTTAACCCGATAATTAATGAATGTGATTTGGGTTTGTCGTGAATGGTGTCTTCACTAACACTGTTCTTGAACCCAGTTGAGAAATGATTAAATCTTTTTATTTAGATTTAATGAAGTGTACCAATTAAATAATATTTAATTGGAATTGAATTGATATTGATTTTTGGGTTTATCGTGAACAGTGTTTTAAATAACACTTGTTCTTTAACCCGATAATTAATGAATGTGATTTGGGTTCGTCGTGAATGGTGTCTTCACTAACACTGTTCTTGAACCCAGTTGAGAAAAGATTAAATCTTTTTATTTAGATTTAATGAAGTGTACCAATTAAATGATATTTAATTGGAATTGAATGGATATTGATTTTTGGGTTTATCGTGAACAGTGTTTTAAATAACACTTGTTCTTTAACCCGATAATTAATGGGATGTGACTTTGGGTTTATCGTGAACCGTGTTTTAAATGACACTGATTCTTTAACCCAGTCACAGATTAAAACTAAGTGGAGTTTTAATGAATCTTTAATTAGATTGAAAAGATCGAGAATGGAGTATCACCAGTTTTGCTCCAGGCGATAGTTAAATCTTTAATTAGATTTGAACGTGAAATTTAGAAACTAACTGTCGGTTAGCTAAGTAGAATGGTTTTCTGGATATTGATCTGATGTTGGTTTCGGCCTTCGGGGTTAATATTTGGGGAATTATTCTCTTGATTAATTTACGGTTAGTGACTAATGAATTGGAATGAGGCGTATGTTGTGTTTGTGTAACACTTATTTAAAATATACGCGAGTTATTCGGAAAGACCGGGTTCATCCCATTCTGAATAACTGATACGACGATAAGTCGAAGATGAAGACGATGGTCGAAGACCGGAGGTTTTCACGTCGTTTGGGTAATTACTGATGATCTTGATTGGGCTGTACACCCAAGAAGATGGAAACAGTTAGTGATCGTCCAGACGTACTTGGAGATCGATGGATATGCGAGGTACTAGGTGCCTCCGGTTTCGTTCAGGCCCAGAACGGACTTGTAAATGGACTGTGTGTCTGACATTGGATTTCATTCTGTGTGACTGATATCGGTTGCATAGGATGGTTTGCCTGTGTGGCATGCTAAGATGCAAATGATCAAGGCTTCTGTTGAAAAGCAAAGTCTTGTGGTGATGATCAAAGCACGGCCTTTGTGGCGTAGCTTTGTGTAACGTTTACCTCGCGTGTTTCACACCCGGTATGAACCAAAAACGGGAGACGGACCTCAGGGAGGGCCTGCGTTTCCTCCTAGCTAGAAGTGGCGTCAGTGGTTTTACACGCCCTGACGAGTTTGACTTATGTGGTTGTTGCTGTTGCGAGGCGCCTCGGTTAGATCGGACGATCCGGGTCCGATGGAGTCATTCGTTGGCTCGCTTACGCCCCAAAGGGCGGCGAAACGTAGTGCTCAGGTATAATAATCCACGTCGGTGGACCGGCCCTGTCGCTCCAAGGCTTGCCTGCGCGCTTGCCTGAGACTCGGGCTAGGCAGTCTCGAATCGGTTGAGGACTATCTTTTGCCTCGGTTCATAGATGGAAATCCAATTTCCAAATACGACATTTGCGGTTTTGATTGTAAACTTATATATGGCGACATAGTGATATGGGCCGTTCATGCCGCCTATGATTGATACTTATGATTTGAAGTGTTTTATACACTATGCACTTATAATAGTATCAAATGATTTGTTTTAAAACGTATCAAGCATTCTTTGGCTGTTATAAGGGAAAACCCTATCCTCGACTGCGTTGCATTGTGTGATGGGACCTGGGTCTTATAACAGCTTCATTTTTCTTTATTTAGCATTGCGCTGTTTGTTTTATGCACTGGTATTCTTGGGAGGAAACCCGTTCCGTGTTATACGGCGTGGTCCCTTGATTTACCTAGCTTTGAAAATAAAGATTAATAACTGTTTTAGTTCTCACACCAGTCACATGACTGACCTGGAGTTTATTGTTTTAACCTAAACTCTGGGTGCCCCTATTTTTGACACGGGCAGCTAGTAGTTTTGGTTTTGCAGATTTATATTCACAGGATCCTGGTTTACAGCCGGAACGATATCCGGAAAGCTTTGTATCCGTATATCTCTTCTAGTTGTGTATTGTATTATTTTCCGCTGCTATGTATTTAAATGTAATTTAAATCTCTGATATTTCTGTGTAATATTCATTTATACTCTGTATATTCTTGTAATCTGATGCATTGTTGTTATATACAATGAAATGTTCTTTTATATGCGTTCTGTTGTGGCTTGTTCTCGAACTATCCGACGCTTTCCTTTACGGGGAAGTTGCGGGTCTTTACACGTGGTATCAGAGCTTTGGTTTACAAAGCTCAGAGAACAAGACACATTAGAACCCTACGAAAGAATTCATCAGATATTGGATTAGTAATATCCAATTAGAATTACTCGTTAGAGATAGGATCAGTAGTATCCTAGAACGAGTGTGAAGAGTATATTTTTCAAATGAAAACAATTTTGATTTTGAAAATTTAAATCAACTATTCGTATTTGATTATTTATTAGTATTGATTTGGACAGTCCAGTATATAAAGATTTTTGCATATGCGCCTTGCAAACGTATATTCGAAGTTTTAATATACTGGATAGATATAGAACCGCACTCTAGTCATCCGGGGATGATCCTGATGATGGTGCATCATCATCAGCATTTATATTCGAGTGTCGAAGGTGTGATATCTATATATTTCCTATTGACTGGTGTGAGAACCAAAATTAGATAGGGCCTATTGTTGTGATTTGGCATCAAAAATCTGATTTTTGACTATGTATCAAAATTATGGATTTGAAACTCTAATTCACTAATTGATTGATGTTTGTGTTGTTTGTTTATTTGTTTGCTAACTTTTAGCCATTTATGCCTAATTGAACCTAATATTGAACTATATTGAAAATTGGTCGCATTTGCTTGCATATACATATATATCTTTGAACAGGTCATAGCAAGGAGGCTAGAGCAGAGAATAAAATTTGTTTGCCCGACAAATAGGTACATGTTTACTACATAATTTCCTGTTTTGTTTGGGTGATGATGATTTTGTGAGCCTATTGGCTAGCCGCTTGGCTTTTTCTTTTTCTTTTTGAGATCTGAAGGACCGGGGAAGCTATTTGAAATTCCCCGATGCTCCCGGTGCAGGGGAGGTTATGGCGAAATTTTTCAAAAATTTAGGGTGTTAGCCAAATTTTTGAAATTTTGAAAATTCTCAGAAACTAAAGAGTTGGAGAATGGAAGCCAGATCGAACGTAGAGTTGAATAATCAAACCACTTTCGACTTTGTTCCTTTTCGGGGACGAAAAGTTTTAAGTGGGGGAGATTGTAACAACCCGTAAAATCTGGGCCAGTTTAAAATTTTTATTTTGGCAATTTTTGCGAATTTTGATTATTTAAAATGAATTATTTTAAATAAAAACGACGAGAAATTTATTTTGAATATAATTCGAACGTATATATTATACGCGTCGTCGTTAGAATATAAATATTTATATATAATTATAAATAGAATTGAAAATGGCGCGGTAGTTCGATAATTCGATTTCAAACTTCAATTTAATGTACCGGGTGCAAAACAATCCGGATGTTAGTGAAACCAAAAATAATGGAATCTAATAGTGAATATCTTTCCAACGAATCCGAAAAATCAAGATTTCATATCGGGAATCAAAAGATATGTCCAGTTGAAAATTCTGAATAGTCGCTATGGAATTCAGGCCCTTAAAAATGGACATTTTGCAAACGACCTCGGATTCCGACGAAACCAGTTTTGTTGGGTCCGCAGAGTCAAGTTATTGCTAGATTCCAAATTTCATAATTTTCCGAATCAGTATGTGAGCGTGGCAAAGGAAAACGCGTTTGACCAGTTTCAGTTGATTTTAATCGACTGGAAATTGACCATTTTTCTAACGGTCTCAGAATTCGACGAAACTAGTTTTGTTAGGACCGTATCGTCAATACGAAGCTAGAAAATATTTTTCTGCAATTCATAGAGTTAGTATGTGACCCCGGTAATTGGAAATGTACGTTTAAAATTCAATATAGCGATTTAAATGTAAATTTAAAGGAAACTGATTGTAACAATCGAATCAGCTCGCGATACATATCCCATTGTGTTCGGAATGGGGGTAATACGCTATGGACGACAGGCGGTGGGCCTCGTTTCGAGGTCATATGTAAAAATCAACTTTTAAGGAATAAAATAATTAAATAATAAAATAAAAAAAAAAAAAAAAACAACCTTTCCCCTTATCTCTGGCCCCCCCCCTTCTTCGAAATCATTTCAGACTTAAAAAAAAAAAAAAAAAAAAAAAGGAACGACAAAGGGGCGACGGGGGATTAACCGCCGCCGCCACCATATCGGCCCCCCCGATGGATCGCCAACCGCGATGGCCGCTCCTCCCTCCACGACCGATTGGAGATCGCAACCCCCTCTCCCAGCAAGCCCTCGCCGACGCAACCCCCAATTCTCCTGAACGCCACCGCAAATCGAAACCCCCCCTGCCGCTGTCGCGACATCTTCTTCTTCCTCCACTTCCTGTTGCTCCGCCCAATCAAACCGCGCCCCTCTTCCCTACTCGGATCCTCCTCCCGCGAGAACCTCGAGCCAGCGTGGATCCAAACCGCACCCCCCCCAGGCGACAGCCCCCTTCTTCGCAGAAAAAAAAAAGTAAGTTATTCTATTTTACTTTTTTTTTTATTTGTTATTTTTAATCTGAAATTTTTGATTTTAAAAAGTGATTTAATAAGAATTTAAAAACTGATTTGTTTAAGATTTAAAAACTGTTTTTTTTTAGAATGTAAAAACAGAATTTTTTTTGAAAAGAATTTTAAAAAAAAACTGATTTTTAAAGAAAATAGAAAAAGGTTTTAATCTTTTAAAAGAAAAAGATTTGAACTTGCTAAAATAAAGATCATATCTTTAAAATAGGAAAGACGGGATTTTTATTGAGTAGAAGAAGTAAAAATATGATTTTTATATTTTTAAAGTATTAAAAATATAATCTTTACTATATAGAAATATTAAAAATATGATTTTTATATTTTTAAAGTATTAAAAATATAATCTTTATGGTATAGAGAATATAAAAATATCATCTTTGTTTATGTAGCAAAATAAAAATCTGATTTTTATTTTCTATACGTCGAAATAAAATGCTGATTTTTATAAAGATGAAATCTTTATAGTTGAAAAGGCGAGATCTTTATATATAGAATAACGATGTAAAAATAGAATTTTTATATATTGAACTTTGAACTATAAATAGAATTTTTATATATTGAACTTTGAACTATAAATTCGATTTTTATATATTGAACTTTGAACTATAAATAGAATTTTTATATATTGAACTTTGAACTATAAATTCGATTTTTATATATTGAACTTTGAAATAAAAATTCGATTTTTATATATTGAATAGCGAACTAAAAATTCGATTTTTATATATTGAATAGCGAACTAAAAATTCGATTTTTATATATTGAATAGCGAACTAAAAATTCGATTTTTTTTATATATTGAATAGCGAACTAAAAATTCGATTTTTATATATTGAATAGCGAACTAAAAATTCGATTTTTATATATTGAATAGCGAACTAAAAATTCGATTTTTTACATATGTAAAGAATATAAAAATGTATTTTTATATTTATAGTGACTACGGGCAATGAAGAGGACGAGGATGCGATAGCAATGAAGATTTCTATCAATGAAGTGCCGTGGGGCTAGGATTATATAGGTGAGAATTTCTCACCTTTCAATTTAATTTTTCTAGTTATATATATATACTAGGATGCAGACGGTGCTTAGTAGCACCCGACACAATCGTCCACAGACCATGGACTTGTTTGTTTGATTGTTTGGTGATTGATTGCGATATTGGTTTGAATGTGGTTTGTGGTGTGAAAAATCGAATCGATAAATTGGTTAGGATTAGACGTGCGCCGTTATAAGGCGAAGGAGTAAGGCTAGGTTAGACCCTTACTCCAAATTTTGTGGTTTGCATAACGAAAGTGAATTTGATTGATATGTGAATGGCGTGGGCCTTCACTAGACCGGGGACAAGGCTAGGCCTTATCCCGTTTTTAGTATCGTGCCGTTATGCCGCCGAAATTTTCTAAAATATGTTAGAAAAATAAAAATATCATTTTATTGAATAAATGAATTGAATAGAAATTCATAGGTTGAAATAAAATGTTTTATCGTTAAAAATATAATTTTTAACGTGAATATGAAAATAGTGAAGTGAATAAATAAATATTCATTTACAAACCAGACGGTTTGTTTATGAACACTTATTTGAATGACATTGATTGGGACGATAAATTTTACACATCGCCCAACTGCACAACTAGAATCTGTGTTTGATTGTTTGAAACCCCACACGGGTGTTGGGATGAAATATGAAGTTCACTCATCCTGATTGATTAAATATGTCGATCGATTGATTGACAGGCTGTTATAAGCGTTAGATATCTTTATTTGATGCTTATACAGTGTAGTGCACTTTGGTTGATGGTTGATTATTTTTCAATGCTATTATACATGTGTTGTATGAAAATCCATATAATTAACTTTATATGGTAATTGTTTGGGCCTCATTCCAGTTTTAAAATAGAAATATTTGAAATAGAAATATTCGAAATGGAATATTTGAAAATATCAATATATGAAGCCGTGTTGATTAGATTGACGCCATTTTGACGTGAACGATATTTATATCGATTTTATTCATTTTAAAATGAATATTGAAAAGTGATTTCGAAATCGAATATTTCGAAATGAATTGAATTGAAAACGAATTCGAAAAGAATTGAATTGAAAACGAATTCAAAATGAATTGAAAACGATTTCGAAATGAATTGAATTGAAAACGATTTCGAAATGAATTGAATTGAAAACGATTTCGAAAAGAATTGAATTGAAAACGAATTCGAAAAGAATTGAATTGAAAACGAATTCAAAATGAATTGAAAACGATTTCGAAATGAATTGAATTGAAAACGATTTCGAAATGAATTGAATTGAAAACGATTTCGAAATGAATTGAATTGAAAACGATTTCGAAAAGAACTGAATTGAAAACGAATTGAAATAGATTCAAATTGAATTGAAATTTGAATTGAATAGAAATGAATTTTGAAACGAATTTAAAACTATTTATATAATTCGTTTTAAATAGAAATCGACGAAGTATATATTATATATATTATATATATAATATAATGGCCTGAATAGAACGCGCCGCGCCGCGGCAGTTCGTGAATTTCGACCATTTATTTCAAACGGACATTGCGGGAGATCCGACCGTCGGATTCTCCTAAAACCGGAACCGTTGGGTTCGTATCGAAAAGAGCTTTCTAATGAATATTAGAAATTTGAAATCTAACGGTTGGATTTGGAGATACGTCCAAATCAAATTCGAAAAAGGTCGCTGTAAGTGCAGTTCGATGGCCGTTGTTGGAAATCGACTGTACGGGCCTTGATAAAATTATTAAAAATAGTAATAATTTGTGTAAAATCATAAGAAATGATTTGTGAAAGTTTGGGATGAAAAACTCCATATTTGAAAAGATAAAAATAGATTTTTATCGAAATGAACTAGTTTTGAACTAGAATTATAATTCTATTTATTTTTAAATAAATAAATTGAATTTGAAAAGGGTTTTGAAAATAACCAAAATTTCCAATGATTGCATTGGAGTGGATTTGAATCGAAATTGTCTTCGGAATATTTCGATGTTGGAATTCGTGATTATACAGGTGTGGTTATGGAAATTTGAAAGATATATATTTATATCGTTATTTCCAATACGACATTTGTTAGTCGTAGAATTCGATATTGAATATAAGCCGATATATTTTCTATTCAGAGCCTTGTATTGAATATCGAATGTGATTTGGGTTTGTCGTGAATGGTGTCTTCACTAACACTGTTCTTGAACCCAGTTGAGAAAAGATTAAATCTTTTTATTTAGATTTAATGAAGTGTACCAATTAAATAACATTTAATTGGAATTGAATCGATATAGATTTTTGGGTTTATCGTGAACAGTGTTTTAAATAACACTTGTTCTTTAACCCGATAATTAATGAATGTGATTTGGGTTTGTCGTGAATGGTGTCTTCACTAACACTGTTCTTGAACCCAGTTGAGAAATGATTAAATCTTTTTATTTAGATTTAATGAAGTGTACCAATTAAATAATATTTAATTGGAATTGAATTGATATTGATTTTTGGGTTTATCGTGAACAGTGTTTTAAATAACACTTGTTCTTTAACCCGATAATTAATGAATGTGATTTGGGTTCGTCGTGAATGGTGTCTTCACTAACACTGTTCTTGAACCCAGTTGAGAAAAGATTAAATCTTTTTATTTAGATTTAATGAAGTGTACCAATTAAATGATATTTAATTGGAATTGAATGGATATTGATTTTTGGGTTTATCGTGAACAGTGTTTTAAATAACACTTGTTCTTTAACCCGATAATTAATGGGATGTGACTTTGGGTTTATCGTGAACCGTGTTTTAAATGACACTGATTCTTTAACCCAGTCACAGATTAAAACTAAGTGGAGTTTTAATGAATCTTTAATTAGATTGAAAAGATCGAGAATGGAGTATCACCAGTTTTGCTCCAGGCGATAGTTAAATCTTTAATTAGATTTGAACGTGAAATTTAGAAACTAACTGTCGGTTAGCTAAGTAGAATGGTTTTCTGGATATTGATCTGATGTTGGTTTCGGCCTTCGGGGTTAATATTTGGGGAATTATTCTCTTGATTAATTTACGGTTAGTGACTAATGAATTGGAATGAGGCGTATGTTGTGTTTGTGTAACACTTATTTAAAATATACGCGAGTTATTCGGAAAGACCGGGTTCATCCCATTCTGAATAACTGATACGACGATAAGTCGAAGATGAAGACGATGGTCGAAGACCGGAGGTTTTCACGTCGTTTGGGTAATTACTGATGATCTTGATTGGGCTGTACACCCAAGAAGATGGAAACAGTTAGTGATCGTCCAGACGTACTTGGAGATCGATGGATATGCGAGGTACTAGGTGCCTCCGGTTTCGTTCAGGCCCAGAACGGACTTGTAAATGGACTGTGTGTCTGACATTGGATTTCATTCTGTGTGACTGATATCGGTTGCATAGGATGGTTTGCCTGTGTGGCATGCTAAGATGCAAATGATCAAGGCTTCTGTTGAAAAGCAAAGTCTTGTGGTGATGATCAAAGCACGGCCTTTGTGGCGTAGCTTTGTGTAACGTTTACCTCGCGTGTTTCACACGCGGTATGAACCAAAAACGGGAGACGGACCTCAGGGAGGGCCTGCGTTTCCTCCTAGCTAGAAGTGGCGTCAGTGGTTTTACACGCCCTGACGAGTTTGACTTATGTGGTTGTTGCTGTTGCGAGGCGCCTCGGTTAGATCGGACGATCCGGGTCCGATGGAGTCATTCGTTGGCTCGCTTACGCCCCAAAGGGCGGCGAAACGTAGTGCTCAGGTATAATAATCCACGTCGGTGGACCGGCCCTGTCGCTCCAAGGCTTGCCTGCGCGCTTGCCTGAGACTCGGGCTAGGCAGTCTCGAATCGGTTGAGGACTATCTTTTGCCTCGGTTCATAGATGGAAATCCAATTTCCAAATACGACATTTGCGGTTTTGATTGTAAACTTATATATGGCGACATAGTGATATGGGCCGTTCATGCCGCCTATGATTGATACTTATGATTTGAAGTGTTTTATACACTATGCACTTATAATAGTATCAAATGATTTGTTTTAAAACGTATCAAGCATTCTTTGGCTGTTATAAGGGAAAACCCTATCCTCGACTGCGTTGCATTGTGTGATGGGACCTGGGTCTTATAACAGCTTCATTTTTCTTTATTTAGCATTGCGCTGTTTGTTTTATGCACTGGTATTCTTGGGAGGAAACCCGTTCCGTGTTATACGGCGTGGTCCCTTGATTTACCTAGCTTTGAAAATAAAGATTAATAACTGTTTTAGTTCTCACACCAGTCACATGACTGACCTGGAGTTTATTGTTTTAACCTAAACTCTGGGTGCCCCTATTTTTGACACGGGCAGCTAGTAGTTTTGGTTTTGCAGATTTATATTCACAGGATCCTGGTTTACAGCCGGAACGATATCCGGAAAGCTTTGTATCCGTATATCTCTTCTAGTTGTGTATTGTATTATTTTCCGCTGCTATGTATTTAAATGTAATTTAAATCTCTGATATTTCTGTGTAATATTCATTTATACTCTGTATATTCTTGTAATCTGATGCATTGTTGTTATATACAATGAAATGTTCTTTTATATGCGTTCTGTTGTGGCTTGTTCTCGAACTATCCGACGCTTTCCTTTACGGGGAAGTTGCGGGTCTTTACATCTGCAAGTGGGACGGTGGTGATCGGTTACTGGTGACGACGGCGGCCAGAATTCCGTCGAGAAGTGGCGGCATTCAAACAAATTTTGGGTTCAGAAGAGGGCGCCGAGCTCCTCCATAGTCGCCGATGGTGGGAGCGAATGCCAAGCCGGCAGGGAGGAGGTGCTCAGATGGAGTTCCGACGGCCTAGGGGATCATGCGCAAGCTAAGTTCGAAGTCGATGTTTGGGTTTGAGAACATACGGTTTCAGCAGAGTGAAAAATAGAGGGAGAAGGGGTGATGATTTTTATAATTAATTAATTAATTTAAATAATTTAATTATCTCGTTTAAATTTCAAATGTAAATAACACCATAACTCTTTCATACAAGGTCAAAACTGAACGATTTCAGTTGCGTTGTGATCGTGGCGAAGAATTCTACATTTTAGAACTGACTGGAACTGAAATGGAGCAAATCAAAATCATGGGCAAATTAAAATCCAACCGATACAGAAATTCAGAAACCGATGTGAGAATTCTCTCACTATAAATTTTCTGTACAGTTAATTATTTTATAACTGCATATATGAACTGCTCCCCGTCGTCCACAGACCATGGACGATTTGTTTGTTTGATTGTATTATGACAATTGATTGTGATGTGAAATGGACTGTATAAAATATATGAATAATAAAAATATCATTTTTATGGTGTATATGAAGTATATAAAATATTCATGTTTGAAATAAAATATTTGAACAACAAAAATCCCATTTTTATTATTTAAATGAAGTGTTAAAAATAATTGTGTGTTGAAATAAACATTTGTTGATTAAAAAAATATATATACGATGTGAAAATTGATATATATATATATATACACGATGTGAATTGAAATATATATACGATGTAAATTGAAATATATATACGAGTGAATTGAAATATATATACAATGTGAAAATTGATATATATATATATATACATATATAAATATGATGTGAATTTAAATATATATACGATGTGAAAATTGATATATATATATATATACGATGTGAATTGAAATATATATACGATGTGAAAATTGAAGTATATATATGATGTAAATTGAAGTATATATACGATGTAAATTGAAATATATATACGATGTGAATTGAAATTCGAATTGAAATTGAAATAGATTTGAAATTCGAATTAAATTGAAATAGAATTGGAAATAAATTCGAAATCCGAATTAAATTGAAATGAATTGAAATTTGAATTAAATTGAAATACAATTGAAATTCGAATTAAATTGAAATAAAACTGAAATTCGAATTAAATTGAAATTGAATTTGAACTTCGAATTGAAATTGAAATTGAATTGAAATTGAATTGAAATTCGAATTGAAATTGAAATAGAATTGAAATTCGAATTAAATTGAAATTCGAATTAAATTGAAATTGAATTGAAATTCGAATTAAATTGAAATAGAATTGAAATTCGAATTGAAACTGAAATAGAATTGAAATTCGAATTAAATTGAAAGGAATTTGAAATTCGAATTGAAATAGAATTGAAATTCGAATTAAATAGAAATAGAATTGAAATTCGAATTAAATTGAAATAGAATTGAAATTCGAATTAAATTGAAAGGAATTTGAAATTGAATTGAATTGAAATGAAATTGGAATTCAAATTGAATTGAAATGAATTTAAAACGATTTATAAAATTCATTTTAAAGGGAAATCGACGAAATATATAATATTATATATATATAATGGCTTGAATAGAACGCGCCGCGCTGCGGCAGTACGCGAATTTCGACCATTGACTTCGAACGGACATTACGGGAGATCCATCCGTCGGATTCTCCTAAAACCGAAACTGTTGGGTTCGTATCGAAAAGAGCTTTCGAACGAATATTAGAGATTTGAAATCTAACAGTTGGATTTGGAATTATGCCCAAATCAAATTTGGAAAAGGTCGATGTAAGTGCAGTTCGATGGCCGTTTATGGAAATCGACTATACGAGCCTTGATAAAATTATTAAAAATATCAAAAATTTGTGCAAAATCATAATAAATGATTTGGAAAGAACTGGGATGAAAAATTCCATGGTTGAAAAGATAAAAATAGATTTTTATCGAAATGAACTAGTTTTGAACTAGAATTATAATCCATTTATTTTTAAAATAAAAAAATTGGATTTGAAATGGTTTTAAAAATAACTAGAATTTCCAATATATGAATTAGAATAGATTTGAATCGAAATCATCTTCGGAGTATTTCGATATTGGATTCCGTGATTATACGGATATTGCAGAGGAATTTGGAAGATATATATATCGTTATTCCAATACGATATTTGTTGATTTCAGAATTTGATATTAAATATAAGCCGATATATTTTCTATTCAGAGCCTTGTATTTAATATCAAATTGCATTTGGGGTTTGTCGTGAACTGTGTTTCAATGACATTAGTTCTTTAACCCGAGTAAAAGCAGAATTAATTTCCAATAAGTAGAACAATCAATATGAAATGATTTTAGAGATGAAACCAATTGGAGTTTGAATAAATCTTTAACTAGAATTGAATGAATGAATGGTGATTAAATTTACCAAAACATGAGATGTGGTGTAAACCAAATATACATGGTTGTTGATATTGATTGTGACTGATTGATTGTTTGGATGTTACTCGACTAGTTTATGAGCATAATATGCTTTTATATTTAGCATTAGGTTGGGTAGAAATACTGGTATGCTAACGCCTTGTGAAACACTTCACGATTTGACTATGAGGTGTTAGCGAAGTTGTCGAGTTCATTTCAAATTTAATGAATGATTTTGAAATGATATTTTTCTTAAGTAAAAAGAATAGTATTCCCGATTTTGGACAGGGAATGTTTTATAAAAATGTTTTATAAAATAGAAAGGATTTCGAGGCCTAAAAACCCGATGATTTCTAAAATGATTTAGAAATGTATTATGGTTTTACATTGTGGTTCATTGCGTATCCGATTAGTAGCTATTGATGATGTATCTGTTTGGTGGCGGAGAATTTATTCTCTTGCTTAACACCCTTCTTTGAGACGTACGAGCCCAAAGATTATGTGATTAATAGTGACTAATCATATGTGTGAACTGCTGATGTGAAGTACTATATTACGAAAGTACTTGTGATTATTATGTTGTGAAATGATTTTCCCTACTTCGGGATATGAAATGATTTGATATGTGGCTGAAGATTCGGTAACCCGATCTACTAAAAGTATGGGTGGGATCCAGTGCCTTAGGGTGAGTGGTCGGTGTAGCCTACTCCATGCGTGGGAGGTGCACATATATATATCGAGTTGCTTAGGTACGTGCCCTTTGCCTTGTCTGAGGGGAGCCCGATATTTGGTTGCATACTTGTTTGTATGCATTGTTATTTTTTGGAATTCATATTTCCAAATGATTTGATTTGAGATCCCGAAGTGAAATCTACTTTGATATAAAAGCTAGATATGTATTTCAAATGATTTGAAATAGAAATCAGAAAATAAAATCCAAAGGAATAATTTCTGTAAATTGAATTGGATTTGGAAAATCTAAGTGTGGTGATTAATCTAAATGGGTAGATTGGGATATTGCATGTTGGTTGATGCATAATAGATCCATATCTCTATTACTGATTGTTGTTTACCCGTTGGCATTCATGGGGGTAAACCCGTTTCGCGTTAGCGGCATGGTCCTCTGGTTTGCCTTATCATTTTAATAAGTTAATTTTAACTATACAGTTTCACGCACCAGTCCTATGACTGACCTGTAGTTTGTTTTTCCCTTGCAAACTCGGGTGCCCCTATTTTCCACATGGGCAGTCGAGTAGTTTATTTTGCAGATTTATAAGCAAGATTCTGGATCGAAGCTGAAAGCTGTGTCCAGAGCATTATTATTCTTCCGCTGTGTAGTTTATATTTCCGCTGTGCATTGTACTACATTTATTGTAAATTAATCTTCCGCTGTATTATATTATTTGATGTACTCTGATATTTCTGTAATCTAATGTAACATTATTATGATGTTTATAAAAGTCTTCTGTTATTTGTTCTTATGTGTTGTATGCCCAGAGTTAGCGTATCCGGGTTTTGAATGGTCTTGGTCGCTTTAGCGATCGATTAGGCACGGGAATCCCAACCGTTACAGCTGATATCAGAGCTTTAGTTAAACTCAAATCTTTGGGGTACAACTCGATAGAGCAGAATAAAAGAATCATCAGAGGTAGGATTAGTAATATCCTATTGAAGAATCCTCATTAGAGATAAAATCGGTAGCATTCTATAATGAGTGACTCATTAGAGATGGGGTTAGAAATGCCCCAGAATGAGTTGAGAGTTATATGTTTATAATTAACGTATTAGTGATTATATATAATCTGGTTTTAGAAAAATGAATTTTTATATATATAACAATTATGAATTTGAAAAGATAATCAACTAATTGATTGTTGGTTGTGTTGTTTGATTAATTAAAATTTTGAACCATTAGGTGAAATTGAATCAAAATATTGAACTGTATGAAAATTATTTGCAATTACATGCATGCACATGTATGTCCATTGAACAGGCCATTGCAAAGAGGCTAGAGCAGAGGAATAAAATTGTTTTCCCGACAAATAGGTACATGTTTATTGTATTTCTTGGGTTTTGGATGATTTTATGAGCCGATTGGCTAGCCGCTTGGCTGTTTCTTTTTCTTTTTGGGTTGGAGAGGCCTGTATGGAAATTTCGGGATTTTCCCGGTGCTCCCGTGCAGGGGAGGTTATGGCGAAATTTTTCGAAAATTTAGGGTGTTAGCCAAATTTTTAGAAGAATTGGAAAATTCTTAGAATCTGAAAAATTGAAGAACTTAAGCCATAATGAAAATAATGAAAGTTGAGTTGGTTTGTAAAACAACTTTCAGCTCCGTTCCTTTTCGGGGACGAAAAGTTTTAAGTGGGGAAGATTGTAATAACCCGGAAATCCAAACCAATTTAAAATTTTTATTTTGGCAATTTAGATGAATTTTGAATATTTAAAATGAATTATTTTAAATAATGACAACGAGAAATTTATTTTGAATAGAATTAGAACGAATATATTTATTTGAATTGACGTTAGAATATAAATAATTATTTTTAATTATAAAAGGAATTGAAAATGGCGCGGTATTTTGAAAATTCGATTTCAAATTTCAAATGAACGCACGGGATTCAAATAAACCGGATTTTTGCAAAACCAAAAATATTTTAATCTATTTTAGAATATATTTCCAATGAATCCGAAAAATTGAAATTTCTTAGCGGGAATAAAAAGTTATGCCCATTTGAAAATTCAGAATAGTCGATGTGGAATTTTGGCACTTAAAAATGGAAATTTTGCAAACGACCTTCGTTTTCGATGAAACCACTTTCGTTGGATACGGGATGTCTAGTTATTGCTAGATTCCAAAATTCATAATTTCCTGAATCAATATGTGAGCGTGGCACAGGAAAACGCGTTTTGACAGTTTTAGTCAATTTCGATCGACTAGAAAATGGCCATTTTTCAAACAGTCTCAGAATTTGATGAAATTAGTTTTGCAAGGACCGTATCGTCAATACGAAACTAGAAATAATTTTTCTAGAATTTTTAGAGTCAGTATGTGGCCCCGGTAAATTAAAATGTGCGTTCAAATCAAATATATATTAATTTACATTTTAATTTTGATGAAAACTGATCGTAACAGCCGAATTTGGTTACGAAACATATCCCATTGTGTCCAGGATGGAGGTAATTAGCTAGGGGTGATAGTCGTTGGGTTTGATTTCGAGTTCGTATGCAAAAACATATATTTTCGAATTAAAATAATAATAAAATATAATAAAATTATCTATTAAAACTCTAAACCCCAAGTCAGAACTGCGTTGGTCAAACATATCCTCCCAGCCGCCATCAACCCGTTCAACGATTAGGAAGCTCCAAACCTTATCGCGTCCGTTCTCCAAATCCACTCAGTAGAAATCGAAACTCCATGAAGCATTATTGTTGAGCTTGGTGAGGTCTGCAAGTAGGATGGTGGTGATCGGTTACAGGTGACGACGGCGACAGAATTCCATTGAGAAGTGGTGGCGTTCAAACAAATTTTGGCTCAGAAGGGGGCACCGAGCTCCTCCATAATCACCGATGGTGGGAGCGAATGCTAAGCCGGCAGGGAGAAGGTGCTCGGATGGAGTTCCGATGGCCTAAGGGATCGTGCGCAAGCTAAGTTCGAAGTTGATGTTTGGGTTTGAGAACATACGGTTTCAGCAGAAAGAAAATTAGAGGAAGAAGGGGTGATGATTTTTTATAATTAATTAATTAATTAATTAATTAATTTAATTATCTCGTTCAAATTTCAAATGTAAATAACACTATAAATCTTTTAGACGAGGTCAAAACTGAATGATTTCAGTTGCGTTGTGATCGTGGCGGAGAATTCTACATTTCAGAACTGTCTGTAACTAAAATGGAGCAAATCAAAATCACGGGCAAATTCAAATCCAAATGATACAGAAATTCAGAAACCGATGTGAGAATTCTCTCACTATAAATTTTTTGTACAGTTATTTATTTTATAACTACATATATGAACCGCTCTCAATCGTCCACAGACCATGGATGACTTGTTTGTTTGATTGTATTATGACAATTGATTGCGATGTGAAATGGACTGTATAAAATATATGAATAATAAAAATATCATTTTTATGGTGTATATGAAGTATATAAAATATTCATGTTTGAAATAAATTATTTGAACAATAAAAATCCCATTTTTATTTTTTATATGAAGTGTTAAAAATAATCGTGTGTTGAAATAAACATTTGTTGATTAAAAATATATATATATATATATATATATATACGATGTGAAAATTGATATATATATATATATATATATATATATATATACGATGTGAATTGAAATATATATACGATGTGAAAATTGATATATATATATATATATATATATATATACGATGTGAATTGAAATATATATATATACGTTGTAAAAACTGATATATATATATATATACACGATGTGAATTGAAATATATATACGATGTGAAAATTGAAGTATATATACGATGTAAATTGAAGTATATATACGATGCAAATTGAAATATATGTACGATGTGAATTGAAATTCGAATTGAAATAGAAATAGAATTGAAATTCGAATTAAATTGAAATAGAATTGGAAATGAATTTGAAATCCGAATTAAACTGAAATGAATTGAAATTCGAATTAAATCGAAATAGAATTGAAATTCGAATTAAATTGAAATAAAACTGAAATTCGAATTAAATTGAAATTGAATTTGAAATTCGAATTGAAATAGAAATAGAATTGAAATTCGAATTGAAATTGAAATAGAATTGAAATTCGAATTAAATTGAAATAGAATTGAAATTCGAATTAAATTGAAATAGAATTAAAATTCGAATTAAATTGAAATAGAATTGAAATTCGAATTGAAATTGAAATATAATTGAAATTCGAATTAAATTGAAAGGAATTTGAAATTCGAATTGAATTGAAATTCGAATTAAATAGAAATAGAATTGAAATTCGAATTAAATTGAAATAGAATTGAAATTCGAATTAAATTGAAATAGAAATGAAATTCGAATTGAAATAAAATTGAAATTCGAATTAAATTGAAAGGAATTTGAAATTCGAATTGAATTGAAATGAATTTGGAATTCGTATTGAATTGAAAAGAATTTAAAACGATTTATAAAATTTGTTTTAAAGGGAAATCGAAAAAATATATATAATATATATTATATATAATGGCTTGAATAGAAAGCGCCGCACTGCGGTAGTTCGCGAATTTTGACCATTGACTTCGAACGGACATTACGGGAGATCTGACCATCGGATTGTCCTAAAACCGAAACCGTTAGGTTCGTATCGAAAAGAGCTTTCTAACGAATATTAGAGATTTGAAATCTAACGGTTGGATTTGGAATTATGTCCAAATCAAATTTGGAAAAGGTCGCTATAAGTGCAGTTCGATGGCCATTTATGGAAATCGACTGTACGGGCCTTGATAAAAAAATTATTAAAAATATCAATAATTTGTGTAAAATCATAATAAATGATTTGGAAGGAACTGGGATGAAAAATTCCATGGTTGAAAAGATAAAAATAGATTTTTATTAAAATGATCTAGTTTTGAACTAGAATTATAATCCATTTATTTTTAAAATAAAGAAATTGGATTTGAAATGGTTTTAAAAATAACTGGAATTTTCAATATATGAATTTGAATGGATTTGAATCAAAATCATCTTCGGAATATTTCAATATTGGATTCCGTGAATATATGGATATTGTGGAGGAATTTGGAAGATATATATATCGTTATTCCAATACGATATTAGTTGATTTCAGAATTTGATATTGAATATAAGCCGATATATTTTCTATTCAGAGCCTTGTATTTAATATCAAATTGCATTAGGGGTTTGTCGTGAACTGTGTTTAAATGACATTAGCTGTTTAACCCGAGTAAAAGAAGGATTAATTTCCAAAAAGTAGAACAATCAATATGAAATGATTTTAGAGATGAAACCAATTGGAGTTTGAATAAATCTTTAATTAGATTTAAATGAATGAATGGTAATTAAATTTACTAATACATAAGATGTGGTGTAAACCAAATATACGTGGTTGTTGATATTGATTGTGGCTGATTGATTGTTTGGATGGTGCTCGACCAGTTTATGAGCAGAATATGTTTTTATATTTAACATTGGGTTGGGTAGAAATACTAGTATGCTAACGCCTTGTGAAACACTTCACGATTTGACTATGAGATGTTAGCGAAGTTGTTGAGTTCATTTCAAATTTAATGAATGATTTTGAAATGATATTTTTCTTAAGTGAAAAGAATAGTATTCCCGATTTTGGACAGGGAATGTTTTATAAAAATGTTTTATAAAACAGAAAACATTTCGAGGCCTATAAACCCAATGATTTCTAAAATGATTTAGAAATGCATTATGGTTTTACGTTGTGGTTCATTGCGTATCCGATTAGTTACTGTTGATGATGTATCTGTTTGGTGGCGGAGAATTTATTCTCTTGCTTAACACCCTTCTTTGAGACGTACGAGCTCAAAGGTTATGTGATTAATAGTGACTAATCATATGTATGAACTGCTGATGTGAAGTACTATATTATGAAAGTACATGTGATTATTATGTTGTGAAATGATTTTCCCTACTTCGGGATATGAAATGATTTGGTATGTGGCTAAAGATTTGATAATCCGGTCTACTAAAAGTATGGGTGGGATCCAGTGCCTTAGGGTGAGTTGTCGATGTAGCCTGATCCATGCGTGGGAGGTGCACACACACACACACACATTTATATATATATATATATATATATCGAGTTGCTTAGGTACGTGCTCTTTGCCTTGTCTGAGGGGAGCCCGATATTTGGTTCCATACTTGTTTGTATGCATTGTTATGTTTTGGAATTCATATTTCCAAATGGTTTGATTTGAGATCCCGAAGTGAAATCTACTTTGATATAAAAGCTAGATATGTATTTAAAATGATTTGAAATAAAAATCGGGAAATAAAATCCAAAGGAATAATTTCTGTAAATAGAATTGGATTTGGAAAATCTAAGTGTGGTGATTTAATCTAAATGGGTAGATTGGGATATTGCATATTGGTTGATGCATAGTAGATCCATATCTCTATTACTGATTATTGTTTATACACTGGCATTCATGGGGTAAACCCGTTTCGCATTTGCTGCGTGGTCCTGTGATTTCCCTTATCATTTTGATAAGTTAATTTTAACTGTAGAGTTTCTCACACCAGTCCCATGACTGACCTGTAGTTTGTTTTTCCCTTGCAAACTCGGGTGCCCCTATTTTCCACACGGCAGTCGAGTAGTTTATTTTGCAGAATTATAAGCAGGATTCTGGATCGAAGCTTAAAGCTGTGTCCAGAGCATTGCTAGTCTTCCGCTGTGTAGTTTATATTTCCGTTGTGCATTGTACTACATTTATTGTAAATTAATCTTCCGCTGTATTATATGATTTGATGTACTCTTATATTTCTGTACTCTGATGTAACATTATTATGATGTTTATAAAAGTCTTCTGTTATTTGTTCTGATGTGTTGTATGCCCAGAGTTAGTGTATCCGGGTTTCGAACGGTCTTGGTCGCTTTAGCGATCGATTAGGGCCAGGAATCCCTACCGTTACATTGAGCCAGCGGATTTCATTCTAGACGTATCGAGGGAGTCATATAGGAGCAGAGTGACTGGGGATTGGCCGCTTTGGGATAATATCCCACCCCATATCAAGAACTTCATTCTCGCTGATTTATTGGTAAGTATTTTTTATATTATTATCGAAAATTATTATACTGTAAATAATTCAAAATAAATTTAATATGCAGGTCATTATACTGTGGAGCCGCAGGACATGCAAGTTTTTTGACTCACTGGAATATGAAGATGCATAAAAATTATCGAGAGGAAATTTCAAGGGCAAAGACATCTGGTAAAAAACCTCTGTGGATTAGTGATGATGTTTGGGCTGCATTTCTGGTATACAGGGATATGGAAGCTACTAAAATAAGATGTAATGAAAATATTCACATTTATGTTAATTGCATTATTTTAATTAATCGTGTATCAAATTAATAGAAAGTAGCAGCAAGAAATAAGGCAAATAGATTTAGGAATCCAACTTTATACCGCTGTGGATGAAAATTATTCCAACAGCATAGGAGAGAATTGGTATAAGTTTTCAATATTTATAGAATATGTTCATGTAAAAATTTAGTGTATATCATTCATTCTTATTTTCAATAATTTTATTATTGTATATATACTCGGGTCGCAAAGTCGGGATGGGAGCCTTCGATGACAGAGGTTTTCAGACATACACGTACGGTGGAGCAGACTGATGAATAAGGGAACATTACGTATGATTGGGCGGACCACATGGCTGCGGGTGAATCCGTAATTAAAATATTTCATATTCGTTCATATCACAATATATAAGTAAATTATATAATATTTGTGTTAAAATAATATTGGTATTGTAGGAGAGATATGACGTAGAGCCGGCAAGAGTGACACATGCTAGTAGACGAGAGAAGCTTATGGTTGCAGAGTTCGATCGTATATGGGATTCTATTGTTGATCCGCCTACTCATAATAGGCGATATGGCTTCGACAATCAGGAGGTAAACCTTTTTTAGACTTATAAAATAACATCATGAATATAAATTGAATTATTAACTTTAATATGAACTTGAATTATTTCGCAGGCTATTGCTTTTCAATTAGGTTACAGGAGATCCATGGAGGAAAAGATTATATCTTAGATGTAGCAGTAGTTGGACGAGATGAATGATTGGCGAAGAAGTCAATTGGCCCAACAAATAGACGAGCGCATTGCAGTGTACTATCAGGAGCATAAGTCTATGCCTAGGGAGGGAGATGCTGCTGAAGGCTAAGGCGAAGAAGAAGATGACAACGAGGAGGACGAGTAGTTTGGTTGTTCTTATGCATAGGTATGTACATATATTTGGTTTTTTATATGATCGATTCATGTACGATGATATGTGACGATGGTATTGTAACAACCCGAAAATCTGAGCCAGTTTAAAATTTTTATTTTGGCAATCTTAACGAAGTTTGAACATTTAAAATGAATTATTTTAAATAATATCGACGTGAAATTTATTTTGAATGGAATTCAAACGTATATATTTTATACGCCGTCGTTAGAATATAAATAATTATATATAATTATAAATAAAATTGAAAATGGCGCGGTAGTTCGATAATTCGATTTCAAACTTCAATTGAATGTACCGGGTGCAAAACAATCCGGATTTTAACGAAACCAAAAACATTGGGATCTATTTGTGAATATCTTTCCAACGAATCCGAAAAATCAAACTTTCATAGAGGGAATCAAAAGACATGTCCAGTTGAAAATTCTGAATAGTCGCTATGGAATTCAGGCCCGTAAAAATGGGAATTTTGCAAACGACCTCGGAATTCGACGAAACCACTTTTGTTGGATCTGTGATGTCGAACAAAATAAAATCAAATGGAGAAAAAATGTAATAACCCGGAAAATGTGAACCAGTTTAAAATTTTTAAATTAGTTTATTACCAAAGAATTTGAATAATTTAAATAGCCTATTTCAATAAAATATAGATTTGGGTATAATATGGCAGTTTGAAATTTTGAATACAAACTTTGTCTGACTGTACCGGGTGGAAAATATAACGGATTTTAGTGAAACTGAAATTATTTAAATCTGTTTATCAATACCTTTCTAACGAATCTGAAAAATCAAAATTTCATAACGGAAATCAAAAGTTATGGCCAAATGAATTTTCAGAAAGGTCGCTATATAGTATATATAGCCGTTGAAAATTTAGATTTTGCATACGACCTCGGAATTCGACGAAACCACTTTTGTTGGGTCCGGGATGTCAAATTATTGCTAACTTTCAAATTTCATAATTTTTGAAGCTAGTATGTGAGCGGGGCAAAAGATAATGTGATTGGTCAAATTCTGTTAAAAAAGGGTCGACTTAAAAATGGCCGTTTTTCAAACAAGCTCAGAATTCGACGAAACTGGTTTTGTTAGAACCGTATCGTCCAAAAAAAGCTAGATTTATTTTTCTGGAATTTTTCGATTCAGTTTGTGGCCCGGGCAAATTGAAATGTACGTTTAAATTAAATATCGAATGTTTTATATTTTAATTTGAAAAATAACTGACTGTAACGGTCGAAATGGCCAACGAAACATATCCCATTGTGTCCGGAATGGGGGTATTTAGCTAGGGGCGACAGTCGTTGGGTTAGATTTCGAGTTCGTCTGAGAAAGGGGGTATTTTAGGAATTAAATAAATTAAAAAATTAAAATAAAAGGAGCGGGCCAATCAGAATTCATCTTCTTCATCGAAAACCCCAGGCGCGACGCGGAAAAAGCTCCGAATCTTCTCTCTTCAATTTCTCCACAACCACTCAACGAAATCAAGCAAACTCAGATCCATTTTGAAGAGCGTTCAGAGATCTTCAAATCCATAGCAACTTCAAGAATTATCGTTGCGTATTTAAGGAGATATCGCGCCAGGAAGGTCCGAACTTTGCGCCGCCGCCGTGGGTGCTGGAGACCACCGACCTGATCATCTCGGGTAGCTTTGGGAAGCTCTTTCCTTCCTCTTCGACGCAGCGCCGGCCGTTCTTCCTAAAACTTCGTGGTTTTGCCGAAAAGTTTAACCCTAGTTTTCGAAATCAAAAAGGGTATACGGCTGAAACCATTTTCAACTGATTTTTACACTATAAAGCGTTGCAAACTTGTAAAAATCGTATCTTTTTGCTATGTTAACGAAATTCGAAGAAACAGGAGACACCGTGACCGCAAGGAGGCTCTCTACATTCTAGAAGAAGCCGCGGATTTTTCTGACCTTCCTACGATTTTTAGCACTGCAATAACCAATGTGAGGAATCTAAACTATTTGTGTGAATGAAATCGCATTGTATAAATTATATAAGCGAAGTGTAAATTATATACGCATTGTATACCTCATGTACATGTGTTGTATAAGTTATATTAGCGATGTATAAATTATACAAGCGTTGTATGAAACATATATGCTTTGAATTGTGATGAAATGCAAGTGAATTATTATATATATATATATATATATATATATACTCCCCTCGTCCACAAACCATGGACGATATTTATTGCTTGTGATTGACGTGATATTATATGGTATGACGAATGGTTGGAAATAATTGTTTGTGGTTGATATTATGGTTGAAAAATACCTTTGTGGTTGAAAAATACCCTCCTGTGGTTGAAACAAAATAGGATAGGATTGTGGAATTGAAAATAAAACATGCCGCCTGCGTGCGAACTAGATGCATGATCCCCATTGTCAAAATCCGCGAGGTTTTAAGGTAGAGCGAGGAGCCGTACTAGGGACGGTCCCGGTTAACTACCCTGCCGTTATGCTGCCGAAATTTTCTGAAATATCTATGTGATAGAATAATTTTCATTCGTTGAAATAAAATATACAAACTATATCGAATATTCATGTGTTGAGTTGCAATTCATTCGTTGAGTTGAAATTCATGTGTTGAATATTATTTGAATTTAAACAAATGGCTTTAGCGATAAAAATCACATTTTTATATATATACAAACTATATCGAATATTCATGTGTTGAGTTGCAATTCATTCGTTGAGTTGAAATTCATGTGTTGAATATTATTTGAATTGAAACAAATGGCTTTAGCGATAAAAATCACATTTTTATATATATACAAACTATATCGAATATTCATGTGTTGAGTTGCAATTCATTCGTTGAGTTGAAATTCATGTGTTGAATATTATTTGAATTTAAACAAATGGCTTTAGCGATAAAAATCTCATTTTTATATATATACAAACTATATCGAATATTCATGTGTTGAATTGCAATTCATTCGTTGAGTTGAAATTCATGTGTTGAATATTATTTGAATTGAAACAAATGGCTTTAGCGATAAAAATCACATTTTTATATATATACAAACTATATCGAATATTCATGTGTTGAGTTGCAATTCATTCGTTGAGTTGAAATTCATGTGTTGAATATTATTTGAATTTAAACAAATGGCTTTAGCGATAAAAATCACATTTTTATATATACACAAACTATATCGAATATTCATGTGTTGAATTGCAATTCATTCGTTGAGTTGAAGTTCATGTGTTGAATGTTATCATCTTTTAAAAATACAATGAATCGACAATGAAAACTATATTTCTATAGTGAATATGAAGAGTTAAAAATACACATGTGTCGAATAAATATTTTTAATGATAAAAATATTCCTTTTATCATGTATACGCTTAGTTAAAAATACACATGTGTCGAATAAATATTTTTGATGATAAAAATATTCCTTTTATCATGTATACGCTTAGTTAAAAATACACATGTGTCGAATAAATATTTTTGATGATAAAAATATTCCTTTTATCATGTATACGCTTAGTTAAAAATACACATGTGTCGAATAAATATTTTTGATGATAAAAATATTCCTTTTATCATGTATACGCTTAGTTAAAAATAAACATGTGTCGAATAAATATTTTTGATGATAAAAATATTCCTTTTATCATGTATACACTTAGTTAAAAATACACACGTGTCGAATAAATATTTTTGATGATAAAAATATTCCTTTTATCATGTATACGCTTAGTTAAAAATACACACGTGTCGAATAAATATTTTTGATGATAAAAATATTCCTTTTATCATGTATAGGCTTAGTTAAAAATACACATGTGTTGAAATAAATAATAGTTTGCTAGAAATATTATTATTAGCTTTGTTCTGCATATATATACATGTGTTGAACAGGAAAAATGGATTAGCTGTAGAGTAAAGAAATTATTTGCGTGCCCGACAAATAGGTAAACCTTGATGAGTTGGCTGGGCAATTTTATTTATATATCAACTCCTGTGAATGCCATTGGATGCGGAGTGCTGGTTTCTCTGTGTGAAATAATAAACAACGCCATAGGATAGTAACAATTAATTTTGAACTACACTACATGGCATACTTCTTGATGACAGGCATACTTCATCATATCCCACATGAGCAATTGGAGCTTGTGTGACGAGGTGGAAGATTTACCATATAAGCAAGAGGCTTGTATGGCGATGACTATGTACTACAGGTTGAACTGATGACTGATACGGACTATATAAATTATAACGATAAATTGCCCGATTAATAAAAACCCCACACGGGTCTGGAGTTGACAATAATCACGTCGCTCTAGTTATTAGATACGACACATGGACTATTTATTTCCACACGGAAACGGGGTGACGGGAATTTATTCTCTGGAGTGATTATCAGTACATGCTCCCCCGTAAACAACAAAATATGTCACTATAAATATGTGAATGCTTTTTAGGATTTATTGGGTACCTAATACGGCCCAATAAATTTCCAAACCCCTCCCCGTACGAAGGAGGTTATGGCGAAATTTTTCGAAATATTAAGGCGTTAGTGAAATATTTTAAGTGAAAACGAAGTTGAAAATATAAAATGAACTATAGTCGAAATTTTAGAATGAACTATATATATATATATATAAATATAATTAAAAGGAATAGAGGCCGTGCAGTTCACGTTTCGGAATCGTAATTTGAAACGATCAGTACGAGAAATCCGACCAACAGATTTTCCCGAAACCGCAACCGCTGGGTTCGCCTTGGAAATATCTTTCCAACGGCACCAACCTTGTAAAAATCCAACGGTTGGATTGTCCGGAATGTTTAATTCAAATCTGAGGGAAAACAGCGCCAGAATCGTTTATATTTATATATATAAATATAAATATAATTAAATTAAATCGAATAACGACGCTGCAGTTCGAATTTTGAAACTGTAACTTCAAACGACTAGTGTGGAAGATCCGACCGTCGGATTCTCACGAATGAACCGTTGGGTTCGCTTTGGGAATATCTTCCCACTGATATAGATTTTGTAGAAATCCAACGGTTAGATTTTCCGATATGTGTAAAACAAATTAGGAGAAAAACAGCTCCAGTGCCACGGCACGACCTGAAACGTCGTTTAATTAAATATAGTCATTTTTAAATAAATAAAAATGGCGAAAAATTGTTATAAAATATTATAAGCAATATTGATTGGAAATAAACCAATTGGGCTTGAATTGTTTGATATTTGATGGTTGTATGTGTATGACATGAAAATAACACTAAATAACTGAAAGATGGATGTCGAATAATATAACCATAAAAAGAATCGATTTAAATTCTAATGACGTGAATTATTTGAAAAGGCCGAGCTAACCCTCATTTCAAATAATTTATCGAGCGATTCGAATTGGAAAATGCAAAGACGATTCAAGACCGACGATCTTCGTATCGGTTGGATGGGCGCTACTGAGGTTCCTGACCGGAGTAGCTACCGGATGGGGATGGAAGTAGTAGCCGTCTGGACGTATGTGTTGATTGTACGGATTTGCGAGGAATTTGACGCCTCCGGTTTCGTTCAGACCCAGGACGGACTTGTAAATGGACTGTGTGTCTGACATTGGATTTTGTTCTATACTGATTGATCTCTGTTAAATATATATCTGTTTGGCGGCGGAGAATTTATTCTTTTGCTTAACGCCCTTCTCTGAGACGCACGAGCTCAGGGGTTATATATCGATAGAAATCAATCGTATGGAGTGGACTGCCTATGTGGCATGCCAAGATGTTGTGATCAAGGCTTCTGTTGCAAAGCAAAGTCTTGTGGATGATGATCAAAGCAAGGTCTACGTGGCCTAGCTTTGTGTATTTCGTAGATTCGTGAACCTCACAACCCGGTATGAGTTAAAAACGGGATACGGGCCGCTGGGAGAGCACGACGTTTCTTTCTAGCTATGGTGGTGTCAGTGACTTACCAGCCCTGACATATATATCTATTTTCACCTAAGTGGTTGTTGGAATGCGAGGCGCCTAGATTATAGGTCTGTAAGGACCGGGAAACGTGTGTTCAGGAATTGCAAATCCTCAAACGTAAGAGAGGACCGGCCCAGCCGATCCAGGGGTTGCCCAGAGTGTGTAGTCCCGAGGCATTTGCTAGAGTGTCTCGAAGCGGAGAGGAGCTTGCCCCTTGCCTCGACTCATGACGGAAATCCAATTTCCAATACGAAATAACGGTCTTGATTGTAGAACTAGTATGGCGACATAGTAGATGGTAGCTATGCCGCTTATGATTGATATTTATGATGCTAGTCACTTTTGAAACATATATGCACTAGTAATAATATCAAATGATTTTGCTTTATACGTATCAAGCATATTTGGCTATTATAAGGTAAAACTCTATCCTCCGGCTTGCGTTGCATTGTGTGATGGGACCTGAGTCTTATAATGGCTTCATTCTTTCAAAAAGCATTGCGTTGTTTTTAAAAGAATTTACTTTGTTTTAAATGCACTAGCAATCACTGGAGTAAACCCGTTCCGCGAAAGTGGCATGGTCCTATGATTTGCTATTACTGTTGTTTAACTGTTAAATAGATTCCTCATACCAGTCCCCATGACTGACTCGTTGTTTGTTTCACTTTGCAAACGCGGGTGCCCTTATTTTCTCACGGGCAGCCTAGTACACAGGTGACAGGTTGTTTTTGGTTCTGCACTGCTGCATAGAGTGCATTTTTGGCTCATGGCGAGGCTGACTTCACAGAGATGACTTTGACATTCTCCGCCATTACTGTACTTATATTATGATTCCGCCACTGGCGATGCAGACTGATTTACTTTCCGTATTTCTCACTATATGTATATGTATTCCGCCTTCAGCGATGTAGACTGATACCCTTATTATGTCTCACTGCATGTATGTATTCCGCCTCTGGCGATGATGACTGATCACTTTCCTTTTTATTTACTAAGTTATATCCCACGTTATGCTATTCTGATATTCCTACATGTTGTGATTCCGCTGTCATATCCATGTAAAATTATTTTATTTATTGTTTTTGCTATTATCTGTACTCTGCTATGATGATTAATGTGTTATTTCCCTATGATTATCCTTAATACCGCCCCTCGGATTTTGGGATCGTCACAGTTGGTATCAGAGCTTTGGTTAACCTTAGTTCCGGGATCTAACACATTAAACACCTCATCAGAATAGAATCAGTAGTGTTCTAATGCGAGTAGCTCATTAGAGATAGGATTAGAAATGTCCTAGAATGAGCTAAGCAGATTAGCAAAACAATTTGATCAGTACATCATCATTATCTTTCCTAGTATTCCCTTGCTTTATCATTTATGAAAATTATCAAATCTGTGAGCTTGACTCTTTTCTTGCTTATACAGTATTCTCTTAGATGGCTACACGAGCAGCAGCAGCTAGAGGAGGCCGAGGAGTGGCAGCAGGAGGACGGGGGAATATCCCCGTAGTAGTGGAAGGCCCTATTGTTCAGCCACCAGCACCAGAAGACTTTGAGCTAGATAAAGTAGCAAAGAGGTACAGAAATCTTGGGGGAAAACCTTTTACTGGCACTGGCACAGTGACCGAGGCTATAACTTGGCTGAAAACCTGTGAGAAAATCTTTGAAGGCATGGATATGGGAACTAACAACAAAGCCCGACTTGGCATTCGGCTCCTTCAGGAGGAAGCAGAGCTGTGGTGGGATGCTATTACCTCAGAGGATGCAGCTGGTACTGTCAGGACTTGGGAACAATTCAAAACTATGTTCAATGAGAAGTTTGTACCAGAACAGACTCTAGAGAGGACGCGAGAGTAGTTTGCTAATCTCCAGCAAGGAGATCTCTCTATTCAAGATTATCTAAATAAGTTCACCCAGTTATCGCGCTATGCTCCAGAGCTGATTATGACCAACAAAGCAAAGAACAAGAGATTCATATTTGGGCTGAAGCGCAAGTACCACGATAGAGCTATGAGCAACATCAAACTCTCCTTTTCAGAACTAGTAGAGATGGCTTGCAATTACGAAGACATGGATGAGAGGCATGCTAGCCAAGACCGCGCCAAAAGCCAAGCTGGAAATAAGCGCAAAGCTTCAACAGATCAACCTGAATCTAGCATTACCGCGGCCGCTACTCAGAAACCTGCAAAGATCCCGAAAGGAAATTGCTACAACTGCGGGAAGCCAGGTCACTTTTCTAATGTATGCAAAGCTCCGAGGAAGCCAAAGGCAAATGACTCAGCCGAATGCTACAACTGCGATAAGAAGGGGCACTATAGCAGGAACTGTCCTCTGAAGCAGAATGCACAAGTGGCTCATGTCTATGACGGGAAGACCCCGCCAGCTACCACCGAGGGATCAGGTAAACCCGACGTCTTGGGAGGTACCCTTACCATTAAAAATATTCCTGTTTCTGTACTTTTTGATACCGGTGCATCACGTAGCTTCATTTCTGGTAACATTGTTCACAAGTTAAAATTGAAACGAAGAAAACTTAGAGAACCAATTAAAGTTCAAAACCTGATAGGAGGTTCTGTTAGTCTCGGTATATATTGTAAAGTACCTATTTCCTTTTCTCGATACCGATTTCCTTTTGATTCGATTGTCATGGACCTTTCCGAATTTGATATTATTCTGGGACTTGATTGGTTGACGAACTTTAAGGCCGAAGTTAGATGTGCCGAAAGGATCGTGAAAGTTGACACAAAATCGGGGTGTATCACTATACCATGTCATGGCTCAGAAATTAATAGATCAGAATTTTGGTCCTTCTTTAGAAGTTATTCCCCCTTCGGTAGAAAAGATACCAGTCGTTAAAAACTATGCGGATGTGTTTGAAGAAGTAGAAAACTTACCGCCGCAAAGAGAAATTGAATTTAGAATAGATCTAATTCCTAACGCCCGACCAGTAGTACATCCAATAAGAACAATGGCTCCGAAAGAAAAGGAAGAGTTAAGTAGTCAAACCCGAGAATTACTTTGGAAAGGTCTGATCAGACCAAGCTTTTCAGCATGGGGAGCAGCAGTAGTATTTGTCCTGAAATCAGACGGTACTCTAAGACTTTGTGTTGATTACCAAGATCTCAATAAACAGACACTGAAGAACAAATATCCCTTGCCCCGTATAGATGATCTGTTAGATCAATTAAATGGAGCAACAGTATTCTCCAGAATGGACCTAGCTACAGGTTTCCACCAATTCCGTATAGCCGAAGACTGTGTTCCTTTAACAGCTTTCAGGGGTCCCGATTTATTCTACGAATGGTTAGTAATGCCGTTCGGCTTGTGTAACGCTCCGGCATACTTCGTCGATCTTATGAACAGAGTGTTCCGTGGTGTATTGAATAAATTTGTTCTAGTCTTCGTCGATGACATTTTAATCTAGTCCAAGTCGGAAGATGAACATGCAAAACATTTAGAACAAGTGTTGAAAATTCTAATGAGAAATGTCTTGAAAGCTAAATTTTCTAAGTGTGTCTTCTGGCAGAATGAAGTTAAATTCCTAGGCCATGTCGTATCAAAAGAAGGAAATGCTGTAGATCCAAGCAAAATTACAGCGATTCAGAACTGGAAACAACCTACTACGCCCACTGAAGTTCGAAGTTTCCTTGGGTTAGCTAGTTACTATCGAAAATTCGTTCAGGATTTTTCAAAGATATCAGGAGTATTGACAAAGCTTACAAAGAAGCATGAGAAATTCAAATGGACTCCCGAATGTGAAGAAGCTTTCCAGGAGCTGAAACTGAAGTTGACAACCGCTCCAGTATTGACCATTATAGAAGGTAACCAAGACTTGACTGTATGGACAGATGCTTCTATTAGAGGGCTAGGCGCAGTGCTAATGCAGAAAGGCCAAGTGATCGCTTATGCCAGCCGTCAGCTAAAGCCGCATGAGAGAAACTATGCAACTCATGATCTTGAGTTATTAGCTATCGTGTTCGCTTTAAGAATCTGGAGGCATTATTTATTGGGCGAGAAGTTTGAACTATTTACCGATCATCAATCCTTGAAATACCTGTTCACCCAGAAAGATTTAAACTTTAGACAACAGCGTTGGTTAGAATTCCTTGCAGCATACGATTTTGAAATTCTATACACTCCAGGGAAAGCCAATGTTGTAGCAGACGCACTCAGCAGAAAGAATGAAATCATCGCTAGTTTTGTCATCACGTCTTCATTAATAGACAGGATCTCGACCCTTCAGAAAGACGATGAATTTATTCAAAGAATCGGTCAGAGAGTCAAAGGAGGTGAATCCGCAAGTTTTCGACTCGATGACAAAGGAGTTCTAAGATTAAAGGGCAGAATTTGCATCCCAAACCTTCCCGAGCTCAGAAGAGAAATACTTGATGAGTGCCACAAGTCCAAATTAAGTATCCATCCTGTTGTGAGCAAAATGTATAACGATATCAAGCGTATCTTCTGGTAGAAGGCGATGAAAAGAGATATCTCATTATATGTTAGCAGATGCCCCCCTTGTCAGCTAGTTAAGAGTGATCAGCAAAAATTAGCTGGATTATTGCAACCCTAAGAAATTCCAGGATTGAAGTGGGAGCAGATCTCGATGGACTTCATCGATGGCTTGCCTCGAACTAAGAAAGGAAACGACAAAATATGGGTAATCGTAGATCGCTTCATGAAGACTGCCAATTTCATACCTGTCCGATCCAATAGAACGGCTCAAAGTCTAGCACAGATTTACTTCAAAGAAATAGTTAAACTTCATGGAGTGCCGCTCAATATAGTCAGCGATAGAGATCCCCTGTTCACTAGAAAATTCTGGGAAGCATTCTAGGAAGAATTGGGAACCAAATTGAATCTAAGCACCACTTATCACCCTCAGACAGATGGCCAAACTGAGCGGGTGAATAGAATTTTAGAAGATTTACTGCGGGCTTGTGTTATCGATTTTGGAGGCTCATGGGAAGATCACTTACATTTAGCCAAATTCTCTTACAACAATAGCTATCAAGCAAGTTTGGGAATGTCTCCATTTGAAGCATTATACGGCAGACCGTGCAGATCTCCCGCATGTTGGGTAGAACCTGGCAACAGACTTGTGTTAGGGCCCGATATGATTCAAGAAGCATCGGATAAAGTCGATTTCATTAAGAAGCGATTAAAAACCGCACAGAGCCGACAGAAAAGTTATGCTGATGCGAGAAGAAGGGATATATCGTTTGACGTTGGCGATTATATTTATTGAAGAGTTTCTCCAATGCGAGGAGTAATCAGATTTGGCAAGACTGGGAAGTTGGCACCGAGATTTATTGGTCCCTTTCCTATACTTGAACGGATTGGAACTCTTGCATATAGGGTTTCATTACCTAATTGGTTGCCTGGTATACATGATGTGTTCCACGTGTCTCAACTCAGAAAACATGTTCATGATCCCGACCTTATTGTGGAAGAAGCACCGCAACATGATATTGACATAACTCCAGGATTAGCACTCAGTAGAGAGCCATTAAAGATAGTTGGCAGAGAAACCAGAGAGCTAAGGAGGAAAAAGATTCATTTAGTCAAAGTGCAGTGGAGTAGTGATCCTAGAGACTGTACTTGGGAGACTGAGGAAAGCATTAAACAAGCCTATCCCAAATGCAGAGCGGACATCTCCGATTAACTCCGGTGCAAGGTACCCTTACAATACTTTGCATTTACATTTTATTTCCTGCTTAACTGTTACTTCCTTTTCGAGGAAGAAAAGTTTTAAGTGGGGGAGATTGTAATAACCCGGAAAATGTGAACCAGTTTAAAATTTTTAAATTAGGTTATTACCAAAGAATTTGAATAATTTAAATAGCCTATTTCAATAAAATATAGATTTGGGTATAATATGGCAGTTTGAAATTTTGAATACAAACTTTGTCTGACTGTACCAGGTGGAAAATATAACGGATTTTAGTGAAACTGAAAATATTTAAATCTGTTTATCAATACCTCTCTAACGAATCTGAAAAATCGAAATTTCATAACGGAAATCAAAAGTTATGGCCAAATGAATTTTCAGAAAGGTCGCTATATAGTATATATAGCCCTTGAAAATTTAGATTTTGCATACGACCTCGGAATTCGACGAAACCACTTTTTTTGGGTCCGGGATGTCAAATTATTGCTAAGTTTCAAATTTCATAATTTTTGAAGCTAGTATGTGAGCGGGGCAAAAGATAATGTGATTGGTCAAATTCTGTTAAAAAAGGGTCGACCTAAAAATGGCCGTTTTTCAAACGAGCTCAGAATTCGACGAAACTGGTTTTGTTAGAACCGTATTATCAAAACAAAGCTAGATTTATTTTTTTGGAATTTTTCGATTCAGTTTGTGGCCCGGGCAAATTGAAATGTACATTTAAATTAAATATCGAATGTTTTATATTTTAATTTGAAAAATAACTGACTGTAACGGTCGAAATGGCCAACGAAACATATCCCATTGTGTCCGGAATGGGGGTATTTAGCTAGGGGCGACAGTCTTTGGGTTAGATTTCGAGTTCGTCTGAGAAAGGGGGTATTTTAGGAATTAAATAAATTAAAAAATTAAAATAAAAGGAGCGGGCCAATCAGAATTCATCTTCTTCATCGAAAACCCCAGGCGCGACGCGGAAAAAGCTCTGAATCTTCTCTCTTCAATTTCTCCACAACCACTCAACGAAATCAAGCAAACTCAGATCCATTTTGAAGAGCGTTCAGAGATCTTCAAATCCATAGCAACTTCAAGAATTATCGTTGCGTATTTAAGGAGATATCGCGCCAGGAAGGTCCGAACTTTGCACCGCCGCCGTGGGTGCTGGAGACCACCGAGCTGATCATCTCGGGTAGCTTTGGGAAGCTCTTTCCTTCCTCTTCGACGCAGCGCTGGCCGTTCGTCCTAAAACTTCGTGGTTTTGCCGAAAAGTTTAACCCTAGTTTTCGAAATCAAAAAGGGTATACGGCTGAAACCATTTTCAACTGATTTTTACACTATAAAGCGTTGCAAACTTGTAAAAATCATATCTTTTTTCTATGTTAACGAAATTCGATGAAACAGGAGACACCGTGACCGCAAGGAGGCTCTCTACATTCTAGAAGAAGCCGCGGATTTTTCTGACCTTCCTACGATTTTTAGCACTGCAATAACCAATGTGAGGAATCTAAACTATTTGTGTGAATGAAATCGCATTGTATAAATTATATAAGCGAAGTGTAAATTATATACGCATTGTATACCTCATGTACATGTGTTGTATAAGTTATATTAGCGATGTATAAATTATACAAGCGTTGTATGAAACATATATGCTTTGAATTGTGATGAAATGCAAGTGAATTATTATATTATATATATATATATATATACTCCCCTCGTCCAGAAACCATGGACGATATTTATTGCTTGTGATTGACGTGATATTATATGGTATGACGAATGGTTGGAAATAATTGTTTGTGGTTGATATTATGGTTGAAAAATACCTTTGTGATTGAAAAATACCCTCTTGTGGTTGAAACAAAATAGGATAGGATTGTGGAATTGAAAATAAAACATGCCGCCTGCGTGCGAACTAGATGCATGATCCCCATTGTCAAAAACCGCGAGGTTTTAAGGTAGAGCGAGGAGCCGTACTAGGGACGGTCCCGGTTTTAACTACCCTGCCGTTATGCTGCCGAAATTTTCTGAAATATCTATGTGATAGAATAATTTTCATTCGTTGAAATAAAATATACAAACTATATCGAATATTTATGTGTTGAGTTGCAATTCATTCGTTGAGTTGAAATTCATGTGTTGATTATTATTTGAATTTAAACAAATGGCTTTAGCGATAAAAATCACATTTTTATATATATACAAACTATATCGAATATTCATGTGTTGAGTTGCAATTCATTCGTTGAGTTGAAATTCATGTGTTGAATATTATTTGAATTGAAACAAATGGCTTTAGCGATAAAAATCACATTTTTATATATATACAAACTATATCGAATATTCATGTGTTGAGTTGCAATTCATTCGTTGAGTTGAAATTCATGTGTTGAATATTATTTGAATTTAAACAAATGGCTTTAGCGATAAAAATCACATTTTTATATATATACAAACTATATCGAATATTCATGTGTTGAATTGCAATTCATTCGTTGAGTTGAAATTCATGTGTTGAATATTATTTGAATTGAAACAAATGGCTTTAGCGATAAAAATCACATTTTTATATATATACAAACTATATCGAATATTCATGTGTTGAGTTGCAATTCATTCGTTGAGTTGAAATTCATGTGTTGAATATTATTTGAATTTAAACAAATGGCTTTAGCGATAAAAATTACATTTTTATATATATACAAACTATATCGAATATTCATGTGTTGAATTGCAATTCATTCGTTGAGTTGAAGTTCATGTGTTGAATGTTATCATCTTTTAAAAATACAATGAATCGACAATGAAAACTATATTTCTATTGTGAATATGAAGAGTTAAAAATACACATGTGTCGAATAAATATTTTTGATGTTAAAAATATTCCTTTTATCATGTATACGCTTAGTTAAAAATACACACGTGTCGAATAAATATTTTTGATGATAAAAATATTCCTTTTATCATGTATACGCTTAGTTAAAAATACACATGTGTCGAATAAATATTTTTTATGATAAAAATATTCCTTTTATCATGTATACGCTTAGTTAAAAATACACATTTGTCGAATAAATATTTTTGATGATAAAAATATTCCTTTTATCATGTATACGCTTAGTTAAAAATACACATGTGTCGAATAAATATTTTTGATGATAAAAATATTCCTTTTATCATGTATACGCTTAGTTAAAAATACACACGTGTCGAATAAATATTTTTGATGATAAAAATATTCCTTTTATCATGTATACGCTTAGTTAAAAATACACACGTGTCGAATAAATATTTTTGATGATAAAAATATTCCTTTTATCATGTATAGGCTTAGTTAAAAATACACACGTGTTGAAATAAATAATAGTTTGCTAGAAATATTATTATTAGCTTTGTTCTGCATATATATACATGTGTTGAACAGGAAAAATGGATTAGCTGTAGAGTAAAGAAATTATTTGCGTGCCCGACAAATAGGTAAACCTTGATGAGTTGGCTGCGCAATTTTATTTATATATCAACTCCTGTGAATGCCATTGGATGCGGAGTGCTGGTTTCTCTGTGTGAAATAATAAACAACGCCATAGGATAGTAACAATTAATTTTGAACTACACTACATGGCATACTTCTTGATGATAGGCATACTTCATCATATCCCACATGAGCAATTGGAGCTTGTGTGACGAGGTGGAAGATTTACCATATAAGCAAGAGGCTTGTATGGCGATGACTATGTACTACAGGTTGAACTGATGACTGATACGGACTATATAAATTATAACGATAAATTGCCCGATTAATAAAAACCCCACACGGGTCTGGAGTTGACAATAATCACGTCGCTCTAGTTATTAGATACGGCACATGGACTATTTATTTCCACACGGAAACGGGGTGACGGGAATTTATTCTCTGGAGTGATTATCAGTACATGCTCCCACGTAAACACCAAAATATATCACTATAAATATGTGAATGCTTTTTAGGATTTATTGGGTACCTAATACGGCCCAATAAATTTCCAAACCCCTCCCCGTACAAAGGAGGTTATGGCGAAATTTTTCGAAATATTAAGGCGTTAGTGAAATATTTGAAGTGAAAACGAAGTTGAAAATATAAAATGAACTATAGTTGAAATTTTAGAATGAACTATATTTATATATATAAATATAAATATAATTAAAAGGAATAGAGGCCGTGCAGTTCGCGTTTCGGAATCGTAATTTGAAACGTTTAGTACGAGAAATCCGACCATCAGATTTTCCCGAAACCGCAACCGCTGGGTTCGCCTTGGAAATATCTTTCCAACGGCACCAACCTTGTAAAAATCCAACGGTTGGATTGTCCGGAATGTTTAATTCAAATCCGAGGGAAAACATCGCCAGAATCGTTTATATTTATATATATAAATATAAATATAATTAAATTAAATTAAATAACGACGATGCAGTTCGAATTTTGAAACCTTAACTTCAAACGACTAGTGTGGAAGATCCGACCGTCGGATTCTCACGAAACTGGAACCGTTGGGTTCGCTTTGGGAATATCTTCCCACTGATATAGACTTTGTAGAAATCCAACGGTTAGATTTTCCGATATGTGTAAAACAAATTAGGAGAAAAACAGCGCCAGTGCCACGGCACGACCTGAAACGTCGTTTAATTAAATATGGCCATTTTTAAATAAATAAAAATGGCGAAAAATCGTTATAAAATATTATAAGCAATATTGATTGGAAATAAACCAATTGGGCTTGAATTGTTTAATATTTGATGGTTGTATGTGTATGACATGAAAATAACACTAAATAACTGAAAGATGGATGTCGAATAATATAACCATAAAAAGAATCGATTTAAATTCTAATGACGTGAATTATTTGAAAAGGCCGAGCTAACCCTCATTTCAAATAATTTATCGAGCGATTCGAATTGGAAAATGCAAAGACGATTCAAGACCGACGATCTTCGTATCGGTTGGATGGGCAACACTGAGGTTCCTGACCGGAGTAGCTACCGGAAGGGGATGGAAGTAGTAGTCGATTGGACGTATGTGTTGATTGTACGAATTTGCGAGGAATTTGACGCCTCCGGTTTCGTTCAGACCCAGGACGGACTTGTAAATGGACTGTGTGTCTGACATTGGATTTTGTTCTATACTGATTGATCTCTGTTAAATATATATCTGTTTGGCGGCGGAGAATTTATTCTTTTGCTTAACGCCCTTCTCTGAGACGCACGAGCTCAGGGGTTATATATCGATAGAAATCAATCGTATGGAGTGGACTGCCTATGTGGCATGCCAAGATGTTGTGATCAAGGCTTCTGTTGCAAAGCAAAGTCTTGTGGATGATGCTCAAAGCAAGGTCTACGTGGCCTAGCTTTGTGTATTTCGTAGATTCGCGAACCTCACACCCCGGTATGAGTTAAAAAGGGATACGGGCCGCTGGGAGAGCACGACATTTCTTTCTAGCTATGGTGGTGTCAGTGACTTACCAGCCCTAACATATATATCTATTTTTCACCTAAGTGGTTGTTGGAATGCGAGGCGCCTCGATTATAGGTCTGTAAGGACCGAGAAACGTGTGTTCAGCAATTGCCAATCCTCAAACGTAAGAGAGGACCGGCCCAGCCGATCCAGGGGTTGCCCAGAGTGTGTAGTCCCGAGGCATTTGCTAGAGTGTCTCGAAGCGGAGAGGAGCTTGCTCCTTGCCTCGACTCATGACGGAAATCCAATTTCCAATACGAAATAACGGTCTTGATTGTAGAACTAGTATGGCGACATAGTAGATGGTAGCTATGCCGCCTATGATTGATATTTATGATGCTAGTCGCTTTTGAAACATATATGCACTAGTAATAATATCAAATGATTTTGCTTTATACGTATCAAGAATATTTGGCTATTATAAGGGAAAACTCTATCCTCCGGCTTGCGTTGCATTGTGTGATGGGACCTGAGTCTTATAATGGCTTCATTCTTTCAAAAAGCATTGCGTTGTTTTTAAAAGAATTTACTTTGTTTTAAATGCACTAGCAATCACTGGAGTAAACCCGTTCCGCGAAAGTGGCATGGTCCTATGATTTGCTATTACTGTTGTTTAACTGTTAAATAGATTCCTCATACCAGTCCCCATGACTGACTCGTTGTTTGTTTCACTTTGCAAACGCGGGTGCCCTTATTTTCTCACGGGCAGCCTAGTACACAGGTGACAGGTTGTTTTTGGTTCTGCACTGCTGCATAGAGTGCATTTTTGGCTCATGGCGAGGCTGACTTCACAGAGATGACTTTGACATTCTCCGCCATTACTGTACTTATATTATGATTCCGCCACTGGCGATGCAGACTGATTTACTTTCCGTATTTCTCACTATATGTATATGTATTCCGCCTTCAGCGATGTAGACTGATACCCTTATTATGTCTCACTGCATGTATGTATTACGCCTCTGGCGATGATGACTGATCACTTTCCTTTTTATTTACTAAGTTATATCCCACGTTATGCTATTCTGATATTCCTACATGTTGTGATTCCGCTGTCATATCCATGTAAAATTATTTTATTTATTGTTTCTGCTATTATCTGTACTCTGCTATGATGATTAATGTGTTATTTCCCTATGATTATCCTTAATACCGCCCCTCGGATTTTGGGATCGTCACAAAAAAAATATTATTAAATATAAATATATGCCCTAGGTCAAAGCCCCTCCATTATTTTCCACGCGGTCAAACTACTCCAGCCGCCTTCTTCCCCCAAACCGACGATAGAAACCGTCCAACCCTTCCTCCTCCCGTATCTCTCTCCTCGTCATTTTCATCCCAAATCCATACCTACCCACTTCGAGATTCCCTAGAGATCACTCTATCTACCGGAGGTGATGGAAATTTTTGGCACGAACAACTCAGATTTGGAGCTCGAACGCTGGGCATTGGGAGTCGCTTCCACGGCAGCGCAGGGGTTCGAATTGGCTGGGGTTGGGTGAGCGGCAAGGTGGTGCTGCTGCGTTTCTGATGTTGGTGGCAGATCCTACTCCAGGCGGCCAGATGATGAACGACGACGTGCCCTAGGGGGCTGATCGAGTTCCTGAAGCGACAGACAGTGAGTTTTCCCTTTTAATTTATTCAAGATGATATTGTTTAAAAATATATATATAATTTTTCTTATATAGATAGCAGGAAAAATAAAATATATAAATTAGTATAGATAGAAAAATATAGAATTTGTTTTAGAAAAATATAGAATTTGTTTTAGAAAAATATAGAATTTGTTTTAGAAATGTATATAGAATTTGGTTTATTAAATGAAAGTATGATTTTTGTTTGTTTAAAAATATGAATTCTTTGATTTGAAAGATATGATTCCTATTATTTGAATAGCGACATAGAAATATAATTTTTATATATACAGTAGCAGAATAAAAATGTGATCTTTATTTATTGAAATGGCTTTGAAATAAAAATGCGATTTTTACTATGAAGTTGAAGTTATAAAAATATGATTTTTATAGAGTGAAAAGGCGAAATCTTTATATAGAGTGGCGAGATAAAAATATAATCTTTATTAGAAGAAGAACGATATTAAAAATATAATTTTTTTTATTATAAACAGCGTGAAAAGAACGGCTTTGGAATTTCAAACAGATCCAGATGGTTCAGCAGTTCAGCAGTAAAGCACGGCGGAGTGGAACCATCTGTGAGAACTTCTCACCTTTTAATTTTGTCTTTCTAGTTAAAATATATACTAGGATGCAGACGGTGTTTAGTAGCACCCGACACCCGTCGTCCATAGACCATGGACGGCTTGTATGCTTGTTTGTTTGATTTTGATGTCTAGTTGATTGTGTGATGTGATGTGAAATGAAATAAAATATTTTATAGTGGAAAATATTTTATAGTTAAAAATAGAATTTTTAACGTGTATATGAAATGAAATAAAAATAAACAAATCGGACGATTTGTTTATATACACACATTTGACTGATATTGATTGGGACGATAAATTTTACACATCGCCCAACTACACAAATAAAATTTGTGTTTGATTGTTTGAAAACCCCACACGGGTATTGGGATAAAATACGACATACACTAATCCCAATAGTTAGTTTTATGTCGATCGATTGATTGACAGACTGTTATAAGCGTTAAATATTTATATTAGATGCTTATACAGTGTAGAGTGCACTTTGGATGATGGTTGATTGTTCATCGTTGTTATTGTGTACATGTGTTGTATAAAAATCCATATAATTAATATTATATGGTAATTGATTTGGCTTCATTCAATATTTGAAAAAGAAATATTTGAAAAGAAATATTTGAAAAGAAATATTTGAAAAGAAATATTTGAAAAAGAAATATTTGAAAAAGAAATATTTGAAAAAGAAATATTTGAAATAGAATATTTGAAAATAGAAATATATGAAGCCGTGTTGATTAGATTGACGCCATTTTGACGTGAACGATATCTATATCGATTTTATTCATTTTATAATGAATATCGAAAGTGATTTCAAAATCTGATATTCTGAAAAGAATTGAAATTCAAACCAATTTGAATTGAATCGAATAGAAAACCAATTTGAATTGAATCGAATAGAAAACCAATTTGAATTGAATCGAATAGAAAACCAATTTGAATAGAATATAAAACGAATTCGAATTGAATTGAAAACGAATTCGAATTGAAAACGAATTGAAGTGAATTCAAATTAAATTGAAATTTGAATTGAATAGAAATGAATTTTAAAATGAATTTATAAGGAAAAATTCAATTTTGATTTGAATTGAAATGGAAGTTGAAATTGTTTTTGAAACGAATCCAAAACTATTTATAAAATTCGTTTTAAATAGAAATTGACGAAATATATATTATATATAATATATATATAATATAATAGCCTGAATAGAACGCGCCGCGCCGCGGGAGTTCGTGAATTTCAACCATTTATTTCAAACGGACATTACGGGAGATCCGACCTTCGGATTCTCCTAAAACTGGAACCGTTGGATTCGTATCGAAAAGAGCTTTCTAACGAATATTAGAAATTTGAAATCTAACGGTTGGATTTGGAGATACGTCCAAATCAAATTTGAAAAAGGTCGCTGTAAGTGCAGTTCGATGGCCGTTGATGGAAATCGACTGTACAGGCCTTGATAAAATTAAAAAAATATCAATAATTTGTGTAAAATCATAAGAAATGATTTGGGAAAAATTGGGATGAAAAACTCCATATTTTGAAAAGATAAAAATAGATTTTTATCGAAATGAACTAGTTTTGAACTAGAATAATAATTTATTTATTTATTAAATAAATAAAGTGGATTTGAAATGGTTTTGAAAATAACCAGGATTTCCAATATATTGATTGGAAATGGATTTGAATCGAAATTGTCTTCGGAATATTTCGATGTGGGATTTTGTGATTATACAGGTATTGTTATGGGAAATTTGAAAGATATATTTATATCGTTATTTCCAATACGATATTTGTTGGTCGTAGAATTTGATATTGAACATAGGCCGATATATTTTCTATTCAGAGCCTTGTATTTAATATCAAATGTGATTTGGGTTTGTAGTGAATGGTGTCTTCATTAACACTGTTCTTGAACCCAGTTGAGAAAAGATTAAATCTTTTTAATTGGATTTAATGAAGTGTACCAATTAAATAATATTTGATTGGAAATGAATTGATATTGGTTTTGGGTTTATCGTGAACAGTGTTTTAAATAACACTTGTTCTTTAACCCGATAATTAATAGAATGTGATTTTGGGTTGTCGTGAACGGTATCTTCAATAATACTGTTCTTAGATCCAAAGGAGTTAAGAAAATCAGAAACTAACTGGAGATTAGTTGAGTTGAATGGTTTCTGGGGTATTGATCTGATGTTGGTTTCGGCCTTCGGGGTTAATACTTAGGGAATTGCTCACTTGCTAATTTATGGTTAGGGTCTGATTGAAATGTAATGTGATTTTGGGTTTATAGTGAACCGTGTTTTGAAATGACACTAATTCTTTAACCCAGTTAAAGATTAAAACTAAGTGGAGTTTTAAATGAATCTTTAATTAGATTGAAAAGATCGAGAATGGAGTATCACCTGTTTTGCTCCAAAGCGATAGTTAAATCTTTAATTAGATTTGAACGTGAAATGGTAATTGAATTTACCGATAACACCGTGGTGTTAGATATGAAGTATTACCAGTTTTGCTTCATGGGATGAATAGATTGGGATTGGGAAATAAAATAAATAATTACTTCAGTGTGGTTCGCTAATCCCGACTAGTTTGGAAAACCATAATTTGGTTTGAAATGACATCCAAAGGAAGATCAAAGAATAAATTTTAAAGAATTTATCTTTGATAAAATTAATGGGAACCTTTCCCTAAGAACGTGAAAATTAGAAACTAACTGTAGGTTAGCTAAGAAGGATGGTTTCTTGGGTATTGATCTGATGTTGGTTTCGGCCTTCGGGGTTAATATTTGGGGAATTGTTCTCTTGCTAATTTACGGTTAGTGACTGCTGAATTGGAATGAGGCGTATGTTGTGTTTGTGTAACAATTGTTTATAATATACGCGGGTTGTTCGGAAAGGCCGGGTTTATACCCATTCTGAATAACCGATTCGACGAAAAGTCGAAGATGATGATGGTGGTCGAAGACCGAAAGTCTTCACATCATTTGGGTGATTACTGATGATCTTGATTGGTCTGTACACCCAAGATGAGGGAATCAGTTGGTGGTCGTCCAGACGTACTTGGAGATCGACGGATATGCGAGGAAAGTGCCTCCGGTTTCGTTCAGACCTAGAACGGACTTGTAAATGGATGGTGTGTCTGACATTGTATTCCTTTATATTGTATTATTTGATCTCTGCTAAATATATATCTGTTTGGTGGCGGAGAATTTATTCTCTTGCTTAACGCCCTTATCTGAGACATACGAGCTCAGAGGTTATATATTGACAGAAATCAGTGGTACGATATGGATTGATAGTGTGGCATGCTGAGATGCAGTGATCCAGACTTTTGTTGAAAAGCAAAGTTTGGTGGATGATGATCAAAGCGCAGCTTTAATATAGCATGGCTTTGTGTATAGCGTTGATTCGCGAGCCTCACACCTCGGTATGGTGGTAAACTGATGGTTTGATCAGTATGCTCTTAGTGGATGGGCACCTTAGTGGTGTCGTCGATTCGGTCGACCGAGATGAGCTTAGTGCTCAGGGTTATATAGAGTAAGCGGTGTTTTCTCTCGCTGGGATGTAAGCCGCGGTGATACTCTGGTCCCAAAAGTGCGGATGTGCAGACGGTGTTTGTCTTGTTGGGACGTAAGCCGTGGGGAATTGCATTACGCGATCGATCTTTCGAATCAGGAGCCACCATGACGGAAATCCAATTTCCAATACGCAATATTGCAGTTTTAATTGTAGAACTAGTATGGCGACATGATATATGGTACCCATGCCGTCTATGATTGATACTTATGATTTGAAGTTGTTTTACACACTATGCACTTATTATAGTATCAAATGATTTGATTTTTAAAACGTACCAAGCATGTTTGGCTATTATAAGGGAAAACCCTATCCTCCAGCTGCGTTGCATTGTGTGATGGGACCTGGGTCTTATAATAGCTTCATTTTTCTTTATTTAGCATTGCGCTGTTGTTTTATGCACTGCTATTCTTGGGAGGAAACCCGTTCCGTGTTATACGGTGTGGTCCCTTGATTTACCTTACTTTGAAAATAAAGATTAATAACTGTTTTAGTTCTCACACCAGTCACATGACTGACCTGGAGTTTATTGTTTTAACCTAAACTCTAGGTGCCCCTATTTTCCATACGGGCAGCTAGTAGTTTTGGTTTTGCAGATTTATATTCACAGGATCCTGGTTTACAGCTGGAATGATATCCGGAAAGCTTTGTATCCGTATATCTCTTCTAGTTGTTTATTGTATTATTTTCTGCGGCGATGTATTTAAATGTAATTTAAATCTCTGATATTTCTGTGTAATATATATTCATTTGTACTCTGTATATTCTTGTATTCTGGTGCATTGTTGTAATATACAATGAAATGTTCTTCCGTCTACGTTCTGTTGTGGCTTGTTCTCGAACTATCCGCGCTTTCCTCACCGGGGAAGTTACGGGTTTTCACAGGTATGGTGTGTTTGGATATATGACAATGGTACGACGTAAGTACAATGATATTGATGATGGTATTGTGTTTTGGATATATGACGATGGTATGCTATGATAGTGTTATGAATTTAATAATGTTTTGAATATATTGTGCTTTGGATATATTATGATTGTGGTATGATACTGAGTATTGATTATATTGGACTGATATTGGTGAATTAATAGTGGAGTGGTATTAGTGTTGTGGATTGAGGGAAAGGAATAACTATGTAGTGTTGTAACAACCCGGAAAATCTAAACCAATTTAAATTTTTTAAATTGGCTATTTTAATGAATTTTAAGTATTTAAAATAAATATTTTAAATAATAACGACGGAAAGTAGTCTGAATCGATGTTTGAAATTGAATATAATTACTTTGAATTATAAACATGGCCTGAAATGGCGCGGTAGTTTCAAAATTTCAATTCAAGCTTTGACTGACTGTACCGGATGCAAAATAAAACGATTTTAGTGAAACTAAAAATATTTAAATCTGTTAGTGAATATCTTCCTAACGAATCTGAAAAATCGAAGTTTCGTAGTGGGAGTCAAAAGTTATAGCCAAATGAATTTTCAGAAAGGTCGCTATAGAATTTATATAGCTCGTGAAAATAGACATTTTGCAAACGACCTCGGAATTCGACGAAACCACTTTTGTTGGATCCGGGATGTCAAATTATTGCTAGGTTTCAAATTTCATAATTTTTGAAGCTAGTATGTGAGCGTGGAAAAGGAAAGTGTGTTTGGTCGATTTCTATTAAATTGGATCGACCAGAAAAGGGCCATTTTTCAAACGGTCTCAGAATTCGACGAAACTAGTTTTGTTGGGACCGTATCGTCAAAACATAGCTAGATTTATTTTTTGGGAATTTTTAGACTCAGTATGTGGCCCCGGCAAATTGAAATGTACGTTCAAATTAAATATTGAATGTTTTATATTTTAATTTGGAGAAAAACTGACTGAAACAGTCGAATGGGCCTACGAAACATGTCCCAGTGTGTTCGGAATGGGGGTAATTAGCTAGGGACGACAGTCGTTGGGTTGGAATTGGAGTTCGTATGGAGCGAAGGGTATATTCAGATTTAAATAAATTAAAAATAAATATAAAAATTCTTGGCCAATCAAAATTCTCCATCACAACCCTCGGAAACCCGCTTCTCTCTCTGACGAACGAGATATTGAGCCCTCACCTTCTCTCCAAAAATCCGGCCGATCCTCTCCATATTATCGAGCGCCACAGTTAAGCTTTTTGTAGTGCTTCTCTCGCTCTTCAAATCAGTATAAACCACACCTGTTATCGACGTGTATCCTGCTCGAATCGACGCTCCAAATTCCAGGCGTTCAACCCACCGCCGAGCGCTCCAGACGCCGTCGATCTGAGGTAGGTTACTGGCGCCAGAAAGCTGGTGCGAAGCTCTACAACGCTGCGCCACCCGATCGACCAACCGCTACACCATGTGACAGAAAAATCAAGACCTAATTTCGAACTATTCACTGAGGTAACGACTTTGAACTTTTGAAGGGGTTTTAACAGTTTAAAAGTGTCGCAAAATTTATTGAAATTCTAAAAATCGTATCTTTTTCATTTGTGATCGAAATCCAGTGAAACAAGAGACAGTCGACTCGTGTGGACGTCTTCTACATTTTAGAAGAGACCGCGTATTTTTCTGAGCCTTCTGCTATTTTTGGTGGAGTGGAACCCAATGTGCGATTTCTAATTTATAAACGATATGGAAAATAATGATGTATAAATTATATAGTCGATGTATGAGTTATATAAGCGTTGTACACCCCATGTATAAGCGTTGTATAAGTTGTATGTTCGATGTATAAGTTATATATGCATTGTAAAAATGATATATGCGATGAAATGACATTGAAATGAATTGAAGTGAATTGAAATATATTTATATACGAATATATATATATAGACACACACACACTCCCCTCGTCCACAGACCATGGACGATATATATTGGTTGTGATATTGTTTGGATTAATTGGTTGATGTGAAATTTGGTGAATAATACGAATGGTTGATAGAATTGTTTGTGGTTGAGAGTGATTGATTGTGGTTGAAAAATACCCATCTGTGGTTGAAAACAAAATTAGAATAGACTGTGGAAATGAAAATAAAACATGCCGCCTACGTGCGAACTAGATGCATGAATCGCCATTGTCAAAAACCGTGAGGTTTCAAGGTAGAGCAAGGAGCCGTACTAGGGACGGTTCCGGTTTTAACTACCCTGCCGTTATGCTGCCGAAATTTTCAATAATATTCATGCGTTAGAATTATTTTCATTTGTTGGAATTATTTTCATGTGTTGAAACTACATTCATGTGTTGAATAGAAATTCATTCGTTGAATAGAAATTCATGTGTTGAATGATAGTCGTGTTTTGAAATAAATTATTTTATAATAAAAATCATATTTTTTATCATCTATATGAACTATATAAAATAGTCATGTTTTGAAATAAATTGTTTTATAATAAAAATCATATTTTTATCATCTATATGAACTATATAAAATAGTCGTGTTTTGAAATAAATTGTTTTATAATAAAAATCATATTTTTATCATCTTTATGAACTATATAAAATAGTCGTGTTTTGAAATAAATTGTTTTATAATAAAAATCATATTTTTATCATCTATATGAACTATATAAAATAGTTATGCTTTGAAATAAATTGTTTTATAATAAAAATCATATTTTTTATCATCTATATGAACTATATAAAATAGTCGTGCTTTGAAATAAATTGTTTTATAATAAAAATCATATTTTTATCGTCTATATGAACTATATAAAATAGTCATGTTTTGAAATAAATTGTTTTATAATAAAAATCATATTTTTATCATCTATATGAACTATATAAAATAGTCGTGTTTTGAAATAAATCGTTTTGCAATAAAAATCACATTTTTATTAAATATATGAACTGTTAAAAATAGTGAAGTGTTGAAATAAATGTTTGTTGGACAAAAAAATCACTTTTATCAAATGTATGAAATGAATATGGTTTTGAAATTGAAGAATAGATTATATATATGTAATTAAAATAAATCAAATAACGAAGCTGCAGTTCGTATTTTGAAACCGTGATTTCAAACGATTAGTGCGGGAGATCCGAACATCGGATTTTCCCGAAACCACAACCGTTGGGTTCGCCTTGGAAATATCTTTCCAACGGCACCAACTTTGTAAAGATCCAACAGTTGGATTGTTTGGAATGTTTAATTCAAATCTGAAGAAAAACAGCGCCAGAATCGATTATATATATATATAATTAAATTAAATCGAATAACGAAGCTGTAGTTCGTATTTTGAAATCGAAACTTCAAACGAGTGTACCGGGAGATCCGACCATCGGATTTCGCCAAAACTGAAACCGTTTGATTCGTTTTGAAAAGATCTTTCTAATGATATAAAATTTTTGAAGATCCAACGGTTAGATTTTGTAATAAACTAGAAAATCCGAGCCAATTTAATCTTTTTATTTTGGCAATTTTAGCGAATTTTGATATTTAGAATGAATTATTTTAAATAATATCGACGAGAAATTTAATTTGAATAAAATAGAACGTATATATTTATATAGATCGTCCTTACAATATAAATATTTGTTTTAAAATATAAAAGGAATTGAAAATGGCGCGGTAGTTTGAAAATTCGATTTCAAAATTCAAATGAATGTACAAGATTCAAAATAAACCGGATTTTAGCGAAACCAAAAATATTAGAATCTAATTGAGAATATCTTTCCAACGAATCCGAGAAATCGAAATTTCATAGCGGGAATCAAAAGATATGTCCAGTTGAAATTTCAGAATAGTCGCTATGGAATTCTGGCCCTTAAAAATGGGAATTTTGCAAACGACCTCGGTTTTCGACGAAACCACTTTTGTTGGATCTGTGATGTCATGTTATTGCTAGGTTTCAAAATTCGTAATTTTTCGAATCAATATGTGAGCGTGGCAAAGGAAAACGCATTTGACCAGTTTCAGTTGATTTTAATCGACTGGAAAATGGCCATTTTTCAAACGGTCTCAGAATTCGATGAAATTAGTTTTATTAGGACCGTATCGTCAATACAAAGCTAGAAAATATTTTTTCGGGAATTTTTCTAGTTAGTACCTGGGCCCGGTAAATTGAAATGCGCGTTGAAATTCAATATATATAGTTATATTTTGATTTTGACAAAAACTGATCGAAACAGTCGAATCAGCTTACGATACATATCCCATTGTGTTCGGAATGGGGGTAATTAGCTATGGACGACAGGCGGTGGGCCTCGTTTAGAGGTCGAATAAAAAAGTCAACTTTTTGAAAATAAATAATAATAAAAAACTCTTTCATCCCCTTTTTTTCCTCTCAGCCCCCCCCCCCCTCGTTCTTCATTCGGTCGAAAATAAAAAAAACAAAAAAAGGATAGGAGGACGGAGGCGGAAGAACCGCCATCGCGCCCCCCTAGGGCGGCGCCGCCCACCGCCGGAGCTAGGTAGCCCCCCTCTCCATCCTTCCCTTTCTCCTCCTCTGATCCAAACCGCAACCCCCGATGCCCCTTTTTCCGGCTGCCACCCACCTCGCCAAGTCAGCAACCGCCCCCTCCGATCCCCTACCTCCTTCCTCCGCCCTCCGTGCTCCCTCTCTTCCTCTTTCTTTACCAAACCGCCCCCAAATCAGCAGCTCCATCCCTAGCCCCTCCGCTCCTCTTAGAAGTCCTGTAAGTTGTTTATTATTATTATTATTATTATCATTTATTTAACAAAATCAGATTTTGTGTAGATTATAACATAGGAAAAAATCAGATTTTTACATATATTATAGTATGATAAAAATAGATTTTTATTTAGAAGAAAGGTAGGATTTTTATATAGTTAGCGAAATAAAAATATGATTTTTAAAGTGTACAACCTTGAGTAAAGGTTTGATTTGTATGAATATGTGGTTCATAATATATATATATATATATATATATAAAAAAAGAGTTGATTTCTTTTTGTTTAACATGATCAGAAAGCTTTGATTTTGAAAGGACGAAAGCTTTGAATTTTGAAAGGGTGAAATCTTTATTTTTGAAAAGGCAAAATATTTTATAATGTAAAGAATAAAAATATAATTTTTATATCAGAGGAATTATTAAAATATGATTTCTATATAGTAGATATTACAAAAATATAATTTTTATGGGATAGAGAAAGAAAAGAGCGATATTTATAAAGTAGAGATAATAAAAATATGATTTCTATAAATATAAAGATATGATCTTTATTGTGAAATGAACAATTAAAAATATGATTTTTACTTCGATAAAAATAGGATTTTTATATGTGAAGCGAATTAAAAATGTGATTTTTAACGTGAACCGCGTGTAACAGATCTCGTTGAAAGCACGACGAAGATTTCCTACATATGAAGAGTCGTGGCGTTTGGTTTAGCTAATCGGTGAGAACTTCTCACTTTAAATTTTCTTTTTCTAGTTAATAATATATACTAGGATGCAGACGGTGTTTAGTAGCACCCGACACCTGTCGTCCACAGACCATGGACGGCTTGTTTGTTTGATTGATTTTGATGTGTAGTTGATGTGTGTTGTGGAATGAAATAAAATAATTATATAGATAAAAATATTTTATAGTTAAAAATATAAATTTTTACATGTATATAAAATGAATAAATAATTATAAAGAAATCGAACGATTTGTTTATATACACATTTGACTGATATTGATTGGGACGATAAATTTTACACGTCGCCCAGCTGCACAAATAATATTCAGTGTTTGTAGATTGAAACCCCACATGGGTGTTGGGATGATATTTGGCATACACTAATCCCAATTATTTAGTTGGATGTCGATCGATTGGTCGACAGACTGTATAAGCGTTAATTACTTATATTTAATGCTTATGCAGTTGTGTGGTGCACTTTGAATGATGGTTGATTATTTATCGTTGCTATTATATACATGTGTTGTATGGAATCCATATAATTAACGTTATATGGTAATTGATTGGACCTCATTCCAATTGGGAAAATAAAGAATATTATAAAATATAGGTTCATGTGTTGACAGTACTCATTTGTTGGGATTAGTCATGTGTTGAACGAAATATTTTAACAATAAAATTTACATCTTTATCAAATATGAAATTAGAAACTAACTGGAAAATAGATAAGATGAGTGGTCTCCTGGGTATTGATCTGATGTTGATCTCGGCCTTCGGGGTTAATATTTAGGGAATCGGTCTCTTGCTAATTTACGGTTGGAGCCTGATTAGAAATTAAATGATAGAAATCATAATTTTATAAAATATATTGAATAACAAAAATAGTCACATGTGGACAATACTCATTTGTTGAGATTAGTCATGTGTTGAAAGAAATATAGATTCATATGTTGAATAGAATAAATTTTCATTTGTTGAATAGAATAACGGAATTATTGAAATATATAAAGCCGTGTTGATTAGAGATGCGCTATTTTGACGCGAACGATATTTATATCGATTATATTCGTTTTTGTAATGAATATTGAAAAGAGATTTAAAAAGTTCGAATTGAATTGAATACAAAATGAATTCGAATTGAATTGAATATAAAATGAATTCGAATTGAATTGAATATAAAATGAATTCGATTTGAATTGAATATAAAATGAATCCGAATAGAAAATGAATTCAAATTGAATTCAAAACGAATTGAAATAGAATAAAAATCAATTTGAAACGAATTCAAATTGAATTGAAATTTGAATTGAATTCAAATGAATTTATAAAGAAAAATTCAATTTTGATTTGAAATGGAAGTTGAAATTGTTTTTAAAACGAATTTAAAACTATTTATAAAATTTGTTTTAAATAGAAATCGACGAAATATATATTATATATATTATATATATAATATAATGGCCTGAATAGAACGCGCTGCGCCGCGGCAGTTCGTGAATTTCGCATTGACTTCGAACGGATATTACGGGAGATCCGACCGTCGGATTCTCCTGAAACCAGAACCGTTGGGTTCGTATTGAAAAGAGATTTCTAACGAATATTAGAAATTTGAAATCTAATGGTTTGATTTGGAGATATGTCCAAACCAATTTCAGAAAAGGTCGTTGTAAGTGCAGTTCGATGGCCGTTGATGGAAATCGATTGTACGGGCTTTGATAAAATTATTAAAAATATCAATAATTTGTGTAAAATCATAAGAAATGATATGTGAAGAACTGGGATGAAAAATCCCACATTTGTAAAGATAAAAATGGATTTTTATCGAAATGAACTAGTTTTGAACTAAAATTAAAACCAAATTATTTTTAAGTAAATAAATTGGATTTGATATAAGTTTTAAATAACCAGAATTTCTAATGTATTAAATTGGATTTGATATGAGTTTTAAATAACCAGAATTTCTAATATATTAAATTGGATTGAATTAGAATTGATTTGTGGGTTTAGCGGGAACGGTGTTTTAAATAACATTTGTTCTTTAACCCGATAATAATTAGAATGCGATTTGGGTTTATCGTGAACTGTGTTTTAAATGGCATTAGTTCTTTAACCCATAAAAAGGAGTTTTAATGAATCTGTAATTAGATTGAAATGTGAGTTGATAATTTAAATTATCAAATTAAGAAAGGGAGCGAGAATGGAGTATCACCAGTTTTACTCCAAAGCGATAGTTAAATCTTTAATTAGATTTGAACGTGAAATGGTAATTAATTTTACCGATAACACCGTGGTGTTAGATACGGAGTATTACCAGCTTTGCTTCATGGGATGAATAGGTTGGGATTGGGAAATATAATAAATAATTACTTCGATGTGGTTCGCTAATCCCGACTAGTTTGGAAAACCTTAACATGGTTTGAAGTAACATCCAAAGGAAGATTAAAGGATAAATTTTAAAGAATTTATCTTTGATAAAGTTAATGGGAACCTTTCCCTAAGAATATGAAATTTAGAAACTAATTGTAGGTTATCTAAGATGAGTGGTCTCCTGGATATTGATCTGATGTTGGTTTTGGCCTTCGGGGTTAATATTTGGGGAATTGTTCTCTTGCAAATTTACGGTTAGTGACTAATGAATTGGAATGAGGCGTATGTTGTGTTTGTGTAACATTTGTTTATTATATACGCGGGTCATTCAGAAAGGCCGGGTTTATACCTATTCTGAATAACCGATTCGACGATAAGTCGAAGATGAAGACCGTGGTTGAAGACCGGAAGTCTTCACATCGTTTGGGTGATTACTGATGATCTTGATTGGGATGTACACCCAAGAGGAGAGAATCAATTGGTGGTCATCTAGACGTACTTGGAGATCGATGGATATGCGGGGAAAGTGCCTCCGGTTTCGTTCAGACCCAGAACGAACTTGTAAATGGACCGTGTGTCTGACATTGGATTTTATTCTGTGTTGATTGATCTCTATTAAATATACATCTGTTTGGCGGTGGAGAATTTATTCTCTTGCTTAACGCCCTTCTCTGCGAGCTCAGAGGTTGTACAACGATGGACATCAGTCGCATGGCATGAATTGCCTGTGTGGCACGCCTAAGTGGCAATTGATCAAGGCTTCTGTTGAAAAGCAAATTCTTGTGGTGGATGATCAAAGCACGGCCTGTTTGGCACAGCTTTGTGTATGGCGTGGATTCACGAGCCTCACACCTCGGTATGAGTAAAAAACGGGATAGTGACTGCAGCGAGAGCACAACGTTTCTTTCTATCTATTGGTGGTGTCAGTGCTTAAACTGGCTGACATTTATATACTTTTCACCTATATGGTTGTTGGATGCATGGCGCCTCAATTTTAGGTCTGTTAGGACCGGGAAACGTGTGTTCAGGAATAATTAATTCTCAAACGTAAGGGAGGACCGGCCCTGAAGATCCAGGGGTTACCCAGAGTGTGTAGTCCCGAGGCATTTGCTAGAGTGTCTCGAAGCGGAGAGGAGCTTGACCCTTGCCTCGACTCATGACGGAAATCCAATTTCCAATACGAGATATTTCGGTTTTATTTGTAGAGCCTAGTATGGCGACATGATAGATGGTACCCACGCCGCCTATGATTGATATTTATGATTTGAATTGTTCTGACACTATACATTTATAATAGTATCAAATGATTTGTTTTAAACGTACCAAGCATGTTTTTCTATTATAAGGGAAAGCCCTATCCTCCGGCTTGTGTTGCATTGTGTGATGGGACCTGGTCTTATAATAGCTTCATTTTTGCAAAAAGCATTGCGCTGTTTTGTTATATGCACTAGTGTTCTTGGGTGGAAACCCGTTCCGTGTTATACGGCGTTGTCCCTTGAAATACTTTTTTTTAAGTAAAGTTTTGAATAACTGTTTTAGTTCTCACACCAGTCACATGACTGACCTGGAGTTTATTGTTTTAACCTAAACTCTGGGTTCCCTTATTTTCGACACAGGCAGCTAGTAGTTTTGGTTTTGCAGATTTATATTCACAGGATCCTGATTTACAGCTGGAACAATGCTCGGAAAGCTCTGTATCCGTGCATTACTTTCAGTTATGTTTTGTATTGTTTTTTCGCTGCCATGTAATTTATTGTAATCTATGATATTTTTCTGTTGTATAATATTTATTCGTACTCTGTATATTCTTTTAATCTAATGGAATTGTTGTAAATAACAATGAAATGTTTTTCTGTTTGTGTTCTGATTCGTCTTGTCCTCAATTCAATCCGTGCTTTCCTCCATGGGGAAGTTTGGGTCATTTCAGATTTTCAGATATGTGTAAATCAAATCTGGAGAAAAACAGCGCCACGGCCACGTTATGGCCTGAAGCGTTGTTTTGTATAAATTGGCTATTTTTAAATAAATAAAAATAGCTATAAATCGTGATAAAATATTATAAATGATATGGAATGGAAATAAATTGAATTTGCTCGGTTTATGTGATATTTGATGGTTGAATGTGTTTGGCGTGAAAACTACATTAAAGAACAAAATTGGCGATGTCGAATAATTTAACCATTGAAATGAATTGATTTGAAAGTCTAAATATACGGGAATTATTTGAAAAGGACGAGTTAATTATCATTTCAAATAATTGATCGACGATTGAAAGTCGAAGATAGGAAGACGATGCAAGACCGATGATCTTCACGTCGAATGGAGGGGTGCTACTGATGCTCATGATAGGAGTAGCTACCTAGAAGGGGTTGAAGTAGTAGCCGTCCGGACGTACATGTTGATTGTACGGATATGCGAGGAATAAAGATCCTTCGGTTTCGTTCAGACCCAGAACGGACTTGTAAATGGACTGAGTGTCTGACATTGGATTTCATTCTGTGTGATTGATAAACGTCAGTTTCATGGCGTGAATTGCCTGTGAGGCATGATGAGATGCAATGATCAAAGATTTTGTTGAAAAGCAGAGCTTTGTGGTTGATGATCAAAGCACGGCCTATGTGGCATAGCTTTGTGTATAACATTGTTTCGCGAGCCTCACACCCCGGTATGAGCCAGAAACGGGAGATGGACTTCAGGGAGGACATGCGTTTCCTTCTAGCTAGGAGTGGTGCTTTGGGTTTTACACGCCCGAGTATTTTACTTATGTGGATGATGGAAAGCGAGGCCTCGGTTTGCTTTGGTCTCTTCGGAGCCGATGATGTGGTCGGATATGACCAGTGACGCCCCACAGGGCGGAGAAACGCAGTGTTCAGGAATTTTAATCCACATCGGTGGACCGGCCCTGACGATCCAAGGCTTGCCTGCGCGCTTGCCTAAGGGGCGGGCTAGAGCGTCTCGAATTCGGTAAGGACTATCTTTTGCCTTGGTTCATGAAGGAAATCCAATTTCCAAATACGACATCGTGCGGTTTTGATTGTATATATATATGGCGACATGATATATGGTACCCATGCCGTCTATGATTGATATTTATGATTGTATCTAAAATTAGAAACTAACTGGAAACGAGCTAAGACGGATGGTTTCCTGGGTATTGGTATGATGTTGGTTTCGGCCTTCGGGGTTAATACTTTTGGGATCGTTCTCTTACTAGTTTACGGTTGGAGTCTGATTAAGAATTAAACGATAAAATTTACATTTCAAATGATTTGTTTTCCTCGTATCAAGCATATTTGGCCATTATAAGGTAAAACTCTATCCTTCGGTTTGTGTTGCATTATGTGATGGGAACTGAGTCTTATAATGGCTTCATTTTTATAAAAAGCATTGCGATGTTTAAAAGATTTATTTGTTTTAAAGCACTGGCAATCCAATGGAGTAAACCTGTTCCGCGAAAGTGGCGTGGTCCTGTGATTAGCCATATTTGAAAATGTGTTAAGTAGATTTCTCATACCAGTCCCGTGACTGACTCGTAGTTTGTTTCACTTGCAAACTCAGGTGCCCCTATTTCTACACGGGCAGCCTTGTATTCAGGTTTTAGCAGACTCTTTCTGCATAGCTGGAGCTGAAGATGGATTCTGTCATTTATCTCTTTTTATGTTGTTCAACTCCTATTGTACATATTATGTTTTCTTTTCCGCAGTAGACATTTATGTATAGCTGAACTATATTTTGTACTAAGTATGATCCTATGTACTGTGTAACTCTGATGAATTTATTTATCCAGTGTATTATATTGTGCATTATCTGGTGTATTCAATTATTTCTGTTCTGTTGTTATCTGTTTATGTGTTATATTCCAAAGATTTCCCTTGCAACGTCTTATCGAGAATCGGGTCGTCACAAGTGTAAAAAATATGTTTTAGATTTGCGATGGCTAATGATGGCTTACAGGTTCCAGATTTACGACATCTGGCAATAGTTTATTTGCAACGGTCTGTAACGTCCTGTTACGTCTTTCTAGGAAACAAACTAGTTGCCACGTATGATGCCATGTGGACAAGTTGTCGTTGCAAGCCGTTGCTAATTAAAAGATGGAGCCATCGCTTTTCCCGTTGCTTTTCCTGTTAGCGACGACTTAAATTACGACGGCTACTTGCGACGGATGCCGAACCTTTTTTGCCGTCGCAAATTACTGTATTCTTTGTAGTGATGTTTTTTGTTTCATTATTTGCCTTTAGGTTTGCGAAAAAAGGGAATGAAATTGTATTGGAAAACCATAACTTACAACAAAAAAGCTAAAATAATTAATAAGGAATTTGAATATAAAATTAGGGTCCTCATCAAAAATAATATAAGGCATTTATATAAGAAGGCATAGTCAAACAAAAAATAACACACTATCTATTTATATCTGATTTGATTAAGTTATATGTAACCCAAAAATAATTCAAACCAATTAAATTTAGAAAAACTACAAATATATCTTAAAATTAAAAAACAATTTTTTTTCCAGCATAAGGTCAAATAATTAGAAATGAAGGCAAGAATAATTTTTGGTCCATAAACCAAGATCCCAAAGTAGTCATCCCAAAGCAGTCACTATATGACTCGATCAATCATATAGTTGTAATGAATTGTTCCACAACAACAAAATATGATTGTGGAATTGGAAAAAAAACAAAGGGATGCAGATAAATGGAAAGGTAATAGAAAGAGAAAACTAAAATATCAATCATTTATAATTCCAATATGTATGGTCTGTGAATTACCTCATATAAATAAAAGGCAATGTAATAAAGCATTAATTTTATATTGTGTTAATATTGTTTAATATTGTATCGATTGAGATACTAATAGGCTTCTAAACCGCTAAGAGCGAAACTGCTATGATATAAAATATTTATGATGCAAGGAATGATAAACCATGTATAGGGAAGTGTATATCATAACGGATAAGAGTCATACTTAGTCCAAGTTAATTCCAGAATCTTGAAGAGATTTATTTTCATTATAGTCTCTTGTAGTGTGCATCGTTTCGTCTATTATATAACAACAAGAGGAGTTGGTTAATCTTAATCACGTTTGTTGTGCCAACAAACAAGACCTATGACAAAATGCACGTAGAGCATTAGGAAGTTCTCAAAGAGTTGGACATGTAATAAAAACTCATCACGTGCTTCAAATATTGAATATATTTATGCTTTTAACTATTATTGACAATATCAATATGACCAAGGGCCAATATTTACTATTGGCGCAACCTGATGAAAATAAACTTTAGAAACAAAGTCAGTTTATTGTAAGTTAATATTGGCATACAATAAGAAAACATATTGACACTGGATGCATCTGTTTGGGTGGTTATAAGTGTGCTACTAATTCAAATGCAAATAATCTTAGTAATTGTAACAACCCGAAAATCTGGGCCAGTTTAAAATTTTTATTTTGGCAATTTTAGCGAATTTTGATTATTTAAAATGAATTATTTTAAATAATATCGACGAGAAATTTATTTTGAATAGAATTCGAACGTATATATTATATACGTCGTCGTTAGAATATAAGTAATTATATATAATTAAAAATAGAATTGAAAATGGCGCGGTAGTTCGATAATTCGATTTCAAACTTCAATTGAACGTACCGGGTGCAAAACAATCCGGATTTTAGTGAAACCAAAAACATTAGGATCTAATTGATGATATCTTTCCAGGAATCCGAAAAAACAAAATTTCATAGCGGGGATCAAAAGATACGTCCAGTTGAAAATTCTGAATAGTCGCTATGGAATTCAGGCCCTTAAAAATGGCCATTTTTCCAACGGTCTCAGAATTCGACGAAATTAGTTTTGTTAGGACCGTATCGTTAATACGAAGCTAGAAAATATTTTTCGGGAATTTATAGAGTTAGTATGTGACCCCAGTAAATTGAAATGCGCGTTCAAATTCAATATATAGAGTTATATGTTGATTTTAACGGAAACTGATCGAAACGTTCGAAACAGCCTACGATACATATCCCATTGTGTTCGGAATGAGGGTAAAACACTAAGGACGACAGGCGTTGGGTCTCGTTTTGTGTTCGAATTAAAAAGTCAACTTTTTGAATTTAAATAATAAATAAAAAAAATTAATTAAATATATAGCCCCCCCACGTTTTCCCCCTTCTCTCTCCACTCTGTTGAAACCGTAGGTTTTAAGTATAAAAAAAAGCGAACGGAGGAAACGCCTCCGACTGGAGGAGCTCGACATCGCGACTCGCCGGAGCCGCCACCCACTTCACCGCCGACGTCGCACTCCACAACGCCTCCCTCTCCAGCCCCACCCTCCGTTGCAGCTCCCCACCCTCCGTTCAGACTCGCCCCCAAAACCCCAGTTCGCCCAAATCGAGGCACCCACGCCCTAACCCGAGTCAGACCGCCTAGCCGCGCCTCCCTCCCCGACCTGCAGCCCCCAACGCCACCTCAGACACCCTCCACCAGCGATCAGCGACCCTTCTTCCCCTTGGGGCTAAAAAGGCACCACGACCCCCCTCCAATTCGAACAGCGAAGGTGTGTCTTTATTAACTTATTTATTTACATTGTTTTATATGTAGATTGGATTTTTAGTTAGGCTAAGATATGATTTTTCAATATATGAAAGCTTCGATTTTTATATGTATGAAGAGTTTGAAAAGAAAAGATTTTTAACTTGAGAAAGATTCGATTTTCAACTTTAAAAAGGTTAGATCTTTATAACATAAAAGGTTTGATTTTTAACATTAGAGGGATTCGATTTTCAAATTGAAAAAGATTATATTTTTATATAAGGAAGAATATAATTTTTATATAATAGAGAATATAAAAATATCATCTTTATAGATATAGCGAAATAAAAATGTGATTTTTATAGTGATGAAAGAAAAGGAGAAATCTTTATAATTGAAAAGGCGAGATTTTTATATATTGAATAGCAAAGTAAAAATTCGATTTTTATATATTGAATAGCAAAATAAAAATTCGATTTTTATATATTGAATAGCAAAGTAAAAATTCGATTTTTATATATTGAATAGCAAAGTAAAAATTCGATTTTTATATATTGAATAGCAAAGTAAAAATTCGATTTTTATATATTGAATAGTAAAGTAAAAATTCGATTTTTATATATTGAATAGCGAAGTAAAAATGTGATTTTTACATATGTAGAGAATACGGGAAGAGAAAGTGACAGGAGGCAAGAACGGCGAAGATTTCTCTAAATGAAGTGTCGTGAAGTAGGATAGCTATCGGTGAGAATTTCTCACCTTTCAATTTCTTTTTTCTAGTTATAAATATATACTAGGATGCAGACGGTGTTTAGTAGCACCCGACACCCGTCATCCACAGACCATGGATGGCTTGTTTGTTAAATGGTTTGGTTGTGTAGTTGGTTAGATTATTTGGTTTGAATTGAATTGTTTGGTGAAATGAAATTGTTTTGATTGATGTGTGAATGGCGTGGGCCTTTACTAGACCGGGGATAAGGCTAGGCCTCGTCCCGTTTCTAGTATCGTGCCGTTATGCCGCCGAAATTTTCTAAAATAAATTAGAAAAATAAAAATATCATTTTATTGAATAAATGAACTGAATAAAATATTTTATCGTTAAAAATATAATTTTTTAACGTGAATGAGAATGAATAAATATTCATTTACAAACCTGACGGTTTGTTTATGTACACCTATTTGAAGGACATTGATTGGGACGATAAATTTTACACATCGCCCAACTGCACAAATAAAATCTGTGTTTGATTGTTTGAAACCCCACACGGGTATTGGGATGATATTTGACGTACACTAATCCCAATAATTAGTTGTATGTCGATCGATTGATTGATAGGCTGCTATAAGCGTTGAATATTTATATTCGATGCTTATACAGTGTAGAATGCACTTTGGATGATGGTTGATTATTCATCGTTGTTATTGTATACATGTGTTGTAGAAAATCCATATAATCCACTTTATATGGTAATTGATTGGGCCTCATTCCAATTTTGAAATAGAAATATTTGAAATAGTAATATTTGAAGTAGAAATATTTGAAATAGAAATATTTGAAGTAGATATCTGAAAATAGAAACATATGAAGCCGTGTTGGTTAGATTGACGCCATTTTGACGTGAACGATATTGGTATCGATTTTATTCATTCTTCAATGAAAATTGAATAGATTTGAAATTGAATAGATTTGAAATTTGAACTATATAGAAATGAATTCGAATTGAATTTGAATATAAATGAATTCAAATGGAAATCGATTTGAAAAGAATTTAAAACGAATTTATATTGGAATATTCGATTTTGATTTGAAATTGAATATGAAGTTAAAAACGTTTTGAAAATGAATTTAAACGATTTATAAAGCACGTTTTGAATAGAAATCGACGAAATATATATTATATATATTATATATAGAATATAATGGCCTGAATAGAACGCGCCGCGCCGCGGCAGTTCGTGAATTTCGACCATTTATTTCAAATGGATATTGCGGGAGATCCGACCGTCGGATTCTCCTAAAACCGGAACCGTTGGGTTCGTATCGAAAAGAGCTTTCTAATGAATATTAGAAATTAAAAATCTAACGGTTGGATTTGGAATTATGTCCGAATCAAATTTGAAAAAGGTCGCTGTAAGTGCAGTTCGATGACCGTTGATGGAAATCGACTGTACGGGCCTTGATAAAACTATTAAAAATAGTAATAATTTGTGTAAAGTCATAAGAAATGATTTAGAAAGGATTGGGATGAAAAACTCCATATTTGAAAAGATAAAAATAGATTTTTATCGAAATGAACTAGTTTTGAACTAGAATTATAATTCTATTTATTTTTAAATAAATAAATTGAATATCAAATGTGATTTGGGTTTGTCGTGAATGGTGTCTTCACTAACACTGTTCTTGAACCCAGTAGAGAAGAGATTAAATCTTTTTATTTGGATTTAATGAAGTGTACCAATTAAACAATATTTAATTGGAATTGAATTGATATTGATTTTTGGGTTTATCGTGGACAGTGTTTTAAATAACACTCGTTCTTTAACCCGATAATTAATGTAATGTGATTTTGGGTTTATCGTGAACTGTGTTTTAAATGAAACTGATTCTTTACCCCCGTTAAAGATTAAAACTAAGTGGAGTTTTAATGAATCTTTAATTAGATTGAAAGGACCGAGAATGGAGTAGCACCAGTTTTGCTCCAGGCGATAGTTAAATCTTTAATTGGATTTAAACGTGAAATGGTAATTGAATTTACCGATAACACCGTGGTGTTAGATATGAAGTATTTCCAGTTTTACTTCATGGGATGAATAGGTTGGGATTGGGAAATTAAAACCAATGATTACTTCAGTAAGGTTCGTTAATCTCGACTAGTTGAATCGAAATTCAAAAGAAGATTAAAGAATAAGTTCAAGGAATTTATCTTGGATAAAATTAATGGGAACCTTTCCCTATGAATGTGAAATTTAGAAACTAACTGTCGGTTAGCCAAGTAGAATGGTTTTCTGAATATTGATCTGATGTTGGTTTCGGCCTTCGGGGTTAATATTTGGGGAATTATTCTCTTGATTAATTTACGGTTAGTGACTGATGAATTGGAATGAGGCGTATGTTGTGTTTGTGTAACACTTATTTAAAATATACGCGAGTTATTCGGAAAGACCGGGTTTATCCCATTCTGAATAACTGATACGACGATAAGTCAAAGATGAAGACGGTGGTCGAAGACCGGAAGTCTTCACGTTGTTTGGGTGATTACTGATGATCTTGATTGGGCTGTACACCCAAGAAGATGGAAACAGTTGGTGATCGTCCAGACGTACTTGGAGATCGATGGATATGCGGGGTACTAGGTGCCTCCGGTTTCGTTCAGACCCAGAACGGACTTGTAAATGGACTGTGTGTCTGACATTGGATTTTAGTCCGTGTGATTGATCTCTATTAAATATATATCTGTTTAGCGGCGGAGAATTTATTCTCTTGCTTAACGCCCTTCTCTGAGACGTACGAGCTCAGGGGTTATATATTGATGGATATCAAACGCATGGAGTGAATTGCCTGTGTGGCATGCCTAAGTGGCAATTGATCGAGGCTTCTGTTGAAAAGCAAAGTCTTGTGGTGATGATCAAAGCACAGCCTGTGTAGCACAGCTTTGTGTAACGTGAATTCACGAGCCTCGCACCCCGGTTGTGAACCAAAAACGGGAGAGGACGTCAGGGAGGGCATGCGTTTCTTTCTAGCTAGGGTGGTGTCAGTGACCTACCAGCCCTGACATTTATATACTTTTCACCTGTGTGGTTGTTGCTGTTGCGAGGCGCCTCGATTTGATTGGACGATCCGGGTCCGATGGAGCCATTCGTTGGCTCGCTTACGCCCCAAAGGGCGGAGAAACGCAGTGTTCAGGATTTAAGTTTAATCCACATCGGTGGACCGGCCCTGAGGATCCAAGGGGCGATGCGTTCTGCTCCTGAGACTCGGGCTAGACAGTCTCGAATCGGTAGAGGACGATCCCTAGCCTCGGTTCATAGATGGAAACCCAATTTCCAAATACGAGACATTTGCGGTTTTAATTGTAGAACTAGTATGGCGACATGATATATGGTACCCATGCCGTCTATGATTGATACTTATGATTTGAAGTTGTTTTATACACTATGCACTTATAATAGTATCAAATGATTTGTTTTAAACGTATCAAGCATTCTTTGGCTGTTATAAGGGAAAACCCTATCCCCCGGCTTGCGTTGCATTGTGTGATAGGACCTGGGTCTTATAACAGCTTCATTTTTCTTTACTTAGCATTGCGCTGTTGGTTTTATGCACTGGTATTCTTGGGAGGAAACCCGTTCCGTGTTATACGGCGTGGTCCTTTGATTTACCTAACTTTAAAAATAAAGATTTACAACTGTTTTTAGTTCTCACACCAGTCACATGACTGACCTGGAGTTTATTGTTTTAACCTAAACTTTGGGTGCCCCTATTTTCTACACGGGCAGCTAGTAGTTTCGGTTTTGCAGATTTATATTCACAAGATCCTGGTTTACAGCTGGAATGATATCCGGAAAGCTTTGTATCCGTATATCTCCTTCTAGTTGTGTATTGTATTATCTTCCGCTGCTATGTATTTAAAATGTAATTTAAATCTCTGATAATTTGTGTTGTATAATATTCATTTATACTCTGTATATTCTTGTAATCTGATGCATTGTTGTAATATACAATGAAATGTTCTTGTGTATGTGTTCTATTTTGTCGTGTTCTCAAAACAATCTGCGCTTTCCCTTCTCTTCGGAGACCGGGGAAGTTCGGGTCGAATAATGGCTTACAAGAGCAGACATAAACTAGTACCTCCAAAAGAAACAAAATCTGTATCTGCAAGGCTTTATTCTGGTCTTCATCTCGAAGTACATTAAAGAGAACAAATAACCAAATAAGAATTGATTCATAACTTAAGACCGAAGATGTAGCAATAAATTGGTAGTGGAACGGTCTTATGCATTGATATTCTTTACTAATTAAACGAAAAAAAGGAGAAAAAAAGGTGCGGATAATAAGTTATGTCAATGTAATAAATGTTACAAACTCTCAATCAAACATCAAGTTTTAAAATTCAATTGGTATAACACATTGCGAAGCCAATGCATATATTTCCCATGTGTTGAGGACCAACTTCAAAACTACTTTCATAACACATGAACTGAGACTGTTTATCAACAGCAAGCACCATTGAAACATATACTAATTCCCAAATCAACTAAGACATATACAAAAGATTTCACAAAAAATACTTCACGGTGACTACAACTATGCAAAAATATTACTAAATGAACAAGTAGACATATAACCTCGTTTGGATCGACTTGTATAAGTCAGTTTTTGACTTTTTGAAAGTTAAAATGATTTTTTTTTGGGAAAAGTAAAACAACTTATTTTAATCGATTTAAACAAGCCCTAAACAAAATAAAAAATTAAAGTTACCTGTTATAAATATAAAAAATTATTATTTATACATTTATACTTTTTCCTAAAGTGTTATATGAAAATTTGATGTTATTTTCTCAACTTGATAACAAAGATATGCATAGAAACCAAATATTAGAAGTAATCGATAGGAAGTTGACCTTTGGATGTCACTCACCATATCACTGGATGCAATTTATTTGGTATTTCAATATTATCTGGATGCAATTTATTTGGTATTTCAATATTATAATGAAAAATATTGAATAAAAGACTATGTATTACCTTTTAGTAATTATATATGCTATACTTATTTATGAATGAGAGATCAAGGAACTCAAATATTTAGCAATTCTAGTATTTGTTTTCAGTTTCTTTAATGATTTGTCCCATATTACACTTGCTTTTATAATTTTTCCATACTTTGCTTTAACATATTATGCTTTAATAATTCAATTTGATGCTTACAATTCTTACAAAAATGTATAATTTTGAATTTTCGAATTACTTCTAAATTCTATAACTCAGGATATTAAGCAAAAAAGGTGTCCAAAATCTGAATTTTAAAACAACCAATTTTTCATCCTACCTCCAATATCATAAACATCTTTATCTTCAATATAAAAAAGCCAGAACCTCATATTTTACAATTACAAAAAGAATAAATATACCTTTCTTCTACTGTTGTACACAAAGCAGGTAGCAGCAACAAAAAGAGCAACAAATTCACAAAATTTCAAGGTCTGGATGTCGGACTTTGGAATCGTCGAGAAAGGAGACATAGATCCAATTCTATAACCGCACAAAGTGCTCTCTCTACTTATTATGTTACACCCCTTATGGTTCGTATTAGGCGATTTGTGATGGAGGCAAAAGCAAATTTAGCATCGGGGTTTGTTTCACATACTGGTAAACGAAGAGAAACAATAAGCATCAGATTTGAAGGGGGAAACCTGGGATTTAAGAAGAAATGTGGAGCATAAATAGGGAGGGATTTGAGAAGAAACAAGGAGAAAAAATGTGATTAATGACAATAAGCAAACCTCCCCAACGGTCGGTTTGAATACTGATAAGTATAACTAGTCATATTTGATTTGAATTTCGAAACCTAATTAACTGTTTTTTTGCTTTACGAGTCAAAATTTTAAAACAAGAGGTGCATAATGAAATGTTTAATAGTCCAGAAACTGAGAGTTTGAATATTTAAAGAATTTAAATATTAAATGAATGATTTTTAAATTTAACAACATAAGTTATATTTATAAGTCGATTTGAATATAGAATAAATTAAAATTTTGAATCTTGAAATTTAATATGGAAATTAAATTGATTTGAAGTTTAATAATAATTTTAATTGAATTAGAACGATAATAAGAAATTATCATCAATCGATTTGAGTGTCTGGAAACTGATTTATATTTACTTGATTTCATAAGCACACAAAAATATGAATCTTGCAAACGATCTCAGAATTCGACGAAACAAGTTCTATCAAATCCAGAAATGTTAATTATTGTAAGATTCCAGGTTTCGTCTCGATTAAAGTTATTGAGCTATCGTGCACGATATAGATATGTATTGATAAATCATAATATTATTTCAAATGCTAAATGTAACAACCCGTATTTCAATAACATGTTAAAACGAGAATCAAGGCAGAATTTAATTTTAAATTCTGAATCAAGTAAAACGGGCTATGCCATTGCGTTCGTCTCGGAAAAATACGCGAAATAGAGTCCGAGTTTTCGAAAATCGGAGTCCGTATGACCCGGTTAAGGCCCAAAGAAGTTTTCGGGAAATTTAAATTTCGAAACATGCAGAAATGGGGCCAGGCGGGAAAATTCCCGCCCAGACAAGTCGACAGGCATGTCGACAGGGCTGTCGACTTGCCCTGTCGGCTGATTCTGATCTGGTGCACCTATTTTCTATCTTGGCTAGATTTTTGGGCCTGGTTTGAAATCTGACGGTTCAGGTTGGTCCTAGGGTTAATCTAAGGGCCTAAAACTATCCTAATCTCTATAAAAAGACCCTAAACCTACCCCTAAACCCTCATTTTACTCTCATGTAACTAAACTATGGCCAAATTTCTACTCTCATGGCCTCCATCTCAAATCCCTAGAGCCTATGCATTCAAATCGGGTTCAAATCAAAAGATGCAAGCTTGCTACACCAAAGAGAGGCAAAATCAACGTTGCTATGCGAGTTCCATGACGATTCTTCAACAAAGGAGGCACCTTTCTTAGCCAAGATGATTCATGCTTCTTTCCCTAGGCCTAACTATGTAAGTTCTAGCTACTTTTAGATGGAAACGGTAGTTTTGATAATGACATGGGATAAAATGAGGCTAAACATGATTATGCGAACCTATATGAACCTTACCTTGCCTCTTGTGTTCATGTTTATGATTTTAGGCCATGTGAGTGACTTAATCATGCCTCTCATGCTATGCATAACCGAGTTTAACTTGCAAGTTTGGATCTTTATGCATGAAATGCTAGCATGAACCTTTAGGAACCACTTTACTTGTGAAACATTGGCTAAGACAAGATTTTGGGGCTTATGCATGTTTATGAACCCAAACCCCTTATGCTAACATGCAAGTTTGTGGCCAAATCCTTTATGAGATTATGCATGCTCGTGGCCAATCCCCTCTTTTAAGTTGTGCATGTTTATGGCCAAACCCTTTTTGATAATATGCATGATTGTGGCCAAATTACCTTATGACACTATGCATGTTTATGGCTAATCCCTTTATGGTGTTATGCATGTGGAAGCCAATCCCTTTTTGGCATCATGCATGTTTTGAGACCAATATGTGACATAGTATTCTTACTATGTTGACTCGCTTTGCTTGCGTTGGGAAAACACGATTTTGGGTAGTTAGATAAACATGAACATGTCGCAAAATCTTAACTTGAATATGACATGTGTTTATACTTGAAAATATGACTTGAAAGATAACATGGAAGTTGACATGTAAATATGCATAAAAACATGGGCTTGGGAATTTACCTATTAAGTTAGGTCTACCCATTGGGAATTTACCTATTAAGTTAGGTCTACCCAATTGCTTGGAAACTTGACCATAAACATGACGCTAGGCTAAACATGAAAGTGGCCAACTCGAGGTTGGGTTGAGTTTGTAGCATAAATCTACCCGGACCCGCCCGGCTTAACTAGTAGCTACAAACAATAGGATCCAATGTGAGAAGTTGGTCATGTCGCGCTTAAGACCCGAGGTTAGACTAAGTTGTGGTGTAAATCTACCCGGACCCGCCCGGCTTAACTAGTAACCACAACAAGGTCTAATGTGAGAGTTTAAGAGTGCATTAATTAAATTAATGCCACATGATAAGGTTAAGTAAATTTGACTAATGACACTTAACCGATATGACACGAATGGGTAGGTTAAGTGGGACCGGACTTGATTCCTTAATGACACTTAACCATGCAAGATGATTAGGGGATGGGGTTAAGTAATTTACACTTAACTAATCCGATTGGGTAATTAGATGAGGTTAAGTAATTAAGACTTAACTAACCTAACCACGGTAATTAGATGGGGTTAAGTAATCCACACTTAACTAATCTAAACACGGTAATTCGATGGGGTTAAGTTAAACACTTAACCAATTTAAAACTTGGTAATTCAATGAGGTTAAGTAACCCATACTTAACCAACTTAACGTGATAATTTAATGGGGTTAAGCAACTTATACCTAACCAATTATACATGAAGATTTGATGTGGTTAAGTGACCTAAACTTAACAAATCTAACTCATTAATTTGATGTGGTTAAGTGAACTATACTTAGCCAATCTAACTCGTGAATTTATGGGGGTTAAGTTAACCCATACTTAACCAATATAACGTGAAAACATGATAAGGCTAAGTCATGAATCGCTTGAATACACTTGACCGGTTTGACTAAGTAATTTGATAGGGTCAAGTTAATATATACTTAACCAACTTGTAGGGCTAAGTCTTGAACTTAAATACTTAGCCAATCTTGACGTGATTCGTGGGCGGGTTAAGGCATGGATTTGAATGATAACACTTAACCCAATAAGACAAACCCTAGTTAGAAGAACTAGGTAGAAAACCGTGGTTAATCAAGGATAACGGGAAGGTAAGGCTAAGTGGTAAACCTTAGTTAAGGGAAACTAAGTAATAATTCTTAGTCAAGGAAATTTGGACCATTTCTTAGATAGATTAGTAACCCGATACGTTAGGTCAACGTTTAAGTATGCGTGTAGGAGCAGGCTATCTGATTTAGATAAAGGCTCCAACGAACTGGGTAACGAAGCAGCGGCTTCGGGGAACGTGAGGATATTCTTGGTATCCCTCTGTGAGGTCGCAGATGATCATCCTGGGCTCACAAGAGGTTAAGGTCTGCGTTAGAAGAACCAAGAGTATGCCTTGGTTGCTATACGAGCGACCTAAAGACTGGGATGGATAGCAGTGAGTCGACGAATACATGATAGTGCCCTAGATAGCAAGTTCGTCGATCATCTACCATCTTGAGTCAAGCGTGTACGTACGGAAAGGCAGGGAACACCCAACAGACCATAATTGCTATCTAATTATGGGTGAGGTAGGCCGTAGGATGTGGGCTGGCCGGAGTGTAGTTCTCATGCAAGATTTTCTCTTGTGTTGCCTTTCACTAGTTGAGGGAGGGGTCTCGTGGGACCATAGCCATGTATAGAAAAGCAGACCTTAGTATCTGCATCGGCAGATAAATCTAAAGCTCCCGACTGAGTCCTGTATTTCTTGTTTTGCCCTGTGACAGGACTCGGATGGCACGATGTGATACATGTGCATACAGTTATAGAAAAACGATTCACGATGAATGCGTGGGCAAAAAAGGGCGCGGTTGAGAGTTAGCGTAATCCCTAGTGGCCTAGGTGGTTTAACCCAAACCGAAATACGAAAGCGTGCAATAGGTAAGCGTAATCCCTAGTGGTGCTAGGTGGCGTAAGTCCTAGTAGTTCAAACGATGATTCATATGGAAGAGCCTAGCTAGAACAAGGGTGACAGTCCAAACGATTTCAAGGATAATACGACATGAGGAAGCCCGTACGAGGTACGGCAAAGGACTAAACTTATATACATGGAAAGAAACATATGATTTGAGTAACCTATATATACGATATTAGGTTGTCATGGACCATTTCATGACATGGGCAAGGGACATTCATGGTTAACACATGACGCGGGTAGGGATACTAGTACGAGAGGTGCAGAGCAAATATACCTGTTAGAACTAGGAAGAATATACATAATAGATACCGTGGGATGTTAGACGGGGTAGATACCTTGGGATAATGTACTCGATAGAAATCTGACGATGTGATACCTTGACTTATCATAACACCGTAGTTTATCATGATACCTTAGTTTATCTTGCCGCAGTAGTTCAACCGGCTACCCTGGTTTATCTATCTTGTAGCTATCCTTATGTTTACTTTCAGTTTATGCATGTCATGTTACCTTTACCTGTTTTTATACTGGAAGTAAATAGGACTTACTCAGTCTTTTTGACTGACCCGTTTTGTTTCGCCTCTTTTCTTCCGTTCCCCCCCCCCCCACAGGTTTCAGGGAGGAAACAATGCTGTTTAGTTCGGACTTCTTCTGCTTGAAGGTCATCATGGATGGCTTGGACTTCTCTTGGCTATGGCTACTTTACTGTTTTACTTGGGGAATAATTTATTAAAATTCTTTATGCTTCTTTACTATTGCAAGACAGGTTTTGATGTACTCTGATGTAAAAGGCTTTAGACCTTATTTATTCATGTTATGAAAGTTTGATTTTACTTCCGCTATTTATATATGTTCTGTCTTGTGATATTTCTGTGCATGTTTACCAATAATGCCCCTCCAAAGCTAGTGCATTCCTTTGCGAGTGACCCTAGCGGAGGCGGGGTGTTACATTTGGTATCAGAGCGGAAGGTTACCAGACTGGGCAAAAGTTTTTAAAGACCTTCTGAAAACTATTTGAAAAAAACCGTTTACAAAGAAGCATTTTTCAAGAAAATTTTCTTTTAAAAAGAAAAAGGCTATTCCCCAAAGGCCATTAGCATCATCCTTGTTTCCTTGATTTAATCTATTTTCCTTTCTTTCCTCCATCTGTAGTCACAGTGGTTTTGACTGCGACTAGTCTTTCTAGATGCGTAAGTGTTTCCCGGACGATGGAGGTGGTTCTCGAGAGACCGTTGCAGAGTTATGCATGAAAGGATAGTAAGAACAAGGATAAAGGATACGAGCTCAGGGATAAGAAACATGTTGGTATGGCTGAGTCCTAAAAGGAGGGAGAAAGATGAACAATGAAACCCATGACGAGAGGGTACCTTTGGCATAGTGAAACGGGATAGATAGTTAAGTATCATGGGACAAGGACAAGATCATTGGGAGAGCAATAGTATGCTCTCATTTCTAGGGTACCTCAGAAGGAGGGTAACGATCTTGTTAAAGGTTTAGCTTTTCTTCTCTATCATCCTGTCGGGACTTTGTTTTGATCACCGCATCTTTTAAGTCCGCTTCGATAGTTGAGTCTCTGCACCTTAGTACTAGCGTAGTAGAGGATCCCGTTTTTGTCTCAAGTCCTATTGGAAGATCGGTCCATTTACTCATGGCTTGTTTGGATTTGAGAATGTCTATATCAAGTGTTGAGCTTGGAAATAATGCTTATGTTTATAGGTTGTGGATGGATTCTAGGGATGAAGTGGTTATCCAGTAAGGGGTGCCACTCTCGGTTTTAGAAGGAGGGTAGTTAGACTCTTGGCTTGCTTTGGTAATACCCTTGAAGTATCGCGTAACCTTTTGGGTTCTGTCATGATTAGTTACTTAGAATCCCTAGATGCCTTTGTTGGAAATTAGAAACCCGATCGAATGGGGTTCGCTAATAAGACGGATGGTTTACTTCGATTATGTATGGGTTATGGGAATTACCCTAGTAAGTGCGCACGGTAACTTGTTTACTTTCAAGAGAAAGTTTTTCTACGTGGAATACCTTATGGTACAAGGTCCAGGATTCACTAGTGAATTTTGAGGGCTCGCATGGAATAATGTGTACGCAGTCCTGTTTGCGCCAAGTATTCTAGAAGGAGAATAAGTGCAAGTGGAACGAGGGGCGACGAGGAAATGAGTTCCTACTCATGTTATGGAAACAGGAAGTAAGAAGCTGCGAAATCGTGAAGTAAAAGGGGCGGTCAAGGCACGATGGAACTAAGCTCAAGGTAATGCGACGCAGGAGACTGAAGACTAAATACGTGCATGATATCTCTTTTGGGAATATATCCTCGATCCCTGTTTTTCTGTTGAGCTTGCTTGTAGGTTATCTTTTATGGATATCCTCCCGGTCCTGTCTCTGTTACAAACCCCGTACGGAGTTTGTTTTGTTCATCTTCTCGACCCTGTTTCAGGGAATCCTAGGTAGAACCCTATGGATGTAAACATGTATTTGAAACATGTTATGATTGATATGGTTGCAAGTGGTTGCTCGTGGATGCGCGAATACACATTAGATACTAGCTCGACTCGGTCACATTTCATATTGCATATGCACGAGTATTTATACTTGTTTATGGATGAAATCGAATGTATTATCATGCGGTTGTCGCATATGAATGAATGATTGTGCACGCATATAGTATCTATATGACTAGGACTATTTGCATACATGTTGGATTCATGGCACTATACATATTTTTGCATTAGAAAGATTATCCAGGCCTGATCATTAGCATTAGCTAAGGAACATGTACACACACGTTTTGCATATATTCATACAACATTAGAAATCATCTAAGGACAATGTTTGCTTGTGGATGATGTTTTGAGTAGATGGATGATGGATGGTAGGATATGTTCTTCCTAACTTAGAGATTTCGGGGACGAAATCCTAAAAGGTGGGGAGAATGTAACAATCCGTATTTCAATAACATGTTAAAACGAGAATCAAGGCAGAATTTAATTTTAAATTCTGAATCAAGTAAAACGGGCTATGCCATTGCGTTCGTCTCGGAAAAATACGCGAAATAGAGTCCGAGTTTTCGAAAATCGGAGTCTGTATGACCCGGTTAAGGCCCAAAGAAGTTTTCGGGAAATTTAAATTTCGAAACATGCAGAAATGGGGCCAGGCGGGAAAATTCCCGCCCAGACAAGTCGACAGGCATGTCGACAGGCATGTCGACAGGGCTGTCGACTTGCCCTGTCGGCTGATTTTGATCTGGTGCACCTATTTTCTATCTTGGCTAGGTTTTTGGGCCTGGTTTGAAATCTGACGGTTCAGGTTGGTCCTAGGGTTAATCTAAGGGCCTAAAACTATCCTAATCTCTATAAAAAGACCCTAAACCTACCCCTAAACCCTCATTTTACTCTCATGTAACTAAACTATGGCCAAATTTCTACTCTCATGGCCTCCATCTCAAATCCCTAGAGCCTATGCATTCAAATCGGGTTCAAATCAAAAGATGCAAGCTTGCTACACCAAAGAGAGGCAAAATCAACGTTGCTATGCGAGTTCCATGACGATTCTTCAACAAAGGAGGCACCTTTCTTAGCCAAGATGATTCATGCTTCTTTCCCTAGGCCTAACTATGTAAGTTCTAGCTACTTTTAGATGGAAACGGTAGTTTTGATAATGACATGGGATAAAATGAGGCTAAACATGATTATGCGAACCTATATGGACCTTACCTTGCCTCTTGTGTTCATGTTTATGATTTTAGGCCATGTGAGTGACTTAATCATGCCTCTCATGCTATGCATAACTTAGTTTAACTTGCAAGTTTGGATCTTTATGCATGAAATGCTAGCATGAACCTTTAGGAACCACTTTACTTGTGAAACATTGGCTAAGACAAGATTTTGGGGCTTATGCATGTTTATGAACCCAAACCCCTTATGCTAACATGCAAGTTTGTGGCCAAATCCTTTATGAGATTATGCATGCTCGTGGCCAATCCCCTCTTTTAAGTTGTGCATGTTTATGGGCAAACCCTTTTTGATAATATGCATGATTGTGGCCAAATTACCTTATGACACTATGCATGTTTATGGCTAATCCCTTTATGATGTTATGCATGTGGAAGCCAATCCCTTTTTGGCATCATGCATGTTTTGAGACCAATATGTGACATAGTATTCTTACTATGTTGACTCACTTTGCTTACGTTGGGAAAACACGATTTTGGGTAGTTAGATAAACACGAACATGTCGCAAAATCTTAACTTGAATATGACATGTGTTTATACTTGAAAATATGACTTGAAAGATAACATGGAAGTTGACATGTAAATATGCATAAAAACATGGGCTTGGGAATTTACCTATTAAGTTAGGTCTACCCATTGGGAATTTACCTATTAAGTTAGGTCTACCCAATTGCTTGAAAACTTGACCATAAACATGACACTAGGCTAAACATGAAAGTGGCCAACTCGAGGTTGGGTTGAGTTTGTAGCATAAATCTACCCGGACCCGCCCGGCTTAACTAGTAGCTACAAACAATAGGATCCAATGTGAGAAGTTGGTCATGTCGCGCTTAAGACCCGAGGTTAGACTAAGTTGTGGTGTAAATCTACCCGGACCCGCCCGGCTTAACTAGTAACCACAACAAGGTCTAATGTGAGAGGTTAAGAGTGCATTAATTAAATTAATGCCACATGATAAGGTTAAGTAAATTTCACTAATGACACTTAACCGATATGACACGAATGGGTAGGTTAAGTGGGACCGGACTTGATTCCTTAATGACACTTAACCATGCAAGATGATTAGGGGATGGGGTTAAGTAATTTACACTTAACAAATCCGACTGGGTAATTAGATGAGGTTAAGTAATTAAGACTTAACTAACCTAACCACGGTAATTAGATGGGGTTAAGTAATCCACACTTAACTAATCTAAACACGGTAATTCGATGGGGTTAAGTTAAACACTTAACCAATTTAAAACTTGGTAATTCAATGAGGTTAAGTAACCCATACTTAACCAACTTAACGTGATAATTTAATGGGGTTAAGCAACTTATACCTAACCAATTATACATGAAGATTTGATGTGGTTAAGTGACCTAAACTTAACCAATCTAACTCATTAATTTGATGTGGTTAAGTGAACTATACTTAGCCAATCTAACTCGTGAATTTATGGGGGTTAAGTTAACCCATACTTAACCAATATAACGTGAAAACATGATAAGGCTAAGTCATGAATCGCTTGAATACACTTGACCGGTTTGACTAAGTAATTTGATAGGGTCAAGTTAATATATACTTAACCAACTTGTATGGCTAAGTCTTGAACTTAAATACTTAGCCAATCTTGACGTGATTCGTGGGCGGGTTAAGGCATGGATTTGAATGATAACACTTAACCCAATAAGACAAACCCTAGTTAGAAGAACTAGGTAGAAAACCGTGGTTAATCAAGGATAACGGTAAGGTAAGGCTAAGCGGTAAACCTTAGTTAAGGGAAACTAAGTAATAATTCTTAGTCAAGGAAATTTGGACCATTTCTTAGATAGATTAGTAACCCGATACGTTAGGTCAACGTTTAAGTATGCGTGTAGGAGCAGGCTATCTGATTTAGATAAAGGCTCCAACGAACTGGGTAACGAAGCAGCGGCTTCGGGGAACGTGAGGATATTCTTGGTATCCCTCTGTGAGGTCGTAGATGATCATCCTGGGCTCACAAGAGGTTAAGGTTTGCGTTAGAAGAACCAAGAGTATGACTTGGTTGCTATACGAGCGACCTAAAGACTGGGATGGATAGCAGTGAGTCGACGAATACATGATAGTGCCCTAGATAGCAAGTTCGTCGATCATCTACCATCTTGAGTCAAGCGTGTACATACGGAAAGGCAGGGAACACCCAACAGACCATAATTGCTATCTAATTATGGGTGAGGTAGGCCGTAGGATGTGGGCTGGCCGGAGTGTAGTTCTCATGCAAGATTTTCTCTTGTGTTGCCTTTCACTAGTTGAGGGAGGGGTCTCGTGGGACCATAGCCATGTGTAGAAAAGCAGACCTTAGTATCTGCATCGGCAGATAAATCTAAAGCTCCCGACTGAGTCCTGTATTTCTTGTTTTGCCCTGTGACAGGACTCGGATGGCACGATGTGATACATATGCATACAGTTATAGAAAAACGATTCACGATGAATGCGTGGGAAAAAAAGGGCGCGGTTGAGGGTTAGCGTAATCCCTAGGGGCCTAGGTGGTTTAACCCAAACCGAAATACGAAAGCGTGCAATAGGTAAGCGTAATCCCTAGTGGTGCTAGGTGGCGTAAGTCCTAGTAGTTCAAACGATGATTCATATGGAAGAGCCTAGCTAGAACAAGGGTGACAGTCCAAACGATTTCAAGGATAATACGACATGAGGAAGCCCGTACGAGGTACGGCAAAGGACTGAACTTATATACATGGAAAGAAACATATGATTTGAGTAACCTATATATACGATATTAGGTTGTCATGGACCATTTCATGACATGGGCAAGGGACATTCATGGTTAACACATGACGCGGGTAGGGATACTAGTACGAGAGGTGCAGAGCAAATATACCTGTTAGAACTAGGAAGAATATACATAATAGATACCGTGGGATGTTAGACGGGGTAGATACCTTGGGATAATGTACTCGATAGAAATCTGACGATGTGATACCTTGACTTATCATAACACCGTAGTTTATCATGATACCTTAGTTTATCTTGCCGCAGTAGTTCAACCGGCTACCCTGGTTTATCTATCTTGTAGCTATCCTTATGTTTACTTTCAGTTTATGCATGTCATGTTACCTTTACCTGTTTTTATACTGGAAGTAGATAGGACTTACTCAGTCTTTTTGACTGACCCGTTTTGTTTCGCCTCTTTTCTTCCGTTCCCCCCCCAGGTTTCAGGGAGGAAACAATGCTGTTTAGTTCGGACTTCTTTTGCTTGAAGGTCATCATGGATGGCTTGGACTTCTCTTGGCTATGGCTACTTTACTGTTTTACTTGGGGAATAATTTATTAAAATTCTTTATGCTTCTTTACTATTGCAAGACAGGTTTTGATGTACTCTGATGTAAAAGGCTTTAGACCTTATTTATTCATGTTATGAAAGTTTGATTTTACTTCCGCTATTTATATATGTTCTGTCTTGTGATATTTCTGTGCATGTTTACCAATAATGCCCCTCCAAAGCTAGTGCATTCATTTGCGAGTGACCCTAGCGGAGGCGGGGTGTTACACTAAATTTTGTATATTATCGATGCAGCTTTCAAAAATGGTTCCGTTACTTCGGAACGTGGGTTATTGGCTACGAACGACAGTTACAAGGTCTCATTTCAAGTCTGGGAATTTTCAAACTTGATAAATAGCATTTTTTTGGAGGCTACAAATATAAGTCATATCTTTTAATTATTAAACCTAGCCTCCGCTTACATTTTAATGGTCGGAAATTCTCATCTCAATATGTCCGCAATTAGTCAAAATCTCCAACAAGAAAGTTCTACGTAGCGACGGCACGAAATCATCCAAGTTGGTTGTTCGTCTATCGGACACCCAAGTTGGCCGAAAATGGCCAAAAATTACAAAATATCTTGTTTCATATTATTGCATTTCTGGCTGCCACGGTGGTTTTTTGTGTAATGGTGCTTGAAGGAAAATGAAAGGGAAGGAGGAGAGCTTTAAATCTATAGTGGTCCGGTTACTTATTGTCACGTGTGGGTGGCGATTGTGGCACATGAATGGAATTTGTTCATTCGCCGGTTATTGGTGATTGGGGGAGCTAGGAGGGACAACGTTGAAGGAAATGGTAGATGTTGGGAAGGCGATGGCAGTGGAGATGTCATGGTGGGGACCGGTGGTCGAAGGTAGGAGTTACAATGGTTTGAACGGTGTGTGTTGGATTCTTTCGTGACCGGGGGAGTAAATGTGGCTAGGGATTTATTTATTTAGGCTAATCAAGGCATTAAAGTGGTTAATGACGTCATTAAGAAATTAAATTATTTTAATTCCAATAAAATATTATAAAATGTATATCCTTTTCATTCGAGGTTAGATTCTCGTGAAACAAGTTGCGTTGGGATCGTATTCGCTAACACTACGCATACGAGTTGATTAGTCCAATTTGGACTATTTGAACTTTTATGTAATTTCAAACGTCTATTGAAATTATATAAAACAACATGAAACGTTGATTGGTGGATGGTGAGTTAACATCCACATTTTCTAAATTACTATTATATTATATCATATAATAAAAATATCTATTGTTGAATCGATATTTATTTGTGTGGTATGTTTTATTGTTTTTTGATTGATTGGATGATTGATTGCTTTGTTTGTGGTTGTTGATATACATACATACATACACACACACACACACATATATGTATGTATATGTATACGTATATTAATTTTCAAAAAATATGTATACATAAATTTCCATCTATGAATGGATGACCTTTGACATTATCTACTTGCAAGCGAAGATTTATCTAATATGAATTAAATTATTGTCTAATTATTATGCATATATGTGTTGATATATGAGTTGTGATACAGAGGGACAGGTTGGAGGGATTCAACAGGATTCCTCAATGTTTTGGATGTTATTTGCTTTTAGTTTATATACGTATGAACTATCTACCCTAAGTATCATAAAACATGATTTGGATGGCGTTTGTGAACTAAAATCGGCATTCTTATGATCAATAAACAGTAATAGTTAAGTGATTAGTAGTAGACGGCCCAAAAGTAAGATTCTGAACGTGAAAATTTTTCGTAACACAAAATTGGAGAACTTTTGAAGCTATAAACTGTTTTATAAGCAAAGTAAAATTTCGAATTGATTTTATATAAGAAGTATATAAAATGAAGTTTTAGAAATAAACGAAGTTTTACAATAATATTTTATAAAAGGATTTTATAATTGATTTTAGAATGAATTCATGTTTGGCAAATTCTATTCATACCCAAAAATTTGTTGAGTAAACCCAACAAATCTGAAAAAACAAGGTGTACCCAGTATTTTGCTGAGTTCACCCATGTATTATTAAAAAAAAGACATTTTTACCCTTCCTCGTAGGGACACTACGAGATTTTATAGTCTACCTCGTAGATCCCCTACGGGATTCTTTACCTTACCCCGTAGAGTCCCTACGAGTAAAGTAAAGAATCCCGTTGTAATAACCCGGAAATCCGAGCCAATTTAAAATTTTTATTTTGGCAATTTTAGTGAATTTTGAACATATAAAATAAATTATTTTAAATAATAACGAGGAGAAATTTATTTTGAATTGAATTAGAACGTATATTTTTATTTGAATCGTTGTTGGAATGTAAATATTTATTTATAATTATAAAAGGAACTGAAAATGGCGCGGTAGTTTGAAAATTCGATTTCAAATTTCAAATGAATGTACAGGATTCAAAATAAACCGGATTTTAGCGAAATAAAAAATAGTAGAATCTATTTGAGAATATCTTTCCAACGAATCCGAAAAATCAAAATTTCATAGCGGGGATAAAAAGTTATGCCCAGTTGAAATTTTAGAATAGTCGCTATGGAATTTTGGCCCTTAAATATGGAAATTTTGCAAACGACCTTGGTTTTCGACAAAACCACTTTTGTTGGATCCGAGATGTCTAGTTATTGCTAGATTCCAAAATCCGTAATTTTTGAAATCAATATGCGACCATGGCAAAGTAAAACGTGTTTTGGCAGTTTAAGTCAATTTCGATCGACCAGAAAATGGTCATTTTTCAAACGATCACGGAATTTGACGAAATTAGTTTTGTTAGAACCGTATCATCAATATGAAGCTAGAAAATATTTTTCAGGAATTTTTAGGGTTAGTATGTGGCCCCGGTAAATCGAAATGTGCGTTCAAATTCAATATATAGATTTATATTTTTATTTTGACGAAAACTGATCGAATCAGCTTACGATACATATCCCATTGTGTTCGAAATGGGGGTAATTAGCTAGGGGCGATAGTCGTTGGGTTCGATTTGGGGTTCGGACGAAAAGACAACTTTTAGAAGGAAAAATAATAATAATAAATAAATATATATATATATATATATTCAAAGCCCAAGTCAACCCCTATTATCTCTCTCCCCCCCACCCACGGTCGTTTATTTCTGAACGAAGAAAAAAAAAGGTAAAAGATCGTGCCCTCCTTCAGCCGACCATCGCACCACCAGGGTTCACGCCGTCGCCTCCCCTTCACCACGCCGACCCCCTCCGGCGCTCCTCCCCTCTACCTCCTCTCCTCCGCCACTGATTCGAACCCCAAGAACCCCAACCCGAAACCCTAACTCACATCAGCCGCCGCGCTACCTAGGGTCCCCCACCACCTGCGGAGACCTCCAGCCGCCTCCCCGACCCCCTGTGCCACCATCTCCAACCCCTCAGAGAAAATGCAATGAGTTTATCTAATTTTTTTTACTTTTTTATTATATAAAGAACCAGTTTTTAAGTAGAGAAAGAAGGAAAAAGAAAGTTATGATTTTTCGAACTAGAAAGATCAGATTTTTCGAACTAGAAAGTTAGGATTTTTTCGAACTAGAAAGATCGGATTTTTCGAACTAGAAAGATAGGATTTTTCAAACTAGAAAGATCGGATTTTTATTTATGAAAAGATCGAGATTATATATATATATAACGATATAAAGAGATGAACGTTATATGAACAAAAATATGATTTTTATATTATAAAGATAATAAAAATTTGATTTTTATATATATGAAGTGAATATAAAAATTCGATTTATATATATATGAAGTGAAGATAAAAATTCGATTTTTATGTACATGTAGTGATGATAAAAATGTGATTTTTATATATGAACAGCGTGAAAAGGATGCGTTGGAATTTTGAACAAATTCAAACCGTTCAAAAAGAAAGACTGACCCCAAGGTGAGAACTCCTCACTTTTAATTTATTTTCAAGTTGAAATATATACTAGGATGCAGACGGTGCTTAGCAGCACCCGACACCCGTCGTCCACAGACCATGGACGACTTGTTTGTTTGATTGCGTTTGGATTGATTTGTTTGTGTGAAAATTGATTGTGAGGTGGAATAGAATAAATTTCATGTGTTGAATATAGTAAAATTCATGTGTTGAAAGGAATAAAATTCTTGTGTTGAATAGAATAAAATTCATGTGTTGAACAGAATAAAATTCATGTGTTGAAGTAAAATAAATATTCATTTACAAATCGAACGATTTGTTTATGTACACTTATTTGACTGATATTGATTGGGACGATAAATTTTACACATCGCCCAACCGCACAAATAAAAATCGGTGTTTGTTGATTTGAAACCCCATACGGGTATTGGGATGATATTTGACATACACTAATCCCGACTGTTTAGTTGTATGTCAATCGATGGGTTGACAGACTGTGTGAGCGTTAATTATCTATATTTAATTCTTATGCAGTTGTGTGGTGCACTCTGGATGATGGTTGATGATTTATCATTTCTATTATATACATGTGTTGTAGAAAATCCATATAATTAACATTATATGGTAATTGATTGGGCCTCATTCCAGTTTGGAAAATAAGGAATATTATAAAAATAAATTCATGTGTTGAATAGAATAAAAATTCTTGTGTTGAATAGAATGAAAATTCATGTGTTGAATAGAACAAAACTTCATGTGTTGAATAAAATAAATTCATGTGTTAAATAGAATGAAAATTCATGTGTTGAATGGAATAAATATTCATGTGTTGAATAAAATAAATATTCATGTGTTGAATAGAAGAAAACATTCATGTGTTGAATAAAAGCCGTGTCGATTAGATTTACGCCATTTTGACGTGAACGTTATTTATATCAATTTTATTCATTTTTATAATGAATAAAGAAAAGGAAGTGATTTCAAAATATAACGTTTTGAAAATATTATCATTTATAGATTAATGATATGGAATATTCAATTTTGATTCGAAATTGAATATGAAGTTGAAATCATTTCAAAAATGAATTTAAAACGATTTATAAAATATGTTTTAAAAGGAAATCGACGAAGTATATATTATATATAATATAATGGCCTGAATAGAACGCGTCGCGCCGAGGCAGTTCGCGAATTTCGACCATTGACTTCGAATGGATATTACGGGAGATCCGACCGTCGGATTCTCCTAAAATTAGAACCGTTGGGTTCGTATCGAAAAGAGCTTTCTAATGAATGTTAGTGATGTGAAATCTAACGGTTGGATTTGGAATTATGTCCAAATCAAATTTGGAAAAGGTCGCTGTAAGTGCAGTTCGATGGCCGTTGATGGAAATCGACTGTATGGGCCTTGATAAAATTATTAAAAATAGTAATAATTTGTGTAAAATCATAAGAAATGATTTGTGAAGAATTAGGATGAAAAAATCCATATTTGAAGTGGATTTGAAATGGTTTTGAAAATAACCAGAATTTCCAATATATAAAGTGGAAATGGATTTGAATCGAAATTGTCTTTGGAATATTTCGATGTTGGATTTCGTGATTATATAGATATTGTTATGGAAATTTGAAAGATATATTTATATCGTTATTTCCAATACGATATTTTTTGGTCATAGAATTTAATATTGAATATAAGCCGATATATTTTCTTTTCAGAGCCTTGTATTTAATATCAAATGGGATTTGTGTTTGTCGTGAGTTGTGTCTTCATTAACACTGTTCTTAAACCCAGTTGAGAAAAAGATTAAATTTTTTTATTTAGATTTAATGAAGTGTACCAATTAAATGGTATTTAATTGGAATTGAATTTGAATTGATTTTTGGGTTTATCGTGAACGGTGTTTTAAATAACACTTGGTTTTTAACCCGATAATTAATGGAATGTGATTTTGGGTTTATAGTGAACCGTGTTTAAATGACATTGGTTCTGTGACCCAGTTAAAGACAGGATGTGATTTCCCAAGTTAAATAATCATTGATAGTGATTATTAGGAAGATTAAAACCAAGTGGAGTTTTAATGAATCTTTAATTAGATTGAAATAATCGAGAATGGAGTACCACCAGTTTTGCTCCACGCAATAGTTAAATCTTTAATTAGATTTTAACGTGAAATGGTAATTGAATTTGCTAATAACACCGTGGTGTTAGACATGAAGTATTACCAGTTTTACTTCATGGGATGAATAGGTTGGGATTGAGAAATAAAATAAATTATTACTTCGGTGTGGTTCGCTAATCCCGACTAATTTGAATTGATATTCAAAGGAAGATTAAAGAATAAATTTAAAGAATTTATCTTTGATAAAATTAATGAGAACCTTTCCCAAAGTATAAGAATATTTGAATAAAAGAATATTCTGAATTGGAATGAGGCGTATGTTGTGTTTGTGTAACACTTGTTTATTATATATGCGAGTTATTCAGAAAGACCGGGTTTAACCCATTCTGAATAACTGATTCGACGATGTGTTGAGGATTAAGACGGTGGTCGAAGACCGGAGGTCTTCACATCGTTTGGGTGATTACTGATGATCTTGATTGGGCTGTACACCCAAGAGGAGGGAATCAGTTGGTGATCGTTCAGACGAACTTGGAGATCGATGGATATGCGAGGTACAAGGTGCCTCCGGTTTCGTTCAGACCCAGAACGAACTTGTAAATGGAGTGTGTGTCTGACATTGAATTTTATTCTGTGTGATTGATTTCTATTAAATATATATCTGTTTGGCGGCGGAGAATTTATTCTCTTGCTTAACGCCCTTCTCTGAGACGTACGAGCTCAGGGGTTATATATTGATGGATATCAATCGCATGGAGTGAATTGCCTGTGTGGCATGTCTAAGTGGCAAATGATCAAGGCTTTTGTTGAAAAGTAGAGTCTTGTGGTTGATGATCAAAGCACGACCTGTGTGGCATAGCTTTGTGTAACATAGATTCGCGAGCCTCACACCTCGGTTGTGAACCAAAAACGGGAGAGGACCTCCGGGAGGGCATGCGTTTCCTTCTAGCTAGGGTGGTGTCAGTGACCTACTAGCCCTGACATTTATATTATTTTCACCTGTGTGGTTGTTGCTGTTGCGAGGCGCCTCAGATATATCGGTGACTATGTGGAGCCGATGGAGCCATTGGGCTCATTTATGCCCAAAAGGGTGGGGAAACGCAGTGTTCAGGCATTTTAATCCACATCGGTAGACTGGCCCTGTCGTTCCAAAGGCTTGACTGAGTACTTGCCTGAGACATGGGCTAGATTGTCCCGAATTCGGTAGAGGACTATCTTTTGCCTCGGTTCACAAATGGAAATCCAACTTCCAATACGTGACTTTGCGGTTTTGATTGTAGAGCCTAGTATTGGCGACATGATATATGGTACCCATGCCGTCTATGATTGATACTTATGATTGAAATTGTTTTGACACTATACACTTATAGTAATAATAAAACATAAAATTTAGCGTATCAAGCATTCTTTGGCCATTATAAGGTAAAAACCCTATCCTCTGGCTTGCGTTGCATTGTGTGATGGGACCTGGGTCTTATAATAGCTTCATTGTTCTTTATTGAGCATTGAGCTGTTGTTTTATGCACCGGTATTCTTGGGAGGAAACCCGTTCCGTGTTATACGGCGTGGTCCCTTGATTTACCTAACTTTAAAATAAAGATTGATAACTGTTTTAGTTCTCACACCAGTCACATGACTGACCTGGAGTTTATTGTTTCAACCTAGACTCTGGGTGCCCTTATTTTGACACGGGTAGCTAGTAGTTTTGGTTTTGCAGATTTATATTCACAGGATCCTGGTTTACAGCTGGAATGATATCCGGAAAGCTCTGTATCCGTGTATCTGTTTTCAGTTGTGCTTTGTATTATTTTTCCGATGTGATGTATTTAAATATAATTTAAATCTCTGATATTTTCTGTATAATATCTATTCATACTCTGTATGTTCTTGTATTCTTATGGAATTATTGTAATTAACAATGAAATGTTCTTCTGTTTGCGTTCTGATTTGTTGTGTTCTCAAAACAATCAGGGGTTTCGAACGGTCTTGGTCGGTTTAGCGATCGATTCAGATCGAGCGAAATTCCTTGTTGTCACATGTGGTATCAGAGCTTTGGTTTACCGAGCTCGGAGAACAAGACACGTTAGAACCAAACGAAAGAATTCATCAAAGATTGGATTAGTAATATCCAATGGGAATGACTCGTTAGAGATGGGATCAGTAGTATCCTAGAACGAGTGTGAAGAGTATAATTTTAAAATTGAAAACAATTTTTGTTTTGAAAATTTAAATCGTATTATACATATTTGAGTTTTTTTATTTTAAATTGACTTGGACAATCGAGTATATAAAGATTTTGCGTATACGTCTGATCCGCGTGTATTTGAAGTTTTAATATACTGGGTAGATATAGAATCACACTCTAGCCGCCCGTGGATGTTCTGATGGTGGTTCGAAACATCATCAGAATTTATGTTCGAGTGATTAAAGTGGGAATTTCTATATATTTCCAATTGACTGGTGTGAGATCCAAAACTAGATAGGGCCTATTGTTGTGATTTGGCACTAAAAATCTGATTTTTGTACCATGTATCAAAGTTATGAATTTGAAAAGCTAGTCAACTAATTGATTGCTGATTGTGTTGTTTGATTATTGGTTGATTAATTAGAATTTGGACCATTTAGCCAAATTGATTAAATATTGAATTGTATTGAAAATTTGTCGCATTTGCATGCATATACACGTACTTACACTGAACAGATCATTGCAAGGAGGGTAGAGCAGAGGAATTAAATTGTTTGCCCGACAAATAGGTAAATGTTTATTTTATTTCTTGGGTTTTTGATGATTTTATAAGCCGATTAGCTAGCTGCTTGGCTGTTGCTTTTCCTTTTTGGATTGGTGAGGGCCATGGGATTGAAATATCCCGAAGCCCACGGTGTAGGGGAGGTTATGGCGAAATTTTTCGAAAATTTAGGGTGTTAGCCAAATTTTTAAAATTTTTGAAAAGTTCTTAGAAACTGAAAATTGAAGAACTTAAGCCATGAAGAAAATAATGGAAGTTGAGTTGATTTGTAAAACAATTTTCGGCTTCGTTCCTTTTCGGGGACGAAAAGTTTTAAGTGGGGGAGATTGTAATAACCCAGAAATCCGAGCCAATTTAAAAATTTTATTTTGGCAATTTTAGTGAATTTTGAATATATAAAGTGGATTTGAAATGGTTTTGAAAATAACCAGAATTTCCAATATATAAAGTGGAAATGGATTTGAATCGAAATTGTCTTTGGAATATTTCGATGTTGGATTTCATGATTATACAGATATTGTTTTAGAAATTTGAAAGATATATTTATATCGTTATTTCCAATACGATATTTGTTGGTCGTAGAATTTGATATTGAATATAAGCCGATATATTTTCTATTCAGAGCCTTGTATTTAATATCAAATGGGATTTGAGTTTGTCGTGAATGATGTCTTCATTAACACTGTTCTTAAACCCAGTTGAGAAAAAGATTAATTTTTTTTATTTAGATTTAATGAAGGGTTCCAATTAAATGGTATTTAATTGGAACTGAATTTGAATTGATTTTTGGGTTTATCGTGAACGGTGTTTTAAATAACACATGTTCTTTAGCCCGATAATTAATGGAATGTGATTTTGGGTTTATAGTGGACCGTGTTTAAATGACATTGGTTCTTTAACCCAGTTAAAGACAGGATGTGATTTCCAAAGTTAAATCATCATTGATAGTGATTATTGAGAAGATTAAAACCAAGTGGAGTTTTAATAAATCTTTAATTAGATTGAAATAATCGAGAATGGAGTACCACCAGTTTTGCTCCAGGCGATAGTTAAATCTTTAATTAGATTTGAACGAGAAATGGTAATTGAATTTACCGATAATACCGTGGTGTTATACATGAAGTATTACCAGTTTTACTTCATGGGATGAATAGGTTGGGATTGAGAAATAAAATAAATGATTACTTTGGTGTGGTTCGCTAATCCCGACTAATTTGAATTGATATTCAAAGGAAGATTAAAGAATAAATTTAAAGAATTTATCTTTGATAAAATTAATGAGAACCTTTCCCAAAGTATAAGAATATTTGAATAAAAGAATATTCTGAATTGGAATGAGGCGTATGTTGTGTTTGTGTAACACTTGTTTATTATATATGTGAGTTATTCAGAAAGACCGGGTTTAACCCATTCTGAATAACTGATTCAACGATGTGTCGAGGATGAAGACGGTGGTCAAAGACTGGAGGTCTTCACATCGTTTGGGTGATTACTGATGATCTTGATTGGGCTGTACACCCAAGAGGAGGGAATCAGTTGGTGATCGTCCAGACATACTTGGAGATCGATGGATATGCAAGGTACAAGGTGCCTCCGGTTTCGTTCAGACCCAGAACGAACTTGTAAATGGAGTGTGTGTCTGACATTGGATTTTATTCTGTGTGATTGATTTCTATTAAATATATATCTATTTGGCGGCGGAGAATTTATTCTCTTGCTTAACGCCCTTCTCTGAGACGTACGAGCTCAGGGGTTATATATTGATGGACATCAATCGCATGGAGTGAATGGCCTATGTGGCATGCCTAAGTGGCAAAGATCAAGGCTTTTATTGGAAAGCAGAGTCTTGTAGTTGATGATCAAAGCGCGGCCTGTGTGGCATAGCTTTGTGTAACGTAGATCCGCGAGCCTCACTCCCCGGTTGTGAACCAGAAATGGGAGAGGACCTCAAGGAGGACATGCGTTTCCTTCTAGCTAGGGTGGTGTCAGTAACCTACCAGCCCTGACATTTATATTATTTTCACCTGTGTGGTTGTTGCTTTTGCGAGGCGCCTCGGATATATCGGTGACTATGTGGAGCCATTGGGCTCATTTACGCCCCAAAGGGCGGGGAAACGCAGTGTTCAGACATTTTAATCCACATCGGTGGACCGGCCCTGTCGCTCCAAAGGCTTGACTGAGTACTTGCCTGGGACATGGGCTAGATTGTCTCTAATTCAGTAGAGGACTATCTTTTGCCTCGGTTAACAGATGGAAATCCAACTTCCAATACGTGACTTTGCTGTTTTGATTGTAGAGCCAAGTATTGGCGACATGATATATGGTACCCTTGTCGTCTATGATTGATACTTATGATTGAAATTGTTTTGACACTATACACTTATAATAATAATAAAACATAAAATTTAGCGTATCAAGCATTCTTTGGCCATTATAAGGTAAAAACCCAATCCTCCGGCTTGCGTTGCATTATGTGATGGGACCTGGGTCTTATAATAGCTTCATTGTTCTTTAGTTAGCATTGCGTTGTTGTTTTATGCACTGGTATTCTTGGGAGGAACCCGTTGCGTGTTATACGGCATGGTCCCTTGATTTACCTAACTTTAAAATAAAGATTAATAACTGTTTTAGTTCTCACACCAGTCACATGACTGACCTAGAGTTTATTGTTTCAACCTAAACTCTGGGTGCCCTTATTTTGGCACGGGCAGCTAGTAGTTTTGGTTTTGCAGATTTATATTCACAGGATCTTGGTTTACAGCTGGAATGATATCCGGAAAGCTCTGTATCCGTGTATCTGTTTTCAGTTGTGCTTTGTATTGTTTTTCCGCTGCGATGTATTTAAATGTAATTTAAATCTCTGATATTTTCTGTATAATATCTATTCGTACTCTGTATATTCTTGTATTTTTATGGAATTGTTGTAATTAACAATTAAATGTTCTTCTTTTTGCGTTCTGATTTGTCGTGTTCTCAAAACAATCAGGGGTTTCGAACGGTCTTTGTCGGTTTAGCGATCGATTCGGATCGAGCGAAATTCCTTGTTGTCACATCCGTAGGGGCTCTAGAAGGTAGACTAAAGAATCTTGTAGGGGCTCTACGAGGTATGCTAAAAATTGAGAAAAAAAATATTACAAAGCAAGGGCAGTTTTGTCATCATTTTTTAGGATATACTTAGTAAATTTCTGGGTTTAAATAGAATTTGCCTACATGTTTTATAACCAAGTGTTATAAATAAGATCCTAAGTGTTAAAATGTAATTAATTCTTAGAATTGAGCTTTATGAAGTTATAAATGCATATATGAATAAATGACTAGGTTTGATGATTGATTTCTAAATGTTGAAACTTAAGTAAGTTTATAAAACAAAGAATATGAAGTTGAATAAAACCAAGTTTTATTTATGAAGAAGTTTTATAATTGATTTCTAAGCATTTGAACTAAGTATTATAAAATGACAGAAAACCTATAAGAAACTTAGACATGTATACTTATGAAGTTTAGTAATAAATGAGAATTAATAAAGGATGTTAGAACTTAAAAATGAAGATTTATGAAGTTCAGTAATCTATAGTAATATAACGACAACCTATAAATGACGTGAATTTGACGTGTAAGCTAAGTTCTAAATGTTTTGATCTATAATCAAATAAGATTTAAATGAAGATTCGAAATTTTCAAAACTTAAAATGTTTGAAATGGAATATTTACAATATTCTGATTTGACTTATATTGAATTCCAAATACGGAGCTTGTATTATTCATATGAATTTGAAAGGTGTTATCACTGTTATTCGATGAATAGTACAAATGGAATTTGGAGATTGATATTGAAATTATCATTATATTTCATGTTTATACTTAATACCATTGTTTTGGGTTTCTATTGTAAACAATGTATTCCAAGACATCGTTTTTGATACATGTATGATTTGTGGCTATGCTTATACTTTTGAGTTATGTATAAACATGTTTTCAAAGTATGAAAACTGCGATTTGTGAATATGCTTATTCGATTGAGATACATTTATGAAGGTGATTTCTAAGTATGAAAATAAAGAGAACTGTGAACATACTCAATAATTGAAATAAATATATGAAATCGATTTGTAAAAATCAATGAAATGAATTTAATGAAGAATTAAATTAAAAAGGGATAAAACTATTGATATACTTAATTGTATGATTGTGGTTGATAGTTAAATAACCAACTATCAATTATAATGTGCTGGTTTGTAGAACTAGGATCTAAATGGATCCAAAACTACTTGGAGTCGACGTTGCATTCGAAATGTTATGCAGGTGACCTGAATACTATAATTATATCTTTAAAGTGAAGATGTGGATCTTTAGACGGAAAGGATTGCTTGTTGATGTCATAGTTAGCCCCCCCAAGGTTTATAATACATATGTATGGCAGTGGTCCTGACATTCTGGATATTTATATGATACAAGGATTTCTTGTTACTAATCCTAAGCATAATACACAACAAGATACGTTAAAAGATTCCCTTCAGTTGGTCCTAATTCTGGACAACTTATATGGTTGAGTGTTTGACATTGCACTATTAGATCATGAACGGCGATTTTTACAAATGTACATCTATTGGTAGCAGAGAAGACAACTTCTCTTAGCTTTACACCCTCCTCTGAGACGTATAAGCCAGGAGAATGTATTTTTGTGGAAGTCAATTAGTGATCGACGAATGGTGGTGGCATCCAAAGTAAGTGAAGGATTGTTGGATGTAAGGTAATCATAGCCCCTTTCCCCAACAACCGATGTATGAAAAAATAGGGAACCTAGTGAGATCAATTTCGGGTAGCTACTATGTGGAGATATCCATCGCCTTTCTAGATTTACTTATCATGATTCATATGTCAAGTAAGTGGTGTATGCGGGTACCTGGGTTAATAGGTCGGTTACGACCGGAGGATGACATATCTGGGCAGTGCACCACCAGCGAAAAAGGTTTATGTAACTATTTTGGCCTTTCCAATTGGACGGATAAGATGGTCATCGGTACGTCCCATCCATCGATGTACTGTACAGAAGGGAGTTCTTTGTCTTTCCATCGTATGGAATCCATTCCTAATACGAGCCAACCAGTTTCTATTGTAGAGCCGCATTAGGGTGCGAAAATTGATAATGCTAATAATTTCACCCATTGGTTTGATTTACTTTATTGGGTTTTATCCTAAGTTAGAATTTATAATAATATCACTTGATTTGATATAAATGACTTGGTTATCATAAGGTATGTGTGGTCATGTTTTATGAGAGTTTCGTTCTATCAACAGATTTTTTTTTTAAATTTAAACAATATGCTTGTGAAGTGAATTTTCTCATTATAAGTACACTACAATAATCCAGGTGTCGTTTTGCTCAAGTTAGACCAAGTATATTTTCATATTATCTATGGAGTTTCTTGGAGCTCGAGTCAAGATGTTATGGATCATTTCCTGCATTATCTAATTTTCTTCTGTGCTATAATGATTGATGCTGTATTCCTATTGTGCTATGCGTTGTTGCATCAGCATTTGTGCGGATAGCTTATTATTAATGTCATGCTGATTTATTTTCTGTACTCTAATTGTGTATGTTTGTATATATGCATGGGACTATATATTTTATCATAAATTCTAGACTCTATTACTTATCCTAATTTTTTGAACTCTTATTACTTATAAGTTTTCAATCTTGAACACTTCTTCTTTGTAATCTTGAATCTTTAAGCGTACAGTTTCAAATCAATACCTGCATATACATCTTGCATACATATATATATATATATATGTATGTATGTGTATATATATATATGTATATATATGTATATATATATTTCTTTTTATAGAGTTAGTATATATTTTACAATAATAATAGCTAAAATGAGGTTATTGTCATTACAACCATCATCATCATCATCTGATCCCCCAACACTGTTGTGCATAAGAACCTCTCACTGTAACTAAACATAGTTACAATAAACAAAATTTCAAGGTTTATTCCAACAGATATCCAAATAAAAAATTAAGCTAGAGTGCGTGAATTGTTCAAACTCGCCTTGGTTGGATTTCTCTTAGATTTGGCCTCAAATAGTTGTAAGAATGGAGCATTTGAACATCTACAGCCTGTAGATGAAACAAAACTGACATGCAACTAAAAAGTTTTATAATAAACCCTCTCTTGAATTTTCAGAGATTACATGATTGGATATCTCCCTGGAATTGGATTTTTTTGTTAAAAGACTAAAAGATTCTCTTCTTTCTAATTTTTATTGTAAAAGCTTGGATTATATGTGCTTGAGGAAGAGGGAAAACCATTTTTTACTCAGTAAGCACAAGGAGGAAAATAAAATTACCTAGGCAAAATGGGAATACATACCTTTTCTTTCTTTTTCTTCAAAAAATTCTCTTTATGGGCTTAGGTTAGAATTCAAACCTACCCAATACCCATTAGTGAAGGTGTGACTAATTCAAACAATTTAACTAAGTGTGGCAAATTCCACCTTAAAACTAACACAAGGTAACTCTCAAATAACGTAATTTCGCTAATGCTTATTTGTAATTGCTTTGTTCAAGCCAACTAAAAATTACACAACCTTTTAAAAATCTTTTTAAAAAGATTTAACATATGTTTTCACGTATTAACATTAAAAAAACACAATTTTAGTTTAAATTGTACGTTTTGTTATTTTCTGAACACCACATATTTTCATGCTTAAAATTATACAAACCTCATTATTTTGACACAATTGATTTTTACATTCATATTAAAAATTATTTGACACAAAAATATTGATTTTCATCAGTATTTACACTTCTTATTTAATTAGCAATATAAAAATTCACAAATATTGACGTTATCGTCAAAATTCACTTTTAACAGCAAAATTACAGTAATTTACATCTTAACACAGTTCAACATTATTTTATCATTATAACAATTTAGTTAACCATTTCCAAATATGATTTAAAATACAACCATAATTTAATTTTCTAACTTTAACAACTTACCTTTTCCGAACACAAATTCACATATTCCCAATTATCTTGTTAAAACAACTTAATTGCTTAATAGTTGAAAATGTATGTTCACTTTAATATTGATTGCTAATCTCTATTTTATATTTCCAATATTCATTAAACACTTATCATAAGATTTTCCAGTTTATTCAGTTTCATCTTTCTATCCATTTAATCCATCAAAATATAATTTACAAACTTGAATTGGAATAAATTTTCTTCTTGTGCCAAATGCGTTTAATTCATTCCAATACACACAGTTATATAAATCACCAATTCTTCATTTTTACATCCTGAATTGTCATATGAGTTAGGCTCCTAAACTCGTATTTTAATTTTCTCAAACTTTAAAATAACTAAACATGGTATGATCTACTAATCTTGGGTACCCAAAAACCTGGGTTGTTACATCTTCCCTACCCTTCTGTTGATCATGGTGAATCCAATTTCTTCTGTCATGGTAATTTTAGGTTCTGTAGTTGATGCCTTAGCTGATCTACTTGCGATGTCCACAACTGGTGGAATCATGGGCTATTAACGAGAATTATGTCTTGGGTTCTTTAACCGATGACATGGCTATTGTGATAATGGTTGATACTACTATTTTGAAAAGTGGAGATCTAATGTTAGGAGCTGTTATTTCCAACACATCTTCTTGGAGTAATTCCACAACCATTATTCTCCCAATGAAGGTATCTTCCAATCCAATTTCTGTTTCCAACTCATGTAATGTTATTTTTCTAATTGAGACCAAAACTTATGAATAATTATCGATTTTTAAGAGAAAGCTGGGAAATGCAAGTACATTTATCCCTAACTAACATCCCGTAAACTTCTTATAAAAGATAATTTTTTCCTTTAAAGAAATTATTGACTTTGGTATTGTATGTTGGAGTGAATATTTAGTCGGTTTTTTCAAATGAGGCTCCCATTACCCTATCATGAAATTTATGTTATAGGAAGGCTGAGATTTAGAGGTTGGGTACATGTTAGCAACGCTAAGTGAATGTACTATTTTAATTTTTCAGACCATTCAAAGAGATACTGTGTGTCAAAAATAAACCCTATCATTATTAAAGGCAAAGCGTTTATCCTTACCCAAAGTAACCTTTTTATTGATCTTGCCCATGAACAAATCACGTTGATAACAGTTTGGGTCCATATAACCAACATCCCTTCTGTTTTTCTATGCACTTTGGGGATAAACTGGATTGTAAATCAAATTGGCCAACTGATCTGTGTTGACTCATCCATTGGACGAAGATAGTTGCTCCACTTCGCCAAGGCTGTAATCGAGATCACTCCATCGAGGCAATTATATTCCCTAGTACACTGATCTAGTTGCATTCATTGAAGTCATATATTAGTGTAAGCCACCAATTTGTGATTAATGTTATTCTTTTGGCAACTCTTTCAGCATGTCCTCATTACGCACTTCTCCCTGATAGCCTTCCCATCAAGACTACACTATTATTGCCTCCCAAAAGAGTTGGCAGATCAAGCTTGCCATTCCGCAGCAGGCCACTTCTGCTTCCAATATGCCTGCAATTCCCTTGTCGACCATCACTCCATCCACTGCACCCCATTGGTCGCAATCTCCACCTCATAACGTTACCTCTATGTTTTTGTCATGAAATATTTAGAAACACCTCTATGATCATCTGACACCACGATAGTTCTAAAATTTATTGACGCACTTCAATCCAACCTTAATAGTGCTGAGACTACTATTGTAACATCCCTCTTTTTTAATAAAATAATATTTGAAAAGCTTTCAGAATTTGGTGATGGAATTAGCGTCATTGCATCCGTCGGGATTTTCTGGTCAATTAAGACCTACGGATTGTAGAAAATGGATTTAAGACAAGAAATATATATATTTAAATGAAATATTACAACAAATATGAAAATAACATGTAAAAAAAGAACAACGACCACCATTGTTTTTAGTCTTGTTAACAAAAGCCTATGTACCTCATTTGGTAAAGACATCTCTCTCCCAAGTGAGTGGCGCAAATTCGAGTCCCGCTAGCGCCATATTTTTATTTTAGAGCAACGACTAAAATTATACATATTCTAAAGAGGAAAATATGTATAAATGCACATATAAGGAAAATTATACATAAAAGTAAGCACAAAAATATATGTATATATGCATATGTAAATCTATGCATATGTATGTGCAAATATATATACATATACACACACACACACACACAAAAGAGAAATCAAAAATAAACTTGCAATCAATGAAAATAGGTAAGAATTTAATGAAGGCATAAACCGTTTAAATTTTGAAAAAGAAATGAAGGTTGCGCGTATATTTATGGATAAATTTAAATATTGAGATAAAAAGATAATTAATGCATAGTAAAGTAAAAATGAATAAAAAAATTAGCTGCCTTTGGAATTGGAATGCATTAAAAGGAATAAAACAGCTAATTGATAACGTTATTAATTTCATTAATTGAATAGCTATTAAAAGGCAAAAAATTTGAAAGGTTGTATGTGCATGTACATACATAAATTTGAATTTCAAACATAACCTTGATTTATAATAGGAATAAAATAAATCAAGAAAGCCAAACAAAGCAAGAAGAAGAATATATGGCAAATAATTAACGTTAATAATTAACGTTAAAATCAGAAGCAACAACGTCATGCCTGGACCCAGATGGGTCGACCCAAGTTGTGCCTGGGTTGATCTGTTGGTCGACCCAAGGTAGGGTGGGTCGACCCAGGGCGGGTCCAGATCTGTTTTATGATGTGGTATTGCTGATGTGTGCAACTCGGATTTTAATAGATTAAATCTGACAATTCATACTTTCTCATACACCTATAAATAGGCTAGTAGGGCCTAGCCTAAATTTTATATTTTCTAAGATGTTGCCTAGGCGCTGCTATTCTCTTTACTCCCCAAATCTTTCAGAAAATTAGAATATTAGTTTTAGGTAATTCTGTTTCAAGGTATAAAGATAAAAAAGTATAAATTTACAAATACGTGTTCAGAAAATTATATCCCTGTCTTCTCTATAGGATACTGACAAACCAATTCGAGTTTCAGTAGATTGGACCTTTTGAAAAAAACTCGGTCTATCGGAATTCGGGTTGTTACATCTGGTATCAGAGCCTAAGTTTTGGATTCCTGTATAGATAGTGAGTGAATGTATTTGTACTTTTAGAAATATAAATATATTATACATATACACTTAGATCCATAAAGGAACCAACTAAATAGAAAGAACGGTTTATGCAAAGAGTTGGGATATCTGTTGTGTAAGCTAAAGGAATGATTGTGGAAATCTGAAAATAAGTGGCCCTTAGTTAGTTTGGGTGGAAAGTGTAGAATGTGTTTTATAAAGAAAAAAGGATGGTTCCCATAGTTAGTTTCTAAAATGATAGCATTTCAAATTAGTGGGTTTGACAGTTGAGCCTTATAAATAGGAAAAGAGTAAAAAAGCAAATGGACTAGGAATATATATATTTGAGAGAAATGACTTTGTGGGAATATCTAGGAAAGTCTAGGTAAGTTGGAAACCCACTTTGAGTCTATCCCCATTGTAAACTTTTGAGAACTTGAAATTATGAAAACTTTTGGGTAATAGTTTATGGTGTTTTCAAGTTTTGACATTAAAATGTTACAATTTCGAAATATGTATTAGACAAATTGTGTAGAAACAATTTTTGAAACAAAAAGAGGTATTTTGATGTTTGTTAAAAAACCAAAATATGTAAGTAACATATCTAAAAAGTACATATTGAGTTTTAAAATAAAATGGGGTATATTTTGAAAAATGGTGATTTCTTGTGAAATTTTTGTGTCTAAAATGAATTCTTTCAAGAAAAAAGGTGCACATTATAGAGCATATATAGATCACTAATTTTCAAGTTATAAAGTATAAAATTATTAAAAAGCAAAGCATAAAAAAAGATTGCATTTTTGTTAAAAACCAAAATTTTTGGTAAAGAAAACTTTGAAAATCTCTATTCTTTTGACAATAATTATAATTGTTTTGACATAAAATTTTGTTGGGTGGACAAAAAAGTAGTAAAAATTAAGAACAGAGTAGATGTTTGCACCTAGATGTAAGTTACTGAACTGACATTGTAAACATGAACGATTGTGAAACTGGTAGGGAAGTAGTTGTCCTTGCCTACTCCAGTTTTTATGATTTGAAAAAAATTTTTGATGATTTGCGTTTTTGGGATGACATATTTTTATGATTTGGCAAAGGAAAGTTTTAAATTGAAAAATAAAGTTTTCATACTTTTTATTTTTGGAAGAAAAATGAAATGAGAAAGCCAAACCACATCTTTAAAATCATGGAGTAGGCAAAGGATTGGTACCTAGGAAAGGCAGGGAATATTTTGAGGCTATAAAGTAGATAGCAAAAATTGCTTTGGAGTAACAGTGAATTCCCGTAGAATGCGTAAGCATTATAGATCCTAGGTTATTGCTTGGAAAAGGCTGTTAGTACACAGCAAGGACTAGTAGTGACTACTAGATGGTAAAGGGTAAGTAAGTGTTTAGATCCTTTGGTTTGGACTTTTCTTTGTCAGAGGGGACATGGTTGTAGGATACTTAACCCTTAATAGTAGTTATGTAGAATGCTTGTTTTCCTAATTTAGTTGAATGATTTGAAGGCTTATTTGAAAACTAAACTTAGATCAGTGGATGAAGTTAAATAAGCAAAGAAAGGAGTAATGACATTACTAAAAAAACCAACAAATCCAGTAAAGCAACAAACATGAAGTGAAAAAAATTGGATTATTTCAAAGCAAGTGGAAAAGAAAATCAATAACAAAGAAAAATTTCTTATGTGAACTGTGCTTGGATAGGAAGATGTGGAATCTTTGTATAATAGTTGCTTAAAAAATCTAGGTACAGTTAGAAAAGGTACATGAAAAACAGAAGATGTGAAGTTTTCTGTTTTCCACCTTTTTATAACATAAGAATTCAAATTCAGAAAATTAGGTTTTTCTGTAATTCGCAAATTTAAAGTCGTTTGGTAGGGTTTGTATGAAAGATTTGGATGAACTACATTCTTGCTCTGTAAGAGTGTAGGAAAAATTGGATGAAAAAGCATTTTGATTTTCAAAATATTGCGTTCATATAGAAATGGCCAGTATATTTAGCATGCGTGCATCATGTTTTCAAAATGATTCTTCAAGAAAAATTTGCATTCATATAGAAGGTACCGCTTAGGCATTCATTTCATTCATGTATTATTATGTTGAATTATACTTTGCACAAGTGCATAAATGGTTGAAAAATTGGATGCACACATGATGGTTCTGAATTTTGCGAGGAATTACTTAATTTCACCCTTACCAAATTTTGGGGACGAAATTTCCTAAGGGTGGAAGAATGTAACACCCTGCATTTTTAATTAAATAATAAAATAATATTGAAAAGTTTTCAAAATTTGGTCATAGAATTAGCGTCATTGCGTCCCTGACGATTCTCTGGTCAATTTAGACTTATGGATTGCAGAAAATGAATTTGAGATGGGAAAGATATCTTTAAATGAAATATTACAACAAACATGAAAAAAAGGTATAAGAAAAGGAACAATTACCAACATTGTTTTTAGTCTTGTTAACAAAAACCTATGTAGCTCAGTTGGTGAGGACATCTCTTTCCCAAGCGAGTGGCGCAAGCTTAAGTCCTGTCGGCGCCATATTTTTATTTTAGAGGAATGACTAAAATAATACATATTATAAAGAGGAAAATATGCATAAATGCACATATAACGAAAATTATACATAAAAGTAAGTACAAAAATATATGTATACATGCATATGTATGTGCATATATATATATATATATATATATACATATATATATATATATATACGTACATACAAAAGAGAAATTCAAAATAAACCATGGTTTTCATAGGTAAGTCCTTGGATCTGGTTTACATAGGTTTTCTTTCTCTTTTTCTCTTCTATAGTATCAGATTTGTGAATCCATGGTTATTTGGATTATAAATTACGTTAGGAAGGCTGTGGAATAATAGATATGAATCAAATTCATGGGTTGGAAAGATGTTAGGTGAGTGGATCTAAATTATACCATTTTAAATAATGGTATATATATCATTTGTATTCCCCATTATATTTAATCTGTTGAACACTTGATAATTGTGGAAATTGGGTATTAAATCCATTTAGAATATGTTGAAAGGACCAGTGTTGTATATAGGTCTATTCTTAGTAACCAGTTAATTGGATATTGTAAATCAAGTTACAGTGAAATTGTGAACAATTGTGGTAATTGAGATTAAAATTGCTGAGAACATTTCTGTTGTATGAAGCCTGTTTCAATTGACCATCTGTCTTAATTGGAAATTACTTTAAATGTTGTAATTATGGAATTTACGATAAACATGAATATTTTCTTAAGAATATTTTTATTCTAAAAGGTTGTAAATAGAATTACAGTAAAAATTTGGAATAATGAGAAAGAATAGATGTTGCCTAAATTATATAAAAGAATTATAATAATAAGGGAATTGTAACAGCACTGAGACACGAGGTTAAGTTCAACTTGTGGTAGAAGCCTGCTTGGAATCTCCCAACAAATCCAACATCCACAAGTAGCCAACTTAATGTGAGGGGTCTGGTGCCTAAACATATATAAATATATGTACGTAAATGGAATATGCGAAAATTTTCAAGACAGTAAAGATATAAAGGTTACAACAGTAAAAATTTGGTTAATGTAAAAGAACGAAAGAAAATGTGATAAATGGGGAATATAACCTATTATAATTAATTACATGAATGAGAATGTTATATAATAGGTAGGCTTGTCCTAGGGACAAGTGGAATTATAACATGTGTTATAATTAATAAAAAGGGAAACTTATTAATAAATCTTAGTTGAGAGAAATAAGTTAATAAGTAAACAACAACTAACTGGAATGACACTGTAGGATAAAATTTTGATTTAATAAGAAAGAATGAGGTAAAATTTTGGAATGAAATAAGTTATATTTAATCATATACAATAAGTTACATGTTAATGGTGTACGTCCACTCCTCCATACAGGCTTTCCAGATCCAGTTTTCTTGCGTCTCCACTCCTTAATCTCCTTCCGTCTCTCTGCTCTTTTATAACTACTAGATCTGGAAGCCGCTCCAATTCTATGCAGTCTATCACTGATTCTGATGTTGAGCAAGATGACACTGCTCCTCCAACGAGAACTGTTTTTACCTTGCCTGAAAGTCATCCGTTGAACAAGTAAATATCGGATATTAATGCAGCTGGACCATCCGCAATCGTTACCCTTGGTAAATCGCCTATATCACCATTTCTTGAACGTGCTTCATCCTCTTGGCCTCTGGAAGGTGCAAACATGTTTGAGCAAGTTTCTGGTATCGTGAACTTGCGTACCGTTTTGGGTACGACAACATCCGTAGAGTCTCCTGCTTTTCTAAGACAGTCTACGGACTTTGTAAAAGTTGCGTTAGGTAGATAATTAACATAGAAATGTGTTTATTTTATGCTCTTATATCTTATCTTTTGTATATAAATAAATATTACTTGGGTATTGTTTTGTTACTTTTACAGATATTCCAACCCAGCCCGCATGCAACCAGAAAAGTAGAGAAATGGAGATTAGATTGCTATATGTTTATATTTTAAAGAATTATAGATGAAGATCTCACATCTAGTTGCTGTTGGACAAGAAAATGATTGATAAAAAGGCCATGCACATCTCAAATCAAGGGAGGCTTGTCAAAGAACCAAGAGGAAAAGAAGAAAGGCCAAAAATTTAATAGATTTAACTAAGGCCCATTTGAGATTCTCATTGTAAACTAATTAGTGATGTAATGGCTAGGCCCATTTGTAATTAGGGTTAGGGTTTGGTTATCTCCTATAAATACCCTTGTAATATCATTGTAGCCACCATCCTATTTTCTCTTCTTCTGCATTAATAAAGTTTCTAGTTCTCTTTTATTTTCTAGCATTTTTTCTTTTTCTTAACAATCGGTGTTGTCTTCATAATTAGTTTTGGAAGAACACCAATTGTATTTTACATTTTTTTATTAGTGATTAGTCGTTTGATTAGTTTCAACGACAATCCTAATTTACTTTTCGTTGTTCTTCTTTTCCTGCAATTTTAATTTCTGCATTTTATTTCTGTTTTGCATATTAATTTCCAATTTATAATTGTGATTTGATCGTCGGTTCAATTAGATTTGTTCTGAATCGGATCGCAGTTTCAATTTTTATTATTTTCAAAACCAACCTCAAAGATTTGTCTAACTCGCCCGAGAAATTATTTAAATAATCTGATTTAATTTACCTCCCTGTGTTCGACCTGTATGCTACACACCTGTACGCTTGCAGTAATTTATTTTAAAAATCGCGCTTTTCTAATCCATAGGAAAGCGTCGATCAAGTTTTTGGCGCCGTTGCCAAATTTCTTTTATTTCCTTTTATTTTCCTATTGTTTTCTTGTACATATATATAGATAAAAATCTTGATTAGTTGATTGTGTATCACATATTGATATTATAATCTCTAAGACAAGAAAAAAATATCTTGCCCCTTTTTCTTTTAATTCTTTTCCTTCTTTTTATTTTCATTTTTTTTTTGCATTTCTTCCAATCTAATTCCTTCTTCAAAAAGAAAAAAATATATACAAAAAAAGAAACTTTCTAATTTTTCTTCAATTTCTTTCCATCTTTCAACCACCTCGCTGATTTTCACATTTTTCTTTTCCCTTTCCTTTTCTTTTTATTTGTTTCCATCTTTTGTCTACAACTTTCTAAAAAAAAAACTTTCGCAATTTCTTCTCTGTCTACTTTGATTTCTTTCTTGTTTTTGTCTTCTTTTATTTCTTTCCTCAATTCCTTCTACCCTTCCTCTCTACTCAAAAAACCTTGCTTTTTTTTCTCTTATTTCCTTCCTCTTTTAATTTTTTTCCCTTTTTTGTTTTGGTTTTTCCCATTCATTTCTTTCCCTTTCTTCTTGTTCAAATTTTCATAAAAAAAAACTTGCATTCTTTTTTTTTATTTCTTTCCAATTGCATTTCTCATTCACCTCATACAATCTCTCTTTTCATTTTTTTTCATTTATTTCTTTCCGGCTCTCTCCTTCATTAAAAAAAACAACTTTTAATTTTCCTTTATTCTTTCCATCTTTCCACTTTCTTTCCAATCATCTACATTCTTTTTCTTCTTACAAATTTCAAAAAAAAAAAAAAAAGATTCCTCTTTTGCAAAAAAATTTCCTTTCTTCTTTTGTCTTTCTTGTTCTCAATACATTTTATTTCTTTTCTTCTCTTACAAATTTCCTTTCTTTTCAAAAAAAAAATCCTCTTTTGACTTCTTTCCTCTTTATTCCTCCTTTCCAATTTTCAATACAATTACTTCTCATTCTTCTTTTACAAGTTCAAAAAAAAAAAAATCTTGCCATTTTTCTTTTATTTCTTTTTCAGCTTCTTTCTCCTTTCTTTCATTTGTTTCCCCTCTTACTAATATCTCGCATCATTTCATCTTTTACAATTTGCTGAAGAAAAAAAATTCCTTATATAAATTTCTCTTCTCTGCCTTGTAATTAATTTTCTTTCCTTTCTCCATTTATTTCTTTCCCTTTTCAAGTTTTTCCTTTTTCATTTTTTTCTGTCTCTTCTAATTTTACAAAAATAAACAAAAGAAAAAAATTCTTTCTGTTTTTGTCTTCTCTTTTATTGCTTTCCCTCCTCAATTTCTTTTCCAAATCTTTTACAATTACTTTCCTTTCTTCCTTTACAATTCTCTTTCTTTCCTGAAATCTCTCTTCCCATTTTTTTTTGTCATTTGTTTCTTTCCTATTTGTCCACTTTTTCAACAATAAAAAAAGGGAAGGTCATAAAAAGATTCTTTCTTTTTTTAAATTATTTTTCCCTGCTTCATTTCTTCCCTCTGATCAAATACCCCTACACTTAGTGAACTTCTAGCAAAAAAAAAAAACAAAGAGAGAGAGAGAGTTTCGAACTAAGGACAAGGTGACTGGAGTTCAAGCAACAAATCAAGATTTCAGAAATCAAAAGAAATTGCAAATAGTGAGATTTCAATCATTGACGGTACTCATTTTTTCTGGATGGACAGCCATGCCCCACTGTAATAATTTCTGAACTCTACAGGTGCTCTGCTGCAAAGAAAAATATAGACATTGCTTGTAAAAAAAATTGCAGGGGCAGCGGCTTGCTTGTACAATTTTTATTTTTGTAATTATTCTTGTGTGACTATTGTGTTGCCTGAAATTTCTACATTGATTTGATGAGGAACAAATTTCCATAATTATAAGCACCACTCTTATCGCTTTTCAAGAATAAAATCTGATTTGATTTTCAAAATATTTTACTGCTAGAGTGTATTTTACGAAATTGATTGTCTCAACGGTTTGATCGCGGATATATATATTAGTTCAATTTATTGAACTTCTAGCAAATGAGGTTGCATACTACCCGTAAAACATTGGTCGTATCCCTTAGTATTTATACTATACGTGAACGGCCATAAGACCCTCTTCCCCCTTCAAATCGAGATTATCAACTAATAAAATATATTTGAGTACGTTATTTATTTTGTAATAACAGCTACATGTGTCAAATTTAAATTTTGTATTTTCCAAATTTAATAACGATGATTGAGAAAAGTATTAGCCACCATAATTCTTCTAGGGATTTGGAGATTGATAAAATTAGCACGATTCAGACCACAGTTGATGAAACTTTTATTAACACTTATGAAGCCTTGAAAATGTGTTTTAACCATTTCAACTCTGATTTTGATGAGCTCGAATACGTTTCTGAATTAAATGAACTTCTTGACCCGAAACCTATGTCATCTGAATCTAACCAACGAACATTGACCAATGTCATACACGAACTTCCTAAGTTAGACCTCAAACCCCTGCCACAAGACTTTGAGTATGATCACTTGGACTTTTCGAAAAATTCTCCCATAATCTTGGCCTCTGATCTTACCGAGGACCAAGAATAAAAACCTGAGAAAATTTTACTGGATAATTTGCATCTTAATTATATAAATCATTGGCACGACAACATTTTCATAAGAAAAATTTTGATTTCGGAATTTATTGGCATGCCTCTTGTACCTCAAAAACCAGATAGGAAATCATCATACATCATTTTCGATAGAGGCAAGGGTGGGGGAAAAAGAAAATATCATTTTTCACATAACACTCATCACCGTTATAGATTTCATTTTGTTTATGATTGCCATTCACATATAGTGGCTAGACTGCATTTCATTCTTCAAATAATTTTGCATCTCATTCACCTTTGGGTACGATCATTCAAATTTAGGAAACGTTCACAGTGTGGACACTGTTTAGTGTGGGGGGAGTCTGCATTTCATTCATTTTTCATTTTTCTTTCTTTTCATTTTCAGCCATTTAAATAGGACCATCATGCATTTTAGATCATAGTAACATGCCATTTTTTTTTGAAAATATGAATCATTTTAGATTTGATACAATAAAATAAGTTAAGGATTGTTAATCAGTTGATGGTATTTTTTTTCTCTCAACTAAGATCGAATTAGAAATATAATGAAAAGTTGAATTTTGAGGGATAATAGTGTAACCGGTACATAGGGAGATTCTTAGATGATGGCCATGAAGTTTATTCTAAATTGTAGTCTTTGTTTAATTAGTGGAGGACTTAAAACACTTATATTGGCTTTTCGAATCATTAAAACTAAGTTGTGTTAAGCTGAATTCGCGTAACTCTCTTTTGTGCTTATAATTTCAATAATAATAATAGCAATCCAACGGTATCCAACATTGCTTGTATATCTAGCGTTGGTGTGCAAACCCGCCAAGTTCTATCCGACATGTTGTTGACAAAGTCAGCATTGGAATATATTGGTCTCATTTTATGAGATTGGACACCTAAGGATTACCGACACGTTGTTGACAAAGTCAAAGTCGGTCTGCACAATCCGCCAAGCTCTTTATCCACTCTCCGTTAGTCCGCGAGGCAGTGCATGGGTGGTAAACCTTGGTCTTCTGAGTTAGGTGTATGTAATTAATCGTAAATTTCAATTTTTATAGAAATAGAGATTAAGCGATGATGCTCAAACACTTCTTGACCTTACTGATTTGACTAGCCATACACAAGGAAATTAGAATACCACTTCACAAACTGTGACAAGCAAACTAAGAATTTATTTCATGGCTGCACTATGTTATCGACTGAACCAACTGGCCAAACTAGAGTTTAACGTTGAAAACTTGATTTATATTGAAAATTTGTGACAAGTTGAGATATCTAAAATAAAATCAACTGACTAGAAATTGTTAATATAATTTGTTGTACCACTTCAGAAACAAGTCTTGTTTTCATTTTTGTTTTTATTTTGCATATGTCCATTGCATTTATGTAGTTTCATTAGAATCATAGCATATTGCATTTGGATTTTGTGGGTAGTATCCGCTGAAAACCCTCACGAGACACCACTCGTCTTACTAGGGACACCTAGAGGTTTAACGGCTTGTTGCATACGCTCAATGCAATCGTGTTTCCTACAAAAGTGTGACCTATCTAGTTTAGTTTTTCATTTTTGCTTTACTCGAGGACGAGTAAAAGATAAGTGTGGGGGTATTTGATTAACATAGAAATGTGTTTATTTTATGCTTTTATATCTTATCTTTTGTATATAAATAAATATTACTCGGGCATTGTTTTGTTACTTTTACAGATATTCCAACCCAGCCCGCATGCAACCAGAAAAGTAGAGAAATGGAGATTAGATTGCTATATATTTACATTTTAAAGAATTATAGATGAAGATCTCACATCTAGTTGCTGTTGGACAAGAAAATGATTGATAAAAAGGCCATGCACATCTCAAATCATGGGAGGCTTGTCAAAGAACCAAGAGGAAAAGAAGAAAGGCCAAAAATTTAATAGATTTAACTAAGGCCCATTTGAGATTCTCATTGTAAACTAATTAGTGATGTAATGGCTAGGCCCATTTGTAATTAGGGTTAGGGTTTGGTTATCTCCTATAAATACCCTTGTAATATCATTGTAGCCACCATCCTATTTTCTCTTCTTCTGCATTAATAAAGTTTCTATTTCTCTTTTATTTTCTAGCATTTTTTCTTTTTCTTAGCAATCGGTGTTGTCTTCATAATTAGTTTTGGAAGAACACCAATTGTATTTTACATTTTTTTATTAGTGATTAGTCGTTTGATTAGTTTCAACGACAATCCTAATTTACTTTTCGTTGTTCTTCTTTTCCTGCAATTTTAATTTCTGCATTTTATTTCTGTTTTGCATATTAATTTCCAATTTATAATTGTGATTTGATCGTCGGTTCAATTAGATTTGTTCTGAATCGGATCACAGTTTCAATTTTTATTGTTTTCAAAACCAACCTCAAAGATTTGTCTAACTCGCCCAAGAAATTATTTAAATAATCTGATTTAATTTACCTTCCTATGTTCGACCTGTATGCTACACACTTGTACGCTTGCAGTAATTTATTTTAAAAATCGCGCTTTTCTAATCCATAGGAAAGCGTCGATCAGTAGATGACCACAAATTGTTCGTGACTGAACCCCCTGACAATTAACCTCGCTAGCCAACAACCCTCAAATTCTGGTGCTCATGTTCATGATGCAACAACGATGAACTCAACCCCAAATGTTCCTAAGAAATAAACGACTTTATTTGATACACTTCGCGGGGAATACAAGCTGGTGGATTTTGAAATACTTCATGTTGAGTCTGGTTCTGTCCCTTCACAGAAAATTCATGTTGAAGCGGCAAATTTCTAGAATGAACATCTTGTCGGGTTTTTCTTGGATTTTAAACCTCCTGCTGTAGATATGCGTACAACATGCCGTAATTGATGGCAAATCTGTACCTCCATGAAAATGGCGTTTGTTGATGGCCTTTATTACTTTAAGTTCACCTCTGCTTTTGAGAGGATACATATACTGGAAGCTGCACCTTCTATCATTGATGGAAGACAATTTATTGTGACTTCTTGGAGTGCTTAGATAGATAGAGTACGTGAACAGGCCCTTTCTATTCCTGTTTGGGCGCAGTCACCCATATTCACTCAGTGCTACAACCACTTCTTGGCCTTAATTGGCTCGCTCTCATATAGGTAAACTCAAATGCTTTGATGCAAACACTATCACAAGAAGAAACTTAGTATATGCCAGGGCCCTTATTGAGATTACACCTAATAAAGCATTGCCTACTCAAATCAAAGTTAATTTAGACCATCGTGTACAGTATGTGGATGTCAAGTATAAATGGTAACCAGATATTTGCATAACTTGCAAACCTTTTGGTCGCTGCTTTAATGCATGTCTGCATGAAACTAATTTTCCACCCCCAGTTAAGAATCTCCTACCAAAGCCTCGTACTCGTTTTTGGGTCCTTAAAGGTAGGAAGGTAGCTCATGTTGAATTAGAGGAAGTTCTTGTGGATGATGTGCCTCCAATTTGTATTTTGCCAAATGTTCCTCTTGATACTGATATGTAACACCCTGTAAAAATTCATAAGTATTAATAATAAATAACTAATTAAAAATAAGCAGTTAAACGATAAGGTTAGAAAATGAGATTTTGCAGCATTAGGAATTTGGGTGCAATTTTTTTTATTTGGATTTGTTCCAAAATTCTGAATCGTTTTCATATATAACATGCTGAAAACGGTCAATGTACAAAGAAGTTATGAACAAATGAATTTGGAAAGTAAACGCAGAATATATATATATATGTATGTATATATGTATATACTTATACATATATATATATATATAATTAAAAGGATAATATATATATGTGTCCAAAATCTATTCAAAATAAAGAGGGAGAATTTGAATTTTGAATTAAAGATAAGATCATGGGGACAAAGGATATTGTATATATGGAATAAGATTAATACATTAAGGAACGTATTAATTAAAATAAACAATTCAATGATGCTCCTTTATTGGGCATTCCATCCCCCAAGGGATCGATCGCTTGGCTGCTAGGCAACCGAATGAATCTAGCTGGTTGGTTTTTTTTTAGGGATATATATATATATATATATATATATATATATATGAATAAAAGGCTTGGATTAATTCTAAGTAATCCAACGGTCTATACTCACAAAGACAACTATATATAGCCCCTTATATCACACTATGAACCTTAATCATTCTCTATCTATGCATCCATTTTGCCTCTCCACCATTGCTAAATTCCAAAGAAAATAAAGGTTAAGGATTTCTTCTAATCCTCCAACCTAAATTCTTATCTCCTTTCTATTCTAATTCATATAGGTTTTTAGAATAAATTTTTGAATTTGGTATAATTACCTATATATAAGATTCTAATGCATGTTTCTTGTATATATATGTGTGTGTGTGTATTAGGAGGATTGTTGGAGCACGTTTGAACACAAAGAATTACTGCAGAACTAGATCTTCTACATATTACTCTCTATTCTGCCTAGATCTATGAGTGGAATATCGTTTACTTAAGCATATTCATATTTTTATTAGATTATCATGTCAATAGATATGCCTAGGAGGATTTGGAAATCGATAATATAAATACCAAAACCACCAAATCCTCTATTTTATATTTGCGTATGAATTGTTATGATTATTTAGGTTTGTGGACTTTTTGATTTTAATATTGGGTTAAAGATGAAAATGGGTGTTGCTACTATTGTTTCTATTTTGTGTAATTCACCATATTAAACAATTGATTGTATCCTAAAAGGGTTTAGATTTGGGTACTTCATGATTTGATTAGGTTTGGGTTCTATTTTGAGTTCAAACGTGTTGATACCTGAAATATGTCAATAATAAACGTTTTTATGTGCATAACAACAAAAAGAGTGTGAATTAGATAAAGTGGAAATTATAAACATACATGTATGAGTGTATGTAATAATCTATTTTTAATCTAGTATTGAAGTCATTCCAACAAGCCTAGGATGCAAGTTAAAATTTGTACGTATGTATATTTTCCATTCAATGTTATTTGTTATATTGTTATTATGCCATCATGCCTAAGTTGTAGCGGTAAAAGTATGGAAAAGTTAACTTGTATACCTTGATTTGGACAAATTGACAATTACTACCTTGTTGGAACGTTTCCTCGTTTATATGAATATTTAATGTTGTTATGTGTTATTACTATGTTATTAATATAACATAATCAACGTAAATTAGCGTAACATTAACGTAATAAATGTGATTAGGATGAGGTTAGAATCTGAAATTTCCCCGTATATAAATATATATTGATTGCTTGTGTGTGCGTATACAGAATGACTTTATATATTAATAGTGACACATAGACACGAGGTTAGTTGGCATTTGTGGTAGAAGTCTGCTCAGAACCGACAGACAAATCCATCAACCACAAGTAGGCTCAACTAATGTGAGATGTCTAGCTGCCATGGGCCATTCAAAAACTTAGTACACTAGACATGAGGTTAAACCAACCTGCAGTAGAAGTCTACTCGGAACCGACTGGCATATTCAGCATCTACAGGTATGCGGTTTAATGAAAGAGGTCTAGTGTGTGTGTATATATAAGTCTGTTGCATGTGAAAATAGGCAGGTTTACTACACCTTGAGAAGGTCTTAAGTGGCTAACTCTCTTTTTATCTAATTTGGGTCTTAAGTGGTTAGGACTAGGATCCCTCTGAAGGCTTATTCCCTGGAGAGGAACCAAAGTCATAGGACCCTCCCTTATTAGATCTAAAGTAAGTCTTTGGGTCCTCCTTCTCTAAAAGTGGTTAGGCATAAACAGTAACAGAGTAGGGTAGTTCACGAGGATGTCCACTTCCTCTATAGGCTTGTAAGGGTAAAACTAGGGACAGGATTGGTATATAAAAGATATGTGGCCATTGCATACTCCCAACTGTCTAAGGGAAGTCTTAAGCGACATAGGTGTCCAATCATAATATCAGTTAAGTTGTAACATTCGCAATACTACTTCTCATGTTACAATTAAGAGTATAGACTTAAGAACGTTAACGTATTAGGACGGGGTCATACGGGGCTAGTGTATGCCTCAGGGTTATAAGAGATCACAAGAATCCACCTTTATTAGGGCCATAAGTGACCGAGATTGCCCACCTCGTTGGGTCTTCATCCTAAAAACACTAATGAGCGATTGACTTAGATATCCACCTCATTGGTTAGACATATGGTGTATAAATCTTATGTGCTGCGTAGACCAAGGTTTTAAATCTCGGATATCGGTCGCGTTTCATCTCGAGAATCTTATAGACTCGGTCTCGTATCGGGGGAGATCTCGGATGAGATGAGTCTGACTCGGGAGTTCGTCTCGGGTCTAAAATTTCATATCGGAACAATCTCGGGGTATATGATATGTTAAAAATGATATTTTAACAAAATGATTTTTATGAATGCTATCAAAAACATAGTAACTTAAACTTAAAATGCAAAATAACTTTATTATTATTTATTTTGCGAAAGATCATTCATACTCTAAATCGTAATATGCTTAAAACAGGAATATTGTTAGACATGAAACATTAAAAGGATCAAAAACATTAAAAAATTCAGCATAAATACATAATTTCAAAAGTAACATGTATGTAAAAAGATGAATTTGAAAATCATAAGCATTGTGAAACATATACGAACATACAATATGGTCATTTAACATGCAAAATGTAAACTAACAAAAGATTGATATGGCTAGATTTGAGTTTTTTTATTATAGTTCTAGTTCAGGCACAAATTTAAATTTTAACCAAAAAAAAACTAAGATCTTGGACGATATTTCAGTACTTCGTCTCGGTCGATATATTGTTCGATATTGCAATATCTCGGGCTATATATTCGAAAGGAGATTTAGAGTGATATTTGCTGTTTCGTTTCGGAAGGAGCCCAAAACGAGATCTCGGAGGAGATCTCAGGCGATATTTTTGAGATTTGAAACAGTGGCGTAGACATACCTTGACATATGTAACCTGCTAAAAATATAGGGCATGGGCATTAAGTAACATCATATTTCTGTCACACAGAACTTTATGTTCTGACCCCTCTCCTTAATATATCCAACAGGTCAGTGGATGGGGTTAAGTTATGGATGAAGTTACGATAGGAGTTGAAGTCAAAGACGAAGTCGTTATGCTATTATTAGTAGTTTTTGCTTTACTTCATTTTGAAACTTGTAAGAATGAACAAACTGATGCACCTATTGAACATATGCAGTTGTGACTGTTGTATTTCTGTGGTTTTTAAATAAGTGGTACATCTTATTCCAGTATTATATTTCCTTTTTCAGCCGTGTGAGATTTCCATTCAAAGTATTTGTGTATATATATTATGTGCAAATTTAATCTTTACAGGAACCAACGACCTATTTAGAATGGATCTAAGTTTCGATGGGCCTTTTCTGGGTTGAAATTAGGCCAATTTCGGGTGGGTTATTACATTTGTTATCAAAGCCAGGTTAGCCGATTATTAGGGAATTGCACATATGTGAGACGTATTCGTAATTTGAAAAAGATTTTTAAAACTATATATATGTAATATATATTTATCCCAAAAAGAATACACATTTATACTAGGCACCTTTATCGTTTTCTTCCTTTTTCGGCTTAAATAATATCTTAAGAGAAAAAGGATTCTTCCTTTTCTTTTCAGATAGTAGAATGGCCGAAAATCCAAGTGAGCAGGCAAGCAAGACCCCGATACTTGCCAGAGTGGTTCCAGCAATACCTCTGTATTGTGGAACAAGTCCGTGTCGCTAGTCCTGCCCCAGCGGTTCCTACATCTCCTGCCGCTGAGGTAGCCTTTTATTTTTCTCTCTATTGTAAGATCTTTACGAATCATGGAGGAAAATTGTTTTCTGTAAAGGAAGGATTTGCTAATGCTCAATCTTGGATTATGGATTGTAAAAGAATCTTTAAGGCTACTGCCCCAGATGAAGTGAAAAGGAGGATACCGGTCTAGCACATGAATGATGAAGCCCTTGAATGGTGAAATCTAATATCTGTAGAAAACTAAGGCCGGATTTTCACATGGGTTGAATTCAAGTCCCGTTTTGAAGTGACGTTTTTGCCAAGGGCAGAAATGACTATCCAGCTAGAGAAATTCATCCACCTCAAGCAAGGAAGCTTGAGACTGCAAGAGTATGTATCCAAATTTACCGAATTATGTATATTTAGAAGAGGATTGGTAGACACCCCCATTAACAAAGCCCTTAGATTTGTTAAAGGACTAAACTCCCCATTGAAAGAGACCATATTAGCCCAAGTAACATTTGGGGCAACTTTTGAGACTCTAGTTGAGATTGCTATTTTATGCACAACAGAAGGCTCCAAGGAGGATAAAGAAGGAGAGAAAGGAGGAAGATCCAGCAAAAATAAGAAGGAATGGTGGAAGAGCAAGAAGAATGGAAACAAATTCAAAAAGGAAGAAAAGACTTGTACGAGGTGCAACCGCAAGGGCTATGAGGCCAAAGATTGTAGGACCTCATTGGCGAAGAAGGAGCTCAAAGGGAAATGTTTCAACTGCCAAGAAGAAGGAAACATGTCCAAGGACCAAGGTTTTAAATCTCGGATATAAGTCGTGTTTCGTCTCGGAGATTTTAGTGACTTGATCTCGTATCAGGGGAGATCTCGGGCGAGATGAGTCTAATTTGGGGGTTTGTCTTGGATTTCCATCTCGGGTCTGAAAGTTCATATCGGAACAATCTCGAGGTATATGATATTCTAAAAAATTAATATTCTTAAAAATATTTTTTATGAATGCTATTAAAGACATAGTAACTTAAACTTCAATTGCAAATTCACTTTATTATTCTTAATTTAAGAAAGATCATTCATACTCTGAATCGTAATATGATTAGAATAGAAATATATCACAATGAAAATAGATTAGTGCTTAAAACATATAATCCATGAAAATGAATTATTATTAGACATAAAACATTAAAAAGATCCAAAACATCAAAAAATACAGCATAAGTACACCATAAAATACATAATTTCATAGGTAACTTGTATGTAAAAAGGATGAATTTGAAAATCATAAGCATTGTAGAACATATATAAACATACAATATGGTCATTTAATATGCAAAATGTAAAATAACAAGAGATTATCGTGGCTAGATTTGAGTTTTTTAATTATTGTTATAGTCCAAGCATAGATTTAAATCTTAACCAAAAAAACCGAGATCTCAGACGATATTCCAGTATTTCGTATCAGCCGATATATCGTTCGATATTGCAATATCTCGAACGATATATTCTAAAGGAGATTTACAGTGATATTTGTTGTCTCATTTTGGAAAAAACCCAAAACGAGATCTCGGAGGAGATCTTGGGCGATATTTTCGAGATTTGAAATTGTTCCAAGGACTGCATAAAGTTTTCAAAAGTGGCCAGCACTATGCAATAGAGGCAGCATAAATTCAAAGCCGACCCCTAAGAGACCAATGGCAACCCGCACTTGATGGTATAATCTCTATTTTAGGAAATTCTGTATATACCTTGTTCGATTCCGGAGCAACCCATTCTTTTATCTCCAAGCTAGTAAATTTGTTGAACCTTTCCTTATCTATCTTTGATAGTCTGATAGATGTGGCCAACCCTATCGAAGGATCTAAGTACCTTGAGTTGTTGTGTAAAGACCTAGTTTGGAGGTCGAAAATGTCGAGTTCCTTTGCGAAGCGTATGCATTGGATTTTATGGGGTATGACATTACCCTAGGTATGGACTGGCTATCATTTTATGGGGCCATTAGATTGCAATAAGGGAATCATTTGTCTTTGGAGCTGAGGAGGACGTAACCAAAGCATTCCTTGTAATGTTGGAAACAAGGATAAAGCCTTATTGCATTCCTTATCTCCTATTTTGGAAGAACCATTTTCAATCCCTATAGTTTGTGAGTTCTTGGATGTTTTGAGGAAGTCACAGGACTTCCACCCTATAGAGAAATCTCTTTTCGTATTGACCTAGAGAAGGACGCTAAACCTGCAGCGCTGCCCTTGAGGCATATGGCGCCTAAGAAAAGAAGGGAGTTATATAAGTAGATTTCAGAATTATTACAAAAAGGTTTCATTCATCGAAGTACCTCAGAATGGGGTGCACCTGTCGTATTTGCTACCAAAGCAGACAGATCTTTGAGACTTTGTGTGGACTATAGGGAGCTTAATAAATTGACCAAGAAAAACAGCTACCCTTTGCCAAGAATCAATGACATTTTTGACTACTTGGGAGGAGCCCGAGAATTTTTCCAACTAGACCTTGCTACTGGATTTCACCAGTTATGAATTGCGGAGAAGATCAAGGAAAAAACTGTGTTTAGGACGCCAGACGGATTGTTCCAATGGGAAGTTATGCCTTCGGACTAACAAATGTACTTTCTTTGTTGATCTCATAAGTAGAGTGTTTAGGGGCATTCTAAATAAAATTGTGGTAGTCTTCGTAGATGATATCCTTATATTTTCAAAAGATCGTGAAGAGCATGAGAATCACTTAAGACAAGTGTTAGGGATATTAACAAAGAACCAATTGAAAGCAAAATTCTTGAAGGGTCATTTCTGGAGGGAAGAAGTAAGATTTTTTGGACACATTGTGTTGAGCGAAGGCTTAGGCATAGACTCTGATCGAGGCAATCAAGGAATGGAGGATACCTCAGAATGCTACAGAAGTGATAAGCTTCCTTGGATTTGCCGGATATTATAGGAAATTCATTAAAGATTTCGCAAAGATTGTTACTCCATTAATCCAATTGATAAGGAAAATTTTGGTGTTTTCTTGGAGTGATAAAAGTGATATAGACTTTAAGAAATTAAAGGAGGCATTAACTAGCGCGCTAGTACTAATTATACCCGATGGTTCAAAACTGTTTTGTAGTTTACACCGACGCATGTGGGATCGGTTTAGGAGCAGTCCTTATGCAAGAAGGAAGAGTAGTTGCCTATGCTAGTAGACAACTCAAGGATCTGGAAAAGAGATACCCAGTACATGACCTTGAGTTAGCCGAAGTAGTATTCGTCCTTAAGATGAGGAGGCATTATCTTTTAGGGGAGAAGTTTGAACTTTTTGTTGACTATAAATCCCTTAAGTATTTATTTTCTCAACATGACTCAAACTTGAGACAACAATGATAGATGAAATGTATTGCCTCATTTGATTTCACGATTCAATATACCCCAGGAAGGGGAATGCTGTGGTGGATGCTTTAAGTAGGAAACATGCGACTTTAAATGCAATCCTATAATGGAAATAATTAGATTTTCTCTCTAATTTTAATTTGCAACCCCCACCAACCAATTTTAATGGTTTTCTTGGGATTGCGATAATTAAACCTACCCTAAGAGAGAGGATCCAAAGCGCACAAGACCTTGATGAGGAATTAAGGAGCATAAAAGAGAAAGTGGGGAAAAAGAGACCTTTCCCCATTTGGTTAGATATTTGATTGGAGATGATGGAAGTTTATTTTAGGATGGATGAATTTACATCCCTAAGGATGAAGTATAAGGAAAGAAATTCTATAAGAATGCCATAGGTCAATAAAGACCATACACCCTGGTGGAGATAAAACGTAAAAAGATATGAAGAGGAATCTTCATTGGGAAGGAATGAAGAGAGACGTAGCTGAGTTCGTAGCAGATGCTTGATGTGCCAAAAGGTCAAAGAGGAGCAAGGAAAGCCCGGAGGATTGTTGTTACCTTTAGAGATCCCCACGTGTAAGTGGGAACATATTTCCATGGACTTTGTAAATGGACTTCCCGGAAGCTAAAGGGTAATGAGGCCATTTAGGTTGTGGTAGATTGTCTAACCAAAAGCGCACATTTTATACCAGTCAAGAAGACAAGGACCGCAGCCTTGTTAGCCCAATTATATGTCAAAGAGATATTCAGACTTCATGGCATCCCAACGAGTATCTTGAGTGATAGAAACCCCTTATTCACGAGCGAATTTTGGAAAAGCCTACAAGTAGCATTAGGAACAACCCTTAACTTAAGCACAACTTATCATCCGCAGACCGACGGACATACACAATGAGTAAACAGAATCTTGAAAAACTTGCTCACAGCTTGCATCATCGACCTTGGAGGAGTTCGGGAGCAACACCTACCGCTTGCAGAATTCACATACAATAATAGTTTTCAGACGACGGTTGGTATGGCCCTTTTTAAAATGCTTTATGGGAGGCCATGCAAATCCCCAACTGTTGGTGGGAATCTACCGACAAGGTTATACTCGGATCAGACTTCGTCCGTGATTCCACGGAGAAGATATATTTGATTAGCAAGAGGATGAAGGCTTCCCAAGATCGTCAGAAATTGTATGCCAAGAGCGAAGGAGGGAACTTGAGTTTAATGTTGGGGACTTGGTATTCGTAAAAGTATGCCCTCTTAATAAGACTACATGGTTTAGGAAGACTAGGAAATTGGCTCCCAGATTTATTGGGCCATTTTGTTTCATCGACAAGAGGATCTTTGGCTTATCGAGTGGATCTCCCAGAGCAACTATTGGGGGTCCATAATGTTTTTCATGTATCTCATCTGAGGAAATGCTTTCATGGTTCTACTATCAAACTCAAGCTTGATGAAATTGAGGACATAGAAAGACTCGAGTTGGAGTCCAGGGTGCCCCATGCCACTGCAAGGATTGTAGAGCATGGAATCAAGAGACTCCACAACAAAACTATTTGCATCATCTATGTATTATGAGGGAATGACCCTGTGGAAAGTACGTGGGAGACCGAGGATAAGATGAGACAGAGTCACCCAGAGCTTTTCATGGGTAATTTTTTCTCAAAATAATATTTGTGGATGCATCGTGATTGCTAGATTGGATGTTAGGAAATGGATGCAACACCATTGCATCGAGCACTCATATCGAAATATATGCATATTTAGGTTGATTCATACATACTGCATCACTTATTACACCTACATGCTAGGGTGCTCACTTTAGTGGGTTTGCAGTTCATAATCACTACGAGTCATGGATGCATATGGATGAATTATAGATAACATGGGTGTACAACATGGATGTTTCAAGCGAGTTGTATGTTTCTCCCTTTAAACGGATTTCTGGACGAATCATTTTTAAGAGGGGGAAGAATGTAACACCCCATAAAAATTCATAAGTATTAATAATAAATAAATAGATAAAAATAAGCAATTAAATGATAAGGCTGTAAAATGAGATTTTGCAACATTGGGAATTTGGCTAGAAATTCTTTTATTTGGATTCGTGGCAAAATTATGAATCGTTTTCATATATAATATGCTGAAAACGGTCAATGTATGAAGAAGTTATGAAAAATGAATTTGAACAGTAAACGTAGAATATATATATATATGAGGCAGGTTCGAGAGCACCCCCAAACAGTGCAGCACCCTAAAAGCCCCTCAACCACAACCAAGTATTCCACACCCTCTCTCCTTTCACTCATTCTCTCAGTTTCCACTCACATTCTTTAATATAAATGAGTGGCTATTGTCCGGGTGCAAATGGGGGGCTGAAATTCAGGGGTGCTCCCTGATCCTATCCCTATATATAATTAAATGGATAATATACATATATGTGTCCAAAATATTCAAAATAAAGTGGGAGAATTTGAGTTTTGAATTAAAGATAGGATCATGGGGATAAAGGATATTGTACAAATGGAATAAGACTAAGAGATTAAGGAATGTATTAATTAAAATAAACAACTCAAAACGCTCCTTTACTGGGCGTTCCAACCCCCAAGGGGTCGACCGCCCCCCTTAAGGGGTGTCGACCATCGGTCGATCGCTCTGGTCAACCGCTTAGCGGCCAGAAAGACCAATAAATCTAGTTGGTTAGGTTTTTTTAGGGATATATATGAATAAAAGGCTTGGATTTATTCTAAGTAATCCAACGGTCTTAGCTCACACGAGCAACTATATATAGCATCTCATATCACACTATAAAACCCTAATCATTCTCTATCCATGCCTCTATGCTGCCTATCTGCCATTGCTAAATTCCATAGAAAATAAAGGCTAAGGATTTCTTCTAATTCTCCAACCTAAATACTTATCTCCTTTCTATTCTAATTCATATAGGTTTTTAGAATAAACTTTGAAATTTGGTATAAATATGTATATATGATATTCTAATGCTTATTTATTGAATATATATATATATATTAGGAGGATTGTTAGATCAAGTTTGAACACAAAAAATTAGTACAAATGTATATCTACTATAAATTTCTCTCTATTCTTCCTAGATCTGTGAGTGGAATATCGTTTACTTTGGCATATTCATAATTTTATTAGATTATCATATCGATAGATATGCCTAGGAAGATTTGGAAATCGATAATATAAATACCAAAACCCCCAAATCCTCTATTTTATATTTGCGTATGAATTGTTATGATTATTTGGGCTTGTGGACTTTTAGATTTTAATATTGGGTTAAAGATGAAGATGGGTGTTGCTCTATTGTTTTTATTTTGTGAACTCACCATATTAAATAATTGACTGTATCCTAAAAAGGGTCTAGATTTGGGTATTTCATGATTTGATTAGGTTTGGGTTATATTTTGAATTAAAACATGTTTATACCTAAAATATGTCAAATAAAAACGTTTTTATGTCCATAACACCAAAAAGAGGTGAATTATATAAAGTGAAAATTATAAACATGCATATATGAGCGTATGTAATAATTTATTTTAATTCAGTATTGAAATCATTCCAACAAGCCTAGAATGCAAGTTGAAATTTGTATGAATGTATATTTCCCATTCACTACAACTTGTTATATTGTTATTATGCCATCATGCCTAGGTTGTAGCGGTAAAAGTATGGAAAAGTTAAGTTGCATACCTTGATTTGGACAAATTGACAGTTGCTACCTCGTTAGAATGTTTCCTCGTTTATACGAATATTTATCGTTGTTACGCATTATTTCTATATTATTAATTTAGCGTAATCAACGTAATATTAATGTAATAAACGCGATTAGGATAAGGTTTGAATCTGAAACGTCCCCATATATAAATATGTATTGATTGCTTGTGTGTGCGTACATAGCATGGCTTTATATATTAATAGTGACACATATACACGAGGTTACTTACCATTTATGATAGAGGTCTAGGAGCCATGTGCCATTTAAAAACTTAATACACTAGACATGAGGTTAAACCAACCTGTAGTAGAAGTCTGCCCGGAATTGATCGACATATCCAGCATCTACAGGTATACAGTTTAATGTGAGTGGTCTAATGTGTATATATATAACTATATATATAAGTCTACTGCGTGTGAAAATAGGCAGGTTTACTACACCTTAGAAGGTCTTAAGTGGATAGCTCTCTTTTTATCTAGTTTGGATCTTAAGTGGTTAGGACTAGGATCCCTCTGAAGGCTTATTCCTTGGAGATGAACCAAAGTCATAGGACCCACCCTTATTAGATTTAAAGTAACTCTTTAGGCCCTCCTTCTCTAAAAGTGGTTAGGCATAAACGGTAACAGAGTAAGGTAGTTCATGGGGATGTCCACTTCCTCTATAGGCTTATAAGGGTAAAACTAGGGACAATATTGGTATATAAAAGATATGTGGCCATTGCATGCTCACCAACTGTCTAAGAGAAGTCTTACGTGACATAGGTGTCCAACCGTAATATCGTTTAAGTAGCAATGTTCACAATTCTACATCTCATATTACAATTGAGAGTATAGACTTAAGAACGTTAACATATTAGGACGGGGTCATAGGGGGCTAGGGTTCGCCTCAGGGTTATAATAGATCATAAGAATCCACCTTTTATAGGGCCATAAGTGACCGAGAATGTCCACCTCGTTGGGTCTTCACCCTAATAATACTAATGAGTGATTGACTTAGATATCCACCTCATTGGTTAGATACTTTGTGTTTGTATAAATCTTGTGTGTTGCATAGACATACCTTGACATATGTAACTTGCTAAAAATATAGGGTATGGACAATAAGTAAAACCATATTTCAGTCACACAGAACTTTATGTTCTGACCCCTCTCCTTAACATATCCAACAAGTCAGTAGATGGCGTAAAGTTATGGACGAAGTTATGATGGGAGCTAAAGATGAAAACGAAGTCGTTATGCTATTATCAGTATTATATTTTCTCTTTCAGCTATGTGAGATTTCCATTCGAGGTATATGTGTATATATGTTCTATGCAAATGTAATCCTTACAAGAGACAACGACCCATTTAGAATGGATCCAAGTTTCGATGGGCCTATTCTAGGTCAAAATTTAGGCCCATTCCGGGTGGGTTGTTACATGATATATCTTGGAATGAGCTCGAGACTGCCTGGGTTCATTCCCTCACTGGAATGCATTGTGATACTAAAGATATTTTCGTTATTTTTATTGATGATGAAGTGGTGGAGCACAATCGTCTCTTCTACAGGTCGGAAGGTAAGAAACTGGTAATGTGGAATGAAGGTGCAATTGGAGAAAGCAACTCTGAGATCATGCAGGATTCTTCATGGGACAGGAACAAATTACTCGCTCCTTTCAGCGTAGATGACATGGCCTTCCGCTTCTGGTCCTATAAGCATAATATGACACCCACCATTAGCACCTTTTATGAGGACGACTCGGAGAATTAATAGTGTAGCTTACCTAGTAATTTGCTTTTGTACTCTGTCTATGTAGTTATCTTAGCTGTTTTACTGTATTGATAGTGACTGGACACTTTAAACTAGACTTGTTACTCTTTGCATGTGCAGAGTACCAGTTCTTTTCTCGATAATAAAAGTGGTACGCCTAATATAGAACGGTTTCCTTGATAAAATAATAAGTGACATATTAACAGAAAACATGTGGATTAAGATAAAATATACATACTTATAAATTAAGTAGAACATGTTATTGTAACTATGAAATCGGGCAATGAATTACACGGCAATAATATAAAGAGATTGTAGATTACTGTCATTAATTACAATCTAGAGAATAACATGTTGTATGCTTATAAATGAACTTAAATATACTAAGTTATATCACCGAATTAATAAACGAGAGGGAAAATTCCTTAGAGATATAAGGGGCTCAGAGAAAACCTAATAACTTGACTATAAGATAGAATGTGAACAATCAAGTAATTGGAAATCTGATAAAATATGACAAGCGCATGATCAAACAGTTAGACATAGGCTTTAATAGTACAACAATGTTATGCGCTTGGACCAGTCTGCACGTTTAAAAGTGAAGAACCCAACAGGGTAAATCATCGAGGTGTCTGGAGGCACGAAAGGAGCACGTCCATCTGATTCTTCTGCTTGATACTCTGCTTGTTGGCTCTACGGGAGTGGAGGACGCACACAATTTCCGTGGTGCATGCCCAGGCTGCACTTGTAGGGTTTGGGTCTGCACGTTATCACCCAGTGAGTACCTCGACTACAACAGTAGTTTAGCAGTCAGATGGTTGTGGTGGTATGACATTGGGGTGATTCGTCGATTTTCCTATAGATAGGCTAGTCAAGACCAAATTAAAGATAGTAATCATCGGGTACCTGTCATCGGCAGTCAGTGTGACGAAGAAAGACTAGAGCTAAACCTAACTATCGATCTTTCACTATCGAGACTTTGGTTGCCGGACATGACAATTTGGATGTAGATTGTTTACTAGGGGAACATCACTTAGCTCTTGATGTAGTCTTTCACTAGTTGAGGGAGGGGTCGAGGTGGAACCATAGCCACCGTAGAAATGCAGACCATATTTTAGATATTTATACTTTAGGCATCTTTAACAGACTAATACAAATATGGAAAAGCTCCCGACCGAGTTCCGTGCATTCAGATGCAGCCCTATTACGGAACTCAAGGTACAATAAATAGTACATACGTGTGAGGATCCGCATAAATGTATGTCGCACTGGGTGATGTATGGTAGATGCTTGGACATTACTCCGTGTTAAGACCGAGATTGGCCGAGAAGTTTGGATATAGCGGTCCCACTACACCATATATGATAATTAGGCTATGCTAATGACTGTATCTACAGCGATTTGGCACGCCTGTAAGCCATATCAAGAAATGGCATGTCTAATTATTAGATATGGCTATAGACCGTTTCCAACTTAAAATTTGACATGCCCACGTAGCCGTATCAAAAGTTATAAAAGAAACGACACATTGTCATATCTAAACGGCAGCTAGATATGAATATAAACCGTAGCTAATTTTTGACGGACGCTGCTTTAATATATTTTAGAAATGGTTTTTGACCATATCTATGATGTTAGACAAACACGGTCTTAAACCGTATCTTATTATATATATGTATATATACATACATATTATATATATATATATATATAAACAGAAACTACAACACATATTTTTCATAATGCAGACCATATCACAATTTATACAAAGCATATATAGCACAAATTATACACAAAGCATAACAAGAATTTTCATAACACAATTTATAGAGTGTCGTATAATTATTAAATGGAAACTGTCACATATGTTTCATTTAGTTACAAAGTATGATAAAACTGAGTTGGTTATTGGAAGTAGCAAATTAAATTAAAGAAAAAACATATGTGATAAAACTGCAGGATTGCTGATCATGTTGTATTGTCCACGTTGCTGTAAATTAAAGCAATGATGAGCAGATGCTGATATTGAATGTACAAAATTTATATGTTTCAAAACATGCATTGATAAGCATTAGCTAGATGCTAAATGTTGATGTGTGCATGCACAATCATGTGCACAGTTTAAGTGTAACAAACACATACATGGCATGTAGCTAGGAAAATGGGCGCTGCATCATAAAGGTCAGTAATGGTGACAAAGATACATGGGAAAATAGGCATATACATGTGCAAGTTTAAGGGAATCATCGTTATTATGGCAGTAATCGATTCAACAGACATCCAGTCAGTCGACACTTTGATAAGTTATAGACTATAGTTGACAAATATATTGCTACTTTCAGGGTATCCATCAACTTTCGATCGACTACATGGAAGGTCACAACAAAGTTCAGGTTCAGAAAGTAGAAATAGACATATGGAAAGTCACAACACCAAACAAGCGACAACATGAAACAATTCCATAGACAACAAATACATGGGAAAATAGGTCAACATGATCAAATACATGTATAACAAGTTTGGTGTTGTAACAAGTACATGGCCAAATAGTCAAGAACAGCATGATCAAGGCAAACAATATGAAATAATTCCTCCTGAACCGCAGATGTACACACATGAATTATCTGCAGATCAATCAATTTATAGAACATTAACAAATAATATTTAGAGTATTTTCATAGTAACAAAAATGGAACACAAAGCCATGATATACGGAGTGAAAACTCCGATGTATTATTGCTTACGTCATGGCAGTCAAGGTCTGATCAGGTCAGTATCGTCGCTCTGTGTACATGTGTGCATATCGTGTCTCACATATGCATGTGTACACCACCAAAGAGAGTTCATGAAACTAATGCAAACACAAGTGTCATGGAATTCTTATTTCATAAGTAAGTCAAGTGTAAAATTATATATAATTGCTACAACGTCTAAAGATAGTGAATCAGGAACTTCACGTGACACACAAACTCACCCATTCCGACTTCATCAAAGATCTCTGCAAATTGACGATTCAGTTTGGAGGTTTTCTCATCTAGTAGCAGTATACTGTCCAAAACCACTTTTTCATATGTAGGTGGTACAGCAATCCCATGGCATCTGGATGACAAAGGCTCTCAACAGACAATAACTGTTGCAATAAAGTCGAGAATTTCAAAGGATGGTATTAATAAAATATGCTTAATTTTATTAAAACAGGAAAACTGGAGTACATATCCATTAGAGTTTAAGCACTCGCTTTATATCAGAGTGCAATAAAATATCCAATAAAATGTGCTTAATTTTTTTAATAAAATACCTGTTGCTATTATGTCTAGATCAGAGTTAAGAATTTCACATCCTTGATTGTTCACCGCATTGGTCGTATCCTAGATCAGAGAAGCAACACCCTTTGATGCACTGATGTGTGTATCAGTCAAAGTTCCTACCATGTTGATCAGAACCTCCATTTTTTTAGAGAAATTTCCCACTGTACCCTTCATATCAGTCATCATACCCTCCAAGCTTTCCACCCTCATTTTCAACTCATCATTGTCTTCACAAAATGTTTGAATCGTTTATGTGCAATGGAACAAGCCTTAACATGCTTCTTTATATGATGCTCCTAACAGCGCGGCTCCTACCCCTTGTATCCTTACCCAACACTTGTGATAAGATATATCTTCATCAATAGGCAAATTTTCTTCATCACTATCGGTGATCTTTTCCTTCAATTTGGCAATTTGATCCTGGGATAAAAGTTAAATGCATTTACATCAACAACCTAAAATGGAAGTCCAAACAATAGACTGCTCAAAGTTAACCATAATACAAGTAAATATTTACGAAGTATGCAAATGTAGCATCTGATATGCTACCATCTTTTTTCCTGTGTGTGTTCTCCCATACTTGACAATGGTTGATATTTACAGATGGACTTACAATGATCTGCAATATATTCCATTTCATGCATATTCTCTCCCTTAATTGTGTTTATTACTACTGTTGAAAGAAAATGATCAAATAATTTACCAATTCATGTTCTACTCTAGCATGACTTTTATGTCCTGCATGGTGGGCATAACTTAGACTGGATCTTTTTTTTTTTTGCCTGCCTCCCTTCTTCCGCTCTTCAGGCGTTGCTTCATTCTTTATGAATTCGTTCCAATCATCTTGAGCAATTGTAGGTGGACAATTTTTCATCCGTTCTTCGTCATTGTTGAAAGTGTCATAATAAGTTGCTCTCAAAATTTTCTTATTTCTCCTAAAAGTCTCAACCATTCTTTTTGAAAACATTTCCTTTGAAAGTGGCTCAAGCGTATAAATTTTCTGCAAAAATTAAGAGTCAGAGACCGTAAAAATAAACTGTAACATTTACATGTTATTTTTCGCAAATTTACCACCAACTGGTTCCAAACGTCGTCCTTATATGTTTTGGGTACTTTATCCCAACCTGCGTAAGAGATCGGCACATAAGATAGTACTAGTTTACCAAGCATAGTAGCGATTTTTGGAGCGTTTTCTGAGATTGGAATACCAAGTAAGTTTTGTTCAACTTGTTGATCTTTCGAACATGATGCATGTGATGATGTAGGATCTTGCGACGTATTTTCCTGCAAAATAGAAGCAACATTAAAAATCATGACAAACACCATGAATAAGAATATTATTCACATTTGTTACTGATCGTGTTCTCTATTACATTTTCACTCAATAATTCATAAGTCTTACTCAATATGAAATAGTTAAAAGAAATAATAAAAGCATAATGGATTGCAATCAGAAAGTGTAAGTCGTGACATTCCAAATACATATGATTTCCCGGTAAAAAAGCATTCAACAATTCATAGGTTAACACATGAGTTTGGTCAGATCTTCTAGTTTTTCGTTATCTTCAAAAGCTGGTTGATAAACGGTAGGTGATTCGATGTCATCCACAGTTGTAGTCAACCATTTTGATGTATGCAAAACCACATAATAGCCGTCGTTTTCTAAATCTTTTGAGTAGAACATTTACTCGCTTCTGATGCAAGAATAAATGCTCATCATTCATGTTGTCCCAGTTCTTTAATTTTCCTAAATTTACCACGATCAAGTTTGAAGCGGGATCTATTTTGCAACCATTGATCTTATCCTCGACTTTTACCTAATCACAATAAAAAACTGATTGTTTGAAATCAATGTAATCCTACTCAAGTATCTGCTGAGTGACTCTGTAATACGTTGTTTCTGCTTCCTTATAATTTTTATCTTTACCACTCGCTCTAAATTTTGTAATTGCTCTCATGCATACACCGCTATCCTGTGTTACCATATGGTCTTCGTACATTTTCGTGGAAAATAAAAACCCATTCACTTGGTACTTCGTATAACTAAGCGCCATGAACTTAGGCCCGTGTATTAGCCGCCAAAGAGTTGGGTCTACATCGCTGCAATTCAACAACTACATAAAACACAAAAAGAAAAATCAAGCAAGTTCACGATGGTGTATTGCAAACTTATAAAAATATGAAATACTTTTGATGATGTAATACCTCATTACGTAGCCATATAGTAAAAGGTTTAACAACTTCGACAGTTGTACCTCTACCTATGGTTGAAATGTAGTGCTTTTCACATAGGAGTTGTACCTTCTATACGTAGATAACATATATTGAAATGAATATATAAATTGAATTAAAAAATGGAAATTCGGAACCTACTTCATGAAATTACTTCTTCCATGAATCCAATCCATCATACTTGTTTAGGACCCATCTACGCACTTGTTCGAATTGCACTAGAGTTAACGTTATATCTTTGCCATTATCCAAGGGTATCTCACTAGAAAACTCATCATCCTCGTCTAAAAATGCTTCGCGGGTATGTTTATGGCTGCCATAACCTCCGTTTGGGATATATTCCATGCAATAAAGGCTAGCTTCTTGTATGATATATCCTTCTGCAATACACCCTTCAATGTATCTTTTGTTGCGCACATACCCTTTATATGTTTTCATCAACGTATGATTGTGATCAAATATAATTTGCACATGATAGCCATTCATACCGAATAATAATGTACATAACTGAAATTAGTTATTTATCATTCAAAAGGATGCATCCATCTATATCTGATAGAGCCACCAACCAATGCTTGATCGGTTAAATGAACCATAACATGGATACTGATATCAAAAAATGCAGGTGGAAAATGTTTTTCAAAAACACATATTACTTCCACCAACATAGCCTTTGCTTTTATAAGGTGTTCCCTATTAATCACCTTTGAGCACAAAATGTTAAAGAATAGACTAATACGACGAATAGCATTTCGTAGATCCTTATGTTATGCATAAGTATGTTGAAGCAATACCGGAAGCAAATGTTGCATTATGACGTGGTAATCATGTGACTTCATATTTCTTAGTTCGAGAGGATTGATGCCCACGTTGTTGCAGAAGTTAGAGGAGAATTTGTTAGGTACTATCAAATTTTTCAATATGGTGCAAAATCTTATCTTTTCTTCTTTGCTCAAGGTCAAAGTTGCCTTTGGTATGATTGTTTTTTTTTTTGTTACGGGATCTACCATCACCCACAACTTTTGTTTTATAGCCATGGTTTTCATATCCTTGCGTGCATTGATGCTACCTTTTGACTTCTCTTTATGGTCCATAATGGTGCTGATGAGATGCTCTGCGACATTCTTCTCCGTATGCATAACATCAATATTATGTCGAATCATATTTGCTTTCAAATAGGGTAAATCAAAAAAGATAGACCTCCTATACCAAGCAGAAACATTGTGACCTTCTTCAAGGGTCGACTTTTTTCATTTTCGACCAACTTCTTCTTTGTGTTTACCGATTTTCATTTTGACATTCGCTACTCTCTTTTCAACTTCAAAACTATTTAATGGACTTTTAGGTCGACTAAGTTCTTGTTCATTATTGAAATTTGTCTTGTCGTGTCGAAATCTGTGTCTGTTAGGAAGATACATTCGATGTCCCATAAAACACATCTTCTTACTTTCAGGAAGATGATATAAACAAGTGTTTTCCCTACAAATGGGACATGCAAAGTAACCGTGAGTTCTACATCACGATAAAGTCCCAAGAGCAGGGTGATCATGGATTGCCCATAACACCCTAGCTATCATTGTAAACTCGGATTTTTTTGATGAATCATATGTAACAACTCCTTCCCATAACTGCTTTAACTCGTCTACCAATGACTCTAAATAAACATCAATATCCTTCCCCGGTTGTTTTGGTCCAGAAATCAACAGTGTTAACATTGAAAACTCCCGTTTCATGCACATAGACGGAGGAAAATTATACAGTACTACAATTACCAGCCAACAACTGTAGGGTTAGTAAGAGAAGAATTCAGACATAAACCATATGTTGCTATTCCAGGTGTGACATTTCATGGCTCAACTGCGAATGTTTTGTCAAAAGAATACAAGGCATTCCATTGAGAAGTGTCATATGGATGACATATTACGTATGGATCAGACTTGGCACGACCATGCCAGGTCATTGCATCTGCTATCCATGATACAGTATACAATCTCTTCAATCTAGAAATTAATGGAAAATGTCGTAATGTCTTTTGTGCTACTTTGATTCCTTTTCACTTGTCATTAAAATATGTCCTATATCTTGGTTCATTGTAATTTGTACAAGAAATTCTATTCGCATCATCTTTCCAGTACAACATGCAATCATTGATGCATGTGTCATAAGTTTTGCAATTCAACCCAACTTTCTTAATGAACTTCTTAACGTCGTGGTATTTTGTCAGCAGCATGCTACCTTCGGGGAGTAACTCTTTCATTAGTTCAAGTAGTGCAGTCACACCATTATCTGAGAAGCTGTATTGGGTCTTCAAGCTATTCAGTTTCACAATGGCATACAACCTCGTTATCCCTTTCGGACATGAAGGATGCAGTGGCTCTTTTGCACTTTCACAAACTGGTCTGTACTTCTTACTTTCATTGGCATGCCAATTGCCATCATCCGTAAATTGGTCTCCAACATTAGCATGATCAAACAACGGATTTTCAGGTTGAAAATCATGATATCTATTTGTATCATTGACTAGATCTTCCATCACAATATGTTCAGCCTCGTTAGTACTTGTGGCATTACTAATTGGTTGCTGTTTTCCCATCTCCACCCTTTTTTCCCATGAAAATACCACACGCTATGTGATTGGATAATACCCCATCTAAGCAAATGAAAATGAATTTCATCTAATTTGAAGGTCTTCATATTTTGGCATCGATTACAAGGGGATAAATACACTCCTTACCACCGTTTTCTTCAACAAAACAAATAAACATGTTCACCCCATCAATATAGTATGGAGATCTTTGATTAGATTCACTTATCCACTTTTTGTCTATACCGAATGGCATGTTGCTAGCCTATAAATTCAAAAATTGTTACTAGTTACAAATCGCATCAATCACTGGATGTTTTCATTGGCAAGTTGTTTTTTCATCTATCACTAGATCACAAATGGGCCCACCCCCTTCACATATGCCTGTATGTTTCTCCGTTAAAACATCAAATGAATTTTCAGGCCTTAGCGAGCCTAGTTTGTCTAGCTAGGTTCAGTAAATTTGTCTAGGTTAATACATTTTTAGGCCTTAGCAAGTTAGTTTTAGTAAATTTTTCTAAGTCTTCTGCATGAAAAGTAAATAAAACTAGCTAATTTTTGTGAATTGTTCAACACATGAATTAACTAGTTAACCTACAACCAGTTTTATTTACTGGAATGAGTACGACAGTTTAACAAACCAAATTCAAGGTTCATATTCTATATATCCAGTATCATGACTAGCTAATACAAGGAAGTAGATCAAATAACGTGTGCACTAACCATGGTGTAATATGACCAACTGCGAAAACCTAACTTTCTTCAATGTTCAACCTTGCTTTGTAGCCGCCCTTAGGTAAAAACCAATGAATAGCTCTCCGACCTACAACATGTTGAGCATGAATTGAAACAATAGCGCAAAAAATATTGATTACTAGAAACCGAATCAAACCAAAACTTTACCAGCAATAGAGACGCATGATTTACAGACAATGATAAAGAAGCAGATTTGAGCAGACAACTATCGGATTTCTATAATTTTTTGGGAGCGATTTTCAGAAATGGAAATAGGGAATGGGATACAATATTAGACAAGGGAAATTAAAAAAAAAGGAGGGAGAGAACCTGAAAGGATTAAAAAATTGGAGGGATGGGTGTGCTTTTGTGTCCAAAAGTTTTGCACAAAAAAGGCACAAATTTGAAAGGGCCAACAATCGAATCAAATTAACCAATCCGGAGCATTCGCGATGGACGGTCAGATTTGGGGTGCTTGGGGTGGTGTGGATCGCAAACTGTTATTCGATACAGATCTGAGCATTATCAAATTTTATAGGCTATTAGCCGAATTTTATACATGCATCCTTGTGTGCCAAATTCGATGATATGGTGTAGCGTCCGTATGCTTGCGTAGCATGGCGATGGTAGCTCTGTGCTGAACGTGGCGTTATTTTATGAAGATCCATATGTCACTTCGGTGTAGGAAAGAGTTGTTTACACGGCATAATTTTATGAAGATCCGTACGTCGCTCTGGCATAGGATAAGGGTTGCATATGCTTCCACGGCATGACGGCGAAGACTGTGTGAGAAGGGTATAATGGGATGTACATTGATATTGGGGGTAGCTACATATTTGTTGTATTAGGTTAATCTACTGGGAGGTAGATGGGTATGACATATGTGTAAAGCCTTGAGCGCTATTAACCCAAACAACCTAATAAATAAGAAACATAACTGAACGGTATATGTAGGGTTATTTCAGACTTTGTAATTTAGTCCAGTCACCAGAACTTGTATTCTGACCTCCTCCTCATAACACACTCACAGGTTAGGTTTGTGGCAGAGATATGATAGTTTTGCATACTGGTTAGGCAATATTATTACCTTGGTAAGGCTATATTTAATTATATTATATTCATTCCATTCCGATGTGAGATGTTTTCTGAGCTCTGATATATTTTATATCTCTGTCTTTTCTGCCAGATATCAGACAAGCCAATTCGAGTTTCCAAAAATTAGAATTTTTGAGAAAAATACGGTCTGTCAGAATTCGGGTTGTTACAATTACTCAGGAAATCAATGGCCGGAGGATTGCGTGAAGATACCTAGTCTACTTTTCTAAATCTAGAACTTTGACTCACAAGGAGACCAATATATGTTAACACTTGAGATGGAATTTTTTCTCAAAATGGTTATCCGATAATGATGTAGATAAAAGAGAGCTCTACTATGGACTATTAAACGATGAGCTGGTTATCTGGAACGACAGTGTATACGATGCTAACAACACCTGTTGTCTCCCACGGATTATGATCATAAGCATATTTTATCCCTTAATACCCATTTGTATTGTCCCAAAGTACTTAGTCGGTTACGTCATAGTGTTGTAGTTTAGGCCTATGTTGAACCTATGCCCGATTACTGTATGATTGATACAGCATGTTAAGCTTTGCTTATGTTACATTATTTCGCCAACTTCCTAGCGTGTTGGCATTATTTTATGTTGGAATAACCTTGGGCTTTGGAATCTTAAATTTGCAGTGGTATTCTACCATGTACCTGGGTTAAGCGGTGGTGGTCAGACCATCTTAATAATTGTATAACCATTGCCCAAGCCAGTTGGTCGAATATTTTTTTCTATGTAGTATGCCTATATGGTTTCTAAACAATAAAAGTTTTGTGCCAAATATAAATCACTATCATTGTCATATTTTGTTATACTGCGTAAGTGCAAAATTTACAAATTGTGATTCTACGATTTTAATTCAAATCAGTTATAAAAATCAAATATTTAACTTTAAAAACTCTGAATGATTGGCTTGAATCAGTCATAAATTTATCTTAGCCAGTTGGAAAAATCAAGGGCAATTTGTTTTTGGGTTTTACACAGCAAATAAAAATAAATATATACTACCATTTAATAATCAATAAACAAAATGTTCCAAAAATGATACAAATGAATCAAGGGTAAAAGAACTACGTTATTATGAAAAAAAGTAAAGAGTGAGTTCCAAAAGTACATCATTCTATGTAATATTTGGTTGTTGAAAACCATTCAAAACAGTAGCCTACATTTCGAATTCAATAATCTAAATGGCTTTATATTATTTTGTTCCAACCAACACTAAATTTTTGTTAGTTACTATTGTTGAAAAATATCATTAAAGGGCACACTTAACAACTGTAAATTTAATGAGTTAGAAGAACATACATAGCTTTCATATCTTTCTTCAATTAGGGAATCTAACCAATTGAACAACGAATTTCAAACGTATTCACCATTTATCTTACTCGCATCATTACTTCTTGGATACTATTCCATTAACATCGAGAAGGAAAGCTATTAGGGAGTTTCAAAGTTATGATTTAGTTTTACATAACTGCTATATGTTCGATTACACAAAACTGGATGATTGTTTTTCGGTTAGTTTTGCATAACCGATCGACTAGAGTTTTGGAGTACTTTTAGACAATTAGCAGGAGTTAAGGATATAATTGGTGTTTGTGGATAGCAACACCTTAAATCAAATATTTATGTTTTGAAAATATATTACCAAATTACATAAATTTATAAAAATTACACAAATAATATTTCTATGTTTTAAAAATTGGAAAATATCACCATCATAATTGTTTTAACATAAAATGTTACTGGTAACTAAATGATCAAATTGAAAAACCCGGATAATACACTGTTGTTTTATAAGAAAATCGTCACATAAATCAAATCGTCTCAAAGTTGAACATTTCATGTTAATTTAAGAGTATACTGCAACTTCAAAATTTATAAATTTACATAGTTCAGGACAGAGGTAAAAAATTCAAGATTGTTCGAAGTCTGTCTCAACGAGCCCGTAAGACGTTCGTCACCGTATGATTTTTATAACAAACAAAAATTAAAATGAGAAATAGTGTAGGGAAAATATATATTTTGAAAATATATGTTTAAAAATGTTATATGTTTTTTTATTATTCGAACATCAACTATCCATTGTTCGGCTTGTGAACAATGTCCGATTTTAAAACTTGCATTTAAGTCTCTTACATAACACTACTAGGACATGCATTCATTCGGTAGTGTCTGACATGTTTTCACTTATAGTTTATGAGCCCTGGCTTATCCTCGCTAAATTTCTAATCACTATTTGACCGTTTCCATTTTTACATATTAGTGATTTAAAATAGTGAATAATATGCTTTTATTTACTACTAATCTAAATTATGTTATAAAATAAAATAAAATATATAAAAGGAAAAAGACATTAGAGAGAACATAAGATATTAGGGAGAGATTTTTCATTTTTGTTGATTCAGGTGCACAAACAATGTAAATAATGTCTATATTTATAGAGTCTACATGCCATGTAAATTGTCGTAAAGTCCCTTAGCATATTAGCATATTCACCCTTATTGCTTTTACATATTACAACACTCCCTTGAATATGCATATGCAAAGATGATAAAATTAACTTCCTCGCTAAAAACCTTTTTATGTAAACCCAGTGGGAAAAATCATAAATAAGGGAAAGAGTACAACTTTGTTTCATCTTTAGATAACATGTTTTATGATGCTATAATGAGGGTTGATACTTCAGGATCAAGATAACGCCTCATTAAAAACCTTACTTACAAAAGCCCAGTAGGAAAAATATTAGTGAAGGAAAAGAGTACATTATAACATAATTTTATATCCTCCACTGATTTATAACGTATTATTTAATCAGCCTATTGATGTAGTTGACGCATGTCAATTTTGTACACCATCTTCTGAAACGTTGATTTGGAAATTTCCATTGAGAATAAATCTACGCGCTTTTTTTGAAACTGGATTTATTTCTTATCTTACTTGTTATCCTTTCATAGTTCATGTGCGAAGAGAAATTTAGAAGAAATGTGTTTCATCCTATCATCCATGGTATAATCTATTTGAATATGAGCTATGAAAGCTGCATTGTCTTCATAAATAATAGTCTACTGCAAGAAAAGATGTTTGATACTTCTAGATCAAACTGTTGCCTCGTTAAAACCTTACTAAGAAAAAACCGATGGGAAAAATCTTAATGAAGGAAAAATAGTACAATAAGAAATATTATATTTCAATAATTTACTACGTCAAATGCAGTATGATACTTTCAGACCAATGTAATGCCTTGTTGAAACCTTAACAAGAAAAACCCAATGGGACAAATTTTAAATAAGGAAAAAGAGTACATTATAACTTATTTTCATATGTTGTTGATTGGGCTGATACTTCTAGATTAAATACATTTACATCATTTTTTTTGGATGGTAAGGGTCCTTTTTAATATCTAGTGATCTGACAACCATAGGCATAATAAGTGGATATGCTTCATCCATTTGAAAAGCGCTTCAGGATTTACTCAATGTAATTTGATTGATAGGTTAGTATGCCATTTGTACTTTGCTTGATTTGTAGACCAAAACAGTATTTTGTTTTGCCAAGATCTTTCATTTGAAATTCCTATTTCACGTAATTTATTGTTCCATCAATCTCTTCTGGAATCTCAATCAAAATGATATCATCAACATATACCGCTAAAATAATAAATCTCTTTGCCGAATTTCTTTATAAACACACATGGACAAATGAGATTGTTTTATACACAGCTTTTTACCAAATATTCAATAATACGGTTATATCACATTCTTCTGAACTGTTTCAAACTGTATACTAGTCATCTCAAGTTAATGAATACTTCATCTTTGATTTTGCTTCAGGCAACTTATATCCATTCAGGATTCTCATGTAAATATTGGTACTCAATTTACTGTATAGATAAGCTGTAACAACATCGGTTAATCTTATATCAAGTCTCTCAGAAACTATAAGACTTATCAAATATCAAAATGATATAACATCCATAATAGGAAAGTATGTTTCTTTAAAGTCAAAACCCAGTCTCTACAGAAAACCTTGTGCAACAAGTCATGTCTTGTATCTCACAACTCCATTTTTATCATTTCGATTCCTTATTAAAGCGCATTCCTTTTGCAATTTTTATGTTACTAATTTTCATTTATGAATATACTTCATGTGCTTACAATTTTATGTTTCAATCAGGGTTGCATATTGCAATACACATTTGATTAATAAGATAAGTCTCTTTACAACAAAACTAAAAAGGAAGTAATCTACTCATCTTGAATAATATCAAGATTTTCATCACAACAACAATAAGCATGAAGTAATCTATTCAGCTTGAATTATTTCAAGATTCTCGTTACAACAATACTTAGAATAATGTTATAATATGTCGTCTATGTCCTAGTCATTCTTTATAACCACAAATGTCATTTATATTCTTCAAAAACATATATATTTTAATAAGTTTTGCATATCTCAACTACCACTTTAATGGATATTAAGAGTTTCATTGCAGTAATTCTTGAAAGTAGGAAGGGGTCTGCTCATCATGAATTATATCAAGATTTTCATCACAACAATACTTAAAAGATTGTGTTGTAATCTATATTCCTTGTTCTTTTAATTCTTTATCACTTTCAAAGTTATTTAAAATCTTCTGGAATTTGTATATTTTCATCGTTTATACCTTCAGGATATTGTAAGCATTTTAAACATGTTCTCTACTTTAGCCAGTTCAATTATCTTTGAAAGTACAATGCTTATGGCACATAACATGTTGTTGACACTGTATGGTGCTTTAATAACATTAGTGTTCTTTTGTCATTTTATATACTTCTAATTTTACCTTGTGGACTACAGGTTCATAATTCTTATTTAGGAGAATTTCATGATGACCAATCATGTTTCTCTCTAATATGAGATTTTTTTTAAATCCATTTGTAAATGTAAGCACTTTCACTACAACAAAATTACCCTATTACAACGTCCTTTTTACAACGGGGATTTGCCACCCGTTGTAATAGAGAACTATTACAACAGTCATTTCTAGACCGTTGTAATATATATCATGTACAACGCCCTTTTTACAATGGGCATGTATTGCTGGTTGTAATAGAGTACTATTACAATGGCTATTTCAGGCCCATTGTAATAGATGTCAACTTGACAATGTTCGTAGAATGCCCATTGTAATATATGTCCATTTTACAATGGTCACAAAATGCCGGTTGTAAGAGGTGTCAATTTTCAATAGGTAATGCCCGTTGTAATTGGTGTCAATTTGACAACGATCATAAAATGTTTTTTTTAACCGATGCCAATTTTACAATGACCATAAAATGTTTGTTGTATTAACTAGTACCAATTTTTGACAATCAATAATTAAAAATTACAATAATTTCTTAAAATTAATATTGATTACTTTTTATTATTTAATAATTAGTCAACAATAATATTATATTAATCAAATGTTACTAAACCTAACTGTAATATTATATTATGTATTACTAATCGTTAATAATACTATATTATTTATTAATATTTAATAATTAATCATTAATAATGTTATACCAATCATTTATAACTATAATAATTAATGATTATTAATAAATAATTATTAATTACTAATAAATATATATAATCAGTATTCCAACTGGCTTAATTTTACCTTTCAGTTATTAATAAGTAGTATCGAGTATAATTAATAACAAATATATTATTACTTATATTTAAAAATAAATATTAACAATTTCTGATTAATAATATTACTATTAAGAATTAAAAATTAATAGGCTTAACTTTAATAGACTTAGTTTTACTTTTAGAAGTAAAAATAGTATAAAATGATACTGGATGGTAGATTTTGATTTTATATTTTGATTTTTGGATGCAAAATCAAATATTTGCACATATTAGCAATTCAAAATTTTAATTATAACTATATAAATAATCTGTAAATACAACTATTTTTTATTTATTCGTTATATTTTCATAACTAATTTTTAATTGTTAACGTAATATTTAATACTTTGTACTTAATAAATTTATAATTTGATAATTAATAGTATACCATAGTCTAATACGTGATGATCAATAATTATTAAATATTGTTGATAACTAATAAAAGAGAACAAGTAACAACTAGTCTAGAAATTAATATGCATTTATAATTAATGAGTGATTGATAAATTCTATTGATAATAAACAAGTAATAAATAACAAGTATATGATTACTATATATAACAACGCTAAGTGTTAAAGCTATATTCAAAAGGCTCTATTAGCAGAAGACACGGGATCAAAAGTGAATTACAAATGTGTCATACATATAGCCCAAGCCCAGCCCGATACAACTTGAACCTTATATTATATAGTTTCTGCTTGTTTGTTTTCTACTCCCTGATAGGTTTTCCACATTTTATTGCCTCCAGCCATAGAGAAAATTGGAAAAGAAGAGTTGGAAAAGCATTTCACTTATTCATTCCGTATACAATTATATTATCATTTCGTCTTCAGCACTGTTTCTAATGGTTTGTACCAAGTAGATTGCTCGCAAATCGAAAGGAGGCGAAGTACCTAGATAGCAACTTGCAACGAAAGCTACACAAAAGTCTGCTCGGTCGCCGCCTCTTTGGAGAAGCCTTATAGATTCAGGTCAAGGATAGTTTCACTTTGCGATAGTTGCAAATATCATGTAAGTACTAATTTTAGGACACTACCAAGGTTTTCCTCGTTGATTTGTTCGAAGCGTGTGATTCATGATATATAATTATGCAAGGAGATTCTGCTTGTTAGGGGAATTATGGACGAGAGTAAGTTTTTAACAAGTGAAATTTGTGAATTCTATTCCTCTTAGTTTTCTATTTTGATGTTGGTGTGAGATTGTTGTGGTAGTGCTTCTGTGTTGAAAATAGGAAGCACGTTTCTTCATTTTAACTTTTGATTTTGTTTCTATGAATGATATGTAATAAATGCTTTATCGGATGGCTTAGTTAAAAAATGAAATGCCTTTGTTTAGCAACTACTCAACTTCTACTTTTCTATCAATGATGGCCTTAATAATAGTTTGATGCTCAGAAAATGGTTTTCTAAAGAGTGGTAAACAATTCTTCAATGTCTTTTATATACATTACTTCTAATGCACTTGCGAAAGTATAAAAGAACGTCAACTTTCTGAAACTGTTAACAGAATGCTTACAAAAATAACAGTTTTAGAACTTTGAATATTATGATTTATTTGAATTCAGAAAATAGTTTGTTTCAATTTTACAATTGATAAGCAAATTCAAGCTGCTAGGTTAACATTAGATTCGAGGGTGTGAGAACTGGACATTATTCAGGTAGATAAGTCAAGGCTGTGGACCACAGCTTCGCTTCTTCCTCGTCTACATTTAGTTCATATTTCAGCTATGAAAATGTTGTCATCGATAAGGGTTTGGTGAGTATATATTCCTTCTGACAGTTTGACGGTATGTATCCTACTTTAATTTTTCCGCTAATGACTTGCTCCATAATAAAGTATAGGTCCAGTTCAATGTGTTTAGTTTTGGGTGCAATATTGGGTTTGCTGTAAGAGCTATTGAACTGACATTGTCGCACCACACCGTGGGTTTCTTGTCAGTATCCATTTTGAGTTCACTTAATAGAGATTGTATCCATAATATTTCTGTCACAATGCTTGCTACACTCCTGAATTATGCTTCAGTACTTAAACGAGACATAGTGTTCTGCATTTTTGTGCACCACAATATTGGATTTTTCCCCACAAAGATGCAGTATCCTGTTGTTGATTTTCTATCCTCTTGATCAGTTGCCCAGTCTGCGTCTGCATAAGCGTTTATAACTAATGATTTGCTAGTCTACAATATTAGTCCTTAATTAATAGTTCCTTTGAGGTATCGTAGAATTCTTTTAACTGTTGTTCAGTGATCATCTGTAGGCTATTGCATGTACTGACTCACTTTATTAACATTGTAAGCAATGTCAGGTCGAGAAATTATGACATATTGTAAGGCTCCTTCTATGCTTCGATATAGTTTTTGATTTTGGAATGGTTGTCCCTTGTCCCTTAAGAGTTGCCAATTTGTTGCCATGGGTGTTGGAAGTGCATTAGCTTCGTCTATGTTGGCTCTTTGTAGTATTTCATGAATGTATTTTTTCTGGTTAAGATGCATTTCAGTCCTTGCCTTCCTTTTTATCTTCAATTCCTAGAAAGTAATTGAGTTCCCCGAGATCTTTTATAGAGAATTCAATGTCAAGTAGCTTGGTGATATTGTTGATTTCTGTGTCACTATTTCCTGTTATAATGAAGTCATCAACATACACTAGAATGTAGGTAATGTTGCTGTTGAAAAATTTGTGAATATGGAGTTGTCTGATCTTGTTGACTGATAGCCTTGCTTTGCCAGTGTTGCTTTTAGTTTGTCGAACCAATCCCTAGGTGTCTGCTTTAGTCCATATATTGCATTATTAAGTTTGCATACCATAATTTCTTGTCCTTTCTGAATAAATCCCTGCGGTTGTTCCATGAAGACCTTTTTCTACAAAAAAAACATTTAAGAAAGCGTTATTAACATCCAGTTGCTTGATGGGCCAGTTCTTATATAAGGCTATGGTCAGAGTTATTCGAATTGAAGTGGGTTTCATGACAGGTGAGAATGTTTCAGTGAAATCAAATCCACACTGTTGTGAGTACCCTGTTGCTACAAGACTAGCCTTATATTTTGATACTAACCCATCAACATTTCATTTTAATTTATATGTCCATTTTCTTCCTATAATGTTTTTGTCGCTTAGCATCTCTACCAATGTCCAAGTTTTATTTTTGAGAAGTGCATTGTACTCCTCTTGCATTGCATCTCTATATTTAGCACTTAATGCGTCTTCCTTGTATGACATAGGCTTTGTTGAGTCCAGATTTATGTTAAAAACTTTAGGCTTATAAATGCCACTCTTTGCCCTAGTCATCATTGGGTGTTGGTTAGTTACGCCTTTGACAAGTTCCAGCTGGTCTGTGTTAGGGATGATGCTTACTTCACCCTCAGGTATTCTGTTTTCTTCCCTTTCATTCCTACTAATTTCTTCATATGTATTTCTTCCTTGATTGGTGTTGTGACTTGATGTTGTGTGTGTATCCCCCTCTTGATTTGTGTTGTGTGATTTTTGTTGTATTGGCTGAATCATGACTTCATCATCATTGAGATCATATTGTCTGGTATTTTGGACGTTTTTGGTTGTTTTAATTTCTGATGTGCTAAAAGGGAACACATCTTCATTAAATACCACATTTCTTGAAACATATATTTTGCCTTTGCTGTCTATGCATTTATACCCATTGTGATCTTTGAGGTAACCTAGAAATGTACATGGTATAGACCTGTATTCTTGTTTGTGTGCATTGTATGGTCTTAACCAAGGGAAACACTAACATCTGAAAACTTTTAGGTGATTGTAGTCTGTTCTAACATTGTACAACACTTCCAGTGGGTACTTGAAATTAAGTATTTTGGTTGGCAGGATGTTGATCAAGTACATAGTAGTGTTGAATGCCTCTTGCCAGAATTTCAGTGGTACAGAGGCTTTCACAAGCAATGTTAGACCAGTCTCTATAATGTGTCTGTGTTTTCTTTCAATAAAACCATTTTGTTTTGAGGTGTGTGGTGGACATGTAATCCTATGTTCAGTCGCCTTGTTTTGGAAAAATTGTTTTAGTGGAAGGAAATTTGTTCCTCCATCAGTTTGAACTTTCTTAACTTGGTGACCAATCTGTTTTTCAGCAGTATTTATAAATTGCATGGTAATATTGTTTACTTCAGCTTTTGATTTTAAAAAATAAATCCATACAAATCTAGAGTAAATATCAGCAAAGGAAATGTAATATTTGTATCCATAATCAAAGGTTATGGGTGCAGGTCCCCACACATCGGTAGCAACTAGTTCTAGTGGTGTTGTGTATGTGGTTTCAGAGTGTGGAAATGCAAGTTTATGGCTTTTACCCATTTGGCAGAATTCACACACATACTTATTTAGAATGTCATTAATAGAGATTTTATTCTCATCGCATACAGTTTTGACAATTTTTATGCTTGGATGCCCTAGTCTATCATGCCAGAAATTAAAAGAATTACAAGACTTAGAAACATTGTTAATATTTAGACTATAATTGTTATAAAGTTCAGACTGTCCCGTACTTGCAGTAAACTTGTATAGTCCATTACTTTCCCTACCCTGTAGAATAGTTTCTCGAGTTAGTATATCCTTTACTAGACATATGTTTGGGTAGAATTCAAAGAATACGTTATTATCTTTGGCAAATTGTGAAACACTAATTAGATTTCTTTTGATTTCTGGAACACGCAGCAAATTATTTAAACAGAGGTCTAGAACCATTTAAATTTGCATTTCCTGTGTGTGTGATGTGTATATTATAACCATTACCAACATCTATGGTTTGCGTACCTTTGTACTCCCAGTTGTCGAGATTCAGATTGTTTAAGTTGTTTGTCACGTGATGAGTTGCACCCGAGTCAGGATACCAGCACTCATTATTTGTGTCTTCAATTTTTGCATTTTCAGTATTGTGAGCCTCTGCTTCCCTAGATTGTCCTTGCTTGTGTTTGCATTGATAGTTGAACTGTTTGTGTTGTTCTGGTTTGGGGTGTAATTAGCATTGTATCTGAAGTAGCACTTGTTTGCACTGTGACCGTACTTCACACGGATCTGACATCGAATTCTGTTGTTACTATTAAACCTACCTCCCTTGCCTCTGGCTCTATTTGACTGACCTCTCCTCTGATTATAGTTGAATTTTTACTGTTGCTGAGGTCCATAGCTCCATTCTACTTGTTTTCCTTTGTAGCTAGTTGTGTAGTTGATATTGGGGTCTGGATTAGATGTTTTTTTTGGCTCAATCCTTCCCTCGTGTGCCAGTAGAGTAGTGTAGACATATTAGAGATTAGGGATTGGTTCAATTGAGGATATTATAGCAACAAAAACTTCATAGCTCTCATCAAGACTACTGATAATAGACAAGATTTGCTCGGTTTCATTGATTTTGTGGCCGGCAATGGATAGCACAGATGCCTTCGACCTTGAGCAAGTATTCATTCATTGTCATGTTGTCTTTCCTTATATTGCTTAATTGCCTCTTAAAGTGCAGTATACGTGCAGAAGACTGCTAGGTGAAATTCCTTTCTACTGCTTCCAATACATCGTGTGTTGTTTAACAGCCGATGATTTGTGGTAACACTGATGTGCTGATGGTTGGCATCAGCCATGAACCAACTAGATTGTCTTGTCGTTGGTGAACTGCGTACTCTTGGTTTGTTATTAAATTGTCATTATCATCTTTTATAAATTTTGTTGGAACTTGCTTGGTTCCTAAGATGTAATCTTCAAGACTGTAACCTCTAACGGCTGTTTCTACTTAAAATTTCCATAACAGGTAATTCGGGTCATCCAGCTGGACTGAGATTAGATTAGACTGGGCTTAATTATGGCATTTATCAGGTCGAGAGTTGCCACTTAAGTATTTTGAGACATCCTCGAGGCTGACTTTGGTGATGAGTTTTCGTCACCCATTGTATGCATAGAAAAGTAGAAAAAATAGAGAATAGAGAAGGATTCGAGAGTAAACTGGCTCAGGCACAGGTATGAAGATGCAGTCTTACTTGTTTCCTAGATGCCGAACCAAGATGAGATATGGTGGGTAAGCTATTAAGCTTCAGTGGATAAGCTGCTAAACTGTTAAGGCTCTGATACCATGTTTGATTTTCCGATAGAGTGAGAGGTTGTAGAATAGATACAGGTCTGTAATATTATTAATAGAGAATTGATTACAGAATGTATACGGTACAGTGCATTATATAGATGGAATACATAACGGTATAAGGGGAAAATAATACGTTATAAGCTAGATCCTTATCTTGTGACGCAGCATGATGTGTGTATGGATAAGCATCCTTATCCTATGATGCAGCATGATGTTTATGGATGAGCTGGATCCTTATCATTTAGATCTAAATAGTTGCTTATTGTTATGATATTCACACTGCTACCAATTCTGAATCAATGATGCACGTCTACTTAAGTGCAACATTTGTTGTGCATGTTTTTGCTGTTAAATAGTTTTTAGGCAATGTTTATTTCATTACACCTTAAATTTAGGTTTGGCAAGCCAGGTTCAGAGAAGTACATGATAGTTTTAATAGCATGCACATATTCATCCCAAGTGCTTTGAACATTGCAAATAACTTTAAAAAGAGAAGAAACAAATTTCTGGTAGAGTTATTGTAACGGCAAGGAATTTGGCTCGATCCGAATCAGTCGTTAAACCGATCTAGACCGCTCGAAACCCCTGATCGTTGAGAACAGGACAAATCAGAACGCAAACAGAAGAACATTTCATTGCTATTACAACAATTCCATCAGATACAAGAATATACAGAGTATAAATGAATAAATTACATTCGACAAATATCAGATATTACAATAAATTACAAAGCAGCGGAAAATAATACAAAATCACAACTAGAAGTGATACACGGATACAGAGCTTTCCGAGCATCGTTCCAGCTGTAAATCAGGACCCTGTGAATATAAATCTGCAAAACCAAAACTACTAGCTGCCCGTGCGGAAAATAGGGGCACCCAGAGTTTAGGTTAAAACAATAAACTCCAGGTCAGTCATGGGACTGGTGTGAGAACTAAAACAGTTATTAATATTGGTTTTAAAGTTAGGTAAATCAAGGGACCACGCCATATAACACGGAACGGGTTTCCTCCCAAGAATACCAGTGCATAAAACAGACAGCGCAATGCTAAATAAAGAAAAATGAAGCTGTTATAAGACCCAGGTCCCATCACACAATGCAACACACGCCGGAGGATAGGGTTTTTACCTTATAACAGCCAAATCATGCTTGATACGTTTAAAACACATTATTTGATACTATTATAGGTGTATAGTGTCAAAACAATTTCAATCATAAATATCAATCATAGGCGGCATGAATGACCCATACCACTATGTCGCCATACTAGGTTCTACATATAAAACCGCAACACACGTATTGGAAATTGGATTCCGTCATGAGCCGAGGCAAGGGGCAAGCTCCTCTCCGATTCGAGACACTCTAGCAAATGCCTCAGGACCCCACTATGATCCTTGGAATCGGCTGGGCCGGTCCTCTCTTACTTTTGAGGATTAGTTATTCCTGAACACACGTTTCCCGGTCCTTACAGACCTATATCCGAGGCGCCTCGTATCCAACAACCACACAGGTGAAAAGTATATAAATGTCAGGGCTGGTAGGTCACTGACACCACCCTAGCTAGAAAGAAACGTCGTGCTCTCCCAGCGGTCCGTCTCCCGTTTTTGACTCATACCGAGGTGTGAGGCTCGCGAATTCACGTTATACACAAAGCTACGCCACACAGGCCGTGCTTTGATCATCAACCACAAGACTTTGCTTTTCAACAGAAGCCTTGATCAATTGCCACTTACGCATGCCACACTGGCAATTCACTCCATGCGACTGGTGTCCATCGATATACAACCTCTGAGCTCGTACGTCTCAGAGAAGGGCGTTAAGCAAGAGAATAAATTCTCCGCCGCCAAACAGATGTATATTTAATAGAGATCAATCAACACAGAATAAAATCCAGTGTCAGACACACAATCCATTTACAAGTTCGTTCTGGGTCTGAACGAAACCGGAGGCACTTCCCTCGCATATCCATCCATCTCCAGGTACGTCTGGACGATCACCAACTGATTCCCTCATCCTGGGTGTACAGCCCAATCAAGATCATCAGTAATCACCCAAACGATGTGAAGACTTCCGGTCTTCAACCACCGTCTTCATCTTCGACATCTCGTCGAATCAGTTATTCAGAATGGGTATAACCCGGCCTTCCTGAATAACCCACGTATATGATAAACAAATGTTACACAAACACAACGAACGCCTCATTCCAATTCAGAATATTCTTTTATTCACAAAATCACATTCTTAGGGAAATGTTCCCATTAATTTTATCCAAGATAAATTCTTCTAAATTTATCCTATAATCTTCCTTTGGATATCATTTCAAACTAGTCGGGATTAGCGAACCACACCGAAGTAATTATTTGTTTTATTTCCCAATCCCAACCTATATATCCCATGGAGCAAAACTGGTGATACTCCATATCTAACACCACGGTGTTATCGGTAAAATTAATTACCATTTCACGTTCAAATCTAATTAAAGATTTAACTATCGCTTTGGAGCAAAACTGGTGATACTCCACTCTCGATCACTTTTCAGATTTGATAATTTAAATTATCAATTCACTTTTTAATCTAATTAAAGATTCATTAAAACTCCATTTAGTTTTAATCTTCTCAAAAATCAATATTATGTCTTTAACTGGGTTAAAGAACCAATGTCTTCTAAAACACGATTCACGACAAACCCAAATCACATTTGATATTAAATACAAGGCTCTGAATAGAAAATATATCGGCTTATAGTCAATATCAAATTCTGAAACCAACATATATCGTATTGGCAATAACGATATAAAATATATCTTTCAAATTCCCATAACAATATCTGTATAGTCACGAAATCCAACATCGAAATATCCCGAAGATAATTTCGATTCAACTCCAGTCCAATCCACGTATTGGGAATATTGATTATTTTTAAAATCACCTTCAAATTCAATTTATTTATTTCACAAATAAATTGATTTTTAATTCTAGTTCAAAACTAGTTCATTTCGACAAAAATCTATTTTTATCATTTCAAATGTGGAATTCTTCATCCCAGTTCTTTCCAATTCACATATTATGATTTTACACAAATTATTAATATTTTTTATAATTTTATCAAGGCCCGTACAGTCGATTTCCAACAACGGCCATCGGACTGCACTTACATCGACCTTTTTCAAATTTGATTTGGACATAATTCCAAATCCAACCGTTAGATCTCAAATTTCTAATATTCATTGGAAAGCTCTTTTCGATACGAACCCAACGGTTCCGGTTTTAGGAGAATCCGACGGTCGGATCTCCCGCAACGTCAATTCGAAGTCAATGGTCGAAATTTACGAACTGCCGCGGAGCGGCGCGTTCTATTCAGGCCATAATATATATATATATATATATATATATATATATATATATATATATATTTCGTCGATTTCCTTTTAAAACGTATTTTATAAACCGTTCTAACTTCGTTTTCAAAACCATTTCAACTCTATATTCAATTTCTAATCAAAATTGAATATTTCATATCATTACTATATAAATGATAATATTTTCAAAATGATATATTTTGAAATCGCTTCTTTTCTATATTCATTATAAAAACGAATATAGTCGATATAAATATCATTCACGTCAAAATAGTGCAACTCTAATCAACACAGCTTTATATATTTCAATAAATCCGTTATTCTATTCAACAAATGAATATTTATTCTATTCAACACATGAATCTATATTTCTTCCAACACCTGACTAATCTCAACACATGAGTACTGTCAACACATCACTATTTTTGTTATGTAAAATATTTTATAAAACTATGGTATCTATCGTTTGATTTTCAATTAGACTTCTACTGGGAAGTAGTTCTAATTTTAAATATGATAAAGATGTAAATTTCATCGTATAAAATATTTCACTCAACACATGAACATCGTCAACACATGACTATTTTTATATTCAACACATGAATTTTCTTTTATGATATTCATTGTTGTCCCGATTGGAATGAGGCCCAATCAATCACCATATAACGTTAATTATATGGATTCCATACAACACATGTATATAATAGCCTTGAAAAATAATCAACCATCAACCAAAGTGCACCACACAACTGCATAAGCATCAAATATAAATAATCGACGCTTACACAGTCTGTCGACCAATCGATCGACAATAATTAAATAATTGGGATTAGTGTACGCCAAATATCATCCCAACACCCGTGTGGGGTTTCAAATCAACAAACACATATTTTTGTTTGTGCAGTTGGGCGATGTGTAAAATTTATCGACCCAATCAATATCAGTCAAATCAGTGTATATAAACAAATCGGTCGATTTGTTTATAAATATTTATTTCTTTTCAGAAGAGTTTTATGCCGTTTCTTAACACGTTAAAAATTATATTTTTAACGTCAAAAATATTTATTTCAACACTTTACTATTTTTAACTAACACTTTTTATTTTTCAAAATTTCGGCGGCATAACGGCACGATACTAGAAACGGGACGAGGCCTAGCCTTATCCCCGGCCTAGTGAAGGCCCACGCCATTCACACATCAATCAAGTCCATTCAATTCACCAAACAATTCAATTCAAACCAAATAATCTAACCAACTACACAACCAAACAATTAAACAAACAAGCCATCCATGGTCTGTGGATGACGGGTGTCGGGTGCTACTAAACACCGTCTACATCCTAGTATATATATATATATATAACTAGAAAAAGAGATTTTGAGTGAGAAGTTCTCACCAACTAGCTAATCCAATCATCTCGACTCTTCTTATGTAGAAAATCTTGTCGTTCTCGCCTTTTGTCACTTTCGTTGCCCGTAGCCGCTACATGTATAAAAATCACATTTTTATTATCTACATTATATAAAAATCTCATATTTATATCTTCTATAAGCTAAAAATCGGATTTTTATCCTCTCTATAATATAAAGATCATATTTTTATTTATTTCATATGTCAAAACTGTAGAAGCTTTAAAACGGAGAAAACTCACTTTTTTTTCTAACGCCCGGATTCGCTGTTTGGGTCCTAGAATTTGCAAACGAGCTTCAATCTTCACACCATCTTTTTTTTTAGCACAAGCACGCCATTCTGAACAACTTTTGCCTAGTGGTCTTCTTGCCGAAAATGTGCCATTTCGCCGGAAATCGCGAAAAGACAGCATTTTGACAGTGTTTGATCAGCAGACTTCGGACGCGTTTTCCCGACAACTCCGCAATGCAAAGTAGGACTTATCATATACCAAATCGAAGATAATTTCGTGCTCTACAACTTTGGTCTTGAGGAACTTTGGCTAGAAACGCACGGTTTGGGAGTTATTCGCGAAATACGGTCAGGGACTTATTTGCAAAACGGGCGATTTTGGTGAAAATGGGTTTATTGGCCATGTGGGGCCCACGGTCGGAATTGAGGGGGCTGGAGGGGGGGCGCGGGCCTGAGGTGGCGTGGGGAGTCCGCTGGTGGGTAGTGGCGGTGGTGGTGGCGGTGGTTGGTGTTTGGCCTAGGGTTCATGAGAAGTGGAGAGAGGAGGAGGAGGGGAGGAAGAGGAGGAGGAGGAGGGGAGGAAGAGGAGGGGGTGCGGCGGCTCGCCGGAGGCTGGTGGTGGGCGGTGGAGGAGGGGCAGCGGCGGGAGGAGGGGTGGTCTCCATTTTTGAGTTTTTGTGAAGAAAGAGGAAGAGGAAGAAAGTGAAGAAGAAAAGGAAGTAAAAGTGTTTATATGCTAGTTTCTCGCGTATCGCCTGAACGCTAGCGATCTCCGATGGCCGCGGATTTCGGACACGAGATAGTAGACGTGAAGACGAGTCCAACGAAACAAGTTTCGTCGAATTCCGAGTTCGTTTGACCGTCCAACAAAAATCACAAAAATGCTCAGATATTGCTCAAAAATGCGATTTTGGCGCACCTTTTCTTCTCGCACGCTCACATGATAACTCAAAAAATCAAGCCCTCTTGGATTTAACCATTATTAGATGATACGAATCCAGAAAAAAAAGTAGAATCGAATTCCGAGTTCGTATCAGTAATGTTCCTTTGTAAAATGACTGCCCGCTTTACCCTGAACTGTTTTAGCTCGCACGGCCACATACTAACTCCGTTCGACGCACCATTTGGAACATAACAATAATTTGTCATTATGAATCCATAAAAATTTATCTCGTCGAATTCTGAGCTCGTATGCAAAATTTCACTTTTTAAGGGCTATGTATTGTTAACCGAACAACTCCAGCCCATAGCCACTATTCCGGATATCGGAATATATCGAAGCTTATACTTTTCGGAGTTCTAAATGGCATTTTGAACTCAATGGAAGTGGTTTCGAGTCCAAATTCATCCGTATGCAAAATATGACTTTTTGGGCCATGTATAATTTACATAGCGACTATTCTGAATTTTCAACTGGGCATAACTTTTGATTCCCGCTATGAAATTTCGATTTTTCGGATTCGTTGGAAAGATATTCACGAATAGATTCTAATATTTTCAGTTTCACTAAAATCCGGATTGTTTTGCTCCCGGTACATCCAATTGAAGTTTGAAATCGAATTATCGAACTACCGCGCCATTTTCAATTCCTTTTATAATTATATATAATTATTTATATTCTAACGACGACGTATATAGATATATACGTCGAATTCAATTCAAAATAAATTTCTCGTCGATATTATTTAAAATAATCCATTTTAAATGTTCAAAATTCACTAAAATTGCCAAAATAAAAATTTTAAACTGGCCCAGGTTTTCGGGTTATTACAATCTCCCCCACTTAAAACTTTTCGTCCCCGAAAAGGAACAAAGTCGAAAATGGTTTGATTAATCAACTCTACGTTCGATCTGGCTTCCATTTTCCAACTTTTCAGTTTCTGAAAATTTTCAAATTTTCAAAAATTTGGCTAACACCCTAAATTTTCGAAAAATTTCGCCATAACCTCCCCTGCACCGGGAGCATCGGGGAATTTCAAATAGCTTCCCCGGTCCTTCTAATCTCAAAAAGAAAAAGAAAAAGCCAAGCGGCTAGCCAATAGGCTCATAAAATCATCATCACCCAAACAAAACAGTAAATTATGTAGTAAACATGTACCTATTTGTCGGGCAAACAAATTTTATTCTCTGCTCTAGCCTCCTTGCTATGACCTGTTCAATGTAAGTATATGTATATGCAAGCAAATGCGACCAATTTTCAATATAGTTCAATATTTGATACAAGTAGGCATAAATGGTTCAAAATTATCAAACAAATAAACAAACAACACAAACATCAATCAATTAGTGAATTAGAGTTTCAAATTCATAATTTTGATATATACACAAAAAATCATGTTTTTGATAACAATTCACAACAATGTGTTCTAGCTATATTAGTTTTGGTTCTCACACCAGTCTAATGGAAATATATAGAAATCACACCTTCGAAACACGAAAATAAACACTGATGATGTGGCCACATCACCAGAATTATCCCCGGGTGTCTAGAATGTGATTCTATATCTATCCAGTATATTAAAACTTCGACTATACGTTCATGACGCGTATACGCAAAATCTATATATACTCGATTGTCCATATTGAAAATAAATAAATAATCAAATACGTATAAAGCGATTTAAATTTTCAAAACAAAATTGTTTTCATTTGAAAAATATATTCTTCACACTCGTTCTAGGATACTACTGATCCTATCTCTAACGAGTCATTCTAATTGGATATTGCTAATCCAATATCTGATGAATTCTTTCGTATGGTTCTAATGTGCCTTGTTCTCGAGCTCTGTAAACCAAAGCTCTGATACCAACTGTAACGGCAAGGAATTTCGCTCGATCCGAATCAGTCGTTAAACCGATCTAGACCGCTCGAAACCCCTGATCGTTGAGAACAGGACAAATCAGAACGCAAACAGAAGAACATTTCATTGCTATTACAACAATTCCATCAGATACAAGAATATACAGAGTATAAATGAATAAATTACATTCGACAAATATCAGATATTACAATAAATTACAAAGCAGCGGAAAATAATACAAAATCACAACTAGAAGTGATACACGGATACAGAGCTTTCCGAGCATCGTTCCAGCTGTAAATCAGGACCCTGTGAATATAAATCTGCAAAACCAAAACTACTAGCTGCCCATGCGGAAAATAGGGGCACCCAGAGTTTAGGTTAAAACAATAAACTCCAGGTCAGTCATGGGACTGGTGTGAGAACTAAAACAGTTATTAATATTGGTTTTAAAGTTAGGTAAATCAAGGGACCACGCCATATAACACGGAACGGGTTTCCTCCCAAGAATACCAGTGCATAAAACAGACAGCGCAATGCTAAATAAAGAAAAATGAAGCTGTTATAAGACCCAGGTCCCATCACACAATGCAACACACGCCGGAGGATAGGGTTTTTACCTTATAACAGCCAAATCATGCTTGATACGTTTAAAACACATTATTTGATACTATTATAGGTGTATAGTGTCAAAACAATTTCAATCATAAATATCAATCATAGGCGGCATGAATGACCCATACCACTATGTCGCCATACTAGGTTCTACATATAAAACCGCAACACACGTATTGGAAATTGGATTCCGTCATGAGCCGAGGCAAGGGGCAAGCTCCTATCCGATTCGAGACACTCTAGCAAATGCCTCAGGACCCCACTATGATCCTTGGAATCGGCTGGGCCGGTCCTCTCTTACTTTTGAGGATTAGTTATTCCTGAACACACGTTTCCCGGTCCTTACAGACCTATATCCGAGGCGCCTCGTATCCAACAACCACACAGGTGAAAAGTATATAAATGTCAGGGCTGGTAGGTCACTGACACCACCCTAGCTAGAAAGAAACGTCGTGCTCTCCCAGCGGTCCGTCTCCCGTTTTTGACTCATACCGAGGTGTGAGGCTCGCGAATTCACGTTATACACAAAGCTACGCCACACAGGCCGTGCTTTGATCATCAACCACAAGACTTTGCTTTTCAACAGAAGCCTTGATCAATTGCCACTTACGCATGCCACACTGGCAATTCACTCCATGCGACTGATGTCCATCGATATACAACCTCTGAGCTCGTACGTCTCAGAGAAGGGCGTTAAGCAAGAGAATAAATTCTCCGCCGCCAAACAGATGTATATTTAATAGAGATCAATCAACACAGAATAAAATCCAGTGTCAGACACACAATCCATTTACAAGTTCGTTCTGGGTCTGAACGAAACCGGAGGCACTTCCCTCGCATATCCATCCATCTCCAGGTACGTCTGGACGATCACCAACTGGTTCCCTCATCCTGGGTGTACAGCCCAATCAAGATCATCAGTAATCACCCAAACGATGTGATGACTTCCGGTCTTCAACCACCGTCTTCATCTTCGACATCTCGTCGAATCGGTTATTCAGAATGGGTATAACCCGGCCTTCCTGAATAACCCACGTATATGATAAACAAATGTTACACAAACACAACGAACGCCTCATTCCAATTCAGAATATTCTTTTATTCACAAAATCACATTCTTAAGGAAATGTTCCCATTAATTTTATCCAAGATAAATTCTTCTAAATTTATCCTATAATCTTCCTTTGGATATCATTTCAAACTAGTCGGGATTAGCGAACCACACCGAAGTAATTATTTGTTTTATTTCCCAATCCCAACCTATATATCCCATGGAGCAAAACTGGTGATACTCCATATCTAACACCACGGTGTTATCGGTAAAATTAATTACCATTTCACGTTCAAATCTAATTAAAGATTTAACTATCGCTTTGGAGCAAAACTGGTGATACTCCACTCTCGATCACTTTTCAGATTTGATAATTTAAATTATCAATTCACTTTTTAATCTAATTAAAGATTCATTAAAACTCCATTTAGTTTTAATCTTCTCAAAAATCAATATTATGTCTTTAACTGGGTTAAAAAACCAATGTCTTCTAAAACACGATTCACGACAAACCCAAATCACATTTGATATTAAATACAAGGCTCTGAATAGAAAATATATCGGCTTATATTCAATATCAAATTCTGAAACCAACATATATCGTATTGGCAATAACGATATAAAATATATCTTTCAAATTCCCATAACAATATCTGTATAGTCACGAAATCCAACATCGAAATATCCCGAAGATAATTTCGATTCAACTCCAGTCCAATCCACGTATTGGGAATATTGATTATTTTTAAAATCACTTTCAAATTCAATTTATTTATTTCACAAATAAATTGATTTTTAATTCTAGTTCAAAACTAGTTCATTTCGACAAAAATCTATTTTTATCATTTCAAATGTGGAATTCTTCATCCCAGTTCTTTCCAATTCACATATTATGATTTTACACAAATTATTAATATTTTTTATAATTTTATCAAGGCCCGTACAGTCGATTTCCAACAACGGCCATCGGACTGCACTTACATCGACCTTTTTCAAATTTGATTTGGACATAATTCCAAATCCAACCGTTAGATCTCAAATTTCTAATATTCATTGGAAAGCTCTTTTCGATACGAACCCAACGGTTCCGGTTTTAGGAGAATCCGACGGTCGGATCTCCCGCAACGTCAATTCGAAGTCAATGGTCGAAATTTACGAACTGCCGCGGAGCGGCGCGTTCTATTCAGGCCATTATATATATATAATATATATATATATATATATATTATATATATATTTCGTCGATTTCCTTTTAAAACGTATTTTATAAACCGTTTTAACTTCGTTTTCAAAACCATTTCAACTCTATATTCAATTTCTAATCAAAATTGAATATTTCATATCATTACTATATAAATGATAATATTTTCAAAATGATATATTTTGAAATCACTTCTTTTCTATATTCATTATAAAAACGAATATAGTCGATATAAATATCGTTCACGTCAAAATAGCGCAACTCTAATCAACACGGCTTTATATATTTCAATAAATCCGTTATTCTATTCAACAAATGAATATTTATTCTATTCAACACATGAATCTATATTTCTTCCAACACCTGACTAATCTCAACACATGAGTACTGCCAACACATCACTATTTTTGTTATGTAAAATATTTTATAAAACTATGGTATCTATCGTTTGATTTTCAATTAGACTTCTACTGGGAAGTAGTTCTAATTTTAAATATGATAAAGATGTAAATTTCATCGTATAAAATATTTCACTCAACACATGAACATCGTCAACACATGACTATTTTTATATTCAACACATGAATTTTCTTTTATGATATTCGTTGTTGTCCCGATTGGAATGAGGCCCAATCAATCACCATATAACGTTAATTATATGGATTCCATACAACACATGTATATAATAGCCTTGAAAAATAATCAACCATCAACCAAAGTGCACCACACAACTGCATAAGCATCAAATATAAATAATCGACGCTTACACAGTCTGTCGACCAATCGATCGACAATAATTAAATAATTGGGATTAGTGTACGCCAAATATCATCCCAACACCCGTGTGGGGTTTCAAATCAACAAACACATATTTTTGTTTGTGCAGTTGGGCGATGTGTAAAATTTATCGACCCAATCAATATCAGTCAAATCAGTGTATATAAACAAATCGGTCGATTTGTTTATAAATATTTATTTCTTTTCAGAAGAGTTTTATGCCGTTTCTTAACACGTTAAAAATTATATTTTTAACGTCAAAAATATTTATTTCAACACTTTACTATTTTTAACTAACACTTTTTATTTTTCAAAATTTCGGCGGCATAACGGCACGATACTAGAAACGGGACGAGGCCTAGCCTTATCCCCGGTCTAGTGAAGGCCCACGCCATTCACACATCAATCAAGTCCATTCAATTCACCAAACAATTCAATTCAAACCAAATAATCTAACCAACTACACAACCAAACAATTAAACAAACAAGCCATCCATGGTCTGTGGATGACGGGTGTCGGGTGCTACTAAACACCGTCTACATCCTAGTATATATATATATATATAACTAGAAAAAGAGATTTTGAGTGAGAAGTTCTCACCAACTAGCTAATCCAATCATCTCGACTCTTCTTATGTAGAAAATCTTGTCGTTCTCGCCTTTTGTCACTTTCGTTGCCCGTAGCCGCTACATGTATAAAAATCACATTTTTATTATCTACATTATATAAAAATCTCATATTTATATCTTCTATAAGCTAAAAATCGGATTTTTATCCTCTCTATAATATAAAGATCATATTTTTATTTATTTCATATGTCAAAACTGTAGAAGCTTTAAAACGGAGAAAACTCACTTTTTTTTCTAACGCCCGGATTCGCTGTTTGGGTCCTAGAATTTGCAAACGAGCTTCAATCTTCACACCATCCTTTTTTCTAGCACAAGCACGCCATTCTGAACAACTTTTGCCTAGTGGTCTTCTTGCCGAAAATGTGCCATTTCGCCGGAAATCGCGAAAAGACAGCATTTTGACAGTGTTTGATCAGCAGACTTCGGACGCGTTTTCCCGACAACTCCGCAATGCAAAATAGGACTTATCATATACCAAATCGAAGAGAACTTCGTGCTCTACAACTTTGGTCTTGAGGAACTTTGGCTAGAAACGCACGGTTTGGGAGTTATTCGCGAAATACGGTCAGGGACTTATTTGCAAAACGGGCGATTTTGGTGAAAATGGGTTTATTGGCCATGTGGGGCCCACGGTCGGAATTGAGGGGGCTGGAGGGGGGGCGCGGGCCTGAGGTGGCGTGGGGAGTCCGCTGGTGGGTAGTGGCGGTGGTGGTGGCGGTGGTTGGTGTTTGGCCTAGGGTTCATGAGAAGTGGAGAGAGAAGGAGGAGGAGGAAGAGGAGGAGGAGGAGGGGAGGAAGAGGAGGGGGTGCGGCGGCTCGCCGGAGGCTGGTGGTGGGCGGTGGAGGAGGGGCAGCGGCGGGAGGAGGGGTGGTCTCCATTTTTGAGTTTTTGTGAAGAAAGAGGAAGAGGAAGAAAGTGAAGAAGAAAAGGAAGTAAAAGTGTTTATATGCTAGTTTCTCGCGTATCGCCTGAACGCTAGCGATCTCCGATGGCCGCGGATTTCGGACACGAGATAGTAGACGTGAAGACGAGTCCAACGAAACAAGTTTCGTCGAATTCCGAGTTCGTTTGACCGTCCAACAAAAATCACAAAAATGCTCAGATATTGCTCAAAAATGCGATTTTGGCGCACCTTTTCTTCTCGCACGCTCACATGATAACTCAAAAAATCAAGCCCTCTTGGATTTAACCATTATTAGATGATACGAATCCAGAAAAAAAAGTAGAATCGAATTCCGAGTTCGTATCAGTAATGTTCCTTTGTAAAATGACTGCCCGCTTTACCCTGAACTGTTTTAGCTCGCACGGCCACATACTAACTCCGTTCGACGCACCATTTGGAACATAACAATAATTTGTCATTATGAATCCATAAAAATTTATCTCGTCGAATTCTGAGCTCGTATGCAAAATTTCACTTTTTAAGGGCTATGTATTGTTAACCGAACAACTCCAGCCCATAGCCACTATTCCGGATATCGGAATATATCGAAGCTTATACTTTTCGGAGTTCTAAATGGCATTTTGAACTCAATGGAAGTGGTTTCGAGTCCAAATTCATCCGTATGCAAAATATGACTTTTTGGGCCATGTATAATTTACATAGCGACTATTCTGAATTTTCAACTGGGCATAACTTTTGATTCCCGCTATGAAATTTCGATTTTTCGGATTCGTTGGAAAGATATTCACGAATAGATTCTAATATTTTCAGTTTCACTAAAATCCGGATTGTTTTGCTCCCGGTACATCCAATTGAAGTTTGAAATCGAATTATCGAACTACCGCGCCATTTTCAATTCCTTTTATAATTATATATAATTATTTATATTCTAACGACGACGTATATAGATATATACGTCGAATTCAATTCAAAATAAATTTCTCGTCGATATTATTTAAAATAATCCATTTTAAATGTTCAAAATTCACTAAAATTGCCAAAATAAAAATTTTAAACTGGCCCAGATTTTCGGGTTATTACAGTTATGATTTTTAGCAGTGTGAAAGGTCGAACAACATACCCACTTATGTGTTGCCATCAATGGACATTGTGTTAAATGAGTACATGAATTTTGATGAGTCAAAGAACAACGTAGAAATCCAAAGGAGAATCGAGGGAATAAGTGCAGCGTTAATTGAGTGTATCAATTATGAAAATATTTTAGGGGTAGGAGAGGAATTAGCAAGTAGCGCTTTTCACGATAATGTTTGTGATACGCGTGCATATCATGGATTGCTCGACAATGACTAAAACGAACAGGTTAAACTCATCTCCTTGTTTTCTCTGCATGGTTTGGTTGACTACGTTAATTCTTAAAATTCAAATTTCTACCTTCAAACATAATTTGATGCCACCATTTTCATTTAAAGTTAATTTATATCTTTCTTTTTATCTTATATATTTCTATTTTGAGAATTTATGTTTTTCTTCTTATATATGTCTATACCATCTAAGCTTGTTTTATCTAACTTAAATCAAAAGCGGGATTAAGATAATGGGATGCAGTTAGTCTACGTCCTTCTAGCATGTGTTGAATATATAACAAAAGAAGATTGCAATACTGGTTGCATCTTCCTACTACACTTGAGTAAGCTAACCTCTCTTATGGGTGACTCTATGCAACGACTTGTATCTTGCTTTGTTGATGCCCCGTATATGTGCCAATCTCCTATTGCTCACTTCCCACCTTCTCTTTCTGCATCTCTTGATACACTCAGGCTATATCAGATTCTTTACCAAGCCTTCCCTTACGTGAAGCTTGCACACTTCGCTGCTAATCAGGCTATTCTCGAAGATTTGGAGTTTGAAGATTGGGTTCATGTTATTGATCTAGATTTTCATCAAGAGTAATAATATCTAAACCACATATTTTATAAGTTTGTAGTTTATCCAAGTAGAGTTGTGTTGGTACTGCATATTCAATCATATATCAAAAAATATTTCACCAGCTCTCAGTATATTGAGTTGATTGCCTTAAGTTGTCTTCGGTATTCTTACTATCCACCTGGCTTCATTGTTTTCGAGTAAGTGTGCTGATAATTTAATAGTATAGCTACATGGAATTTGCATAAATAAGGAACATGTCATGGTAGTTGATTTGTAATATTAACATTAGTTATTTTTTCAAAATTGTAGCTCATGATGTAAAGAGTAAAACAAAGAGAAGGCTAAAATGCATCATTGATTAATAGATATTTGTTGATTGACAAAGCTATTTGAATTCAAACCTTTTATGGACCAGCGTATGTGAGCCCTCTCAAATGCTAAAACATGAAAATGTGATTACTTTCATGACAAGTATCAATTGGCACTCTATTTTCATCTTTATCGATTACTTTTCTTCCCTTTTTGTTTTTTCAGTTGCCAATTATCATATTATGTGTTTCCTTTTCAACTTGTTGCTTGTCTGAATATGAGAGTTGAATCTCTAATGTTTTGTTTTACACACCATTGTTCTCCAGCGTTGAATGAGACTCAAGCATAGGAAGGACATGATTGGCGATGGTAGACGGGCCTCCTTCGTTGGGATTGAAACAAGGGTAGGATGCCGAAATTGCTCTTGTACTCTCCTTTTGAGAAATAAGGTTTTGTGTACTATGTCCATAAGTGTTTTCTTTTTTGCTGGCTATGATATAGATGTAGTATATATGTGATTAGTACGCGAATGCTTGTATCCAATCTATTGCTAAATAATAGTTATTATTATTTAGTATGAAGTATGTTCTTTGTTATTTCTTGTAAATGCATGACAATATGTATAAAAAGAATTAAATGTGCGACTTTATAAATGATGTGAAAATGTAATTTGTATTGGTTTTTAACAACTACGAGTACATTCTGGATATATGTTGCATCAATGATTTTTTTTTGAAATTTTGCATCTTATTAACAACAGGCAAAAACAATTGTAATAGAAATCTATTACAACGGCTAATATCTGTTATGGCTAAGACATAATACAATGGGCTACGACCATTGTAAAATATAGTCTTTTACAATATTTGTTGCCCGTAGTAAATATGACTCTATTAAGACATGGCCTAATACAACTGGCATGCATGCCTGTTGTGATACCACTATTACAACGGGCGTTGCCCATTGTAAAAAGGTTTTTTTGTTATAATGTTTATTATCCATTAATTATCATCAATAATTATTTCTTGTCAGTTCTATATGTAATTTATTGAGATCTCAAAACTTATCGTGCTTTAGGTATTTGGAGTTATTTGACAGTCATGTCATGGGTTTATTTCAAAGCACCTTTAAGTGTTTCCTCAAGAACACCCAAATTCATTATTTGGCATCTTTATGACTTACTCATAAAATATTTTGAATTGACGTTTATACCATATTTTTAGTGATTTACACATTTGGATCCTTCAAGGATTCAAATATATATTGGAGAATGTCTATTAGGGATATAATTGATAATTTACGCAAGCTACTTAATAATTTACATAATTATATATGCTACCAAATATTTACTTTTGATCCTTCAAGGCATCTTATATCTTTTTATCATCTCCACAATATTGACAAACGTTGTCAGACTAAATAATAAATCATCTTTGGATTCTCATTTTTGATCCGTTATCACATTTTTACTAACAAATACATTATATGCATTTCAATTGTAAGAGGGTAATGATCTTATTAGTTGATAAGATACATTCATATTGTATTGTTTATTCACTTTCATTAATCTAGTAACTTCAGGTCATTAATATTGTTCATTCTCCCCATAATATTGTTTATTCTAGTTATGTATATCATTTAAATATGCATATGACTTTGGGTCATTCAATACTGATGTCAATCAACTTTTTGAATTACGAAACAATATATGCATAATTTATAATATGAGCTCTTAACTACTTCAGGTTGTTAAATATTCACATATATGTGTACATACGTGCAATCGTGCGTCCACGTATTACATATGTAATAGATTTGCATATTCTTTCTCATTGAGTTATCGATTTTAAAACAAATTGTTTATAAGGTTCCAAATCATTAAATTTTGCTTAACTATATTGCAGTTCTGGTTCAAATAAAATAAATAAACAACTTCAAGTTGTTAATTTATTTTTCAATACAATATGTAAATGTAACTATATACACAAGATACAACTCATTTTGAAAATTGTGAAAATTTTGGATGCATCATCATTTGCCCATATGATTTAACTTCTTTAAGAAGTATAATGTTATTATTTCACATAGTTTCAATGAAGTTTTAGGCTTTTAAATTATGAATTATTTCAAGTTCATTGATTGATGAACTTTAGGTTCCTATGCATATATACACACATACATATATACCTATGTATATCAAGTTTATTAATTTATGATAAACTTCTGATTCCCAATCTTTTTGCATACTTATATTCTTGCTAATTGTAAGATTTCAAACTTGTAACACCCCATGTCCATTAATGTCACTCACAAAGGGAATGCATTAACTTTCATGGAGTATTATTGGTGTATAGAACGGAATATAACAAGGCAGATACATATATTGGTACTTGAAAATTTTAAAACAACTTTTATTGCAGCGGAGAAATAGTTTGGTTACAACAACATCAAAAACCAATAATAAAACCAAGTACACTTAATATCCATCTTGACAAATTGTTTTCTGAGTACATAAAGTAAAAAGCATAACCCCAACATAAGTAATCATAAAAGAGATAAGCTAAACTTTACTTTCAGCAATCCAAGCACTTCCAAGAGAGAGAGAGAGAAAGAGATCCAAATCAAGCTCCACTAGCACTAGTCCCACCTTGAGAACCGGGGGGAAGGAAGAAAAGAGGCGAAAACAAAGGGGGTCAGACATAAAGTCTGGCGAGTCCAATAACTTTAACAATATAATTATTAAAGTAATTAGGATAAGGCATAAACTGGTAAAACAAGAAATGACTGTGAAACACATGACAAAACCAACAAGAGGAATAAGATAACATTAATTGCATTCCTAATCACTATAGGATAATTACTCTATTGCAACAATACTAGTCACCCTAAAAGTTGATCCCGCCTACTGAACATAATAATCATAATAATGATAATGGTAGTCCCGTGTACCCCTGGCTGTCTTCATAGGTGTCACCTACCCCTATCTCGACTAGTTGTACCCACTACCCCCATGTGATCGGCTCCCTAACTTGTAGATACCTGTGCTGGTCCCACAGAGGGGTGTATCACTCTCCATAGTGGCAACCCGATACTACTCAAAGATGCACGGCTTATATCTACACGATGCAACAACGTCTTACCTACCATCTCGGGCCCATGCACGCACATGACCCCGTTGGACTTGCATTGCCACCGCTAACCCTTTTTGACCTCTTACAATCAAATCCAGTAAGCGTGACCCGTCCTCGACCTAGCTCGAGCTCACAAAGATACTTAATGGGTTACTGGTTTGAAAAGGGTCCTCCATGCTTGACACAAGCTTTCCACCTATGCTTGGTCCCCACTAGGATTTCCCACTTAACCCATTCTTATTCATGTCTTCTTACATGTTTCAATTTGGTTAAGTGTTTCTAATAGTATTTCACATGCCACCCATGTCACCCACTTAACCCCTTGTCCCACTACATGTTTATATTGGTTAAGTGTTACTTAATTCGTTATAACTGTAACCTTGTAAGACCTCCCACATTAGACTACCGTTTGCGGTTGTTGGATTTGTCGGGCGGGTCCGGGCAGTCTTATACCTCAAACGAGCCTAACCTCGTGTCTTTACAATTGTTACGCATTTAATTTATGCCTTTGACCTCTCGCATTAGACTACTGTTTGTGGTTGCTGGATTTGCCGAGCGGGTCCAGGCAGTCTTATGCTGTAAACGAGCCTAAACTCGTGTCTTAGGCGTTTCTTATTACACATAATTAATTAACCCCAATTTGAATTAATATCCCTATTCAAATTGTCAATAATATCCAAATTAATCTATGTCCATAATTGTCACATGTTTTACATATTTTACATACAAACTTGTGTATAAACTAATATCACATGAATTTAAACAGGTAAACTAATATCACATGTTTTACATATAAACTCGTATACATATATATACTTGATTCACATATAAACTTGTGTATAATTCGCATACAGACCTGCATTGATTCACATACAAACTAGCATATGATTTACATACAAACTCGCATATAAACTGATGTCATAAAATGAATCAAGTTAAACATATGTGATTGGTCATATGAAATAGATCCACTAACATAAGTTAACAAAATTGTAATATGTTCACAAACAGACGATAACAAAATTAAGTAACGTCACATGATTCAACATGCATGTTCTCATAATCCAAATTATAACTCATCATAATTAGTTTATTAATTATTTTGTGAAAGAAATTGTACTCACAAAGACGGATTAGAGAAGAGAATAATTCGTTCGTCGTTTGTATTAGTATCCTGACTTGCAATTCCTAAGCTTTAAGAAGAAGATGAACTATTCTAGCAGCATAAGGACATATTTAACTTATTTTAATTAGGATTGGGGCAGCATGGTGTTACAATGGTTTGGTGTGGGGAGGAAGTGAGGTTTGGGGGTGTGTAAATAGGTTAGGAGCCAAAGAATCTATCCGGAAAACAAGTCCAGGTGCAAAATCCCGAATCTGCCTCGGATCTGACCAAATCCCCAAGGTCGACCTGTATAGGGGAGGTCGACCCCATGGTCGACTTGGCCTGGGGCGGTAAAAATCCTGCCCAGCCCGCTTCGGTGTTTGAATTTGAATTTTGAATTTGAATTTGAATTCGAGCTATTTTAATTTATTTAAATCCCTGAAACTTCTGAAGGCCATAACTTCCTCATACGAAGTCCGATTTACGAAAACTTGGACTTTATTCCAAGCAGAATTCTGAGACGAACGCAATGGCGTAACCCATTTCCCTTAGTTCTTCCCCTAAAAATTAAGTGTTCTTAAAATTGTTAATTTTAATATTTAAAATTACAAGGGTGTTACATTCTCCCCTCCTTAAAGGATTTCGCCCCTGAAATCTCCATGTTAAGGAGAATGTATATCCTAACACCCAATCATCCATCTACTTAACCATCAAACACAAGCATCCATTGTCCTTACAAGATTTCTAATGCCATATGAACATATGCAAAAAGTGTGTGTATATGTTCCTTATCCAATGCAAAATCAGGCGGTCTACTGATTCAATTGGCCACCTTAATGCAAATCATGATAGTGCCATGCGTCCATTATGTACGCAAAAGAATCCTAATGATACATATTATTTCTATATGTGTGCACAACCATTTATCAAAATGCAGCATCCATATGATAACACAACCGTTATACATCCATTAATTTAAATATGCACACATATTTATATGCAACATGAAAGTGATTGAGCCGATCTAGTGCCTAATGTGTGTGTACATGCATCCACGGGCAACCACTTGCATCCATTTGCATCCACAAAACATAACATGTATCAAACACATGTTAACAACCATAGGGTTTTTCCTAACTAAAGATCGAAGATATCATCGCAAAGACATATTAAACGGTAGGACAAGTATCAACAAAGCGATAGAGAAAGGAGAAGTGGAAAACATACCCTCAAAAACGAAAGGGTACAGCGTACGCATCTTGTTTTCCGTCTCTCAAGTAGCGTCTCCTTGATCATCTCTCTATTGCACTTTGTCCAACTTGACCTCTTTGTTGCGTAGCTTTTTGACCTCCGATCCGAGAATGCGTGTAGGAGCTCGTCTAACTGTGGCATTTCGCTCTACTTCCACTTCTTTGAGCGTTCTCAGCTCCACTACTTCCGCGGTATCTTGTAAAACTTCCGCAAATGTGACACGTGAAACACGTCGTGAACACCACTAAGCTCGTTGCCTCTTCTCATGTCCCTCCAAAATTTAGGATACATAACCTCAAAAGATCATCAAGGATTCTATTTAACCCTTTCTGTCCGTCTATCCATCTGTGGATGATAAGCGATGCTCGTACTTGCCGCCTTTTGCATATCACCTTTTCCTCCTGCATCGAAAACTGCTCCAAGACCTGTCCTGCAAGCATCGGTATACACTGTGAATGGCTTACTTCCATCTGGCAAAACTAAAACTGGAGTTGTCGTCAAAGACCTCTTCAAATGCTGGAAATCATCGTCATGGTCAACATCCCAAGCAAAAGTCATGCTCTTCTTCATTAGCCGAGTAAGTGGGGCTGATATCTTCGCGAAGTCATTAATGAACTTCCTATAATAGCTCGCCAGCCCTAAAAAGCTTCTTACTTTTGTTGCGTTCTTAGGAATCTTCCAATCTTGGATTGCCACCACCTTTGCGGGATCCACAGCTATCCCCTCCTTAGAGACCACGTGTCCTAAGAACCTCGCTTCTTTTCTCCAAAAATGGCATTTGGAGAACTTAGATTTAAGTTGATGCGCTCGTAGGGTCCCCAAAACTTCCCTAAGATATAGGGCATGCTCTTCTCGCTTCTAGAGAAAATCAAGATGTCATCCACAAAGACTACCACAAACTTGTTTAGAAACTCCCTAAACACCCTACTCATTAAGTCAACAAAGTATGCGGGTGCATTTGTCAAACCAAAAGGCATGACGAGCCACTCGAAGAAACCGTCAGGAGTTCTAAATGCAGTCTTATCTATGTGTCCTCAGCCACCCTTAGCTGATGAAAACCTATAGACAAATCCAGCTGCGAGAAAACCGAAGCACCAATCAACTGATCGAATAAATCATCTATCCTCGGCAATGGGTATTTGTTCTTCTTTGTGAGCTTATTCAGCTCTCAATAGTCCACGCACAATCTAAGTGAATCATCAGCCTTCATAGCAAAAACAACTAGAGCACCCTATTCTGAAATACTTCTTCTTATGAATCCCTTCTCAAGCAACTCTTTCACTTGCTTACTGAGTTCTCATCTCTCTCGGAGCCATGTGGCGTACTGGTAATGCAACTGGCTTTGCATTATCTACAAGGTATATACAAAAGTCTATCTCACGCCTCGGGGGTAAACCCCGAACTTCATCGAAGATGTCACCATATTCACTGACCACATAATCATCGTTGGACGCGTCAAGAGATTCTAGGTAGCTAAGCATCACCGGACCTCTAGGGTAACAAGAATTATAACAACCCGGGAAATCTAAACCAGTTTAAAAATTTTAATTTGGCTATTTTAGTGGGTTTTAAATATTTAAAATAAATTATTTTAAATAATAACATCGAAAAGTCTATTTGAATCGATGTTTGAAAATAAATATAATTATTTTAATTATAAACAAGGCATGAAATGGCGCGGTAGTTTGAAAATTTGAATTCAAACTTTGACTGACTGTACCGGGTGCAAAATAAAACGGATTTTAGTGAAATCAAAAATATTTAAATCTGTTTATGATTATCTTTCTAACGAATCTGAAAAATTGAAGTTTCATAGTGCGAATCAAAAGTTATGGCCAAATTAATTTTCAGAAAGGTCGCTATAGAGAATATATAACCCTTGAATATAGACATTTTGCAAACGACCTCTGTTTTCAACGAAACCACTTTTGTTGGATCCGAGATGTCAAATTATTGCTAGGTTTAAAATTCCAAATTTTTTGAAGTTAATATATGAGTGTGGCGAAGGAAAATGTGTTTGGTTGATTTTAGTTAAATTGGATTGACCAGAAAATTGCTATTTTTCAAACGATCTCAGAATTCGACGAAATCAGTTTTGTGGGACCGTATCGTCAAAACATAGCTAGATTTATTTTTTGGAATTGTTGGGATCATTTTGTGTCCCCGACAAATCGAAATGTACGTTCAAATCAAATATTAAATGTTTTATATTTTAATTTGAAGAAAAATTGATTGAAATAGTCGAATGGGCCTACGAAACATATCTCATTGTGTTCGGAATAGGGGTATTTAGCTAGGGACGACAATCGTTGGGTTTGGATTGGAGTTCGTATGCAGTAAGGGGTATTTTTGGGATTTTAAAAATATATAAATAAAAAAACCTCCAACCAATCACAATTCTCGATCACCTTCTCACTCCCCGTGACTGCGACGAATGGCGGAAAGCTTCAAATCCTTCCCTCCTTGATTCCAGCGATTCCTCTCACTAAAATCGAGTGGCCTAGTTAAGGTTTTTGTAGATCTGAACCTCCTCTAAAAATCCATCCAAGCCACGCCTACTATCGTTCGCCGGTTCTCGAGATCCGCGCCTTCAAAGGCTGAAGCTTTTAGCCGCCATCGTACTCCGCCTGTGCGTTCGAAGTGGCCGCCACCCACCTCGTTCTGCGCGTGCTTCAGAGCTCTCCGTCGTGCCACAACCCGATCTCGACAACGTGCTACGGATTCGAAGAAAATTCAAAACCTAGTTTCGAACCAAACAGAAAGGTAACGGCTTAATATATTTTAAACTGCTCTATAGCACTTTAAAGCACTATGGTTTATGATTTTACAATAAAAATCATATCTTTTTGCTATGTGGTCGAAATCCAGTGAAACTAGAGACACTGGACTCGTGTGGATGTCTTCTACATTCTAGAAGAGACCGGATATTTTTCTGAGCCTTCTACAATTTTTGGAGGAGTGGAACCCAATGTGAGATTTATGATTTATAAATGATATGGAAATGATGATGTATAAATTATATAGTCGATGTATGAGTTATATAAGCGTTGTACACCTCATGTATAAGCGTTGTATAAGTTGTATGTGTGATGTATAAGTTGTATATGCATTGTAAAAATGATATATGGATTGAAATGAATTGAAATATAGTTATATACATATATATATATACTCCCCTCGTCCAAAAACCATGGACGATATATATATTGGTTGTGATATTGTTTGGATTTGGTTGATGTGGAACTTGGTGAATATCATGAATGGTTGATTGGAAATGATTGATTGTGGTTGAAATCCCAATAGGATTAGTATATGGGAAAATTCGTCTGCATATGAACTAGATATTGAATTCCCCATTGTCAAAAGCTGCGAGGCTTTAAGGTAGAGCGAGGAGCCGTACTCGGGACGGTGCCGGTTTTAACTACCCTGCCATTATGCTGCCAAAATTTTCTGAAATATTTCTGTGTTTGATTTATCTTTATGTATTGAAATATATTCATGTAATGAATGAAATGAAATGGTTTGAACGATAAAAATAACATTTTTATCGAATGAATGAAATGAAATGGTTTGAACGATAAAAATAACATTTTTATCGAATGAATGAAATGAAATGGTTTAAATGATAAAAATAACATTTTTATCAAAAGAATGAAATGGTTAGAATGATAAAAATAACATTTTTATTGTATGTACGAAGTATAGAAAAATATTCCTTTTTGAAATAAATTGTTTTACAAATAAAAATCACATTTTTATAATATATATGAATTGCTAAAAATCTTCATTTTTGAAATAAATTGTTTGAACAATAAAAATCACATTTTTATCATCTATATGAAGTATATAAAATAATCGTGTGTTGAAATAAATTGTTTTACAAATAAAAATCACATTTTTATTATATATATAAATTGTTAAAAATAGTGAGGTGTTGAAATAAATATCTATTGGATAAAAATATCATTTTTATCACATATTTGAAATGAATATGGTTTTGAAATCGAAGAATGAATTATATTTATATATATATATATAATTAAAATAAATCGAATAACGAAGCTGCAGTTCGTATTTTGAAACCGTGATTTCAAACGATTATTGTGGGAGATCCGACCATCGGATTTTCCCGAAACCGAAACCGTTGGGTTCGCTTTGGAAATATCTTTCCAATGACACCAACTTTGTAAAGATCCAACGGTTGGATTATCTGCAATGTTTTATTCAAATCTGAATGAAAACAGCGCCAGAATCGATTATATATATATAATTAAAATAAATCGAATAACGACGCTGCAGTTCGTATTTTGAAATCGTAACTTCAAATGATTGTACCGGGAGATCCGACCGTCGGATTTTCCCAAAACTGGAACCGTTGGGTTCGTTTTTAAAATATCTTTCTAATGATATAAAATTTGTAAAGATCCAACGGTTAGATTTTCAGATATGGGTAAAACAAATTTGAAGAAAAACAGCGCCATGGCCGTGTTATGGCCTGAAGCGTCGTTTAAATGAATTTGCTATTTTTAAATAAATAAAAATAGCAATAAATCGTTATAAAATAATATAAACGATATGGAATGGAAATAAACTGAATTTATTCGGTTTATTGGATAGTTGATGGTTGAATGTGTTTGACGTGAAAATTACATAAAAGAACAAAATTATTGATGTCGAATAATTTAACCATTGAAATGAATTGATTTGAAATTCTAAATATACGTAAATTATTTGAAAAGGCCGAGTTAATTCTCATTTCAAATAATTGATCGATGGTTAGAAGTCGAAGATATGAAGACGATGCAAGACCGACGATCTTCACATCGAATGGATGGGTGCTACTTATGCTCACGATGGGAGTAGCTACCTTGAAGGGGGCTAAAGTGGTAGCCGTCCGGACGTACTTGTTGAATGTGCGGATGTGCGAGGTATAATGTGCCTCCGGTTTCGTTCAAACCTAGAACGGACTTGTAAATGGATGTGTGTCTGAAGTTGTATATTGACAGCGTGGCATACAGAGATGTTGTGATCAAAGCTTTTGTTGAAAAGCAGAGCTTTGTGGTTGATAATCAAAGCAGGGCTTTAAATAGCTAGCTTTGTGTTTAGCATTGATTCGCGAGCCTCACACCCCGGTATGGACCAGAAACAGGAGAGGACTGCAGGGAGGACATACGTTTCCTTCTAGCTAGGAGTGGTGTTGGTGTTTTACACGGCCTGACATTTTGCTTATGTGGATGATGGACAGCGATGCGCCTCGGTTATATCGGTCGATCCGGGACCGATGGAGTTATTTGGCTCATTTACGCCCCATAGGGCGGGGAAACGTATTGTTCAGGCATTATAATCCACCTCGTGTGGACCGGCCCTGAAGATCCAGGGGGCAGTTGCGGCTGTTCCTGAGACATGGGCTAGATTGTCTCGAAGCGGTGAGGACGATCCCTTGCCTTGGTTCATGACGGAAATCCAATTTCCAAATACGACATCGTGCGGTTTTGATTGTATACCTATATATGGCGACATGATATATGGTACCCATGCCGTCTATGATTGATATTTATGATTGAAATTGTTTTTGAAACATATAAACACTAGCAATAATATCAAATGATTTGTTTTGCTCGTATCAAGCATATTTTGGCCAGTATAAGGTAAAACTCTATCCTCCGGTTTACATTGCATTATGTGATGGGAACTGAGTCTTATAAGGGCTTCATTTTTATAAAAAGCATTGCGATGTTTTAAAAGATTTACTTGTTTTAGAGCACCAGCGAGCGTTAGCGGCGTGGTCCTGTGATTAGCCATATTATAAAATATGTTAAGTAGATTTCTCATACCAGTCCCATGACTGACTCGTAGTTTGTTTCACTTGCAAACTCGGGTGCCCCTTTTTCTACACGGGCAGCCTTGTATTCAGGTTTTAGCAGGCTCTTTTGGGATAGCTGGAACTGAAGATGGATTCTATAATTTATCTCTTTTTATGCTGTTCAGCTCATGTTGTACATATTATGTTTTGTTTCCGCTGTAGACATTTATGTAAAGCTGAACTGTATTTTGTACTAAGTATGATCCTGTATACTGTGTAACTCTGATGTTTATATTTATCCAGTGTACTCTGTTGTACATTATCTGGTGTATTTAATTATTTTTGTTTTATTGTCATTTGTTTATGTGTTATATTCCAAAGATGACCCTTGCCACCGTGGAACGGGGTTTGGGGTCGTCATAGCGTGGTATCAGAGATTTGGTTAAGCTTAGATCTGGAATATAACATATTAACTAACTCGTCAGAAATAGAACCAGTAGTGTTCTAAGATGAGTAACTCATTTTATATAGGATCAGCAATATCCTAGGATGAGTGAAGCAGAAGGAAATACACCCCGATAGACACATTTACATTCAAGTATATGTCTCTATGTTTAAAAAAAAATACCTTTTCTGTTGGCCTAACACTTTGTCTGCTATTTGCAGACATTGAAAAAATGAGTGGCATAAGTAGAAGAGGTAGGTCAGAACCATATATTGAAGCTCTATTAATTAAGTATCAAAATCTGGGTGGAGTATTGTTCTCAGGCAATGAATCTATTATTCAAACACAAGCATGGATGCGCTCTACTGAGAAAATATTTGAAGGTTCAAAGCTGAGAGATGATCAGAAAAGATTACTGGCATCTTGGGCACTCAAAGACGAAGCTCTAATCTGGTGGGATACCATTATTAAAGATAATCCAGAAGGTGATATCACCTGGGATAGATTCAAAGAAATTTTCAATCAAAGATTTATTCCTCCAGAAGCAACTGAGCGGTTAAGTGATGAATTCTATTATTTGATACAAGGGGATATGACCATTCCAGAATATCATAAGAAATTCAATGAACTTTCTCGTTTTGCCCCACATCTAATTCAAAATCCAAGGATGAAGAATCTGAGGTTTATTAACGGACTCCAAAGAAAGTATCAGAGTAATGTAATTGCAGAAAGTATCAAAGTAATGTAATTGCACATGTGCAACAATCTTTCTCTGAAATGATATATATGGCTTATCAGTATGAAAATCTTGATAAGCAGGGTCTTTTGGTTGATGAAGAAGAAGTCAGTACTAGCAGTAAAAGGAAATTTGAAGCTGATAGCCCAGAGACAAGTACGCATCCTAAAGTGAGTACAAATTCTGAAGGCAATAAAAGGCGAAGGGCCAGTCAGAAAGAGGTTAAATCTAAGAAAGGACCAGTAACGACTGCCATATGCAACAATTGTAAGAAGCCAGGGCATTTTCAAGGGAATTGCAAATCCTTGAAGAAAGAAATGTTGGATCAAAATCCAATAAGAAGGGTCAAGAGAATAGAAGATGCCATCTTTGCCATCGGGCTGGCCATGTAAAGCAAGATTGCCAGCTATTAAAGAAATCTGAAATAGTACAAGTGAATGAAGTGGCAGAAACTCCAGCGCCCTTAGCTAGTCAGGAAAGGCCAGATGTTTTACAAGGCACGCTTAATGTCATAAATATTCCGGTTAAAGTATTATTTGATACGGGCGCGTCACGAAGTTTTATTTCGACTAAGGTGGTAAAGAAATTGGATTTGAAATTGAAGAAGCTTAAAGAACCAATGACTGTTCATAATCCGGTTGGGGGTTCCCTCGATCTTAGTTGGATTTGTGGGGTTCCAATTTCCTTTTCCTGTTATCGGTTCCCTACTATCTCTATCGTCATGAATTTCAAAGAATTTAATCTTATTCTGGGAATGGATTGGTTACCAAATATGAAGCGGAAGTTAAATGTGCCGAAAGAGTTGTTAAGGCAAAAACAAAGCTAGGATATATAACCATTCCATGTAAAGGTCCGGATTCTGATAGGAAAGATTTTTGGTCAACTCTAGATGTTTCTCCTACCCAAAAAGAAAATATTCCTGTCGTTACGGAGAATATTCCGATCGACATTGAAAATATTCCAGTTGTCAAGAACTATGCGGATGTGTTCGAATAAGTTGTTAGCTTACCTCCGTGTAGAGAAATTGATTTCAAAATCTCTTTGGTTCTAAATGCAAGGCCAGTAGTTCACGCTATTCGAAGAATGACCTTGAAGGAGAAATAAGAGTTAGACAGTCAAACTCGACAGCTTTTATGGAAGGGTTTGATCAGACCTAGTTTCTCTGATTGGGGAGCAGCAGTGGTATTTATCCCAAAGTCAGACGGTACTCTCAGATTATGTGTGGATTATCGTGACTTGAATAAGCAGACATTGAAGAACAAATATCTATTGCCGTGGACTGATGATTTGTTTGATCGGTTGAATGGCGCACAAGTATTTTCCTGAATGGACCTAGCTACAGATTTCCATCAGCTTCGTATTGCCGAAGAGTGTGTTCCTTTGACAGCATTCAGAGGTCCAGATTTATTCTACAAGTGGTTAGTAATGTCGTTCGACTTATGTAACGCTCCAGCGTATTTTGTCGATCTAATGAACCGGGTATTCAGAGAAGTATTGGATAATTTTGTTCTGGTTTTCATTGATGATATTTTGATCTTCTCTAAGTCAGAAAGCGAGCATGAAAAACATTTGGAACAAGTGTTAGAAATTCTCAGAAAGAATGTTTTAAAATCAAAATTTTCCAAATGTATATTCTTGCAAGAAGAAGTAAAATTCCTTGGCCACGTCGTGTCAAAGGAAGGAATTTCTGTGGATCCCAGTAAAATCACTGCTATTTAGAATTGGAAACAGCCTCATACACCCACAGAAGTCCGCAGTTTTCTCGGATTGGCCGGTTATTATCGGAAGTTCATTAAGAATTTTTCGAAGATATCCAGTCCCTTAACAAAGCTTGCTAAGAAACATTCGAGATTCAACTGGACTCCCGAATGTGAGGAAGCTTTCCAAGAGCTGAAGTTAAAATTGACGACTGCTCCAGTGCTCACAATTATTGATGGCAATAAAGACTTGAAAGTCCGGACAGATGCTTCTAAAGAAGGCCATGGCGCAGTGTTAATGCAAAGAGGCCAAGCAGTTGCTTATGCTAGCCGTCAATTGAAACCACATGGAAAGAATTATGCAACTCATGATCTTGAGTTGTTAGCCATCGTGTTTGCTATGAAAATTTGGAGACATTATCTATTGTGTGAGAAATTTGAATTATATATCGATCATCAATCATTGAAGTATTTATTTACCCAGAAGGATCTGAATATGAGACAACAGCGTTGGTTAGAATTTCTTGCGGCATATGATCTTGATATTTTATATACTCCGGGGAAAGCCAATGTTGTGGCTGACGCGCTCAGCAGGAAGAATGTAATTATCGCCAGTCTTATCATCACGCCTTCATTGATTGATAACATATATGCTCTTCAGAAGGAGGATCACTTCATTCAGAAGATCAGAGAGAGAATTCAGAAAGGCGAGCCCTCAAGTTTTCAGATCGATAACGATGGGATTCTGAGGTTGAAAGGCCGAATATGTGTGCCAAACATTCCTGAACTCCGGAGAGAAGTATTGGATGAATGTCACAAAGCCAAACTTAGTATCCATCCATGAGTGAGCAAAATGTATAATGACATCAAACACACTTTCTTGTTGAGATCTATGAAACGAGACATTTCTTTATATGTTAGCCGGTGTTCTACCTGTCAACAAGTCAAAAGCGATCAACAGAAACTGGTTGGACTGTTGCAACCATTAGAAACTCCAGGTGGAAAATGGGAACAGATTTCTATGGATTTCATAGATGGTTTGCCTAGAACCAGAAAAGGAAATGATAGTATTTGGGTGATCGTAGATCATCTCACGAAGACCTCCCATTTCATAGCTGTCAGATCGAATAGAACTGCTCAGAGTCTGGCGTAGATTTATTTTAGAGAAATTGTTAAACTTTATGGAGTTTCCATGAGTACCGTTAGAGATCATGACTCGATTTTTGCTAGTAAATTCTGGGAAGAATTCCAAGTAGAATTGGGAACGAAACTGAACTTGAGCACCGCATACCATCCTCAAACAGATGGTCAAACTGAGAGGGTGAATCGTATTCTAGAAGAATTATTGTGGGCTTGTGTTATTGATTTTGGCGAATCATGGGAAGACCATTTGCATTTGGCCGAGTTCTCATACAACAACAGCTACCAAGTGAGCCTGACAATGTCACTATTCAAAGCACTGTATGGTAGATCATGCTGATCTCCTGCTTGTTGGGTAGAACCTGGTAATAGACTCATATTTGGACCCGGTATGATTCGCGAAGATGAGGACAAAGTAGGTTTCGTTAAGAAACGATTACTAGCCGCTCAAAGCTGACAGAAGAGCTATGCAGATAAGAGAAGAAGAGATTTATCATTCGCTGTTGGCGACTATGTGTATTTGAAGGTATCTCCGATGAGAGGAGTAATCCGGTTCGATAAAATAGGGAAATTGGCACCCAAATTTATTGGTCCATTTCCTATTCTAGAACGGATTGGAACTCTCGCTTATAGGGTTCAATTACCAGATTGGTTGCCTGGAGTGCATGACGTGTTTCACGTATCTCAACTTCGAAAGCATGTGCATGATCCAGACTTGATCGTGGAAGAAGTCGCGCAATGGGATATAGAAATTACTCCAGAATTGGCTGTAAGAAGAGAGCCAATAAAGATTATTGGCAAAGAAACTAAAGAGCTGAGGAGCAAGAAGGTTCACTTAGTCAAAGTGCAATGGAGTGGAGATCCGCGAGATTGTACTTGGGAAACTAAGGAAAGCATTAAGAAAGCCTATCCCAAGTGCAGGGTGGATATCTCTGATTGACTCTGGTGCAAGGTACATTTACCATATTTTGCATTCCCATTTTGTTCTCCACTTTGTTGCTGTTTTCTTTTCATGGATGTAAACTTTTTGATTATATAGTCTGAATGATTTTAAAAGAGTATATGAATTAATTAGTAGGTTTTTGAAAGATAAAACAAATTGATTATTGTTTGTGTTGTGTGATTGTGGATTTGATTAATTAAATTATTAGAATGACAGTTAATTTAGTCAATGAATGAATGGTAAATTTATGCAATTAAATCAAATATTGAACTGATTTAAAAATAGATAGAAATATATACATGTGCATTATATATGTTTGAATAGGTAAATGGATTAGCTGTTGAGTAAAGAATTTATTTGCGTTCCCGACAAATAGGTAAACCTTAATGAGTTGGATGCGCAATTTTATTATTATATCAACTCATGTGAATGCCATTGGATGCGGAGTGCTTGTTGTTCTATGTGTAATAATAAATGTCGCCATAGGATAGTAACAATTAATTTTGAACTACACTACATGGCATACTTCTAGAAGATAGCATACTTCATCATATACCACATAAGAATTTGGAGCTTATGTGACGAGGTTGAAGATTTACCGTACGAGCGAGAGGCTTGTATGGCGATGACTATATATTACAGGTTGAACTGATGACCGATATAGAATATAAAATGTAACGGTAAATTGCAAGATTAATGAAAAAACCACACAGGTCTGGAGATGACAATAAACACGTCTCTCTGGTCATTAAGGCACAAAAACCATTTATAGTGTGATGAGAATTTATTCTCTGGAGTTATGATCTATACACACTCCCCTGTGCACACCGGAATATATCACTATAAATATGTGCATGCTTATTAGGAATTATTGGGTACCTAATACGGCCCAATAAATTTCCAAGCCCCTCTCCGTACAAAGGAGGTTATGGCGAATTTTTTTCGAAAATTTAGGGTGTGAGCCAAATTTTTGAAAATTAGAAAATTCTTAGAAACTGAAAAGTTGAAGAATGAAAGCTAGAATGAAAGTTGAGTTGGTTAATTAAACAACTTTTGACTTCGTTCCTTTTCGGGAACGAAAAGATTTTAAGTGGGGGAGATTGTAACAACCCGGGAAATCTGAACCAGTTTAAAAATTTTAATTTGGCTATTTTAGTGGATTTTAAATATTTAAAATAAATTATTTTAAATAATAACAAAGAAAAGTCTATTTGAATCGATGTTTGAAAATTAATATAATTATTTTAATTATAAACAAGGCCTGAAATGGTGCGGCAGTTTGAAAATTTGAATTCAAACTTTGACTGACTGTACATGGTGCAAAATAAAATGTATTTTAGTGAAACCAAAAATATTTAAATTTGTTTATGATTATCTTTCTAACAAATATGAAAAATTGAAGTTTCATAGCGGGAATCAAAAGTTATGGCCAAATGAATTTTCAGAAAGGTCGCTATAGAGGATGTATAACACTCGAAAATAGACATTTTGCAAACGACCTCTGTTTTCGATGAAACCATTTTTGTTGGATCCGGGATGTCAAATTATTGCTAGGTTTCAAATTCCAAAATTTTTGAAGTTAATATGTGAGCGTGGCGAAGGAAAATGTGTTTGGTTGATTTTAGTTAAATTGGATCGACCAGAAAATGGCTATTTTTCAAACGGTCTCAGAATTCGACGAAACCAGTTTTGTTGGGACCGTATCGTCAAAACATAGCTAGATTTATTTTTCTGGAATTTTTGGGATCATTTTGTGGGCCCGGCAAAATGAAATATATGTTCAAATCAAATACTGAATGTTTTATATTTTAATTTGAAGAAAAATTGACTGAAACAGTCGAATGGACCTACGAAACATATCCCATTGTGTTCGGAATGGGGGTATTTAGCTAGGGACGACAGTCGTTGTGTTTGGATTGGAGTTCGTATGTGGTAAGGGGTATTTTTGGGATTTTAAAAATATATAAATAATAAAAACCTCCGACCAATAACAATTCTCGATCACCTTCTCTCTCCCCATGACTGCAACGAATGGCGAAAAGCATCAAATCCTTACCTTATTCCAGCAATTCCTCTCACTAAAATCGAGTGGCCTAGTTAAGGTTTTTGTAGATTTGAACCTCCTCTACAAATTCTTCCAAGCCACGCCTCCTATCATCGCCGGTTCTCGAGATCCGTGCCTTCAAAGGCTAAAGCTTTCAGCCGCCGCCGTGCTCCTCCTGGGGTTTCGAACTGGCCGCCACCCACCTCGTTCTGCGCGCGCTTCAGTGCTCTCCGTCGTGCCACAACCCGATCTCGACAACGTGCTACGGATTCGAAGAAAATTCAAAACCTAGTTTCGAACCAAACAGAAAGGTAATGACTTTATATATTTTAAACTGTTCTATAGCACTTTAAAGCGCTATGGTTTATGATTTTACAATAAAAATCGTGTCTTTTTGCTATGTGGTCGAAATCCAGTGAAACAAGAGACACTAAACTCGTGTGGACGTCTCCTACATTCTAGAAGAGACCGGATATTTTTCGGAGCCTTCTACAATTTTTGGAGGAATGGAACCCAATGTCAGATTATTGATTTATAAACAATATGGAAATGATGGTGTATAAATTATACAGTCGATGTATGAGTTATATAAGCGTTGTACACCTCATGTATAAGCATTGTATAAGTTGTATGTGCGATGTATAAGTTATATATGTGTTGTAAAAATGATACATGCGTTGAAATGAATTGAAATATATTGAAATGAAATTGAAATATAGTTATATATGTGTATATATATACTCCCCTCGTCCACAGACCATGGACGATATATATTGGTTGTGATATTGTTTGGATTTGGTTGATGTGAAATTTGGTGAATATCATTAATGGTTGATTGGAAATGATTGATTGTGGTTGAAATCCCAACAGGATTAGTATATGGGAAAATTCGTCTGCGTACGAACTAGATATTGAAATCCCCATTGTCAAAAGCTGCGAGGCTTTAAGGTAGAGCGAGGAGCCGTACTCGGGGCAGTGCCAGTTTTAACTACCCTGCCGTTATGCTGCCGAAATTTTCTGAAATATTTCTGTGTTTGATTTATCTTCATGTATTGAAATATATTCATGTGATGAATGAAATGAAATGGTTTAAACGATAAAAATAATATTTTTATCCAATGAATGAAATGGTTTGAATGATAAAAATAAAATTTTTATCGAATGAATGAAATGAAATGGTTTGAATGATAAAAATAACATTTTTATCGAATGAATGAAATGAAATGGTTAGAACGATAAAAATAACATTTTTATTGTATGTACGAAGTATAGAAAAATATTCCTTTTTGAAATAAATTGTTTTACAAATAAAAATCACATTTTTATAATATATATGAATTGCTAAAATCTTCATTTTTGAAATAAATTTTTTGAACAATAAAAATCACATTTTTATCATCTATATGAAGTATATAAAATATTCGTGTTTGAAATAAAGTGTTTTACAAATAAATATCACAGTTTTATTAAATATATGAATTGTTAAAAATAGTGATGTATTGAAATAAATAACTGTTGGATAAAAATATCATTTTTACCACATATATGAAATGAATATGGTTTTGAAATCGAAGAATGAATTATATATATATAATTAAAATAAATCGAATAACGTAGCTGCAGTTCGTATTTTGAAACCGTGATTTCAAACGATTATTGCGGGAGATCCGACCATCGGATTTTCCCGAAACCGAAACCGTTGGGTTCGCTTTGGAAATATCTTCCCAACGACACCAACTTTGTAAAGATCCAATGGTTGGATTGTTTGGAATGTTAATTCAAATTTGAATGAAAACAGCGCCAGAATCGATTATATATATATAATTAAAATAAATCAAATAACGACGCTGCAGTTCGTATTTTAAAATCGTAACTTCAAACGATTGTACCAGGAGATCCGACCGTCGGATTTTCCCAAAACTGGAACCGTTGGGTTCGTTTTGAAAAGATCTTTCTAATGATATAAAATTTGTAAAGATCCAACGGTTAGATTTTCAGATATGGGTAAAACAAATCAGAAGAAAAACAGCGCCCTGACCGCGTTATGGCCTGAAGCGTCGTTTAAATGAATTGGCTATTTTTAAATAAATAAAAATAGCGATAAATCGTTATAAAATAATATAAACGATATGGAATATAAATAAACTGAATTTATTCATTTTATTGGATATTTGATGGTTGAATGTGTTTGACGTGAAAATTACATTAAAGAACATAATTATTGATGTTGAATAATTTAACCATTGAAATGAATTGATTTGAAATTCTAAATATACGTAAATTATTTGAAAAGGCCGAGTTAATTCTCGTTTCAAATAATTGATCGACGGTTAGAAGTCGAAGATATGAAGATGGTGCAAGACCGACGATCTTCACATCGAATGGATGGGTGCTACTTATGCTCACGATGGGAGTAGCTACCTTGAAGGGGGCTAAAGTGGTAGCCGTCCGGACGTACTTGTTGATTGTACGGATATGCGAGGTATAAGGTGCCTCCGGTTTCGCTCAGACCCAGAACGGACTTGTAAATGGATGTGTGTCTGACGTTGTATATTGACATCGTGGCATACAAAGATGCTGTGTGTAATGACCCGCATTTTCAGAGGTAGTATAATTAATTTATTTGATTACATAAATAGTGATTTAGGGAATAAAATCGTCATTTAATTAAATAAAGTGAATATTTAATTAAATTAAATAATAGAATAATATATTTAATATCTGAAATAATCAAAAATATTGGAAATCAGAATATTCTGTGAACTTGGTCATCCCTAAGGTTTTATTTCAGTTTAGGATTGAAATATATTAGCGAATATATTTAAATAACGACTGTGTGAACATAGAATTTTTATATAATTATAATCGAGCTCGAAATGGCGCGGTAGTTCGCGATTTGGCGATTTGAACTTCAACTGAATGTACAGGATTCGTTTTAAGCCGGATTTCTGTGAAACAAGAAACGTGTGGAGCTGGTGGAGTATATCTTTCTAGTGAAAGAGAAAAATCTGGATTTCGTCGGGTAGATTTTGATTTTCGTCCAAATCAAATTTCAGAAAAGTCGCTGTGGAATTCCTTTATAATTTGCAACACTTTATATACATTATAAATTGATTTTTCAGTATAAACTGAATATCGAGATAAACTGCAATCTGAAATATCAAGCTGTAAATTCTGATATGATATTATGGAGTTGTACGATATCATATGTGAAGATATACGATAATATAAATTTATTTATATTTAATTTAAATATATTTAAATATATTTATATATTTAAATGGGTCATCCAAAGCTTTAAAAATAGCCACTTTTGCAAACGACCTTAGAATTCGACGAAACTAATTTTGTTGGATCCGCAATGTTAAATTATTGCTAGATGTCAAGTTTCGTGATTTTTAGAGTTAGTATGTGGCCGTACGGATTTTTAGAGTGGAAAATAGTCAGTATTTTGACGGTTAAAAATACGTTCTGTGAGCAAACGGAGTCGGAATTCGACGAAACCAGTTTCTTTGGGACTGTAATTTCGAACTGTAGTTGCATGTCCAGTTTCGTGATTTTTAGGTACTGTATGTGATCGTACGGATTTTTAGAAGGCAAAACGAATAGAAAATAATAAAGAAATAAAATATCTAGATATTTGTCTCCACTATAAATACACCAACATTTGCCTTAAACCCTATTTTCATTCTTTCTATGGTCAACAGAGCGCCGCTATCTCCCAGAAAAATAGAAAACGTGAAAATCCTCTTTTGGAGAATTCAATCAATTCATATAAAATCCTGAAAATCCTAATACATATATATATATATATGGAATCCTTGTAACCTGCTCTTCAATTCTATATGAGTCTCGTTCAGTTCGACCTTCATTTTGGCTCGCTGAAATCGAACGCACCGAACTAGGGTTTGCGGAAATCTCGAGAATCAGGCACTAATTGAAGAAGGGAGTGTTTCCATTGTGTTTCTGGTAGGAATTATAGCTTACTTGCGAAAGGTTGGGGGATTCGATGGGTTTTTCCTGTCATTCGAAGTATTGGAGCACGAAACCTGCTTCTCAACGCAAGTGCGATACTGGGTTCGAGTGTACTGAAAAAGGTATGAGTTGGGAGAGAATTCAAAGGAGAAAATCATGGTGTTTTAGTTTGAATTTTCGGTGAAGGGAAGATGTTAAAAATGGGAGCTTTGCAGATCGAAGATTTGTGTCGATGTTTGTAAGGGATAGGCGTGAAGCAGGTATGAAATCACGGAGCAGAAGGTTACGAACGAGTTGGGTAAATTTGTGATGGGATTGGAGGGATCGGATGTGTTGTGCTCAAATGATGAAGTGCCTATACGTTATGTTTGTGGAAGGTGCGAAGGGGAGGTATTGGTCTAGTTGATGAGGAGTTCTGTTTGGGAAATATTGTGAACGGTGGTAAGTTTGTAATGATGAATGGAGTTGGTGGTTGGGCGCAAAACAGTGGAGGTGGCAATCTTGAAAGGGTGCTGAAGCCGTGGGATTTAGAGCAGGAGGAAGAAGGGAGGTTTGTCGGGTCGGGTTTTCAAATGAAGTAGTGGGCCGAGATTTGTACTAAACTGAAGGTTAGGCCATGGAAAAAGTTAAGGCCCATCTTGTTTAAAATAAATAGTGTAATTTAATTTAATATGGTATGAACTTGAATGATATTAATCGTTGTCATACGTGATCAAAACTCAGTGAAACTGGATCCCTTAGGATCACACGGACGGGGGCTACAACGTGAGATCAGTTGGAATGATTCGGAGATTTTTGGAAAATATGACAGGAAAATAACGTCAAAATAGAGCTGCTAATCAGTTATCATTTTTTAACGATTTCGGACAATGTGAGTAAATCTCACTAACTCTGAACCGTATATAATTTCATGTTGTATTTTTAGAACTGTTAGAAATTGTCTGATTGATTGTGTGTTGACCGATTAATTGAACTGCTAGTCAGTTAGTTAAATTTCTGTATTGATTCTGTTTAACAGAATATATCATATGGAACTGAAAGTGATGTTATCTATATTGTTTAACATCTGTGATGTAGGGAAACAGGTTGGAGGAATCCAACTGGATTCCTCAACATTTATTTTACTGTGATTCATATATTGTGATATATGATATTATATATAATCTGTTGTTGATTATGTCTGTTTGGATGATATTTATCGTTGTTATATGGTATGTTAAATACCATAAGAAATATTGGATGTGGAAAGGGGATTTTCAAAGTGTATTTTGAAAATGAATTATTTATATAAAATCGATGGATTTTATATAGGAAAGGAAAAGGGTTTTTATAAAAGAAAATAATTATAAAATCAAAAGATAAATAGAGATAAAAGGAGATATTTATTTGTTAAGATAAATAGAAATCAAAGGAAATATTTATTTGTTAGAATAAATAGAATAGAATATAAAGGAGATATGTATTTGAATAAATAAGTAGAATTAAAAGGAGATATTTATTTGTTAAATAAATAGAGTCAAAGGGGAGTTATTCGAATATAGTTTAATCAAATAGAGTTAAAAAAATATAGAGTTAAACAAGATTAGAAACTGACTAGAGATTAGTTAAGTTGAATAGTTTTCTGAGAATCGATCTGATGTTGGTTTCGGCCTTCGGGGTTTATACTTAGAGAATTTGTTCTCCTACTAGTTTACAGTCAGGGACTAATAGTTGTGAAATGGTAGTGATATGTAATAAATAGTGGAAATGTTTTCCAGCGTTAAATGTATATTTTCTAAACATAGAAAATAAGGAAATATATTCATATGTATAGATATATATATATATGATTGATGATTGATGGATATAATTTCCATTTGGAAATAATATCGTTGTTTGCACACCTATTTCTCTTTGATGGTTAAATCACAGACTAGCGAAGTTTTGACCATTTTAACGTTGTTAATATGGAGAGACTGGTTGGATTATTATCCAAAGAACCACTCTGTATGGGCATAAGCGTTGCGAATCATATATGCCAAAGATAACTGAAGATGGAGTAAAATGCAAGGGCTATTTTATAAGTCTTAGATAACAGTGCCTAAGATGGATGTACTGAATAGTGCCTTCGGTTCATCCTGTTCTTGGATGACTTGTATGGAGGGATGTCTGACAGAGTATTTCCAGACGATCATGTATATTGATTTCTCCAACCGTACCAAGAGTGAAAGCGGAGAAGGAAACTTCTTTTAGCTAACACATAATGTATGGTTGAGGACGTCAATCAGTGATTTGATGGATTTGACGATGTGGCATTCAAAGTGAATATTATGCGATGATGAAGCGTAACTTCAAGCCTCATCAACCGGTAGATGACAGAAATCGGGCAGGTAGCATGGCTAAGTCGGTCGCTCCGAAGTAGGATGTATAATCACCTGATCTAGAGTTTCATTTACTTCTAAAAATCTATTGTTGATGCTGTCCCATTCGGGAAACGGTTGCTGATCCCAACCGTTGGTGATATACATTTGATACACTTAAGCGAAATGAGTGGTCGGTCATGTGTGGTCGGGTTGCAAGATGTTCTTGTTGAACCCAGTGTATTCCTCTCTAGAGGTACACTAGCGAAAGGTGGTTCCATACCTTGTCATAGTTGGAAATCCATTAACCAATACGTGCTTGCAGTTTTGATTGTATACAATATATGTAGAACGTGAGATGAAAGCGTTTCTGCTAGATTGACATCTATTTGTACTTAGACATTATTATAATATCAGAATGATATTATTTACAAAGTTTTGTTTGGATTTTCATAAGGGAAAAACCCGTTCCGTTTTCACGGCGTGGTCTTGTGAGATATCCTTTATTAACCAAGTGTTGGAGTTTTATTCATACCAGTCCCATGACTGACCCGGAGTTTATTTTGTTTTGTTTCCCTAAACCATTGGGTGCCTAAATTTGTACGGGCACTCAAGTAGTCGGGATTTTACAGATACACTTGGGGAGCTTGGAGCAGGAGGCTTCAAGATTTTATAGCTATTGTTTTTCCGCTGTTGTTGCAAGTGTTGTACACTGATAAGTGCTATTGTATACATAACTGTTTTATTTCAAAAGTTATGTTATATTTTATTCGTTCCGCTGTGAGATTCGTGTTCACTCTGATGATGACGTTCTTCTTCTTCTTCTATTCTATTAGTTCTATTTATCTATCCTCACCCTCTATCTTCTTTCTATTAATTTCTTGAATTTCCAATGCAATTTGGGGTTGGACTTGTGTTATTGGGTCAGCTCAAATTGGACCGGATTTTCGGGTCATTACAGTTGGTATCAGAGCTTAAGGTTAAGTGAATTACCTTGGCTCTATGGCGTGACTCAGTAGAGATAGGATTAGTAATATCCTGGATTGAGTTTGAGTGTATATATACGAGTGTGTATTTGTTATTCAATATAAAGTGATTTTATATTGTGGAGATTTATTGGTTGAGTTGTTTGTGAATTCTGGTCGATCAGTTTGATCCACTGTATCGGTAGGAGTTTTATAAACACTTGAATATGATGAACCGAGATGGTATGTTTTGAAAAGAGGGTAAATCAAATAATTTTACCCGAAATATATTTTATATATATTGGAAATATTGTATTGGATGTGTTGGATGTTATTATAATCGAGTAAGATTATAAAGGTGAAATGGTTATAAATAACTAATTAGAATTCGTATAAGTAAAGTATATGAAATAAGATGAATTAAATCTGAATTTAAATCAGAATTTGAATTTAAAATAAGAAAATTTTAAGTTCCTGGGAGATTTTGAAAACGTTTTTCAACCTGAAAGTGATATAGTATTGAACTCACTTCGATCGCTGGAAAATAATTCCGATGATGATCCGGATAACGTCGGTGTGATTTTCGAGTTGGTCAGTGACGGATTACTACCAAAGATTTGGTTTTTGAAATGTTTGAGAAAACAAGTTATTTAGAAATCCAAAGGTTTTGAATTGGTATTATGATTTCAAATTGATTTGAAATAAACCCAGGAATTTAAATTATGGAATTTAAATTTAACTTATGAAGTTAAATAAAATAAGATGGTAAAAATAAATTAAAATTTAGTTTGAACTAAGTTAAGTAAAAACTGATTGAATTAGAAATAATTTAGAATTAACTTGGATTAAAAAGTTAAGAGTTTGAAATCGAGAATGGAACTCGAGTGGAAATAGAATTTGACTTAGGTATAAGCGAATGATATGGTTTTGAGAATGAACTGATTGGAGATCAAGTTGGTATTGCATTGTTATATGCAGAAGTGGTAACGAATGGTAGGGATATAATGATATGCCCGACAAAAAGGTACAAGTTTATATTTCATATGAGTTTTATGATTTTATGAGCCGAATTGGCAAGCTGCTTGGCTATTTGATTTTCTTTTGGGATGGAGATGGCCTAGAGAGGCGAGTTGTGGTTTTACCGATAGGGCTGTACAAAGGAGGTTATGGCGAAATTTTCCGAGAATTTAAAGTGTTAGAAAATTTTCAAATTTTTTGGAAATTTTAGTTAATCGGAATGAATAAATATTTTAGTCGATATTAATTGTTTCAGTTGAAATCAGAAATAAGTGGTAAACAAATCTTAGGAATTCCAATAGATAGGGTCATCCTCTACCTTAGCAATTTCGAGGACGAAATTATTTTAAGTGGGGAAGAATGTAATGACCCGCATTTTCAGAGGTAGTATAATTAATTAATTTAATTACATAAATAGTGATTTATGGAATAAAATTGTCGTTTAATTAAATAAAGTGTATATTTAATTAAATTAAATAATAGAATAATATATTTAATATCTGAAATAATCAAAAATATTGGAAATCACAATATTCTGTGAACTGGGTCATCCCTAAGATTTTATTTTAGTTTAGGATTGAAATATATTAGCGAATATATTTAAATAACGACTGTGTGAACGTAGAATTTTAATATAATTATAATCGAGCTCGAAATGGCGTGGTAGTTCGCGATTTGGCGATTTGAACTTCAACTGAATGTACATGATTCGTTTTAAGCCGGATTTCTGTGAAACAAGAAATGTGTGGAGCTGGTGGAGTATATCTTTCTAGTGAAAGAGAAAAATCTGGATTTCGTCGGGTAGATTTTGATTTACGTCCAAATCAAATTTCAGAAAAGTCGCTGTGGAATTCCTTTATAATTTGTGACGCTTTATATACGTTATAAATAGATTTTCAGTATAAAATTAATATCGAGATAAACTGCAATCTGAAATATAAAGCTGTAAATTCTGATATGATATTATGGAGCTGTATGATATCATATGTGAAGATATGCGATAATATAAATTTATTTATATTTAATTTAATTATATTTAAATGTATTTATATATTTAAATGGGTCATTCAGAGCTTTAAAAATAGCCACTTTTGCAAACGACCTCGGAATTCGACAAAACTAATTTTGTTGGATCCGTAGTGTTATATTATTGCAAGATGTCAAGTTTCGTGATTTTTAGAGTTAGTATGTGGCCATACAGATTTTTAGAGTGGAAAACAGTCAGTATTTTGATGGTTAAAAATACGCTGTGTGAGCAAACGGAGTCGGAATTCGACGAAACCAGTTTCTTTGGGACCGTAATTTCGAACTATAACTGCATGTCCAGTTTCGTGATTTTTAGGTACCGTATGTGATCGTACATATTTTTAGATGGCAAAACAAATAGAAAATAATAAAGAAATAAAATATCAAGATATTTGTCTCCACTATAAATACACCAACATTTGCCTTCAACCCTATTCTCATTCTTTCTATGGTCAACAGAGCGCCGCTACCTCCCAGAAAAATAGAAAACGTGAAAATCCTCTTTTGAAGAATTCAATCAATTCATATAAAATCCTGAAAATCCTAATACATATATATATATGGAATCCTTGTAACCTGCTCTTCAATTCTATATGAGTCTCGTTCAGTTCGACCTTCATTTTGGCTCGCTGAAATCGAATGCAACGAACTAGGGTTCGCGGAAATCTCGAGAATCAGGCACTAATTGAAGAAGGTAGTGTTTCCAATGTGTTTATGGTAGGAATTACAGCTTACTTGTGAAAGGTTGGGGGATTCGATGGGTTTTTCCTGTCGTTCGAAGTACTGGAGCACGAAACCTACTGCGCAACGCAAGTGCGATACTGGGTTCGAGTGTACTGAAAAGAGTATGAGTTGGGAGAGAATTCGAAGGAGAAAACCATGGTGTTTTAGTTTGAATTTTCGGTGAAGAGAAGATGTTAAAAATGGGAGCTTTGCAGATCGAAGATTTGTGTCGATGTCTGTAAGGGATAGGCGTGAAGCAGGTCTGAAATCACGGAGCAGAAGGTTGCGAACGAGTTGGGTGAATTTGTGATGGGATTGGAGGGATCGGATGTGTTGTGCTGAAATGATGAAGTGCCTGTACGTTGTGAAGTACGTTATGTTTGTGGAAGGTGCGAAGGGGAGGTATTGGTCTAGTTGATGAGGAGTTCTGTTTGGGAAATATTGTGAACGGTGGTGAGTTTGTAATGATGAATGGAGTTGGTGGTTGGGCGCAAAACAGTGGAGGTGGCAATCTTGAAAGGGTGCTGAAGCCGTGGGATTTAGAGCAGGAGGAAGAAGGGAGGTTTGTCGGGTCAGGTTTTCAAATGAAGTAGTGGGCCGGGTTTTGTACTAAACTGAAGGTTGGGCCATGGAAAAATTTAGGCCCATCTTATTTAAAATAAATATTGTAATTTAATTTAATATGGTATGAACTTGAATGATATTAATCATTGTCATACGTGATCAAAACTCAGTGAAGCTGGATCCCTTATGATCACACGGACGGGGGCTACAGCGTGAGATCAGTTGGAATGATTTGGAGTTTTTTGGAAAATATGACGGGAAAATAACGTCAGAATAGAGCTGCTAATCGGTTATCGTTATTTAACGATTTCGGAAAATGTGAGTAAATGTCACTAACTCTGAACCGTATATAATTTCATGTTGTATTTTTAGAACTGTTAGAAATTGTCTGATTGACTATGTGTTGACCGATTGATTGAACTGCTAGTCAGTTAGTTGAATTTCTATATTGATTCTGTTTAACAGAATATATCATATGGAACTGAAAGTGATGTTATCTATATTGTTTAACATATGTGATGTAGGGAAACAGGTTGGAGGAATCCAACTAGATTCCTCAACATTTATTTTACTGTGATTCATATATTGTGATATATGATATGATATATAATCTGTTGTTGATTATATGTGTTTGGACGATATTTATCGTTGTTATATGGTATGTTAAATACCATAAGAAATACTGGACGTGGGAAAGGGGATTTTCAAAGTGTATTTTGAAAATGAATTATTTATATAAAATCGATGGATTTTATATAGGAAAGGAAAAGGGTTTTTATAAAAGAAAATAATTATAAAATCAAAAGATAAATAAAGATAAAAGGAGATATTTATTTGTTATGTTAAATAGAAATCAAAGCAAAATATTTATTTGTTAGAATAAATAGAATAGAATATAAAGGAGATATGTATTTGTATAAATAAGTAGAATTAAAAGGAGATATTTATTTGTTAAATAAATAGAGTTAAAGGGGAGTTATTCGAATATAGTTTAATCAAATAGAGTTAAAAAAAATATAGAGTTAAACAAGATTAGAAACTGACTAGAGATTAGTTAAGTTGAATAGTTTTCTGAGTATCGATCTGGTGTTGGTTTTGGCCTTCGGGGTTTATACTTAGAGAATTTGTTCTCCTACTAGTTTACAGTCAGGGACTGATAGTTGTGAAATGATAGTGATATGTAATAAACAATGGAAATGTTTTCCAGCGTTAAATGTATATTTTCTAAACATAGAAAATAAGGAAATATATATATATATATGATTGATGATTGATGGATAGAATTTCCATTTGGAAATAATAACGTTGTTTGCACACCTGTTTTTCTTTGATGGTTAAATCACAGACTATCGAAGTTTTGACCATTTTAACGTTGTTAACATGGAGAGACCGGTTGGATTATTATCTAAAGAACCACTCTGTATGGGCATAAGCGTTGCGAATCATATATGCCAAAGATAATTGAAGACAGAGTAAAATGCAAGGGCTATTGTATAAGTCTTAGATAATAGTGCGTAAGATGGATGTACTGAATAGTGCCTTCGGTTCATCCTGTTCCTGGATGACTGTATGGAGGGATGTCTGACAGAGTATTTCTAGACGATTATGTATATTGATTTCTCCAACCGTACCAAAAGTGAAAGCGGAGAAGGAAACTTCTTTTAGCTAACACATAATGTATGGTTGAGGACGTCAATCGGTGATTTGATGATTTTACGATGTGGCATTAAAAGTGAGTCTGATGTGATGATGAAGCGTAACCTCAAGCCTCATCAACCGGTAAATGACAGAAATCGGGCAGGCAGCATGGCTAAGTCGGTCGCTCCGAAGTAGGGTGTATAATCACCTGATCTAGAGTTTCATTTACTTCTAAAAATCTATTGTTGATGCTGTCGCATTTGGGAAACGATTGCTGATCCCAACCGTTGGTGATATACATTCGATACACTCAAGCGAAATGAGTGGTCGGTCATGTGTGGTCGGGTTGCAAGATGTTCTTGTTGAACCCAGTGTATTCCTCTCTAGAGGTACACTAGCGAAAGGTGGTTCCATACCTTGTCATAGTTGGAAATCCATTAACCAATACGTGCTTGCGATTTTGATTGTATACTATATATGTAGAACGTGAGATGAAAGCGTTTCTACTAGATTGACATCTATTTGTACTTAGACATTATTATAATATCAGAATGATATTGTTTACAAAGTTTTGTTTGGATTTTCATAAAGGAAAAACCCGTTCCGTTTTCACGGCGTGGTCTTGTGAGATATCCTTTATTAACCAAGTGTTGGAGTTTTATTCATACCAGTCCCATGACTGACCCGGAGTTTATTTTGTTTTGTTTCCCTAAACTCTTGGGTGCCTAAATTTGTACGGGCAGTTAAGTAGTCGAGATTTTACAGATACACTTAGGGAGCTTGGAGCAGGAGGGTTCAAGATTTTATAGCTATTTTTTTCCGCTGTTGTTGTAAGTGTTGTACTCTGATAAGTGCTATTTTATACATAACTGTTTTATTTCAAAAGTTATGTTATATTTTATTCGTTCCGCTGTGAGATTCGTGTTCACTCTGTGGATGATGTTCTTCTTCTTCTTCTAATCTATTAGTTCTATCTTATCTATCCTCACCCTCTATCTTCTTTCTATTAATTTCTTGAATTTCCAATGCAATTTGGGGTTGGACTTGTGTTATTGGGTCAGCTCAAATTAGACCGGATTTTCGGGTCATTACACTGTGATCAAAGCTTTTGTTGAAATGCAAAGCTTTTTGGTTGATGATCAAAGCAGGACTTTAAATATCTAGCTTTGTGTTTAGCGTTGATTCGCGAGCCTCACACCCCGGTATGGACCATAAACGGGTGAGGACTGCCGGGAGGACATGCGTTTCCTTCTAGCTAGGAGTGGTGTCGGTGTTTTTACACGGCCTGACATTTTACTTATGTGGATGATGGATAGCGAGGCGCCTCGGTTATATCGGTCGATCCGGGACCGATGGAGTCATTGGCTCATTTACGCCCCAAAGGGCAGGGAAACATATTATTCAGGCTTTATAATCCACCCCGTGTGGACCGACCCTGAAGATTCAGGGGGCAGTTGCGACTGTTCATGATACATGGGCTAGATTGTCTCGAAGCGGTGAGGACGATCCCTTGCCTTGGTTCATGACGGAAATCCAATTTCCAAATACGACATCGTGCGGTTTTGATTGTATACCTATATATGGCGACATGATATTTGGTACCCATGCCGTCTATGATTGATATTTATGACTGAAATTGTTTTTGAAACATATAAACACTAGCAATAATATCAAATGATTTGTTTTGTTCGTATCAAGCATATTTTGGCCATTATAAGGTAATACTCTATCCTCCGGTTTACATTGCATTGTGTGATGGGAACTGAGTCTTATAATGGCTTCATTTTTATAAAAAGCATTGCGATGTTTTAAAAAATTTACTTGTTTTAGAGCACCGACGATCTAATGGAGTAAACCCGTTCCGCGTTAGCGGTGTGGTCCTGTGATTAGCCATATTGTAAAATATGTTAAGTAGATTTCTCATACCGGTCCCATAACTGACTCGTAGTTTGTTTCACTTGAAAACTCTGTTGCCCCTTTTTCTACACGGGCAGCCTTGTATTCAGGTTTTAGTAGGCTCTTTCGGGATAGCTGGAGTCGAAGATGGATTCTATCATTTATCTCTTTTTATGCTGTTCAGCTCCTGTTGTAAAAATTATGTTTTGTTTCCGCTGTAGACATTTATGTAAAGCTGAATTGTATTTTGTACTAAGTATGATCATGTATACTGTGTAACTATGATATTTATATTTATCCTGTGTACTCTGTTGTACATTATCTGGTGTATTTAATTATTTCTATTTTGCTGTCATTTGTTTTTGCGTTATATTCCAAAGATGACCCTTGCCACCGTGGAACGGGGTTTGGGGTCGTCACAGGAAATATCAAGGGCCTTGCCACAACGAGTCAACAATCTAACTATCCTTCTTTCATAGTCTAGGATGGCACCGTATCTGTAACACCCCACCTCCGCCAGGGTGTCTCTTGCAAGCACTCTGACTTTGGAGGGGCGTTTGAATCAGGTAAACATGCATAATGATATATCAAGGCAGAACAAGAACATATGTATATATGTAAACAGAGTAAATATCATAGATAAAACAGCGGAAGATTTCAAACCATTTCAAAACCAGTCTGGTACAACATAATGTAAACTTTCCAAATAAACAAGTCTAGATAAAACAACATCGACTGAAAAACTGAAATACATAAGTACTAATCCCCAAAAGAAGTGATAGCCATAGCTAGCTCCATGTCAAACCGTACATGAGCTAAATCCCACAAGCAAGCAGTCTGAAATCCAAGCTAAGCTCCAGTATTCCCTCCCTGAGAACCTGGGGGGGGGGGGGGGACGGAAGAAAAGAGGCGAAAGAAAACAGGTCAGTCAAAAAGACTGAGTAAGCCCTACTACAATCAATGTAAACTGATAAAGTTAACTGGCATGAGAAGCAGGTATGATCATAAGGATAACAACATACTAGCATGATGGTTAACTAACAAGGTAAATAAAGGTGTCATCGCAAAATCAGGCTTAAGGTTTTGCACCACAGGTGTACTAGCAAACTAACATGACTTGAATAAACAAGTATTGATCCCTTGGCCCAAGCTTTGGCCCAATAACATGAAATGAACCTAATACAAGGTCCAACCCAACGGTCTAGTCGATCAGCTCCCTAAGCCTAACTCGTCACGTGTTGGTGTCAATACGGCCCAAACATAATTGTAGTCAGACTGTGCAGGGTCTCCCGTCGGGTGTATCAAGCCCTAGGGTGGCAACCCCTGGACACCATAAACATGAGTTCACAGTCTCGATCTACTGGTACCCGTGCATGATTTCCCCGGCTTCGGACTATGTGCACGACCATGGTCCGCCTGGAACTACACCGGCGTACCCTCTGCCGTCGCTTTTGGTCACTTACCTCCAGTCCAGTAATCGTGCCCCCTCCCTAGCCTAGTCCCTAGGGTCATGATGATACTAACTTGGGATTACTGCTAGAGTGGGCCCCCATTGCTAGGATTTTTCTAGTGGGTTAGGTACGGTTTAACCCTCTTGCTAATCATGGATTAACTTGGTTAAGTGTAACGATGAGTTCACGACTTAACCCCGATTAATCTACCGAGCCCGAATTGGTTAAGTACTAAGTGGATCATGACTTAACCCTAATCACGAGGCATTAATTAATTTAATGCACCTTAACCTCTCACATTAGACCTTGTTGTGGTTACTAGTTAAGCCGGGCGGGTCCGGGTAGCTTTACACCACAACTTGGTCTAACCTCGTGTCCAAGGTACAACATGACCAACTTCTCACATTGGATCCTATTGTTTGTAGCAACTAGTTAAGCCGGTCGGTTCCGGGTAGGTTTACGCTACAAACTCAACCCAACCTCGAGTTGGCCAAACTTATCTTTTCTAAGTGTCATGTCCATCATGTTTCCAAAACACGCTACAAGTTTTCAAGCAATTGGGTAGACCTAACTTAATAGGTAAATTCCCAATGGGTAGACCTAACTTAATAGGTAAATTCCCAAGCTTATGTTTTATGTCTTTTAAGTTTACCCAACCCCCAAACGCAATCCCATCGCTTACATATCGCAATAGCGCATAAAGGATAGAAAGAGGGAACTTGGCATAATCATGACATAAAGGTGTTGGAGCCACAAGTTTAACATGGTGGCATATAAAATGTTCATGTGTTCATATACTTGCATATTACATATTTTGGCCTCAAAAGCATGCATAAAACCAAACTTAGCATATTGGTGATACATGGTGATAAATGACATGTAGAAATGGCCATAAGTTCGCATTTAGCCTCACATGCAAGTTATCATAAGAGATATGATAACTTACATGTTGCCAAAATGCAACCTTTGGCATAAAGCTTGAAGCTTTATGTTCATAAACCCAAGATAAGCTTGCATAACATGATAGCATGAACAAAATGTTCAACCCAAACTTGCATAGCATAACTTGCATATCATATGGCAACTTGCGTATCAAACTTGTATAACATAACATGATGAACTTGCATATCATATCATAGCATACTTGCATAACATGATAAACTTGCATATTACATCATAGAAAACTTGCATAACATGATAAACTTGCATATTACATCATAGAAAACTTGCATAACATGATAAACTTGCATATTACATCATAGAAAACTTGCATATCATACATTTAACTTTAGAGTTTAAGTATGAAAGTAGAATAGGGCTTACAATGATTAAGAAGTCACAAAAATATGACAAAGCCCTTATGAAATCAATCAAACCCAAAATGCAAGCTTTAACATAAAAACCCTTGAGCCAAAATGATCAAAACTCTTTCTTTATGATGCAAATATAGAAACTTGACTTGAATCCAAGCTAATGATGCTCATACAAGTTTGAAAACACTTGTATGCATGGAAAATCACTTAGAAATTTATTTAGGAATTTTATGAAGAGAGTGGAGGCCATGAGAGGATTGATTTTGCCATAGTTTAGTTGTAGGATAGATTAATGATGATTTAGGGCTAGGTTAGGGTCTTATTTAGAGATTAGGCAAGTGTTTTAGGCCATAGGATTAAACCCTAGTTCCAATCTCAGCCCTCAAAACCGAATCTGGCCCCCAAGCTCAACACAATCTCAAAATGGTGCACCAGGCTAAACAGCCCGGCTGGACCAAGTCGACAGCCAAGTCGACAGGGCTGTCGACTTGGGTCCAACCAAGTCGACTCCCAAGTCGACAGGGCTGTCGACTTGGGTGTTCTGGCGGGAATTCTCCCGCCTAGCCCAAACTGGCCCAAATTTTCAAATTCAAACTTGAATTTGAAATCTGTTTTTGCTTTGGAATTTTCTGAAAACTTCGTTGGGCCTTAATCGGGTCATACGGACTCCAATTTTCGAAAACTCGGACTCTATTTCGCGTATTTTTCCGAGACGAACGCAATGGCATAGCCCGTTTCCCTTGATTCAGATTTTAGAATTAAATTCTGCCTCGATTTACGTTATAACAGGTTATTGAAAATACGGGTTGTTACATTCTCCCCTCCTTAAAGGATTTCGTCCCCGAAATCTTCAAGTTAGGAAGAACGTATCCTACCATCCAACATCCATCTACTCAAAACCTCATCCACGAGCAATCATTGTCCTTACAAGATTCTAAATGTTGTATGAACATATGCAACGGTGTGTGTATATGTACTTATCTAATGCAAATATCATTAATGCAGATTATGTTAGTGAAATGAATCCATATGTATGCAATTCCTAACATATGTATAACATCTATATGTGTGCACATAACATACATCCATATGCAACATCCATGTGATAACACAAAAATTTCCATCCACGAATAAGCATAAACACTCATGCATATGCAATATGAGGAGTGTGTGAGCCGATCTAGTGCCTAACGTGTATAATGCATCCACGAGTGACCACTTGCAAACACTTGCAACCACTTGCAACCATCAAGCATAACATGTTTCAAACACATGTTTCATCCAAAGGGTTTCTACCTAAGGTTCTCATGACAAGATTAACACGATAAACTAGATAAACATGGATAGCAAAGAGAAAGATATACTAACAAAGAAAAGAGATTGAGAGTGTACCCTCAAAAAGGAATGGATAAAGCCCACGCATCTTCTCCTCGGTTTCCCAAGTTGCGTCTTCTTCGGCTTCACCCCATTGAACCTTCACCAACTTGACCTCTCGATTCCTTAGCTTCTTGGTCTCCGTCCCCAAGATACGAATCGGAGCTCTCCTCAAGGTAGCCTCTTTCTCCACTTCCACATCTTTCAGAACACTTGGCTCAACAACCTCTGCTGATTCATGTAAACACTTCCGGAGATGCGAGACATGAAAAACATCGTGTACTCCGGCAAGCTTCTCGGGCAACTTCACTCTATAAGCCATCTGCCCGATCCTCTCTATAATAGGGAATGGTCCAATAAACCTCGGTGCCAACTTCCCAACGGCTCCAAATCGGACCACATTCCGCAAAGGAGAAACCTTCACGAAAACCATATCCCCAACATCAAACTCCAAATCAGTTCTTCGCTTATCAGCATAGGATTTCTGTCGGTCTTGGGCCGCTTTCATCCGTCTCCGAATCAACTCGACCTTCTCGGATGTATCTCTGATCATATCAGGCCCAAGTATAAGCTTATCTGTAGTCTCCCACCAACATTTAGGCGACTTGCACGGCCTCCCATATAAAGCTTCAAATGGTGCCATCCCTATGCTTGCCTGATAACTGTTATTATATGAAAACTCAACGAGAGGAAGATGGTCTTCCCAAGTACCACCAAAATCCAGAATACAAAGCCTCAACAGATCCTCGAGTACCCTATTCACCCTTTCGGTTTGACCGTCCGTCTGTGGGTGATAAGCAGTACTTAGATTCAACCTCGTGCCCATAGCTTCTTGCAAGCTATTCCAGAATTGACTTGTAAAGATTGGGTCACGGTCACTGACAATACTAGAAGGGACTCCATGAAGTCTCACAATCTCACGAAGATATACAGACGCTAGCCAAGATGCGGTCCTCTTGCTCTTCACCGGAATGAAATGAGCACTCTTTGTAAGTCGGTCAACAATAACCCAGATGCTCGTATTCCCTTTCCTTGACCTTGGTAGCCCATCGATAAAATCCATGGAGATACTCTCCCACTTCCATAGTGGAACGTCTAGAGGATGCAATAGCCCACCGGGCTTCTTTGACTCGGCCTTAACTTGCTGGCAAATGATACATCTAGAGACAAACTCTGCCACATCCTTCTTCATCCCAGGCCAAAAGAAAATGCGCTTCATATCTTTATACATCTTATCTCCGCCCGGATGTATAGTCAACTTAGAGCGATGCGCTTCCTCAAGAACTCTTCTTACTAGATCTTCTACCATTGGAACACATAACCTTCCGTCTCTCCTCAGCCAACCCTTGTCATCAATAGAATATCGAGCGAGATGACTAGACGTCTCTCCTCGAATTAGCTTATCCATAATCTCAACTATCTGAGGGTCTTCTCTCTGCGAAGCCCCAACTTGATCAAGAAGGGTAGGTCTGAGTTCCAGAGATGCTAAAGAACCGGTCATTGACTCAACTGCCAAAGAGAAATCAAAGGTTGCCACATACTCTAAATTCTTTATCTCAACGAATAGAGGACTTAGGGTCAACCTTCTTCTACTCAATGCATCAGCTACCACATTCCCCTTGCCAGGGGTATAAGCTATCTCAAAATCATAGGATGCCAAGAATTCCATCCATCTTTGCTGCCTCAGATTCAGATCCTTCTGAGAAAAGAGATACTTCAATGACTTGTGATCGGTATAAAGCTCAAATCTTTCTCCCAGAAGATAATGGCGCCAAGCTCCTAACCCTGTGCCACATGCATCGGTGTATACTGTAAATAACTTCCCTCCATCGGGCAAAGCTAGAACAGGTGCTGACGTGAGGGCTCTCTTGAGCTTTTGAAAAGCAAGCTCGCATTCTATGCTCCAAGTAAAAGCTAAATTCTTCTTCGTCAATTTAGTGAGAGGAGCGGAAATCTTCGCGAAGTCCTTGATGAACTTCTGGTAAAAGCCTGCAAGACCTAGAAAACTTCTCACTTCGGTTGCATTCCTTGGAGTCTTCCAATCCTGAACTGCAACTACCTTAGCGGGATCCACCGCTAAGCCTTGCTTAGATACTATATGCCCAAGGAATCTAACTTCCCTTCTCCAAAAGTGACACTTGGAGAACTTGGCCTTTAACTGATGCACTCTAAGCGTATCCATCACCTCCACGAGATGCCTTGCGTGCTCTTCCTCATCCTTAGAGAAGATCAGAATATCATCTACGAAGACCATGACAAACTTGTTCAAGAACTCCCTGAACACCCTACTCATCAAGTCCACGAAATATGCGGGTGCATTAGTCAAGCTGAACGGCATGACAAGCCATTCGAAGAATCCATCTGGAGTTCTGAACGCAGTCTTGTCTATACTATCTTCAGCTACCCTGAGCTGATGGAATCCCTTAGCAAGATCAAGCTGAGAGAAAACAGAAGCACCGACAAGCTGGTCAAAGAGATCATCAATCCTCGGTAACGGGTGTTTGTTCTTCTTAGTCAGCTTACTCAACTCTCGATAGTCAACACAAAGTCGGAGAGAACCATCTACCTTGGTAGCAAATACCACAGGCGCTCCCCATTCAGATATACTTCGTCTAATGAAGTTCTTCTCAAGAAACTCCTTTACTTGCTTACTTAGCTCCCGCCTTTCATGCGGAGCCATGTGCCGAACGGGCAAAGAAACCGGCTTTGCATTATCCACCAGATAAATGCGGAAATCAATCTCTCGCTTAGGGGGCAACCCCCTAACTTCATCAAAAACATCCGGATACTCTCGAACTACTCTCACAGACTGAAGAGTTTCCATTGACGAGTCGAGTGATTCCAGATAGTACAACATGACGGGACCTCTCGGATCACAAGAAATCTCTAGGGTGTTTCCGAGGCGAGTCACGAGCCTCACAACCCTATGCTCACAATCAAGGATGGCTCCATATCTGGACAACCAATCCATGCCCAATATCAATCCGTATCCCGTGAAACCCAGAACATAAGCACTGCACAAGAACTCTACACTCAGTATAGAGATCCTCAAATCCCCACATATCATAGACAGATGGGCAGAACCCCCAATGGGATTTGAAACACAAACGGGATCCTCCACCAAGCTAGTACTAAGGTGCAAACTATCAACAAGATCAGATGAGATAAAGCTATGCGATGCACCAGAATCAAACAAGGTACGAATTAGAAAATCAGAAATATATACAAGGCTCTCAACAGAAATACTACCTCGATCGGGAACTGGAGCGACATTGAGAGCATGAACTTGCCCTCCTGAAGGTCCAGCACGCTGAGTCTGACCCTGGCCTTGCCCTTGCTTCCTCGGGCAATCCTTACTGAAATGTCCAGTCTCACCGCAGAAAAAGCATTCAACATTCTTCCTTTTTCTCTTCTTACAATCCTTAATAAGATGCCCAACTAAACCGCAATAATGGCACTTCCCCTTGTTGTTCTTGCCCTTGTTGTTGTTCCCCTTGTTGCCTTGACTCTTGTTCTTGTTCTTGTTCTGATTGCCTTGACTGCTCTGACCACTTGGATTATTCTGATTTCCTTTCCCCTAGGAATCAGTCTTCTTGGCTTGAGTATCATTCACCTTGATCTCTTTCTTGACATCTCCCTGAAGTAACGCCATATCAACCAAACTCTCAAACGTGGCCCCATGGGGAATATGCGACATGGCCAATCCCTGCAACGGCTCATTCAATCCTCTAGCAAAACGAAGAGCCTTCTTCTAAGGAGTATTCACCATATCCAAGCCAAAACGAGCTAATTGATTGAACTTGTTCACATATTCTTTGACAGACATATCCCCTTGTCTCAAAGTTATGAACCTCTCCATTTGCAGATTCTCCTCGGCAGAAGATAGAAACTTAAGCATGAACCTTGCCCTGAAATCGGCCCAAGTCTCAACAGGCCTAGTACCATTGGTGACTTCCCACCAATAAGCGGCTTCATCCTTCATAAGCCAAACCGCCAACAAGATCTTCCTCTGATCGTCTATCCCAAAGATAGCAAATAAATCCTCGGTCTCCTTCAACCAATTTCTGGCCTCTACAAAAGTCTAAGTACCTTGAAAGTTCTTGCCACCCATCGCTTTGAAATCTTTGCAAGTCTTTGCGAAGTCCGCTTGAGGATGCTGAGGGGGAGGAGGAAGAGGAACCTCAGCAACAGGAGGAGGAGGAACATTAGCGACAGGAGGAGGAATATTAACTACTAGAGGAGGAGGAGGAGGGACATCTGCGGGGCCGGCTTCAGTCGCCCTAGCCTCCAAAAGTCTCCTATACCAAACAGGTACGTGTACTCCCTCCGGAATAGCAAAGTTATCGGCCATGCTGAAAACAAAGAAAAAGACAGATTCAGAATGGAGAAAAACGAAGGAATTTTTGCTAATGGCTTTTTGGGGAATAGCCTTTTAAAATAAACTAGACTTTTCTTTGGAAAATACTTTATACTTGGTTTTGAAAATAGTTTTCCAAAAGTTTTAAAAACCTTTTTGTTCCTTCTCGTAAACCATATGCTCTGATACCAAATTGTAACACCCCTCCTCCGCCAGGGTGTCTCTTGCAAGCACTCTGACTTTGGAGGGGCGTTTGAATCAGGTAAACATGCATAATGATATATCAAGGCAGAACAAGAACATATGTATATATGTAAACAGAGTAAATATCATAGATAAAACATCGGAAGATTTCAAACCATTTCAAAACCAGTCTGGTACAACATAATGTAAACTTTCCAAATAAACAAGTCTAGATAAAACAACATCGACTGAAAAACTGAAATACATAAGTACTAATCCCCAAAAGAAGTGATAGCCATAGCTAGCTCCATGTCAAACCGTACATGAGCTAAATCCCACAAGCAAGCAGTCTGAAATCCAAGCTAAGCTCCAGTATTCCCTCCCTGAGAACCTGGGGGAAAAACGGAAGAAAAGAGGCAAAAGAAAACAGGTCAGTCAAAAAGACTGAGTAAGCCCTACTACAATCAATGTAAACTGATAAAGTTAACTGGCATGAGAAGCAGGTATGATCATAAGGATAACAACATACTAGCATGATGGTTAACTAACAAGGTAGATAAAGGTGTCATCGCATAATCAGGATTAAGGTTTTGCACCACAGGTGTACTAGCAAACTAACATGACTTGAATAAACAAGTATTGATCCCTTGGCCGAAGCTTTGGCCCAATAACATGAAATGACCCTAATACAAGGTCCAACCCAACGGTCTAGTCGATCGGCTCCCTAAGCCTAACTCGTCACGTGTTGGTGTCAATACGGCCCAAACATAATTGTAGTCAGACTGTGCAGGGTCTCCCGTCGGGTGTATCAAGCCCTAGGGTGGCAACCCCTGGACACCATAAACATGAGTGCACAGTCTCGATCTACTAGTACCCGTGCATGATTTCCCCGGCTTCGGACTATGTGCACGACCATGGTCCGCCCGGAACTACACCGGCGTACCCTCTGCCGTCGCTTTTGGTCACTTACCTCCAGTCCAGTAATCGTGCCCCCTCCCTAGCCTAGTCCCTAAGGTCATGATGATACTAACTTGGGATTACTGTTGGAGTGGGCCCCATTGCTAGGATTTTTCTAGTGGGTTAGGTACGGTTTAACCCTCTTGCTAATCATGGATTAACTTGGTTAAGTGTAACGATGAGTTCACGACTTAACCCCGATTAATCTACCGAGCCCGAATTGGTTAAGTACTAAGTGGATCATGACTTAACCCTAATCACGAGGCATTAATTAATTTAATGCGCCTTAACCTCTCACATTAGACCTTGTTGTGGTTCCTAGTTAAGCCGGGCGGGTCCGGGTAGCTTTACACCACAACTTGGTCTAACCTCGGGTCCAAGGTACAACATGACCAACTTCTCACATTGGATCCTATTGTTTGTAGCAACTAGTTAAGCCGGTCGGTTCCGGGTAGGTTTACGCTACAAACTCAACCCAACCTCGAGTTGGCCACACTTATCTTTTCTAAGTGTCATGTCCATCATGTTTCCAAAACACGCTACAAGTTTTCAAGCAATTGGGTAGACCTAACTTAATAGGTAAATTCCCAATGGGTAGACCTAACTTAATAGGTAAATTCCCAAGCTTATGTTTTATGTCTTTTAAGTTTACCCAACCCCCAAACGCAATCCCATCGCTTACATATCGCAATAGCGCATAAAGGATAGAAAGAGGGAACTTGGCATAATCATGACATAAAGGTGTTGGAGCCACAAGTTTAACATGGTGGCATATAAAATGTTCATGTGTTCATATACTTGCATATTACATATTTTGGCCTCAAAAGCATGCATAAAACCAAACTTAGCATATTGGTGATACATGGTGATAAATGACATGTAGAAATGGCCATAAGTTCGCATTTAGCCTCACATGCAAGTTATCATAAGAGATATGATAACTTACATGTTGCCAAAATGCAACCTTTCGCATAAAGCTTGAAGCTTTATGTTCATAAACCCAAGATAAGCTTGCATAACATGATAGCATGAACAAAATGTTCAACCCAAACTTGCATAGCATAACTTGCATATCATATGGCAACTTGCGTATCAAACTTGTATAACATAACATGATGAAATTGCATATCATATCATAGCATACTTGCATAACATGATAAACTTGCATATTACATCATAGAAAACTTGCATAACATGATAAACTTGCATATTACATCATAGAAAACTTGCATAACATGATAAACTTGCATATTACATCATAGAAAACTTGCATATCATACATTTAACTTTAGAGTTTAAGTATGAAAGTAGAATAGGTCTTACAATGATTAAGAAGTCACAAAAATATGACAAAGCCCTTATGAAATCAATCAAACCCAAAATGCAAGCTTTAACATAAAAACCCTTGAGCCAAAATGATCAAAACTCTTTCTTTATGATGCAAATATAGAAACTTGACTTGAATGCAAGCTAATGATGCTCATACAAGTTTGAAAACACTTGTATGCATGGAAAATCACTTAGAAATTTATTTAGGAATTTTATGAAGAGAGTGGAGGCCATGAGAGGATTGATTTTGCCATAGTTTAGTTGTAGGATAGATTAATGATGATTTAGGGCTAGGTTAGGGTCTTATTTATAGATTAGGCAAGTGTTTTAGGCCATAGGATTAAACCCTAGTTCCAATCTCAGCCCTCAAAACCGAATCTGGCCCCCAAGCTCAACACAATCTCAAAATGGTGCACCAGGCTAAACAGCCCGGCTGGACCAAGTCGACAGGGCTGTCGACTTGGGTCCAACCAAGTCGACTCCCAAGTCGACAGGGCTGTCGACTTGGGTGTTCTGGCGGGAATTCTCCCGCCTGCCCAAACTGGCCCAAATTTTCAAATTCAAACTTGAATTTGAAATCTGTTTTTGCTTTGGAATTTTCTGAAAACTTCGTTGGGCCTTAATCGGGTAATACAGGCTCCGATTTTCGAAAACTCGGACTCTATTTCGCGTATTTTTCCGAGAAGAATGCAATGGCATAGTCCGTTTCCCTTGATTCAGATTTTAGAATTAAATTCTGCCTTGATTTACGTTATAACAGGTTATTGAAAATACGGGTTGTTACAGTATCTGGCTAGCCAATCCATACCTAGAATCAAGTCGTAGCCCATGAAGCCAAGAACGAAGGCGTTGCATTCAAACCCAACGCCCAAGATAGACACTCTCAAATCCCGACAAATCATTGAAAGATGAGCCGAACCACCAATAGGATTTGAGACTACTATGGGATCGGTAACTAGAATAGTATTTAGGTGTAGTGTTTCAACTAACGAAGTAGATACAAACGAGTGTGAAGCACCAGAATCAAAAAAGTACGAACAGGATGATCAAATAGAAAAACCAAACTTTCAACAAAGATGTTTCTACCTCTCTCCTGTCCTGGTGCAATGAGAGCGTGAACTTGCCCTCTTGCCTGGCCTGGTGCCATGGGAGCCTGAACTTTCCCTCCAGAAGTAGACCCTGACCTCTGCCCTTGCCCTTGTCTTCTCAGGCAGTCTTTAATCAGATGTCCTGCCTCATCACAGTTGATACAACCAGTCTTCTTCTTCTTCCTACAGCCCTTGCTCAGATGGCCTGGTGTTCCACAATTAAAGCACCTTTTCTTTCCTTTGCTATTGTTATCCTTACCACCTTTCTTGGGTTGCTGCTGTGATTTCTTTAGATCTTCTTTCTTCTCCGGTGCCTTATTAGCAGTAGCACCTTTCTCCTCTTCATGCATAAGCACCATGTCAACCAGTTTCTCAAAGGTAGCCCCCATAGGAATGTGGGTCATAGCCAACCCGTGTAGCGGCTCATTCAAACCTTTAAAAAACCTCAGGGCCTTCTTATCAAGTGTGTTCACCAAGTCTAAGCCAAATCTCGCCAACTGATTGAACTTGTTGACGTACTCCATTACTGATAAATTCCCCTGCTTCAATGCCAAGAACCTCTCCATGTATAAATTCTCTTCTGCTCGTGAGAGAAATTTCATCTCGAATCTATGCCTGAAATCCATCCATGTCTCCACCGGACGCTCTCCATTCGTGACCTCCCACCAAAACGAGGCTTCGTCCTTCATTAACCAAGAAGCTAATTGGACCTTCCTTCCATCTTCTATCTCGAAGATACCAAATAAATCTTCCACCTCCTTAAGCCAATTTCGAGCTTCAACAAACGTCTTTGTCCCGTGAAAAGGTTTCCCGCCCATTACCCGAAAGTCCTTGCATATATTTGAAAAAGTATCAACGCGGGGAGGGGGAGGAGGAGGAGCGGCTGCAGCTGGGGGAGGAGGAACGTCTGCTGGGCCTGCGGCGGTGGCCCTAGCCTCCAGATACCTTCTAAACTAGGATGGTATCGGTATGCCCTCGGGTATCTCGGGTTCCACAGACATACTGAAAAAGAAAAAGGAAGAGATTCAAAACGGAGAAGATATATGGCTCTTGGGGGTTATGTTTTTAAAATAAACTTTTCTCTTGAAAATACTCTCCTTAAAACATATTTTTGAAAGTATTTCTTTATAAAATGCTTTTGAAAAATATTTTTTCAAAATCTCTTATCTGTTCTGGTAACCTTCGGCTCTGATACCATGTGTAACACCCCACGTCCATTAATGTCACTCACAAAGGGAATGCATTAACTTTCATGGAGTATTATTGGTGTATAGAACGGAATATAACAAGATAGATACATATATTGGTACTTGAAAATTTTAAACCAACTTTTATTGCAGCGGAGAAATAGTTTGGTTACAACAACATCAAAAACCAACAATAAAACCAAGTACAATTAATATCCATCTTGACAAATTGTTTTCTGAGTACATAAAGTAAAAAATCATAACCCCAACATAAGTAGCCATAAAAGAGATAAGCTGAACTTTACTTTCAGCAATCCAACCATTTCCAAGAGAGAGAGAGAGAAAGAGATCCAAATCAAGCTCCACTGGCACTAGTCCCACCCTGAGAACCTTGGGGGGGAGGAAGAAAAGAGGCGAAAACAAAGGGGTCAGACATAAAATCTGGCGAGTCCAATAACTTTAACAATATAATTATTAAAGTAATTTGGATAAGACATAAACTAGTAAAAAAAGGAATGACTGTGAAACAAATGGGCATGACAAAACCAACAAGAGGAATAAGATAACGTAAGTGCGTTCCTAATCACTATAGGATAATTACTCTACTGCACCATTACTAGTCACCCTAAAAGTTAATCCCGCTTACTAAACATAATAATCATAATAATGATAATGGTAGTCCCGTGTACCCCTAGCTGTCTTCATAGGTGCCGCCTGCCCCTATCTCCACTAGTTGTACCAACTACCCCCATGCGATCGGCTCCCTAACTCGTAGATTCCCATGTTGCTCCCACAGTGGAGTGTATCACTCCCCATAGTGGCAACCCAATACTACTCAAAGATGCACGGCTTATATCTACATGATGCAACAACATCTTACCTACCAGCCTGGGTCCACGGATGCACATGACCCCGTTGGACTTGTGTTGCCACCGCTAACCCGTTTTGACCTCTTACAATCAAACCCAGTAAGCATGTCCCGTCCTCGACCTAGCTCGAGCTCACAAAGATACTTAATGGGTTACTGGTTTGAAAAGGGCCCCCCATGCTTGACACAAGCTTTCCACCTATGCTTGGTCCCCACTAGGATTTCCCACTTAACCCCTTCTTTTTCATGTCTTCTTACATGTTTCAATTTGGTTAAGTGTTTCTAATCGTATTTCACATGCCACCCATGTCACCCACTTAACCCCATGTCCCACTACATGTTTATCTTGTTTAAGTGTTACTTAATTCATTATAACCATAACCTTGTAAGACCCTCCACATTAGACTACCATTTGCAGTTGCTGGATTTGCCGGGTGGGTCCAGGCAATCTTATACCTCAAACGAGCCTAACCTCGTGTCTTTACAATTGTTACGCATTTAATTTATGCTTTTGACCTCTCACATTAGACTACCGTTTGTGGTTGCTGGATTTGTCGGCGGGTCAGGGCGGTCTTATACCACAAACGAGCCTAACCTCGTGTCTTAGGCGTTTCTTATTACACATAATTATTTAACCCCAATTTGAATTAATATCCCTATTCAAATTGTCAATAATTTCTAAATTAATTAATGTCCATAATTCTCACATAAATTATGTCCATAATTTTCAGGTATATAAATTATACCAATTAATGTCTCAAATTAATTATATGCCTTTAAAGCCATTTTGTGCCAATTCTCAATATGTATATTTAATATTTTCCTAATGTCCCCACGCCGTTCGTACGTTTAATATGAAATATGTTAGACTCGCAAATAGTCTAACTCATAAAAAAAGAAACATCACAACTTGAATAACACATAAAATAGATCTAACTTGCAAATAAGAATTATAACATAAATTTTCAAAGTCAATAACTTGCATAGGCAATGGACATATAGAACATAAATTTGCATAAACTATGTACTGCTATGGATCTAAATATAGATCTGAACATAAAATTGTCAACTTGCATATATGACTATGGTTTTCACCTATACTTGCATATGGGTTCCATACAAACTTGCATATGAATTTAAACAGGTAAACTAATATCACATGTTTTACATTTAAACTTGCATACATATATATTCCTGATTCACATATAAACTTGTGTATAATTCGCATACAGACTTGCATATGATTCACATACAAACTAGCATATGATTTGCATCCAAACTCGCATATAAACTGATGTCATAAAATGAATCAAGTTAAACATATGTGATTGGTCATATGAAATAGATCCACTAACATAAGTTAACAAAACTGTCATATGTTCACAAACAGACGATAACAAAATTAAGTAACGTCGCATGATTCAACAGGCATGTTCTCATAATCCAAATTATAACTCATCATAATTAGTTTATTAATTATTTTGTGAAAGAAATTGTACTCACAAAGACGGATTAGAGAAGAGAATAATTCGTTCGTCGTTTGTATTAGAATCCTGACTTGCAATTCCTAAGCTTTAAGAAGAAGATGAACTATTCCAGCAGCATAAGGACGTCTTTAACTTATTTTAATTAGGATTGAGGCAGCACAGTGTTACAATGGTTTGGTGTGCAGAGTAAGTGAGGTTTAGGGGTGTTTAAATAGGTTAGGAGCCAAAGAATCTGTCCAGAAAACAAGTCCAGGTGCAAAATCCTGAATCTGCCTCGGATCTGACCAAATCCCCGAGGTCGACCCCTAGGTCGACCTGTATAGGGGAGGTCGACCCCCTGGTCGACCTGGCCTGGGGCGGGAAAAATCCTGCCCAGCCCGCTTCTGTGTTTTCATTTGAATTTTGAATTTGAATTTGAATTCGAGCTATTTTAATTTATTTAAATCCCTGAAACTTCTGAAGGCCATAACTTCCTCATACAAAGTCCAATTTACGAAAACTTAAGCATAATTCCGAGACAAACGCAATGGCGTAACCCATTTCCCTTAATTCTTCTCCTAAAAATTAAGTGTTCTTAAAATTATTAATTTTAATATTTAAAATTACGGGGTGTTACAAAACTTGTAAATTTTATTAAACAATTTTGTTTTCATAATTCAAGACTTCAAGTCTTAGACTTTGAGTTATACAACTTCTAATTAAAAATTTCATTGCACAACTTAAGGTTGTGGTTTAACCTTTTTATTTGTTCCATTACATTGATATTACTTGCTAAATACATTGAATAATAATACATTTGTCTATTCTTATTCCGTAAACTTGCAATACTAATGCATTTAATACATTTATAATAATATGGTAATATAATATATTACCATAATAATGCATTAATTACGAACACAATGGAAATAACCATTATGCTGTCCAAATACATAAATCAAATAAATTTTACTTAAATTAACAGAATAAAATTTTCGATCTGGCTATATAGCATCGATCAATGATAAAACTGAAATGAACAACTCAAAGTAGTAATACATTTTTCAATAATCATATTTTCTAAAGTATCATATATATGCATAATGTCTAATCAAGAATTGAGTAAAAATGTATAATCATAGAACCAAGATTTTACATTATTTAATATAAATAATTCGAAAAACCTCCATATCTGTATATAAAATTCACAGATACAAGAAGAATTATATATCTTAGAGTCAAATTATACAATCCATACAAAGATCTATTAGATCTTTCTTTTTACATCAAAATTACCTCTTACCATTCTAGAAACCGAAGGTTCCAAATTTTCCATTTTATAACAAAAATTATTTTTGCATTCACTTCAGGTGTGCTAAGTTAAGATCGATATTTAGACCTTTGCATAATATGATCTTTGAGATGCATATCTTCTTTATAAAAGGTTTTCCATGAAATAATAAAATATTTCTCTTAGAAATATGATATGTTCTAAAATTACTATAATAAAACTTCATGTTTTACTATAATTTACATATTGCCATATATTTTAAGAGTATTGTTAATGCCACTCCAAAAATGGATAAGGGGAGGTCATATTTATTTTCACTCCATTAAAAATTGAATTGTTAAGGGGGCCAAACACAATGAAAAAATAAATAAAAGAACCCGATTTTACCCTCCATTCAAATACGCAAAACATGGTAAAATCGACAAGAACATACTAAAATTTACTACAAAGTTTGGAAATAACATGTCGAAAATAGATGATCAAAAATGGGCCTCCATTTTTTTTAAAGTAAATTGTTAACTTTTCGGTAATTCCTTCAACAAATTCAATATGCCATTCTCTTTTTTGAGTAAAAATCATATTGTCTTCTTTTTCAAAGTTAAAATTTTCATCAGATATTGGTTCCTCCATGAAAAAGATGATTAATTGTTTACTCTGAGAACAATATGATTAGGATTTAACGAGCAATAAAATGTAATTAAGGTAAAATAATAAAAGGGCATTTTGGTCTATATTTTATAAATTGGGAAGGAGGGCTAAATTAAATGATCCTCCACTTAGTAAATTAAAAAAGAAGAAGTAACCCCCTTAATTGTTTTTGGAGTGGCATTAACAATACTCTATTTCAAATTGAAGTAATTTTTCTAGAAAGTGCTTTTATTCACATAGGAGAGTTATTTTACTATTTTTCTTCAAGAAAGTAGTATTTAATATAAACGTAGTGATCTCTTATAATAACAAATTTCTTCAAGAATTAGGTGTAGCATAAAATTGAAATATAAGCCTTTTGCCTTTTATTGAAACTTTTCCTTTCGTTGATTTTTCAAATCCATTCGTATTATTGAGTTCTAAATCTAATGCTTTAAGCAAATATTAAGCACACCTATATGTTTAGAGACATTATTTCAGCCTTTGAAGGCTTTAACTTGAAGCCTTTTGCATATGGACTTCAAGTTCCCTTTTTTTGGATATGAAAGGATTTTGTTTTCATCATATTTCAGTTTTTCCTTTTCAATTTCACTCCTAGTGATACACTAATATTGCTATTGAATTTAAACGCTACACCATTATATTTTATGCCCATAATTCTGTCGGGTATACATAAAAAATCATTTTTTTCAACAAATATTCTATTTTCAGTCTTTCAGAAAGAATTACGTATGAAAAGTAATAGTAGATTGGAAAAAATATAATTAGATCCATCTCCATATCACCAATAATGAAAACAATATATGTATAATCAAATCCCTATCAAACTTGATTTGGAATTTTAAATTAAATCCGAAATAGATAATAAATCTAGACACATATTTTGGGTTAATAGATAAATTAGATCTAGAAAATAGATCCATTAGAACCCAATTAGATCTACAAAAAATAGAAAAAAAATTCTAGAAGTTTGAATCAAATATAGAAGAACAAAAGATATAAAAAATTCATAGATCCATTAGTCAAGGTTCTCAAATAGAAAATAATTGCAGAACAAATCTAGAAATCAATAAATTAATAATGTTCAAATGAAAATCACTTACATGACAAATCCATAGATATGGATCTAGAAGATTTAAAAAAATAACCCTAATAGAATCTTGTGTTGATAACGTGATATAGAATAAAATAATATAGATAGAAGAGAAAAAGCCATTAGAGAGAACATAAGATATCAAAGAGAGTTTTTCATTTCTATTGATTCAGGTGTACAGATAATGTAAACAATTTCTCTATGTATAGAGTCTACATGCAATGTAATTGTAGTAAAGTCCCTTAGCATATTAGCATATTCACCCTTATTACTTTTACAAATCACAATAAATTCCAGATTTTAGCAGCCATTTTAGTACTCAAGAAAATCGACTGGAAGAAAAACTTTGCGTTCTTTTTCTATTGAAAGACGCAGTTATTTTTTTACATTTCATGGACACATGTTCTTTTCGCTTGAAAGAAATTCTTCTCAAAAAATGTACACAGCTCAAATTTTCTGTAATAACCCGGAAATCCGAGCCAATTTAAAATTTTTATTTTGGCAATTTTGATGAATTTTGAATATTTAAAATGAATTATTTTAAATAATAACGATAAGAAATTTATTTCTAATAAAATTAGAATGTATATATTTATTTGAATCGTCGTTAGAATATAAATAATTATTTATAATTATAAAAGTAATTGAAAATGGCGCGGTAGTTCGAAAATTCGATTTCAAAATTCAAATGAATGTACAGGATTCAAAATAAACCGGATTTTGGCAAAACCAAAAATATTTGAATCTATTTGAGAATATCTTTCCAACGAATCCGAAAAATTGAAATTTCATAGCGGGAATAAAAAGTTATGTCTAGTTGAAAATTCAGAATAGTTGCTATGGAATTCTGGCCCCAAAAAATGGAAATTTTGCAAACGGCCTCTGTTTTCGACGAAACCACTTTTGTTGGATCCGTGATGTCAAGTTATTACTAGGTTTCAAAATTCATAATTTTTTGAATCAATATGTGAGTGTGGCGAAGGAAAACGTGTTTTGACCAGTTTTAGTTGATTTTTATCGACTGGAAAATGGCCATTTTTCAAACGGTCTTAGAATTTGATGAAATTTGTTTTGTTAGGACCGTATCGTCAATATGAAGCTAGAAAATATTTTTCAGAAATTTTTAGAGTCCGTATGTGGCCCCAGTAAATTGAAATGCGCGTCCAAATTCAATATATAGATTTATATTTTGATTTTGGTGGAAACTAATCGAAACGATCGAATCAGCTTACGATACATATCTCATTGTGTTCGGAATGGGGGTAATTATCTAGGGACGACAGTCGTTGAGTTCGATTTCGAGTTTGAAATAAAAAGTTACTTTTTGAAGGAAAATAAATTAAAATAATAAAATATATATAATCCCTTACCTTCTCACTCCCTCACAAATCCTAATCGTTCAAAACCCGTCAACCCTAAATTGACTCCCCCCTCCCCCCCCTCCCCCCCCCCCCCCCCCGATTTCGCTCAGCGCTGCCTTGCCTGGCCCACATCCGCCACCGTCCACCGCGCGTGCCACCTTACCTCTGACACCAGCCTCTCCTCGTCGCCCACCTTCCATCTCGAACCCGCAACCCAAACCCCCATCCCTAATTGAAAACAACTGCCACCAGTCGCAGGCGTCTCCATGGCGTTTGGGGGCTTCGATTTGACCGCGACTGAGACTGGAGAAAGGTGGCAATGGCGATTGCAACGTGGACTACTACGGTCAACTCCAAGCAGCTCTGACGAGGCGGTAATGGCAAAGTTCCGTTCTGAGCTGATGGGTTCAGCGAAAATGACGAACATCAGTGAGTTTTTATACATATTTTTTTTATTTTTATTTTTATTATATAGAATCTGAAATGTTTTATACATGGAAAATCTGAAATTTTTATTATGAGGATAGTTTGAATTTTCTTTTATATAAGAAAAGTTTGAAGTTATATGTAACGACCCAGAAAATCTGAACCAATTTAAAATTTTTAAATTGGCTAAAATAATGAATTTTAAATATTTAAAATAAATATTTTAAATAATGGCGATGAAAACTGAGTTTGAATCAACAATTGAGAACGAATATAATTAATTATAATTATAAATAAGGCCTGAAATGGCGTTGTAGTTTCGAAAACCGAATTCAAACTTTGTCGGACTATACCGGGTGCAAAACAAAACGAATTTTAGTGAAACCAAAAATATTTAAATCTGTTAGTGAATACCTTTCCAACGAATATGAAAAATCGAAATTTGATAACGGGAATCAAAAGATATGTCCAGTTGAAAATTCTGAATAGTCGCTATGGAATTCAGGCCCTTAAAAATGGACATTTTGCAAATGACCTCGGATTTCAACGAAACCACTTTTGTTGGGTCTGGGATGTGAAGTTATTGCTAGGTTTCAAATTTCATAATTTTTCGAATCAATATGTGAGTGTGGCAAAGGAAAACGCGTTTGACCAGTTTCAGTTGATTTTAATCGACTGGAAAATGGCCATTTTTCAAACGGTCTCCGAATTCGACGAAACTAGTTTTGTTAGGACCGTATCGTAAATACGAAGCTAGATAATATTTTTCTGGAATTTTTCGAGTTAGTATGTGACCCCGGTAATTCGAAATGTGCGTTTAAATAGAATATATAAAGATTTATATTTTAAATTCAACGGAAACTGGTCGTAACAGCTGAATTGGGTTACGAAGCATGTCCCATTGTGTTTGGAATGGGGGTAATTAGCTAGGGACGACAGTCGGTGGGTTTGATTTTGAGTTCGAAATTTAAACTAACTTTTTGAAATCAAAAATAATAAATTTATATATTTATTATATAAAACCTTATCTCCCTCTCTCTCTCTTCCATTATTCTCAGTCCACGTTCGAAAAAAAAAAAGAGCATCCGTGACCTAAGAAACCCGACGTCGTCCATCACCATCGCGCCCTCCATCACCATCGTTCCACCGCCTCCACCTTCGTTCCTCCCTTCGCCAAATCACCCTCCTCTTCCTCAATTTACCCGTCGCCCCCTGGTTCTCATCGCCACCAGAACCCTAACCTCTGCTGCGCCTCTTCTCCCGCTGTCCCTTCTTCTTCTCTAGTCGTCCGCAGCCCTGAATCGAACCCCCTCGCGACGCATCCGCCCCCCCCCCCCTCGAAGCCATCGCGACGCCGATTCGCGAGCCCCCCCAGTCCGAGACCGCTGAAGCCTGCTCCTCCTCTTGTCGCCGACCCTGACGACCCCCCCCCCCCCTCTTCGCATTACAGTAAGTATTTTATTTTATTTTTATTTTTATTTTAATTCTTAAATACTGATTTTATTTTCTTAGAAAAGAATACCTTTTTTAAAAGGGTTTAAAACTGATTTTTTTTAAAGGGTTTAAAACTGATTTTTTTTAAAGGGTTTAAAACTGATTTTTTTTAAAGGGTTTAAAACTGATTTTTTTAAAGGGTTTAAAACTGATTTTTAAAAGGTTTAAAGACTGATTTTATTTTAAGATTTAAAAAGGAAAAGATTTGAACTTTAAAAAGGAAAAGATTTGAACTTTAAAAAGAAGAAAAAGATTTGAACTTTAAAAAGGAAAAGATTTGAACATCGAAGCATAATAAAAATATGATTTTTTATATATGGAATAACGAAGAAAAAAATCGATTTTTATATATTGAATAGCATAGTAAAAATTCGATTTTTACATATGTAGAGAATACGGGCAACGAAAGCGACAAAAGGCGAGATTGGCGAAGATTTCCATAAAGGAAGAGTCGTAGTATTGGATAGCTATTGGTGAGAATTTCTCACTCTTCAATTTCTTTTTCTAGCTAAATATATATGTGTCGAAATAAAAGTGAATTGCTATATATAAATATATATATATATATATATACGCCCCTCGTCCACAAACCATGGACGATATTTATTGGTTGAAATTGTTGTGAAAATTGATTGATAGCGAATGATTGTTTGGGATTGTTTGTGGTTGATATTGATTGATTGAGGTTGAAAAATAACCGTTTGTGGTTGAGAAATATTTGGTTGAAACCACATAGGATTAGTTTGTGGAAATGAAATAAATATATACATGCCGCCTGCGTGCGAACTAGATGCATGATCCCCATTGTCAAAAACCGCGAGGTTTTAAGGTAGAGCGAGGAGCCGTACTAGGGACGGTCCCGGTTTTAACTACCCTGCCGTTATGCTGCCGAAATTTTGAATAATATTCGTGTGTTTGAATTATTTTCATATGCTTAAACTATATTTATTCATTGAATAGAAAACATTCATGTGTTGAATTGATATTCATTCGTTGATTAGAAATTCATGTGTTGAATGGTATTCATATTTTGAAATAAATTGTTTGATAATAAAAATCACATTTTTATCTATATATAGAAACTATAGAAAACATTCATGTGTTGAATTGATATTCATTCGTTGATTAGAAATTCATGTGTTGAATGGTATTCATATTTTGAAATAAATTGTTTGATAATAAAAATCACATTTTTATCTATATATAGAAACTATAGAAAACATTCACGTGTTGAATTGATATTCATTTGTTGATTAGAAATTCATGTGTTGAATGGTATTCATATTTTGAAATAAATTGTTTGATAATAAAAATCACATTTTTATCTATATATAGAAACTATAGAAAACATTCATGTGTTGAATTGATATTCATTCGTTGATTAGAAATTCATGTGTTGAATGGTATTCATATTTTGAAATAAATTGTTTGATAATAAAAATCACCTTTTATCTATATATAAAATCCTATTTTTGTCACCTATATGAACTATATAGAAAAATAGTGTTTTGAAATGAATTGCTTTACAATAAAAATCACATTTTTATTGTATGCATAAATCGTTGAAATGTGAAGTGTTAAAAATAGTCACTTGTTCAAAATAAACATATATGAGTTGAAATATTCATTAATTAGCTAATGAAATGATTTGCACCTATTTATGTAACATTAGAATGAATGGTGTTTTTAAACCAAATAGAAATCAAATATGAAGTTGAATAGAAAATGATAAATGATAAGAACTGTATATATATGTACATGTATATTCATTGAACAGGTTATAGCAAAGGGGCTAGAGAAGAGGAATAAAATTTTGTGCCCGACAAATAGGTACACATTTACTGTTTTGTTTGGGTGATGATTTTATGAGCCTGTTGGCTAGCCGCTTGGCTTTTTCTTTTTCTTTTTGAGATTAGAAGGACCGGGAAAGCTATTTGCGATTTCCCGATGCTCCCGGTGCAGGGGAGGTTATGGCGAAATTTTCCAAAATTTTAAGGCGTTAGTGAAATATTTGAAGTGAAAACGATATTGAAATCATTGAATGAACTATATTCATATAATTATATAAATATAAATAAAATTAAAACGAAACAAGGCCGTGCAGTTCGTATTTTGAAACCGTGATTTCAAACAACTAGTGCGGGGAATCCGACCATTGGATTTTCCCGAAACCTCAACCATCGGGTTCGCCTTGGAATAATCTTTCCAACGGCACCAACCTTGTAAAAATCCAACGGTTGGATTGTCTGGAATGTTTAATTCAAATCTGAAGAAAAACAGCGCCAGAAGCGATTATATTTATATATATATATAAATATAATTATATATTTAATCGAATAACGACGCTGCAGTTCGTAATTTGAAATCGAAAATTCAAACGATTGTACCAGGAGATCCTACCGTCGGATTTTCCCGAAACTGGAACCATTGGATTCGTTTTGAAAAGACCTTTCTAATGATGTAAATTTTGTGAAGATCCAACGGTTAGATTTTCAGATATGTGTAAATCAAATCTGAAGAAAAACAGCGCCACGGCCGCGTTATGGCCCGAAGCGTCGTTTTGAATAAATCAGCTATTTTAAAATAAATAAAAATAGCGATAAATCGTTATAAAATATTGGAAACTTTATGGAATGGAAATAAACTGAATTTGCTTGATTTATGTGATATTTGATGGTTGAATGTGTTTGGTGTGAAAATTACATTAAAGAACAAAATTGGTGTTGTCGAATAATTTAACCATTGAAATAAATTGAATTGAAATTCTAAATATACGTGAATTATTTGAGAAGGCCGAGTTAATTCTCATTTCAAATAATTGACCGACGATTGAAAGTCGAAGATAAAGACGGTGGTCGAAGACTGGAGATCTTCACCTCGTTTGGATGGTAACCGAGGTCCTGATTGGGAGGCATCCCGAAATATGGATAATGAGTGGTGATCGTCCAGACGTACGTGGTGATCAATGGGTTTGCGAGGTATTTAGTGCCTCCGGTTTCGTTCAGACCTAGAACGGACTTGTAAATGGACATTGTGTCCGACATAGGATTTATTCTGTGTGGCATGCTAAGATGCAGTGATCAGGGCTTCTGTTGAAAAGCAAAGTCTTGTGGTGATGATCAAAGCACCGCCTGTGTGGCGTAGCTTTGTGTATAACGTGAATTCGCGAGCCTCACACCCCGGTATGAACCTAAAACGGGAGAAGGACCTCAGGGAGGGCATACGTTTCCTCCTAGCTAAAAGTGGCGTCAGTGGTTTTACACGCCCTGACGAGTTTGACTTATGTGGTTGTTGCTGTTGCGAGGCGCCTCGGTTAGATCGGACGATCCGGGTCCGATGGAGTCACTTGTTGGCTCGTTTACGCCCCAAAGGGCGGCGAAACGTAGTGCTCAGGCATTTTTAATCCACTCCGTGTGGACCGGCCCTGACGATCCAAGGGTCGATGCGCTCTGACCCTGAGGCTCGGGCTAGGCAGTCTCGAATTCGGTAAGGACTATCTTTTGCCTTGGTTCATGACGGAAATCCAATTTCCAAATACGACATCGTGCGGTTTTGATTGTATATATATATATGGCGACATGATATATGGTACCCATGCCGTCTATGATTGATAGTTATGATTTGAAATTGTTTTCAAAACACATAAACACTAGCAATAATATCAAATGCCTTTGTTTTATTCGTATCAATCATATTTTGGCCATTATAAGGTAAAACTCTATCCTCCGGTTTGCGTTGCATTGTGTGATGGGAACTGAGTCTTATAATGGCTTCATTTTTATAAAAAGCATAGCGATGTTTAAAAGAAAGATTTGTTTTAAAGCACTGGCAATCCAATGGAGTAAACCCGTTCCACGAAAGTGGCGTGGTCCTGGGATTAGCCATATTATATATGTGTTGAATAGATTTCTCATACCAGTCCCATGACTGACTCGTAGTTTGTTTCACTCTCAAACTCGGGTGCCCCTTTTTCCACACGGGCAGCCTTGTATTCAGGTTTAGCTGGTTCTTTCTCTGGAAAGCTGGAGCTGAAGATGGATTCTATCATTTATTTCTTTTTATGCTGTTCAGCTCCTATTGTACATATTTTGTTTGTTTTCCGCTGTAAACATTTATGTATAGCTGAACTGTATTTGTACTAAGTAAGATCCTGTATACTGTGTAACTCTGATGATTACTTTTATCCAGTATATTTTGTTGTTCATTATCTGGTATATTTATTTAATTTTGTTCTGCTATTATCTGTTTCTGTGTTATATTCCAAAGATAACCCTTGTTTCCGTGAGAACGGGATTTCGGGTCGTCTCATTATAACTTTGAAAAGATCGTATTTTTTATAACTTTGAAAAGATCGTATTTTTTATAACTTTGAAAAGATCATATTTTGTATAACTTTGAAATGATCGTATTTTTTTTAACTTTGAAAAGATCGTATTTTTAACTTTGAAAAGATCGTATTTTTTTTTAACTTTGAAAAGATCATATTTTTAACTTTGAAAAGATCGTATTTTTAACAAGATAAAGATTTGATTTTATAAACCAAAAAGATTTAATTTTTGAAGTATGAAAGATTATATTTTTATTTACATTTATGCATGAAGTTATATAATAAAAATATGAATTTTATCATGAAGAGAACAATATAAAAATAAGATTTTTATCATGAAGGGAAGAATGTAAAAGTTGGATTTTTATAGAAGTAGCGAAATAAAAATATGATTTTTATATATGTAATAAAAATATAATTTTTATATAATGTAGAGAATAAAAATATGATTTTTATTGTGCATACATCAATATAAAAATGTGATTTTTATATGAACAGCGTGAAAACGGATTGATATGAAATGGATACGAAGGTGACAAAAGGCGAGCGACGAAGATTTTCTACATATGAAGAGTCGTGGTGTTTGGTTTAGCTCTCGGTGAGAACTCCTCACTTTTATTTTAATTTCTAGTTTGAAATATATACTAGGATGCAGACGGTGCTTAGCAGCACCTGACACCCGTCGTCCACAGACCATGGACGGCTTGTTTGTTTGATTGATGTATTGTGAAAATTGATTGTGTGATTGGAATTGAAATAAAATATATATTCATGTGTTGAAATCAAATATATATTCATTTGTTGGAATAAAATAAATATTCATTTACAAATCGAACGATGATATTGATTGAGACGATAAATTTTACACATCGCCCAACTGCACAAATAAAACTATGTGTTTGTTGATTTGAAACCCCACACAGGTATTGGGATGATATTTGACGTACACTAATCCCGATTGTTTAGTTGTATGTCAATCGATGGGTTGACGGACTGTGTAAGCGTTAATTATTGATATTTAATGCTTATACAGTTGTGTGGTGCACTCTGGATGAGGGTTGATGATTTATCGTTGTTATTATATACATGTGTTGTATGGAATCCATATAATTAACATTATATGGTAATTGATTGGGCCTCATTCCAATTTGGAAAATCAGGAATATTATAAAAGAAAATTCATGTGTTGAATAGAAGGAAAATTCATGTGTTGAATAGAAATAAATTCATGTGTTGAATAAAATAAATATTCATGTGTTGAATAGAAGAAAACATTCATGTGTTGAATAAAAGCCGTGTTGACTAGATTGACACCATTTTGACGTGAACGATATTTATATCGATTTTATTTATTTTTATAATGAATATAGAAAAGAAAGTGATTTCAAAATATAACGTTTTGAAAATATTATCATTTGTATATTGATGATATGGAATATTCAATTTGGATTCGAAATTGAATATGAAGTTGAAATCGTTTTGAAAACGAATTTAAAACGATTTATAAAATACGTTTTGAAAGGAAATCGACAAAATATATATAATATATATTATATATATAATGGCCTGAATAGAACGCGCCGCGCTGCTGCAGTTCGTGAATTTCGACCATTGTCTTCGAAGGATATTACGGGAGATTCGACTGTCGGATTCTCCTAAAACCGGAACCGTTGGGTTCGTACCGAAAAGTGCTTTCTAAGAATATTAGAGATTTGAAATCTAACGGTTGGATTTGGAATTATGTCCAAATCAAATTGGGAAAAGGTCGTTGTAAGTGCAGTTCGATGGCCGTTGATGGAAATCGACTGTACGGGCCTTGATAAAATTATTAAAAATAGTAATAATTTGTGTAAAATCATAAGAAATGATTTGTGAAGAATTGAGATGAAAAATTCCAAATTTGAAAAGATAAAAATAGATTTTTATCGAAATCAACTAGTTTTGAACTAGAATAATAATTTATTTAGTTTAGAAATAAATAAAGTGGATTCGAAATGGTTTTGAAAATAACCAGAATTTCCAATAATTGAATTGGAAAGGATTTAAATCGAAATTATCTTTGGAATATTTCGATGTTGGATTTCGTGATTATACAGATATTGTTATGAAAATATGAAAGATATATTTATATCGTTATTTCCAATACGATATTTGTTGGTCGTAGAATTTGATATTGAATATAAGCCGATATATTTTCTATTCAGAGCCTTGTATTTAATATCAAATGGGATTTGGGTTTGTCGTTAATGGTGTCTTCATTAACACTGTTCTTAAAGCCAGTTGAGAAAAAGATTAAATCTTTTTAGTTAGATTTAATGAAGTGTACCAATTAAATGGTATTTAATTGGAATTGAATTTGAATTGATTTTTGGGTTTATAGTGAACCATGTTTTAAATGACATTGGTTCTTTAATCCAGTTAAAGACAGGATGTGTTTTCCCAAGTAAAATAATCACTGATAGTGATTATTGGGAAGATTAAAACTAAGTAGAGTTTCAATGAATCTTTAATTAGATTGAAGTGATTGAGAATGGAGTATCACTAGTTTTGCTCCAGGCGATAGTCAAATCTTTAATTAGATTTGAACGTGAAATGGTAATTAAATTTACCGATAATGTCGTGGTGTTAGATATGAAGTATGACCAGTTTTACTTCATGGGTTGAATAGGTTAGGATTGGGAAATAAAATAAATGATTACTTCGGCGTGGTTCGCTAATCCCGACTAATTTGAATTGATATTCAAAGGAAGATTAAAGAATAAATTTAAAGAATTTATCTTTGAAAAAATTAATAGGAACCTTTCCCTAAGTATAAGAATATTTGAATAAAAGAATATTCTGAATTGGAATGAGGCGTATGTTGTTTTTGTGTAACACTTGTTTATTATATACGCGAGTTATTCAGAAAGACCGGTTTTATCCTATTCTGAATAACTGATTCGACGTGGTGTCGAGGATGCAGACGGTGGTCGAAGACTGGAGGTCTTCACATCGTTTGGGTGATTACTGATGATCTTGATTGGGATGTACACCTAAGAGGAGGGAATTGGTGATCGTCCAGACGTACTTGGAGATCGATGGATATGCGAGGTACAAGGTGCCTCCGGTTTCGTTCGGACCCAGAACGAACTTGTAAATGGACTGTGTGTCTGACATTGGATTTTATTCTATGTGATTGATTTCGATTAAATATATATCTTTTTGGCGGCGGAGAATATATTCTCTTGCTTAAAGCCTTTCTCTGAGACGTACGAGCTCAGGGGTTATATATTGATGGATATCAATCGCATGGAGTGAATTGCCTGTGTGGCATGCCTAAGTGGCAATTGATCAAGGCTTCTGTTGAAAAGCAAAGTCTTGTGGTTGATGATTAAAGCACCGCCTGTGTGGCATAGCTTTGTGTAGCGTTGATTCGCGAGCCTCACACCCCGATTCTGAACCAGAAACGGGAGAGGACTTCAGGGAGGGCATGCGTTTCCTTCTAGATAGAAGTGGCGTCAGTGGTTTTACACACCCTAACGAGTTTGACTTATGTGGTTGTTGCTGTTGCGAGGCGCCTCGGATATATCAGTGACTGTGTGGAGCCGATGGAGTCATTGGCCTCATTTACGCCCCAAAGGGTAGGGAAGCGCAGTGTCCAGGGTTTAAGTTTAATCCACATCGGTGGACCGGCCCTGACGATCCAAGGCTTGTCTGCGCGCTTGCCTGAGACATGGGCTAGATTGTCTCGAATCGGTAGAGGACTATCTTTTGCCTCGGTTCATAGATGGAAATCCAACTTACAATACGTGACATTTGCGGTTTTGATTGTAGAGCCTAGTATTGGCGACTTGATATATGGTACCCATGCCGTCTATGATTAATACTTATAATTGAAATTGTTTTGACACTATACACTTATAGTAATAATAAAAGATGAAATTTAGCGTATCAAGCATTCTTTGGCTATTATAAGGTAAAACCCTATCCTCCGGCTTGTGTTGCATTGTTTGATGGGACCTGGGTCATATAATAGCTTCATTGTTCTTTATTTAGCATTGCGCTGTTGTTTTATGCACTAGTGTTCTTGGGAGGAAGCCCGTTCCGTGTTATACGACGTGGTCCCTTGATTTACCGAACTTTAAAGTAAAGATTAATAACTGTTTTAGTTCTCACACCAGTCCCATAACTGACCTGGAGTTTATTGTTTTAACCTAAACTCTGGGTGTCCTTATTTTGATATGGGCAGCTAGTATTTTTGGTTTTGCAGATTTTTATCCACAGGATCCTGATTTACAGCTGGAACGATACTTGGAAAGCTCTGTATCCGTGTATTACTTCTAGTTGTGTTTTGTATTATTTTCCACTGCTATGTAATGTATTATAATCTCTGATATTTTATGTTGTGTAATATTGATTCATACTCTGTATATTCTTGTATTCTGATGAATTGTTGTAATTAACAATGAAATGTTCTTATGTCTGCGTTCTTTTGTGTGTTGTTCTCTAAGTATCCGGGCTTTCCTTATCGGGGAAGTTACGGGTCATCATAGTGGTATCAGAGCTTTGGTTTACAAAGCTCGAGAACAAGACACGTTAGAACCAAACGAAAGAATTCATCAGAGATTGGATTAGTAATATCCAATGGGAATGACTCGTTAGAGATGGGATTAGTAGTATCCTAGAACGAGTGTGAAGAGTAGTGTTTTTGAAATAAAAGTGAAAACAAGTTTTGTTTTGAAAATTTAATTCAATTATTTGTATTTGAATATTTATTTGTATTGATTTGGACAATACAGTATATAGAGATTTTCATATACGTCTGATCCACGTGTATTGGAAGTCTCAAATATACTGGATGGATATAGAATTACACTCTAGTCGCCCGGGGGTGATTCTGATGATTGATATATCATCATCAGAATTTATATTCGAGTGTCGAAAGTGGGATTTCTATATATTTCCAATTGACTAGTGTGAGAACCAAAATTAGATAGGGCTTATTTTTGTGATTTGGCACCAAAAATGTGATTTTTGACTATATATCAAAGTTATGAATTTGAAATGATAATCAAAAAATTGAGGGATGGTTGTGTTGTTTGATTATTGTTTGATTAATCAAAATTTTGAACCATTATGCCAAATTGAACCAAAAATTGAATTGTATTGAAAATTAGTCGCATTTGCATGCATATATATGTACTTACATTGAACAGGTCATAGCTGGGAGGTTAGAGAAGATGAATAAAATTGTTTGCCCGATAAATAGGAACATGTTTACTAATTTATTGGGTTTTGGATGATTTTATGAGCCGATTGGCTAGCCATTTGGCTGTTTATTTTTCTTTTTGGATTGATGAGGGCCATGGGAGGCTATTTGAAATATCCCGAAGTCCCGGTGCAGGGGAGGTAATGGCGAAATTTTTCGAAAATTTAGGGTGTTAGCCAAATTTTTGAAAAATTTGAAAAGGTCTTAGAAACTGAAAAGTTGAAGAACTAAAGCAGTAATGAAAATAATGAAAGTTGAGTTGGTTTGGGAAACAACTTTCGACGTCGTTCCTTTTCGGGGATGAAAAGTTTTAAGTGGGGGAGATTGTAATAACCCGGAAATCCGAGCCAATTTAAAAAATTTATTTTGGCAATTTTGATGAATTTTGAATATTTAAAATGAATTATTTTAAATAATAACGACAAGAAATTTATTTTTAATAAAATTAGAATGTATATATTTATTTGAATTGTCGTTAGAATATAAATAATTATTTATAATTATAAAAGGAATTGAAAATGGCGCGGTAGTTCGAAAATTCGATTTAAGAATTCAAATGAATGTACAGGATTCAAAATTAACTGGATATTGGCGAAACCAAAAATATTTGAATCTATTTGAGAATATCTTTCCAACGAATCCGAAAAATTGAAATTTCATAGCTGGAATAAAAATTTATGTCCAGTTGAAAATTCAGAATAGTCGCTATGGAATTCTAGCCCCTAAAAATGGAAATTTTGCAAACGGCCTCTGTTTTCGACGAAACCACGTTTGTTGGATCCGTGATGTTAAGTTATTGCTAGATTTCAAAATTCATAATTTTTCGAATCAATATGTGAGCGTGGCGAAGGAAAACGTGTTTTGACCAGTTTTAGTTGATTTTAATCAACTGGAAAATGTCCATTTTTCAAACGGTCTCAGAATTTGGCAAAATTAGTTTTATTAGGACCGTAACGTCAATACGAAGCTAGAAAATATTTTTCAGGAATTTTTAGAGTCAGTATGTGGCCCCAGTAAATTGAAATGCGCGTCCAAATTCAATATATTGATTTATATTTTGATTTTGGTGGAAACTGATCGAAATGGTCGAATCAGCTTACGAGACATATCCAATTGTGTTCGGAATGGGGGTAATTAGCTAGGGACGACAGTCGTTGGGTTCAATTTTGAGTTCGAAATAAAAAGTTACTTTTTGAAGGAAAATAAATTAAAATAATAAAAAAATATAATCCCTTACCTTCTCACTCCCTCACAAATCCTAATCGTTCAAAACCCGTCAACCCTAAATCCCCCCCTACCCCCCCCCCCCTACCCCCCCCCCCCCCCGATTTCGCTCAGCGCCGCCTTGCCTGGCCCACGTCCACCACCGTCCACCGCACGTGCCACCTCACCTCCGACGCCAGCCTCTCCTCGTCACCCCCCTTCCATCTCGAACCCGCAACCCATATCCCCATCCTTAATTGAAAACAACCGCCACCAGTCGCAGGCGTTTCCACGGCGTTTGGGGGCTTCGATTTGACCGCGACTGAGACTGGAGAAAGGTGGCGATGGCGGTTGCAACATGGACTACTCCGGTCGACTCCAAGCGGCTCTGACGAGGCGGCAATGGCAAAGTTCCGTTCTGAGCTAATGGGTTTAGCGAAAATGACGAACATCAGTGAGTTTTTTTACATATTTTTTATATTTTTATTTTTATTATATAGAATCTGAAATGTTTTATACAAGGAAAATCTAAAAAAATTATTATGAGGATAGTTTGAATTTTCTTTTATATAAAAAAAGTTTGAAGTTATAACTTTGAAAAGATCGTATTTTTTATAACATTGAAAAGATCGTATTTTTTTAAAATTTGAAAAGATCGTATTTTTAACTTTGAAAAGATCGTATTTTAACAAGATAAAGATTTGATTTTATAAACCAAAAAGATTTAATTTTTGAAGTATGAAAGATTATATTTTTATTTACATTTATGCATGAAGTTATATAATAAAAATATGAATTTTATCATGAAGAGAACAATATAAAAATAAGATTTTTATCATGAAGGGAAGAATATAAAAATTGGATTTTTATAGAAGTAGCGAAATAAAAATATGATTTTTATATATGTAATAAAAATATAATTTTTATATAATGTAGAGAATAAAAATATGAATTTTATGGTGTATACATCAATAAAAAAATGTGATTTTTATTTGAACAGCGTGAAAACGGATTGATATGAAATGGACGACGAAGGTGACAAAAGGCGAGCGAAGAAGATTTTCTACATATGAAGAGTCGCGGTGTTTGGTTTAGCTCTCGGTAAGAACTCCTCACTTTTACTTTAATTTCTAGTTTGAAATATATACTAGGATGCAGACGGTGCTTAGCAGCACCTGACACCCGTCGTCCACAGACCATGGACGGCTTGTTTGTTTGATTGATGTGTTGTGAAAATTGATTATGTGATTTGAATTGAAATAAAATATATATTCATGTGTTGAAATCAAGTATATATTCATGTGTTGAAATAAAATAAATATTCATTTACAAATTGAACGATTTGTTTATGTACACCGATTTGACTGATATTGATTGGGACGATAAATTTTACACATCGCTCAACTGCACAAATAAAAATCTGTGTTTGTTGATTTGAAACCCCACACGGGTATTGGGATGATATTTGACGTACACTAATCCCGATTGTTTAGTTGTATGTCAATCGATGGGTTGACAGACTGTGTATGTAACAACCCATATTTTGAATAATAAGTTATAACATAAACCAAGGCAGAATTCAATGATAAAATCTGAATCAAGGGAAACGGGCTGTGCCATTGCGTTCGTCTCGGAAAAATACGCGAAATAGAGTCTGAGTTTTCGAAAATCGGAGTCTGTATGACCCAGTTAAGGCCCATGGAAGTTTTCAGAAAATTTAAATTTAAAAACAGATTTCAAAAATTCAGCTGGGCAGGTAGGCGGGAAAAGATCCCGCCACTCCCCAAGTCGACAGGGGTGTCGACTTGGGAGTCGACACACCCAAGGCCGTGTCGACTGCCCAGTCGACACCCCTGTCGACTTGGGTGGTCGGCCAGTCTGGCCTGGGTGAACCTGACTTGTTTCTTAAGACATGTTTGGAGGCTAGTGACGTGAATTGATGGCCCAGATCTGAATTAGGGTTAATCCTATGGTCTAAACTAACCTAATCATCTATAAAAAGACCCTAATACCTAGCCTAAGTCATCATAAATCAATCCTACAACTAAACTATGACAAAATGTTTAATCATGGCCTCCACCCTCTTGTCATAGCCTCCATCTTCATTCATATGAGAGTTCCTAAGCTTGTTTGAGAGTTTCTAAGGCCAAAGTTCAATCTTTCTTCATCAAAGCAAGGGTCTTCTTCTAATTTCTCAAGGGTTTTCATTGAAGCTTGCTATTTGGGGATCTTTAGAGTTTCTAGTGGCTTCGTCTCAATCTTATTTATATTTTATAAGTCTTCATAGCATTGTAAGCCCTATACTACTCTTAGATTCTAACTATGAAGTTAAATATGACATGTTGCAAGTTGAGTTTGGGCCTAAGTATGATATGTGCTTTGATCCTATCATGTTATGCATAAATATATTCTATGCATGTTTGTAAAGCTATCACCTTTACCTTATGCATAGAAAGCTATGAGCTTTGATTGGAAATGTTGCATAAAGCAACATAGAAACTCTCATAAACCTTGTGTTATCTTGCATATGATGTTATATGCGAATCACTAGCCACCATCCTATGTCATTTATGATCATGTTTCACCTATTTGCTTAAGTTTGATATCATGCATATTTTGAGGCTTATGATGTAATATGCAAGTTGCTATCTTGCATATGGTGTTATATGCGAATCACTTGCTATCATCCTATGTCATTTATGACCATGTTTCACCTATTTTGCTTAAGTTGATATTATGCATGTTTTGAGGCCTAGGATGTAATATGCAAGTTTATGAACATATTTATGCCTCATATGCCACCATGTTTAACTTGTGGCCAACCTTATTACCTTATGCCCTTTTTGTCATGTTTTGCCAAGTTCCCTCTTTTGATCTATGCTATGTTATGTGAAAAGTATATGCGAGGGGAATGCGTTGGGTTTGGGTAATATTAATGACATGAAACATGATTTTAAAATATGACATGAACATTGACTTGTGATTATATTTGTAAACATGAATTTGGACATGACTTCTAGAAAACATGAGAGTGGCCAACTCGAGGTTGGGTTGAGTTTGTAGCATAAATCTACCCGGAACCGACCGGCTTAACTAGTGGCTACAAGCAATAGGACCCAATGTGAGTAGTTGGTCATGTCGCACTTGAAACCCGAGGTTAGACCAAGTTATGGTGTAAAGCTACCCCGACCCGCCCGGCTTAACTAGTAACCACAACAAGGTCTAATGTGAGAGGTTGGGTGCATTAAATTAATTAATGCCACATGATAGGGTTAAGTCATGGACCACTTGAATACTTAACCAATGAAACACGATGGGTTGACGGGGTTAAGTCATTAACCTTGGGTACACTTAACCAACTTGATGGGGTAGGATTAACCACATTTAACCCGTTAGAAACCCTAGTTACGTGGTCCTTTTCACCAGTAACCCTCTTGATTGTATCATGATACCCTAGGGACTAGGCTAGGGTGGGGCACAATTACTGGGCTGACATGTAAGCGACTAAAACGACGGCTGAGTAGGTGCGCCGGTGTAGGTTCAGGCGGACTATGGTCGTGCACATGGTCCGGAGTTGAAAAAGCAGACACGGGCACCTGTAGGTTTAGACTGTGCGTGCTTGATTTGTGTCCGTGGTTGGCACCCTAGGGCTTGATACACCCTAGGGTGGACCTAGCACAGTTTGACTACACTTCGTGATTGGGACGTATGACACCGACACTTGACGAGTTAGGCTTTTAGGGAGCCGATCGACTAGACCGTGTTGTTGGACCTTGATCTAGGTCATCTCTCGATATTGGGCCAAGATTGGGCCAAGGGATCTTTTCTTGTTGATACTTGACATAGACTACTAGTACACACTTGGTGCAACTTAACCTTGTATATGCGATGCCACACTTGATCTATCTTGCTAACTTTTCACCATGCCAGTTATCTCCCTACAGCTCATCTCTGTTTTACATGTCCAGTTAACTTTACCAGTTTTTATACTAATAGTAGATAGGACTTACCAGTCTTTTTGACTGACCCGTTTTCTTTCGCCTCTTTTCTTCCGTTCCCCCCCCCCCCAGGTTTGCAGGGTGGGAACACTGGTACCTAGCTGGATCTTTAGCTGCTTTTCTGGATAGCTCATGTATGATTTGAGCATGCTATGGCTTTATGCTACTTTGGGGATAGTTACTTTATGTTTTTTTTTCAGTTTTCAGTTTATGTTCTAGACTTTGTTTTATGGAAAATAATGACCAAGTACTTTGATGTAACTTGACTATGGTTTTGAAATGTTAGTTTTATCCGCTGCTTTACTACTCTGTTTTACTTATATGTTCTGTCTTGTGATATCTGCATGCATGTTTACCTTGTCCAACACCCCTCCAAAGCTAGTGTGCTTGCAAGAGTGGCATTGGCGGAGGTGGGGTGTTACATTTGGTATCAGAGCATAAGGTTTACAAGATTTGAGCAAAAGTGTTTTTAAAACTTACCTTTTAGGAAAACTATTTTCAAAACCAATTAAGTATTTTCCAAGAAAAGTCTAGTTATTTTAAAAGGCTATTCCCCAAAATCCATTAGCACTATCCTTCGTTTCCTCGTTCTAAATCTATCTTTTCCTTTTTCAGCATGGCCGATCTTAACCTTCCTGAGGGAGTGACCATTCCCGGATGGTTCCGGAGGTACTTGGAAGCTAGGGCCAACGATGTGGGCCTAGCAAATACCCCCACCGTAACTGAGGTTCCTCCTCCTCAGCATCCACAAGAAGATTTCGCAAAGGTTTGCAAGGACTTTAAGGCGATGGGTGGCAAGAATTTCATTGGGACGGAGACTTTTGTAGAGGCACGAAATTGGTTGAAAGAAACTGAAGATCTTTTCGCTATCTTTGATGTGGAAGACCATAGAAAGGTTTTATTGGCAGCATGGCTATTAAAAGAAGAAGCTACTTATTGGTGGGAGGTCACCAATGCTACTAGACCTATAGAGACTTGGGCCGACTTTAGGACGAGATTTGGGCTTAAGTTTCTATCATCAGCTGAGGCGAATCTGCAATTGGAGAAGTTTATATCTTTGAAGCAAGGGGACATGACAGTGAGGGAGTATGTGAATAAGTTTAACCAGCTCGCTCGATTCGGTTTGGACATGGTTAATACTCCCCAGAAGAAGGCTTTACGCTTTGCACGAGGGTTGAATGAGCCATTACAAGGTTTAGCCCTATCTCATATACCCATGGGGGCCACTTTTGAAGGCCTAGTAGACATGGCATTGCTTCAAGGAGACGATAAGAATGGCAAGAAGGAAGTCAAGACTAATGAGACTCAAACCAAGAAGACGGACTCCAAGTGGGGAGGAAATCAGAGCAACCAGAACAACAAGAACAACAAGAACAATAAGGGCAATAAGGCCAACAACAACAAGGCAAAAGACCCAAGAAAATGCAAATTCTGTGGGATTGTTAGGCACATAGCCAAGGATTGCAGAAAGAAGAAGAGGAAGTTGGGCGAATGCTTTCACTGTGGAGAGCCTGGACACCTTAGCAAGGATTGCCCCAAGAAGCAAGGACAAGGGCAAGGGCAGACTCAGCGTGCAGGACCTTCTGGAGGGCAAGTGCATGCTATCAACACTGCTCCAGTTCAGGACCGAGGTAGTATTTCTGTAGAAAGTCTTGTTTATATTTCTGACTTTCCTGTTCGCACTTTATTTGATTCTGGCGCATCGCATACCTTTATTTCTTCTGACATTGTTGAAAGTTTGCACCTAAGTACTATTCTAGTTGAGGATCCCGTCAGTGTTTCAAATCCAATTGGGGGTTCCGCCCATTTATCTATGATTTGTGTGGATTTGAAGATTTCTATCTTGACTGTAGAATTCACGTGTAATGCTTATGTTCTCGGGTTCACGGGATACGGGTTGATTTTGGGCATGGATTGGTTGTCCAGTTATGGAGCCATTCTCGATTGTGAGCATAGGGTGGTGAGGCTCATGACTCGCCTCGGTAATACCCTAGAGATTTCTTGCAACCCGCTGGATCCCGTCATGTTATGTTATCTTGAATCTCTTGACTCGTCCATCAATGATCTGCAATCCGTAAGGGTGGTTCGAGAATATCCTGATGTCTTTGAAGAGGTTAAGGGCCCCTAAACGAGAGATAGATTTTCGCATTTATCTTGTTGATAATGCCAAGCCAGTATCATTGCCCATTAGGCACATGGCCCCGCGAGAAAGAAGAGAGCTTAGTAAGCAAATCAAGGAGCTGCTTGAGAAGAATTTTATTAGGCAAAGCATTTCTGAATGGGGTGCTCCGGTGGTATTCGCCACTAAGGCGGATGGTTCGCTTCGCCTATGTGTTGATTATCGAGATTTGAACAAGCTGACAAAGAAGAATAGGCACCCGTTACCGAGGATTGATGACCTCTTTGACCAGCTTGTTGGTGCTTCTATTTTCTCTCAGCTCGATCTAGCCACCGGATTCCATCAGCTTAGAGTGGCTGAGGATAGTATTGATAAGACTGCGTTTAGGACTCCAGATGGATTCTTTGAATGGCTTGTCATGCCATTCGGTTTGACTAATGCACCCGCCTACTTCGTAGATTTGATGAGTAGGGTGTTCAGGGAGTTCCTTAACAAGTTCGTGGTTGTCTTCGTGGATGATATTCTGATCTTCTCAAAGGATGAGGAAGAACATGCCAGACATCTCAAGGAAGTGATGGATACGCTTAGAGCTCATCAGTTGAAAGCCAAGTTCTCCAAATGCCATTTCTGGAGAAGGGAAGTTCGGTTTCTTGGACATATAGTTTCTAAGCAAGGCATAGCGGTGGATCCCGTGAAAGTGGTTGCAGTTCAAGACTGGAAGACTCCTAGGAATGCAACCGAAGTAAGAAGCTTTCTCGGTCTGGCAGGCTACTATAGGAAGTTCATCAGGGACTTCGCTAATATTTCGGCCCCTCTTACTAAGTTGACGAAGAAGAACTTAGTCTTTGCATGGGACTTAGAGTGTGAGCTTGCTTTTCAAAGGCTCAAGAGGGCCCTTACCACAGCTCCTGCTTTGGCATTACCCGATAGTGGTAAGATGTTTACCGTGTACACCGATGCATGTGGCACGGGGTTAGGTGTTGTTCTAATGCAAGAGGAAGAGTGATATGTTATGGGGGTAGGCAACTTAAAGTTCATGAGAAGAACTATCCCACTCATGATTTGGAGTTGGCGGCGATCGTCTTTGCACTCAAATCCTGGCGCCACTATCTTCTAGGCGAAAGGTTTGAGTTGTATACTGATCACAAGTCACTCAAGTACCTCTTCTCGCAGAAAGATCTGAATCTAAGGCAGCAAAGGTGGATGGAATTCTTGGCATCATATGACTTCGAGATAGTTTATACCCTTGGCAAGGGTAATGTTGTGGCAGATGCACTAAGCAGAAGGAGGTTGACTTTGAGTCCCTTGTTTATTGAGATGAAGAACTTAGAGTTCTTGGCAACCTTTGATTTCACGACGGCTGTTGAGTCGATGACGGGTTCATTGGCATCCCTTGAGCTTAGACCCACACTTCTTGATCAAGTAGGGACTTCACAGAAGGAAGACCCGCGGATAGTGGAGATCATGGGCAAGTTGATCCGTGGTGAGACGTCTAGTCACCTTGCTAGATATACTATTGATGACAAGGGTTGGCTAAGGCGTGATGGAAGGCTATGCGTTCCACAAGTAGGAGACTTGGTGCATAAAGTTCTCGAAGAAGCACATCACTCGAAGATGACTATACATCCTGGAGGAGATAAGATGTATAGAGATATGAAGCGCATTTTCTTTTGGGCTGGAATGAAGAAAGATGTGGCAGAGTATGTTTCAAAGTGCATGGTGTGCCAACAAGTGAAAGCCGAGTCGAAAAAACCCGGTGGGCTATTACATCCATTGGAGGTCCCGCAATGGAAGTGGGAGAGTATTTCTATGGATTTTGTGGATGGGTTGCCTAGGTCAAGGAAAGGGAACACGAGCATATGGGTCATAGTTGATAGACTTACGAAGAGTGCTCATTTCATTCCAGCAAAGAGCAAGAGGACCGCATCATGGCTAGCATCTATTTATCTTCGAGAGATAGTGCGGTTGCATGGAGTTCCTTCTAGCATAGTTAGCAATCGTGACCCAATTTTCACTAGCCAGTTCTGGAATAGTTTGCAAGAAGCGATGGGTACGCGATTGAATCTGAGTACAGCCTATCACCCCCAGACGGATGGCCAAACCGAAAGGGTGAATAGAGTGCTAGAAGATCTTTTGAGGCTTTGTGTTCTTGACTTTGGAGGTACTTGGGAAGACCACCTTCCTCTTGTAGAGTTTGCTTATAATAATAGCTATCAAGCCAGCATAGGGATGACACCATTTGAAGCTCTGTATGGGAGGCCGTGTAGGTCACCATCTTGTTGGTGGGAGACAACGGATAGGCTTATACTTGGGCCCGATATGATACGGGACACATCCGAGAAAGTTGAATTGGTAAGAAGACGGATGAAAGCGGCCCAAGACAGACAGAAATCCTATGCTGACAAGCGAAGGGCAGATTTGGAATTCGAAGTGGGAGACATGGTTTTCGTGAAGGTTTCTACTTTGCGTAATGTGGTTCGTTTTGGAGAAGTTGGGAAGCTGGCACCAAGGTTCGTAGGACCCTTCCCTATCATAGAGAGAATTGGAAAGATGGCCTATAAGGTGGAATTTCCCGAGAAGCTAGCCGGAGTGCATAATGTCTTTCATGTCTCGCATCTCCGAAAGTGCCTACATGAGTCCGCTGAGTTGGTTGAACCAAGCATTCTTGAAGACGTGGAGGTAGAGAAAGAGGCAACCTTGAGGAGAGCTCCGATACGTATCTTGGGAACAGAGATCAAGAAGCTAAGGAATCGAGAAGTCAAATTGGTGAAAGTTCAGTGGAGTGAAGCCGATGAAGATGCAACTTGGGAAACCGAGGAGAAGATGTGTGGGCTTTATCCATTTCCTTTTGAGGGTACATTCTCGACCTCTTTTCCTTTTACATGTCTTCCTTTTTGCTATCCATGTTTATCCTGCTTATCTTGTTACCTCGTTAACCTTGTCATAAGAACCTTAAGTAGAAACCCTTTGGATGAAACATGTATTTGAAACATGTTATGCTTGATGTTTGCAAGTGGTTGCAAGTGTTTGCAAGTGGATACTCGTGGATGCATGATACACATTAGGCACTAAAATCGGATCACACACTTTCATATTGCATATGCATGAGTGATGATACTAATTCATGGATGAAACTTGTTATGTTATCACATGGATGTTACATATGGATGAATGTTATGTGCACTCATGTAGAGATTATAAATTATGTTAGGATTTTGCATACATATGGACTCATTTCACTAACATACTTTGCAGTAAGGGGGTCTACTGGATCAGTAACCGCCTGATTTTCGCATTAGATAAGTACATATACACACACCTTTGCATATAATCATACAGCATTTAGAATTTGTTAAGGACATTGACTGCACGTGGATGATGTTTTGAGTAGATGGATGATGGATGGTAGGATACGTTCTTCCTAACTTAGAGATTTCGGGGACGAAATCCTTTAAGGTGGGGAGGATGTAACAACCCATATTTTGAATAGCAAGTTATAACATAAACCAAGGCAGAATTCAATGATAAAATCTGAATCAAGGGAAACGGGTTGTGCCATTGCGTTCGTCTCGGAAAAATACCCGAAATAGAGTCCAAGTTTTCGAAAATCGGAGTACGTATGACCCAGTTAAGGCCCACGGAAGTTTTCAGAAAATTTAAATTTAAAAACAGATTTCAAAAATTCAGCTGGGCAGGTAGGCGGGAAAAGATCCCGCCACTCTCCAAGTCGACAGGGGTGTCGACTTGGGAGTCGACACACCCAAGGCCGTGTCGACTGCCCAGTCGACACCCCTGTCGACTTGGGTGGTCGGCCAGTCTGGCCTGGGTGCACCTGACTTGTTTCTCAAGACATGTTTGGAGGCTAGTGACGTGAATTGATGGCCCAGATCTGAATTAGGGTTAATCCTATGGTCTAAACTAACCTAATCATCTATAAAAAGACCCTAATACCTAGCCTAAGTCATCATAAATCAATCCTACAACTAAACTATGCCAAAATGTTTAATCATGGCCTCCACCCTCTTGTCATAGCCTCCATCTTCATTCATATGAGAGTTCCTAAGCTTGTTTGAGAGTTTCTAAGGCCAAAGTTCAATCTTTCTTCATCAAAGCAAGGGTCTTCTTCTAATTTCTCAAGGGTTTTCATTGAAGCTTGCTATTTGGGGATCTTTAGGGTTGGGCTTCATCTCAATCTTATTTATATTTTATAAGTCTTCATATCATTGTAAACCCTATACTACTCTTAGATTCTAACTATGAAGTTAAATATGACATGTTGCAAGTTGAGTTTGGGCCTAAGTATGATATGTGCTTTGATCCTATCATGTTATGCATAAATATATTCTATGCATGTTTGTAAAGCTATCACCTTTACCTTATGCATAGAAAGCTATGAGCTTTGATTGGAAATGTTGCATAAAGAAACATAGAAACTCTCATAAACCTTGTGTTATCTTGCATATGATGTTATATGCGAATCACTAGCCACCATCCTATGTCATTTATGATCATGTTTCACCTATTTGCTTAAGTTTGATATCATGCATATTTTGAGGCTTATGATGTAATATGCAAGTTGCTATCTTGCATATGGTGTTATATACGAATCACTTGCTATCATCCTATGTCATTTATGACCATGTTTCACCTATTTTGCTTAAGTTGATATTATGCATGTTTTGAGGCCTAGGATGTAATATGCAAGTTTATGAACATATTTATGCCTCATATGCCACCATGTTTAACTTGTGGCCAACCTTATTACCTTATGCCCTTTTTGTCATGTTTTGCCAAGTTCCCTCTTTTGATCTATGTTATGTTATGCGAAAAGTATATGCGAGGGGAATGCGTTGGGTTTGGGTAATATTAATGACATGAAACATGATTTTAAAATATGACATGAACATTGACTTGTGATTATGTTTGTAAACATGAATTTGGACATGACTTCTAGAAAACATGAGAGTGGCCAACTCGAGGTTGGGTTGAGTTTGTAGCATAAATCTACCCGGAACCGACCGGCTTAACTAGTGGCTACAAGCAATAGGACCCAATGTGAGTAGTTGGTCATATCGCACTTGAAACCCGAGGTTAGACCAAGTTGTGGTGTAAAGCTACCCGGACCCGCCCGGCTTAACTAGTAACCACAACAAGGTTTAATGTGAGAGGTTGGGTGCATTAAATTAATTAATGCCACATGATAGGGTTAAGTCATGGACCACTTGAATACTTAACCAATGAAACACGATGGGTTGATGGGGTTAAGTCATGAACCTTGGGTACACTTAATCAACTTGATGGGGTAGGGTTAACTACATTTAACCCGTTAGAAACCCTAGTTACGTGGTCCTTTTCACCAGTAACGCTCTTGATTGTATCATGATACCATAGGGACTAGGCTAGGGTGGGGCACGATTACTGGGCTGACATGTAAGCAACCAAAACGACGGCTGAGTAGGTGCGCCGGTGTAGGTTCAGGCGGATTATGGTCGTGCACATGGTTCGGAGTTGAAAAAGTAGACACGGGCACCCGTAGGTTTAGACTGTGCGTGCTTGATTTGTGTCCGTGGTTGGCACCCTAGGGCTTGATACACCCTAGGGTGGACCTAGCACAGTTTGACTACACTTCGTGATTGGGCCTTATGACACCGACACTTGACGAGTTAGGCTTTTAGGGAGCCGATCGACTAGACCGTGTTGTTGGACCTTGATCTAGGTCATCTAGGGATATTGGGCCAAGATTGGGCCAAGGGATCTTTTCTTGTTGATACTTGACATAGACTACTAGTACACACTTGGTGCAACTTAACCTTGTATACGTGATGCCACACTTGATCTATCTTGCTAACTTTTCACCATGCCAGTTATCTCCCTACAGCTCATCTATGTTTTACATGTCCAGTTAATTTTATCAGTTTTTGTACTAATAGTAGATCGGACTTACCAGTCTTTTTGAATGACCCGTTTTCTTTCGCCTCTTTTCTTCCGTTTCCCCCCCCCCCCCCCAGGTTTGCAGGGTGGGAACACTGATACCTAGCTGGATCTTTAGCTGCTTTTCTGGATAGCTCATGTATGGTTTGAGCATGCTATGGCTTTATGCTACTTTGGGGATAGTTACTTTATGTTTTTTTTCAGTTTTCAGTTTATGTTCTAGACTTTGTTTTATGGAAAATAATGACCAAGTACTTTGATGTAACTTGACTATGGTTTTGAAATGTTAGTTTTATCCGCTGCTTTACTTCTCTGTTTTACTTATATGTTCTGTCTTGTGATATCTGCATGCATGTTTACCTTGTCCAACACCCCTCCAAAGCTAGTGTGCTTGCAAGAGTGGCATTGGCGGAGGTGGGGTGTTACAGTGTAAGCGTTAATTATTGATATTTAATGCTTATGCAGTTGTGTGGTGCACTCTGGATGAGGGTTGATGATTTATCATTGCTATTATATACATGTGTTGTACGGAATCCATATAATTAACATTATATGGTAATTGATTGGGCCTCATTCCAATTTGGAAAATAAGTAATATTATAAAAGAAAATTCATGTGTTGAATAGGAGGAAAATTCATGTGTTGAATAGAAATAAATTCATGTGTTGAATAGAAATTAAACTCATGTGTTGAATAGAAAATAAATTCATGTGTTGAATAGAAATAAATTCATGTGTTGAATAAAATAAATATTCATGTGTTGAATAGAAGAAAACATTCATGTGTTGAATAAAAGCCGTGTTGAATAGATTGACGCCATTTTGACGTGAACAATATTTATATCGATTTTATTCATTTTTATAATGAATATAGAAAAGAAAGTGATTTCAAAATATAACGTTTTAAAAATATTATCATTTGTATATCGATGATATGGAATATTCAATTTTGATTCGAAATTGAATATGAAGTTGAAATAGTTTTGAAAACGAATTTAAAATGATTTATAAAATAGGTTTTGAAAAGAAATCAACGAAATATATGTAATATATATATTAAATATATATATATAATGGCCAAAATAGAACGCGCTGCGCTGCGGCAGTTCATGAATTTCAACCATTGTCTTCGAATGGATATTACGGGAGATACGACCGTCGGATTCTCCTAAAACCGGAACCGTTGGGTTCGTATCGAAAAGAGCTTTCTAACGAATATTAGAGATTTGAAATCTAACGGTTGGATTTGGAATTATGTCCAAATCAAATTGGGCAAAGGTCGCTGTAAGTGCAGTTCGATGGCCGTTGATGGAAATCGACTGTACGGGCCTTGATAAAATTATTAAAAATAGTAATAATTTGTGTAAAATCATAAGAAATGATTTTTGAAGAATTGAGATGAAAAATTCCAAATTTGAAAAGATAAAAATAGATTTTTATCGAAATCAACTAGTTTTGTACTAGAATAATAATTTATTTATTTTAGAAATAAATAAAGTGGATTTGAAATGGTTTTGAAAATAACCAGAAATTAACCAATTAAATGGTATTTAACTGGAATTGAATATGAATTGATTTTTGGGTTTATAGGGAACCGTGTTTTAAATGACATTGGTTCTTTAACCCAGTAAAGACAGAATGTGTTTTCCCAAGTAAAATAACCACTGATAGTGATTATTGGGAAGATTAAAACTAAGTAGAGTTTTAATGAATCTTTAATTAGATTGAAGTGATTGAGAATTGAGTATCACCTGTTTTGCTCCAAGCGATAGTCAAATCTTTAATTAGATTTGAACGTGAAATGGTAATTAAATTTACCGATAGCGCCGTGGTGTTAGATATGAAGTATGACCAGTTTTACTTCATGGCACGAATAGGTTGGGATTGGGAAATAAAATAAATGATTACTTCGGTGTGGTTCGCTAATCCCGATTGATTTGAATTGATATTCAAAGGAAGATTAAAGAATAAATTTAAAGAATTTATCTTTGATAAAATTAATGGGAACCTTTCCCAAAGTATAAGAATATTTGAATAAAAGAATATTCTAAATTGGAATGAGGCGTTTGTTGTGTTTATGTAACACTTGTTTATTATATACGCGAGTTATACAGAAAGACCGGGTTTATCCCATTCTGAATAACTGATTCGACATGGTGTCGAGGACGAAGACGGTGGTCGAAGACCGGAGGTCTTCACATCGTTTGGGTGATTATTGATGATCTTGATTGGGCTGTACACCCAAGAGGAGGGAATCAGTTGGTGATCGTCCAGACGTACTTGGAGATCGATGGATATGCGAGGTACATGGTGCCTCCGGTTTCGTTCAGACCCAGAACGAACATGTAAATGGACTGTGTGTCTGACATTGGATTTTATTTTGTGTGATTGATTTCTATTAAATATATATCTGTTTGGCGGCCGAGAATTTATTCTCTTGCTTAACGCCCTTCTCTGAGACGTACGAGCTCAGGGGTTATATATTGATGGATATCAACCGCATGGAGTGAATTGCCTGTGTGTCATGCCTAAGTGGAAATTGATCAAGGCTTCTGTTGAAAAGCAAAGTCTAGTGGTTGATGATCAAAGCACCACCTGTGTGGCATAGCTTTGTGTAGCGTTGATTCGCGAGCCTCACACCCCGGTTGTGAACTAGAAACGGGAGAGGACTTCAGGGAGGGCATGCGTTTCCTTCTAGATAGAAGTGGCATCAGTGGTTTTACACGCTCTGATGAGTTTGACTTATGTGGTTGTTGCTATTGCGAGGCGCCTCAGATATATCAGTGACTGTGAGGAGCCGATGGAGTCATTGGGCTCATTTACGCCCCAAAGGGCGGGGAAGCATAGTGTCCAGGGTTTAAGTTTTATCCACATCGGTGGACCGGCCCTGACGATCCAAGGCTTGTCTGCGTGCTTGCCTGAGACATGGGCTAGATTGTCTCGATTCGGTAGAGGACTATCTTTTGCCTCGGTTCACAAATGGAAATCCAACTTCTAATATGTGATATTTGCGGTTTTGATTGTAGAGCCTAGTATTGGCGACATGATATATGGTACCCATGCCGTCTATGATTAATACTTATGATTGAAATTGTTTTGACACTATACACTTATAGTAATAATAAAAGATGAAATTTAGCGTATCAAGCATTCTTTGGTTATTATAAGGTAAAACCCTATCCTCTGGCTTGTGTTGCATTGTTTGATGGGACCTGGGTCATATAATAGCTTCATTGTTCTTTATTTAGCATTGCGCTATTGTTTTATGCACTAGTGTTCTTGGGAGAAAAACCGTTCCATGTTATATGGCGTGGTCCCTTGATTTACCGAACTTTAAAGTAAAGATTAATAACTGTTTTAGTTCTCACACCAGTTTATTGTTTTAACCTAAACTCTGGGTGCCCTTATTTTGACACGGGTAGCTAGTAGTTTTGGTTTTGCAGATTTATATTCACAGGATCCTGATTTACAGCTGGAATGATACTCGGAAAGCTCTGTATCCGTGTATTACTTCTAGTTGTGTTTTGTATTATTTTCCGTTGCTATGTAATATATTGTAATCTCTGATGTTTTATGTTGTGTAATATTGATTCATACTCCGTATATTCTTGTATTCTAATGAATTGTTGTAATTAACAATGAAATGTTTTTCTGTCTGCATTCTTTTGTGTGTTGTTCTCGAAGTATCCGGGCTTTCCTTACCGGGGAAGTTATGGGTCATCACATTTTCTTCCTAAATTAATCGTATAGGAGGCGTCTTCACTCGAATAGGCGGTGATGCATCAGAAGAACGTGTGACGGCAGCGCAACCACAAGCATCAGCCGTGCTCGTTTAGACGAAGGCAAGGGTCGTTCCTATGGTGAAGGCGATGAGCTATACGTGGTGGCGACTACTTTGGAGGTCGAAGACTACTTAAGAGATGATGTTGATGGCCGATTTCAGATGAACAATAACATTGGAGTGAAGGTTAAGGTCGATGATAGAGATGCTAAAGATAACGATGACAATTAACTATGTTGTTTTGAAATGAACTAAGAAACAAATGCTATATGAACTTATCATTTTGACTCCATATGTAAAACGTATAACTGAACATTGCATTCAGTTTTGCTGTTGTTGTTGCATCACTTGTGTCACTGCTGCATCATGTTGTTTTGTGATGATTTTGTTCTTTTGTTATGTGTACATTTGATTTTGATGTGATAAAATTACTTATATGTTTCACAAGATGATAAATTATGCATAAAATATAATGCATCAGTTGTTCGTTTGCTTGTTCACTGAGTTGCTTTATTTTGAACATTGTAGATATCATAAATAAAATGATAATGTGCTTCATAACTAAAGTGTTATATTAAGCTATCATTTTAAATATTCCAAACATACTAGTGCACTTTGTTTAAAATGCTACACTAAACTATATTTTTAATATCTTGCACATGATGGTGAACTTCATAATTAAACTATTACATTAAACTATAGATTTGTATATTATAAACATGATTATGGACTTGGCAATTAAAATGCTATATTAAAATATCATTTTGAATCATTTAAACATGATAGTGAACCTCATAACTAAGACGCTACATTAAGCTATTTTAATTGTCATTCGCATGCTATATGAAACTATCATTTTATTTATATCATTATTCAATGCAAATCAAGACAGCAAAAAACATAATTAACATGCAACATAAAACTATGTCATATATAATATATAGATACCTAATTATTTTTTGATTTCAATAGTCTTTTACATCTCATAAGTAGTCGATTCGGTTATGGTTCCAAATGTATTTTACATTCCATTAGTACCCGAATAGGTTTTCAGTTCATCCATTTTTTGTATTTTGGGAATAGATTGGTTTTCAATGGTAACCGCTTAGGATTGAATCCGCCCGTCCTTTGCATTCCATATGTACCTGCTTAGGTTTGAGTCCAGCCATCCTTTGCATTTTTATTTTGTTCGGTTAAATAATTTATTTTGGGTAAAGATTCGTTTTCAAAGGCACCCTCTTAGGTTTGATTTCGGTCGTCCTTTACATCCCGTAAGTACCTGCTTAGGTTTGAGTCCGACTGTCCTTTACATTCTTTTAGTTTGTTCAGTTAACCAATATGCTTTCGGTATAGATTGGTTTTAAAAGATACCTGCTTAGGCTTGAGCCCGGCCATTCTTTGCATCTCATAAGTATCCGCATAAGTTTGAGTTTAGCCGCCATTTGCATTCTTTTAGTTTGTTCAGTTCACCAATATATTTTAGGTATAGATAGATTTTCAAAGGTACCCACTTAAGTTTGAGTCTGACTTCCTTTACATCTCATAAGTACCCTCTTAGGTTTGAGTCCGACTATCCTTTACATTCTTTTAGTTTGTTCAGTTAAACAATATGATTTGGGTATAGATTGGTTTTCAAAGGTACTGCCTTAAGCTTGAGCCTGGTTGTCCTTTACATCAAGTAAGCACCCACTTAGGTTTGAGTCCGGCTGCCATTTGCATAATTTTATTTATAACAGTTAAATAATATGTTTTGGGTATAGATTGGTTTTCAAAAGGTACTCACTTCGGCTTGAGTTCGTCCGTCCTTTGTATCTGATAAGTACCCGCTTAGGTGTGAGTCCAACAGTCATTTACATTCTTTTAGTTTGTTCGGTTAAACAATATGATTTGGTACAGACTGGTTTTCATAGGTACCCACTTAGGCTTGAGTCTGACCGTCCTTTACATCTCGTAAGTACCCGCTTATGCTTTAGTATGACCGTCCTTTACATTCTTTTAGTTTGTTTGGTTAACCAAAATGTTTTCAACATAGATTGGTTTAAAAAGATACCTGCTTAGGCTTGAGTCTGGTCGTCCTTTGCATCTCATAAGTACCTGCTTAGGTTTGAGTCTGATTGTCATTTACATTCTTTTAGTTTGTTTGGTTAAACAATATATTTTGGGTATAGGTTGGTCTTTAAAGGTATCCGCTTGGGCTTGAGTCCAGTTGTTCTTTACATCTCATAAGTACTCTCTTAGGTTTGAGTCCGACCGTCTTTTACATTCTTTTAGTTTGTTCGGTTAAAAGATATGATTTGGGTATAGACTAATTTTCAAAGGTACCCACTTAGGCTTGAGTCCGACCATCCTTTACATCTCTTAAGTACTTGCTTAGGTTTGAGTTCGGTCATCATTTGCATTCTTTTAGTTTGTTCGGTTAAACAATATGTTTTGGTTATAGATAGATTTTCAAAGGTACTCACTTAGGCATGAGTTTAGCCATCCTTTACATCTCATAGGTACCCGCTTAGGTTTGAGTTCGACCGTCATTTGCATTCTTTTAGTTTGTTTGGTTAGGCAATATGATTTGGGTATAGATTTGTTTTCAAAGGTACCCGCTTAGGCTTGAGTACGGTCGTCCATTACGTCTCATTAGTATCCGCTTAGGTTTGAGTCCGGCCGCCATTTGCATTCTTTTAGTTTGTTCGACTAAAAATTATATTTTGGGTATAGATTGGTTTTCAGAGGTACCAACTTAGGTTCGAGTTCAACTGTCCTTTACTTCTCGTGAGTACCCACTTAGGTTTTAGTCTGACCTTCCTTTATATTGTTTTAGTTTGTTCGGTTAATCAATATGCTTTCGATATAAATTGGTTTTAAAAGGTACCCGGTTAGGCTTGAGTCCGACCGTCCTTTGTATCTCATAAGTACCCGCTTCGGTTTGAGTTCGGCCGTCATTTGCATTCTTTTATTTTGTTTTTTTGGTATAGATTGGTTTTCAAAGGTACCCGCTTAAGCATGAGTCTGGTCGTCCTTTACATCTCATAAGTACCCGCTTGGTTTGAGTCTGGTCGTCCTTTACATTCTTTTAGTTTGTTATGTTAAACGACATGATTTGGGTATAGATTGGTTTTCAAGGGTACCCACATAGGCTTGAGTCCGACCAACCTTCAATTCTCCTAAGTACCCGCTTAGTTTTATGTCTGATTGTCATTTGCATTCTTTTAGTTTGCTCGGTTAAATAATATGTTATGGGTATAGATAGGTTTTCAAAGGTACCCACTTAGGCTTGAGTTTGACCGTCCTTTTCATCTTATAAGTACTAGCTTAGGTTTGAGTCCGGCCGTCATTTGCATTCTTTTAGTTTATCGGCTAGACAATATGATTTGAGTATAGATTGGTTTTCAAAGGTACCCGCTTAGTCTTAAGTTCGGTCGTCCGTCACATCTCGTAAGTACCCGCTTAGGTTTGAGTCCGGCCGTCATTTGAATTCTTTTAGCTCATTCGGTTAAATAATATATTTTGCATATAGATTGGTTTTCAAGGGTACCAACTTAGGCTTGAGTTCGGCTGTCCTTTACATCTCGTAAGTACCCGCTTAGATTTCAATCCGACCGTCATGTGGATTCTTTTAGTTTATTCAATTGACAATATGTTTTTAGTAAAGATTGGTTTTAAAAGGTACTCACTTAGGAATGAGTCCGGTCGTCCTTTGCATCTCATAAGTATTCTCTTAGGTTTGAATATAGTCATCTTTTGCATTCTTTTAGTTTGTTCGATTAAACAATATGTTTTGGTAGATTGGTTTTCAATGGTACCCGCTTAGGCTTGAGTCCGACCGTCTACATCTCATAAGTATCAGCTTTAGTTTGAGTCCGGCCATCCTTCACATTTTTTAGTTTGTTCGGTTAAATAATATGATTTGGGTATAGAATTGTTTTCAAAGGTACCTTGTAACAACTCGAATTCCGATAGACCGAATTTTTTTACAAAATTCTAATCTATTGAAACTCGTGTTGGTTTGCTCTAGTATCCTGTAAAAAAGACAGAGACATAAAATATGTCAGAGCTAAGAAAATATCTTACAGCGGAATGGATAAAATATAATATAATCAAAGTTTAGCCTTAACGGATTAATAATACTGCCTAACCAGTAAACAAAGCTATCATGTCCCTTCCACAAATCTAACTTGCGAGTATGTTATGAGGAGGGGGTCAGAACACAAGTTCTGGTGACCGGATTTAAACTACACATTTTTGGATAATGTTACATATATCGTTCAATTGCATTTTCTTGTTTATAAGGTTACTTGGGTTAACAGCACTCAAGGCTTACACACATGTCGTACCCATCTATTTCCAAGTGGATTAACCTAATATAGTATATATGTAGTTATCCCCAATACTAAGGTACACCCCGTAATACCCCACTCGCACGGTCTCCGACGTAACGTCACAGAAATATACGCAATCCCTCATCCTACGCCGGAGTGACGTACGGATCTCTATATAACAATGCTATGTTCCACATAGAACCACCATCACCATGCTACGTAAGCGTACGGACTACCATCTTTGATCGAACCAAATCACCAAGAAATGCCCTAGAGTCTACGATACACTACCCAGAGCAGACATGCGTGTATCTAGACTTTCTCATGTACATATCATCAATCGTACTTGATGCCTCAACTGCATATATCCTCTATTGTGCACCTAGTCCCGTGGTAGGGCTATACAAGAAACACGGAACTCGATCGAGAGCTTTTCAGATATTTGTCTACACAGATGCTAGTGGCTATGGTCCCACTTGACCCCTCCCTCAATTAATGAAACACAATCGCATTTAGAACTAATGACTTGGCCCAAAAGCACATAGTATATAGCAAAAAAAATCCTAGTTGGGTTGTCCCTTACCCATAGCCTTGATAGCATGAGGTCTATGGTCTGTTGGTTTAGCAATCCATCTTTCCACATCATGCTGAGTGTCGATGGTAGATACCCAACGTTTTGCTATCACTAAGGTTAGACCTGTCAGTACTACAAAAGTGGTCGTAACCTCACCAGTAACTAGGCAACGAGATCATCAAATCACCTATTCCACCCTACAGTCTTTTGATTGCTCACTATCGTGGCAATCAAGGCATACTCACCAGTAGAAACGGACAGACCTATCCTCTGTGAGTTGCTGTCACAACACAGAGGACTACTAGGAGTACCTACCACATCCCGGGAAGCCGCGTGCTTTCCTTTCCAGTCCTTCGGAGCCAACAGAGTATCAGAATAATCAGATGGACATGCGCTCCCCTTGTGACTTAAGACACCACAATGATCTACCCCGTAGGGTTATCCACCCCCAAACGTACGATTTGGTCCAAGCGCCTCATTTTGATGTGTTATTAGACCCTATGTCTAAACATTCAATTATGCGCTAGTTCTACCTCATCAGGTTTCCAGTTAAGTTGGTTATTCCCATTCACATTGACTTCCTATTCAAATTACCATGTTACTCTTGCTTATTAATTTCAGTCATATAACTTAACCCATAAAAGTTTATTAATAATCCCACAACATGTTATTCTCTAGATTGTAATTCGAGTCTATAATCTACAATCTCTTTATATTATTCCTTGTCCAATTTCATAGTTACAATAACATGTCCTACATAATATGAAAATTACGTATATCTCAATTCACTTGTTTTCTCTTTAACATGTCACTTATTATTTATGATTAAATATAACTTATTTCATTTCATAAGTTTGCCTCATTCTGTCTTATTTAATCATAATTTCATCTTACACTGTCACTACAACTTATCCTTGTTTACTTATTAACTTAGTTATCTTAACTAAGTAAAATAATAGGTTTCCTTACCAATTATTTTAACTTGTGTTATAATTTCCACTTGTCACTAGGACAAGCTTTTAACATTGTTATTCCTATCAGCATATCCCAGATTCTCAAGTCTGCAAATTACTTAATTTATAATTAAGTACAACTTATTGCATTTCATAAATTTTCCCCCTTTTTCTCTACTCATTACGAACAACAAGTTTCAGGTTCCCAAATTTACTAATTACTTAATTTATAATTAAGTACAACTTATTTCATTACATAAGTTATTCCAATTTCCTTATCATTTATTATAACATAAGTTAAAATCTCTGCTTGTCCCTAGGACAAGCCTACCTATTGTATAACATTCTCATTAATGTAATTTATTTATAATAATTATTATCATTCCCCGTTAATTCCATTTCTTTTACTGTTGTAACTGTCATTCATTACCTTATTCATTACCATTAATCACCATTAATGTTATTTTTTTCAATCCTGCTATTTACATATAATTATATATGTGTGTTTATGCACTAGACCTCTCACATTAAGCCTACACTTGTGGATGCTGGATTTGCCGGGCGGTTCCGGGCAGAATTCTACCACAAGTTGACTTAACCTCGTGTCTTAGCATCGTTACATGTATATTTACGCACTAGACCTCTCACATTAAATTAACAACTTGTGGATGCTGGATTAGTCGGGCTATTCCGGGCAGACTTCTACCACAAGTTGAATTTAACCTCGTGTCTAAGTGCGTTACAGTTTTCTATTTACTGTATAATTAGGCATATTCATTCTTTAAGTTTTACCTGAATCTATTTTTACATGTCATCATATTAAGCCCATTTTATGTCGTATGTTCTTATTAACATGTAATTAAATCTATTCTAACATGTAATCATTTAATCATGTAACTGTTCAAATCTAACAAATTAACATGTAATTTTCTCAATTCTACAGTTAATAATTCAAGTGCATAATATGCCACAAGTTAATCATGTAATTAGAACATGTATGTATACAACAGTAATCGCTACACATGTTTTAACGAGTTTACATTTCAATATATGAACGTTCCAACATATTAAACATTTCAACATATGAATTTTCCAACATATTAATATTTCAACTTGTCATATTAACATTTCATCACTTTAATCATTCTAGCAGATATACATTGCATATTAACGGGGAATGTCAAACGATAATATACCATTATCGAAAATGATATAACTTAAATCCACTCACCTAATTGGCTTTCCAATTCCTGAACCTAGTCCAATTCTAGCATTCCATCGTTTCCCCTAACAGGATTTAGAAACTAACAACCATGGATCCACAATTCTTACTAAAAGAAAAAGGGAAGAAAGAGGAAGAAAGAGGAGTAATTAAATTGACCAGATCCAAGAAATTACCTTACTTCGAATATGATTCTGAACACCTTCTTTTTTAATATTCATTCTTTTTTTTCCAGATCTTGAAGTAGAATTTTCCTAAGCTAATTATTCTATTTTTCTGAAGATATTTGCGGAGGAAGAGGAATGACAGAGCTTAGGCGGCTTCTTAGAGAATGTGAGATTTAGGCAAGTGTAACAACCCGAATTCCGATAGACCGATTTTTTTTAAAAAAATTAAAATCCATCGAAACCTGTGTTGGTTGCTCTGGTATCCTGCAGAAAAGACAGAGATATAAAATATATCATAGCTTAGAGAATATCTAACAGCGGAATAGATAAAGTATAATATAATCAAAGTATAGCCTTATCGTATGAATAATACTGCCTAATCAGTATCCAAAGATATCATATCTCTGCTACAAATCTAACATGCGAGTATGTTTTGAGTAGGGGGTCAGAGCACAAGTTCTGGTGACTGGATTTAAGCTATACATTTTGGATAACCCTACATATACCGTTCAATCACATTTTCTTATTTATTAGGTTACTTGGATAAACAGCACTCAAGGCTTACACACACGTCGTACCCATTTACTTCCAATTGGATTAACCTAATACAGTATATATGTTGCTACCCCCTTCCCCCTAACATTGAGGTACACCCCATGGTATCCTACTCGCACGGTCTCCACTGTAATGCTATAGAAATGTATGCAGACCCTCTTCCTACACTGAGTGATGTACAGATTTCTATACAAAAATTTACGTTCCACATATATCTGTCGTTACTATGCTACGCAAGTGTACGGACTGCCACCTTCAATCGAATCAAATTCCATCACAAAGTAATGCCCTCAAGTCTACGATACACCACCTAAAGCAGACATGCATGTATCTAGACTTTCCCACGTATGTATCTTACATCGTGTTCGATGCCTTAACCGCACATAACCTCTAATGTGCATCGAGTTCTGTGACAGGGCTATAAAAGAAACACGGAAATCGGTCATGAGCTTTTCCATATCTGTACAACCCACCTTTAAGGGCCTCAAAATACAGATATCCCTCGGGTCTGCTTTGATGGTGGCTATGGCCCCACCTCGACCCCCCCCCCCCCCCTCAACTAGTAAAGACTACAAGAGCTAAGCGAATTGCCCCTAAAAATAATCTAAACATCCAGTTGGTGTCTCCCCTCAACCACCGTACCTCGATAGTGAAAGGTGAATGGTGTCTTGGGTTTATCTCTAGTCTTTTGGCATCCCACTGGTAGTAACGCGCATACCCAACCTCTGCGAGCACAGCCTAAACATCTGCTACCGTACAGAGGACTACCAAGAGCACCTTACGTATCTCAGGAAGCTGCATGCTTCCCCTTCCAATCCTTCGGAGCTGACAGAATAATTAGACGAACGTGCAATCCCCTCGTGCCTCATGACACCACGATGATCTACTAAGTTGGGTTATTCACCCTCAAATGTGTGGATTGGTCCAAGCACCTCACTTTAATATGTTATTAGACCCTATGTCTAAACATTCCTTTATGCTCATGCTTTACCTCATCAGGTTTCCATTTCACTTGGTTATTCCTATTCACATTGACTTCTTATTTAAGTTACCAAGTTCTTCTTGCTTATTAATTTCAGTCTTATAACTTAACCCATTTAAGCCTATAAATAAGCCCACTACATTTAATTCTCTAGATTGTGATCCAAGGTCTACAACCCACAATCCCTTTATATTATTATTTGATTTCATAGTTGCCATAAAATGTTCTACTTAATATGTAATTAAGTACATCTCAATTCAAATGTTTTCTGTTTAACATGTCAGTCATTATTTATGATTAAATATAACTTATTTCATTTCATAGGTTTGCCTCCTTTTATCTTATTTAATCACAATTCCATCTTATACTGTCACTACCACTTATCGTTGTTTACTTATTAACTTAGTTCTCTTAACTAAGGTTTACTAATAAGTTTCTCTTCCCATAATTCTAACTTATGTTGTTCTCATCCGTAGATTTCATATTCTCGTTCTTACAAATAAATAAATTTACAATTAAGTGAAACTTATCCCATTACATAAGTTATTCCAATTTCCTTATTTATTATAACCTAAGTTATAATTCCCACTCGTCCCTAGGACAAGCCTACCTATTATATAACATTCTCATTAATGTAATTTATTTATAATAGGTTATTATCATTCCCCGTTCATTCCACTTCTTTTACCGTTGTAATTATCTTTCATTCATTTTCATTAATCACAATTAATGCCATGTATCTCTATCCATTTATATACATGTATTTATATATATGCTTATGTACTAGACTTCTCACATTAAGCCGACCACTTGCGGATGCTGGATTTTCCAGGTGGTTCCTGGTAGACCTCTTCCACTAGTTTACTTAACCTCATGTCTTAGCACTGTTACATGTTTTTTTTACGCACTAGACCCCTCACATTAAATTAACAACTTGAGGACGCTGGATTTGCCGGGCGATTCCGGGCAGACTTCTACCACAAGTTGAATTTAACCTTGTGTCTAGGTGCGTTACAGTTTTCTATTTACTATAGATTTAGGCATATTATTCTTTCCACATTTTTACTACAACCTATTTTACATGTCATCATATTAAGCCCATTTTATGTCATATGTTCTTCATAACATATAATTAATTTCATCTCAAAATAACATGTGATCGTCAAATCAAGTAATTATTCTAATTTAACGTGCAATCATTTATTCATGTAACTGTTCAAATCTAACAAATTAACATATCATTTTCTCAATTCTACAGCAAATAATTCAAGTAATAATATGCCACACGTGAATCATGTAATTACAACAGTAATCGTTACACATATTTTAACAAGTTTGCATTTCAACAAATGAACATTTCAGTACATTAAACATTTCAACATATGAATTTTCAAACATATTAATATTTTAACATATTAATATTTCAACATGTCATATTAGCATTTCATCACTTTACATTGCATATAAAGGGGAATGTTAAACGATAATATATCATTATCAAAAATGATATAACTTAAATCCACTCACCTAAATTGCTTTCCAATTCCTGAACTTAGTCCAGATCTAGCATTCCATGGTTTTCCCTAACTAGATTTAGAACCTAACAACCATGGATCCACAATTCTTACTAAAAGAGAAAGGGAAGAAAGAGGAAGAAAATTGAATAGACCAGATCTAAGAATTTACCTTACTTCGCATATGATTTGAAACACCCCACCTCCGTTATGGTCATTCACAAAGGGAATACCTTAACTTTGGTGGAGCATTATAGGTAAAAGGCACAAATAATTTACAAGACAGACATATATAAGCAGCGAAAAAACTAAATTTATTTCGTACGTGGTTCATAACAAAAACATTACAGCAAACTGTCTCAAAACAACTTCCAAATCATTACATCAAAATCTCTGTCTTGATTATAACATAAAGAAGCATAAAACACAATAAAACTGCATAAATCCCCAAGTAGTAGTGTTTCCAAAGCCATAGCCAAAGATAAGAGGTTCCAAGCAATACACCACAGAGTCTTCAAGCTTGGAAAGATGAACGGTCCAAATTAAGTTGAGCTATTCCCTCCCTGGCTACCTGAGAGGGGGGAAATGGAAGAAAAGAGAGCGAAAGAAAATGGGTTAGACATAAGTATGGTAAGTCCAGTGATTATTCAGCATGTAAACTGGTAGGAGAACCATGACATGAATAAACTGGACGCAGGACAATAACAAAGAAATAAGGTAACATAGGATAAGGCAAGATAAACAAGGCAAGATAAACTAATCATACTATTGCACTCATATCCATATTCTCTGCACCTACTAGATATTTCAACCATCATCATGAGTTCAAACCCAGTGATCCCTTTTTATCGATCGGCTCCTACTCGCACGCATTTACTACTTGGGTCATACGGCCCCGCTCGATTGTAGATACCTGTGATGGTCCCACCATGGGATGTATCAAAACCTATGGTGGCAACCCAACACGATTCAAGATGCATAGTGTATAACTACTTATACACAAAAGGGGAAAAAGAGGAACATGTAATAATTCCAACATCATAAAAATATGGATCTTGCTGCACATATGTCATATGAATTTGGCATATAACAATATACATTTCATTATGAACTTGCAAATTTAGATCTACTCAACATGAATCGTGAAATAGGGGTTTTACATAGAACTACATAAACTTAAAATTAGGCATGTAGTTTTGGACTTGCAAATTAGCATGTAGTTCTAGTCATATATGTAAACATGGTTTAACTTGCATAAACATAGCAAATTTCCCAAATTGACATACAACATATAGGTGTCATTACCAAATCATACAAAATGAAATGTCATCGCCAAATTATACAACATGGTATATCATCGCCAAATTACACAACATGATATGCCATTGCTAAATTATACAACGTAATATGTCATCGCCAATTTATTCAACATGATATGTCATCGCCAAAGTATACAACATAATATGTCATAGCCAAATTACACAACATATATGTCATTGCCAAATTATACAACATATAGATTCATTGCCAAGCATTTAATATTTATCATCAGATTACATACAACATGATCACAACTTAACATGGTAAGAGTCATAGTCTTAATCAATTCAGTTTTAACAAAAAGGATAGGCATAAATTTACATTAAGCGTTGTTCTACATCCAGTTATTTAGTCACGATTCTAATATCATTTAGGTCTAAATGATAACTGGACTTACAAAAAGGAGACTAGTCTTGTGTTCTGGGATCTGTATTCTGAAATTGAATAGCTCTCCTTTGTTATAGACGTTGAATTCTCTTAATTGAATTAGATTTGATTTGTAATTCCTATCTTTCTAGTTGAAGGAGAATGGCGGCAACTCTAGGTTGAGTATTGACAGCATGACGGTCTTAGGAATATATTTGTGTGGCTTAGGGTTTAGATTTAGGTTGCTTATATAGAAGTTTGATTTAATAGGAGCCGTCAGATCAACCTAGGGCCACTCAAAGCCATTCAAACCTAAGAGAACCAAACAAAATTTGCCACTCAAGCCCTAATGACACAGCAAATCGTCACACAAAGAAACACATCAGGTTTCAGATCTGGTCCGAGGGGGAGGTCGACCCCCTAGTCGACCTGTATGGGGGGAGGTCGACCCCCTGGTTGACCTCCTGGTCGACCTGGCCTTGGGCGGGAAAATTTCCACCCATCCCGCTTTTGCTTCTAATTTTGAAATTTGAATTTTTTGAACTTTAAATCTGAGTTGTTTATTTAAATTCTTGAATCTTCTAAAAGTCATAACTCCTTCATACGGAGTCCGATTTACGAAAACTCAGACTCTATCTCAAGCAGAATTCCGAGACGAACGCAATGGCATAACCCGTTTCCCTTAATTCTCACATTTGTAATTAATTATTATTTAATTCATTACTTTAATGTTTACAGAAAATACGGTTTGTTACATTCTCCCCTCCTTAAAGGATTTCGTCCCCGAAATCTTCGAGTCAAGGAGAACTTATATCCTACCATCCAATCTTCCATCTACTCATCCATCAAACACAGGCATCCATTGTCCTTAAAAAGACTTCTAATGCTTTATGATCATATGCATAGTGTGTGTACATGTCCTTATCTAATGCAAAATCAGGCGGTCTACTGATTCAGTTGACCTCCTTAATGCAAGTCATGTCGGTGCCATGAGTCCATTATGTATGCAATCATCCCTAATCATACTTTCTACATGAGTGCACAATCATTCATACAATGCAACATCCACATGATAACACATCAAGTTTCAATCATATACAAGTACAAATATGCATATGCAATATGAAAGTGACTGAGTCGATCTAACACCTAATGTGTGTGTATATGCATCCACGAGCAACCAATAGCAATCACTTGCAACCACTTGCAACCATCAATATAAAATATTTCAAATACATGTTTACATCCATTGGTTTCTACCTAAGGATCAAGAATAACATGGAGGAAATACTAAAAAGATAGATACGAGCATGCACAAACTTAAGGAAAAAGAGATCAAAGATGTACCCTCAAAAAGAAAAGGGTAGGTTGCGCGTATCTTGGCCTCAGTCTCCCAAGTCGCGTCTTCCTCAGCGTCACTCCATTGAACTTTAACAAGTTTGACTTCGCGGTTGCGTACCTTTTTGACTTCTATACCCAAGATACGAGTTGGAACTCTTCTCACATTCGCCTCTCATTCTACTTCTACTTCCTCTAATATGCTTGGTTCCACCACTTCCGCAGACTCATGTAAGCACTTCCGTAGGTGAGAAATGTGAAAGACATTATGAACTCCAGCCAATCTTTCGAACAGCTCTACTTTGTAAGCCATCTTTCCAATCCTTTCAATGATAGGAAACGGCCCAACAAATCTTGGTGCCAACTTTCCTGCGGATCCAAAGCGAACGACGTTCCTTAAAGGAGATACCTCAAACTCAAGGTTAGTCCTTCTTTTATCTGCGTAGGACTTCTATCTATCTTGGACAGTCTTCATTCTTCTTCGTATCAAGTCCACTTTCTCTGAAGTTTCTCTAATCATATCTGATCCAAGTATGAGCTTGTCTGTAGACTCCCACCAACAAGTTAGTGATCGACATGGTCTTCCATATAAATCTTCGATGGGTGTCATTCCTATGGTGGCTGGTAGTTATTGTTGTAGGCAAACTCCACTAAAGGAAGATGATCCTCCCATGTTCCTCTAAATTCAAGAATGTGTAATCTCAAGAGGTCCTCTAGTACTCTGTTCACCCTTTCCGTCTAACCATCGGTTTGGGGATGATAGGTTGTGCTTAAGCATAGCCGTGTGCCTACAGCCTCTTGCAAACTCTTCAAAAACTTGCTCGTAAAGATAGGATCTCGGTCACTCATAATGCTGGAGGGTATCCCATGGAGTCGAACTATCTCTTTAAGATAAATGGATGCTAAAGATGAGGCAGTCCTTCTACTTTTAACGGGTAAAAAGTGAGCGCTTTTTGTGAGCCTGTCCACTATTGCCCAAATACTGGTATTGCCCCTTCTTGACCTAGGCATCCCATCAATAAAGTCCATTGAAATGCTATCCCATTTCCACTGTGGGACCTCTAGAGGATGAAGCAAACCACCAGCCTTCTTTTGCTCCGCCTTGACTTACTGGCATACTAAGCACTTAGAGACGAATTCAGCTACATCCCTCTTCATGCCATTCCAAAAGAAAACCCTTTTTTACGTCTTTATACATCTTGTCTCCACCTGGGTGTATGGTCAACTTGGAATGGTGTGCCTCTTTGAGAACCTTTTTCACCAAATCCCTTGCTTGTGGGACGCATAGTCTTCCATCCTGCCTCAACCAACCCTTATCATCGATGGAGTATCTATTGAGGTGACTAGAAGTCTCACCCCTAATTAGCTTATCCATCACATCAACTAGCTGAGGGTCTTCATGTTGCGCGGTTCCTATTGAGTCCAAAAGAGTAGGCCACACTTCTAGTGATGCTAACAGACAAGTCACATGATGGACAGAGGGTCTAAAGTCAAAATTGGCTATGTACTCCAAGCTCTGCCTTTCTACAAAGAGAGGGCTTAAGGTCAGCTTCTTTCTACTCAAGGCGTCTGCTACTACATTGTCGTTGCCAGGGGTATAGGAAATCTCGAAATCGTAGGATGCTAAGAACTCCATCCACCTTTGTTGCCTCAAGTTAAGATCTTTCTGAAGAGAAAAGGTACTTCAACGATTTATGGTCAGTATACAATTCAAACTTCTCACCTAGGAGATAATGGTGCCAAGACTTAAGCGCAAAGACGATGGTAGCCAACTCTAGATCGTGGGTTGGGTAGTTTTTCTCATGTACTTTCAATTGTCTACCTCCATAAGCTACAACCTTCCCTTCTTGCATTAAGACAGTGCCTAGTCCCGTACCATATGCATCCGTGTATACGGTAAACATCTTGCTCCCATCCGGCAATGTCAGAACTGGGGCTGTTGTTAGAGCCCTCTTCAATCGTTGGAAAGCAACATCGCAATCCAAATCCCAATTGAAAGTTAGGTTCTTCTTCGTCAACCTTGCAAGCAAAGCTGAGATTTTCGCAAAGTCTTTGATGAATTTTCGGTAAAATCCCGCTAGCTCGAGGAAGCTTCGGACTTCGGTCGCAATCCGTGGAACCTTCCAATCTTGCACTGCAACTACTTTTGCAGGGTCCACAGCTAACCCTTCCTTGGGCACCAAAACCTTACTTCCTCTCTCCAGAAGTGGCATTTGGAGAATTTGGTTTTCAATTGATGTGCTCGAAGAGTATCCAAGACTTCTTTTAAATGTTGAGCAAGCTCTTCCTCACTTTTTGAGAAAATCAAAATGTCATCTACGAAGACCACCACAAACTTATTAAGGAGCTCCCTGAACACCCTGCTCATCAAGTCAACGAAATAAGCGGGTGCATTCGTCAAGCCGAAAGGCATGACAAGCCACTCGAAGAAAACATCTGGGGTCCTGAACGCGGTCTTATCAATACTATCTTCAGCCACTCTTAGCTGATGAAAACCGATAGCTAGATCTAGTTGGGAGAAAACCGATGCAGCTACAAGCTGATCAAACAAGTCATCTATTCTTGGAAGTGGGTGCCTATTCTTCTTGGTCATCTTGTTTAGCTCCCGATGGTCAACGAATAGGCGAAGTGAACCATCCGCTTTGGTTGCGAATACTACTAGAGCACCCCTGTAACACCCCGCCTCCGCTAGGGTCACTCGCAAAGGAATGCACTAGCTTTAGAGGGGCATTATTGGTAAACATGCACAGAAATATCACAAGACAGAACATATAAAATGGCGGAAGTAAAATCGAACTTTCATAAACATTAATAATTAAGGTCTAAAGCCCTTTTACATCAGAGTACATCAAAACCTGTCTTGTAATAATAAAGAAGCATTAAGACTTTTCCATAAATTATTCCCCAAATAAAACAGTAAAGTAGCCATAGCCAAGAAAAGTCCAAGCCATCCATGATGACCTTCAAGCAGAAGAAGTCTGAACTAAACAACAGTATTTCCTCCCTGTAACCTGGGGGGAAACGGAAGACAAGAAGCGAAAGAAAACGGGGTCAGTCATAAAGACTGGTAAGCCCTATCTACTATCAGCATATAAACTAGTAAAGTTAACTGGCATGAGGAACTGAGATGAACATAAGCATGATAACAAGATAGATAAGCTAAATCAGAATAACAGGATAACTACTGAACTAAGGTATCATGATAAACTACGGTGTCATGATAAATCAAGGTATCATATCGTCAGACTTCTATCAAGTATACTATCCCAAGGTATCTACCCCGTCTTACATTCCACGGTATCTATTCCGTATATTCTTCCTGGTTCTAACATGTATATTTGCGCTCCACCCTCCGTACTAGTATCCCGGCCTTGTTATGTGTTAACCATGAATGTCCCTTACTCAAAATCGTGTAATGGTCCATGTCAACCTAACATATCGCATATATAGTTTACTCAAATCATATGTTTCTTTCCATGTATATAAGTTCAGTCCTTTGCCGTACCTCGTACGGGCTTCCTCATGTCGTATTATCCTTGAAATCGTTTGGACTGTCACCCTTGTTCTAGCTAGGCTCTTCCATATGAATCATCGTTTGAACTACTAGGACTTACGCCACCTAGCACCACTAGGGATTACGCTTGCCTATTGCACGCTTTCGTATTTTGGTTTGGGTTAAACCACCTAGGCCACTAGGGATTACGCTAACCCTCAACCACGCCCTTTTTCCCACGCATTCATCGTGAATCGTTTTTCTATAACTGTATGCACATGTATCACATCGTGCCATCCGAGTCCTGTCACAGGGCAAAACAAGAAATACAGGACTCGGTCGGGAGCTTTAGATTTATCTGCCGATGCAGATACTAAGGTCTGCTTTTCTACACGTGGCTATGGTCCCACGAGACCCCTCCCTCAACTAGTGAAAGGCAACACAAGAGAAAATCTTGCATGAGAACTACACTCCGGCCAGCCCACATCCTACGGCCTACCTCACCCATAATTAGATAGCAATTATGGTCTGTTGGGTGTTCCCTGCCTTTCCGTACGTACACGCTTGACTCAAGATGGTAGATGATCGACGAACTTGCTATCTCGGGCACCTTATGTATTCGTCGACTCACTGCTATCCACCCCGGTCTTTAGGTCGCTCGCATAGCAACCAAGGCATATTCTTGGTTCTTCTACCGCAGACCTCAATCTCTCGTGAGCCTAGTATAATGACCTGGCAGCTCACAGAGGGATCCCAAGAATATCCTCACGTTCCCCGAAGCCGCTGCTCCGTTACCCAGTTCGTTGGAGCCTTTATCTAAATCAGATAGCCTGCTCCTACACGCATACTTAAACGTTGACCTAACGTATCGGGTTACTAATCTATCTAAGAAATGGTCCAAATTTCCTTGACTAAGAATTATTACTTAGTCTCCCTTAACTAAGGTTTACCACTTAGCCTTATTTCCATAATCCTTGTTAACTATGGTTATTTACCTAATCCTCCGAATTAGGGTTTATCTAATGGGTTAAGTGTCACTTAAGTTCATAACTTAGCCCGTCTACAAACCATGTCAAAATTGGCTGAGTATCCAAGTCCAAGACTTAACCCTACAAACCATGTGTCAAGTTGGCTAAGTATATTAAGCAATCCATAACTTAACCTCGTCTAATTATCATTTTAGATTGGTTAATTATATAAATTAACTTGACCTTGTCAAATTACCGAGTCAAATCGGTCAAGCGTATTCAAGTGATTCGTGACTTAGCCTTATCATGTTTTCACGTTAGATTGGTTAAGTATAGGTCACTTAACCACATCAAACTAACGAGTTGGATTAGTTAAGTGTAAATTAACTTAACCCCGTCCAATTACCATGTTTAGATCAGTTAGGTCTGAGTTGACTTAACCCCATCCATTAACTGTATTAAACGGTTAAGTGTTACTAAGAAAATTTACTTAACCTTATCAAGTTATCGTGTTGGATTGATTAAGTGTTGGTTAACTTAATCCCGTCCCCTCGTCGTATAAAAATGGTCAAGTGTCGTTAGGCAAATCAAGTTACTTAACCTACCCAACCCTGTCATGTCGGTTAAGTGTCATTAGTCAAATTAAATTACTTAACCCATTTGTCCATGTCATATTTGGTTAAGCCTCATTAATCAAATTAACTTAACCCTATTATGTGGCATTAATTACTTAATGCACCCCAACCTCTCACATTAGACTTTGTTGTGGTTACTAGTTAAGCCGGTCGGTTCCGGGTAGCTTTACACCACAACTTGGTCTAACCTCGGGTTCAAGCACAACATGACCAACTTCTCACATTGGGTCCTATTGTTTGCAACTACTAGTTAGGCCGGTCGGTTCCGGGTAGTTTTACGTTGCAAACTCAACCCAACCTCGAGTTGGCCACTTTCATGTTTAGTCTAGTGTCATGTTCATAGTCAAGTTTTCAAGCAATTGGGTAGACCTAACTTAATAGGTAAATTCCCAATGGGTAGACCTAACTTAATAGGTAAATTCCCAAGCTTATGTTTTTATGCATACTTACATGTCAACTTCCATGTTATATTTCAAATCATGTTTTCAAGTATAAACACATGTCATATTTAACGTTACATGTTGTCATGTTTATACCCATTTACCCAAGTCATATTCATGTCATTATGTTTCCCCATAATGTGACCCCCAACGCTTTTTTTAAACTAGCATATACGTTCGCAACAACGTGATGGATTAAAAGAAGAGACTTGGCAAAGGAATGACAAAAATGGGTATTAAGCCACAAGTTAATCATGGTGGCAAATGAGGCACAAATGTGTTCATTAGCTTGCATGTTACATTCTTAAGCCTCAAAAACATGCATAAACCCAAACTTGGTACATAAGCGAATCATGGTGACAAAAGACATGGAATGATGGCTAGAAACTCGCATATATCATCATATAAGGATTATGACTTCATATGCAAGGTGACATAATGATTATGAAGATTCTCATGTTGCATAATGCAACATTTCAACATAAAGGTCAAAGCTTTATGACCACAAGACCAAGGTAATGACTTTATAAGCTTGCATAAGATGATAGCATGCTACATACTAATGTTTAAACCCACTTACAACATGTCATATTAAGTTTAAAGTTCATATCTAATAGTAGGAGAAGGGCTTACATTGCTATGAAGGCCTAAATCGATTAAACTAAAGCTTGTGATGAAGCCTATGCATGCCATCACCCAAAAACCCAAAGATGGATGCTCCAAACCCACCAAAACACCATCTTTATGAACAAAGATCAAAGCTTTTGCCTTGAAATCAACTTGAGAAGCTCTCATACTAACATAGGGACTCTCTAACACTCTCATGATCATGAAACCTCTCATAGAAATGAAGTGGAGGCTAGGATAGTTGAGTGGAGGCCATGAGAGTAGAAATTTGGCCATAGTTTAGTTACATGAATGAATAATGAGGATTTAGGAGAGGGTTAGGGGCTTATTTATAGATTAGGCAAGTGTTTTAGGCCATAGGATTAAACCTAGATTCAATCCAAGCCATCAAAGCATGTCTTGGGGAAGAAGTCAAGTGTAGGAACCATCTAGGGCATTTAGATTAAAGATGAACCATGAGAACCTTTCAAATGCAAAATCTGCATTTGAGCGAATCGGCCCACGGGTTGACAGCCAAACACCCTGGATTAACCCCTAGTCGACCCAGCGGGCTCAGGTCGACCTCAAAAATCGGCCGGTTCGGTTATTCCCCTCTCCCAATTCGCTGTTTTGAACATTTTTGCATATTTATTTATTTAATTTTCAATTATATATATATATATATATATCAATATATATTTCTCTGCGCAACCCATTTCACTTAATTAAGTATACTTTAATTTGGGAATTTTTCGTGAAACTTCGCGAGGCCATATCTTGGTCATACGGACTCCGATTTTCGAAAACTCGGACTCTATTTCGCGTATTTTTCCGAGACGAACGCAATGGCATAGCCCGTTTCCCTTGATTCAGATTTTACAGTTTAATTCTGCCTCCATTTATGTTATAACATGTTATTCAAAAATACGGGTTGTTACATTCTCCCCACCTTTTAGGATTTCGTCCCCGAAATTTCCAAGTTAGGAAGAACCTATCCTACCATCCATCATTCATCTACTCAAAACATCATCCATAAGCAACCATTGTCCTTAGATGATTTCTAATGCTGTATGAATATATGCAAAACGTGTGTGTACATGTTCCTTAGCTAATGCTAATGATCAGGCCTGAATAATCTTTCTAATGCAAAAATATGTATAGTGCCATGAATCCAACATGTATGCAAATAGTCCTAGTCATATAGATACTATATGCGTGCACAATCATTCATTCATATGCAACAACCGCATGATAATACATTCGATTTCAACCATAAACAAGTATAAATACTCGTGCATATGCAATATGAAATGTGATCGAGTCGAGCTAGTATCTAATGTGTATTCGCGCATCCACGAGCAACCACTTGCAACCATATCAATCATAACATGTTTCAAATACATGTTTACATCCATAGGGTTCTACCTAGGATTCCCTGAAACAGGGTCGAGAAGATAAACAAGACAAATTCCTTACGGGGTTTGTAACAAAAGATAGGACCGAGAGGATATTCACAAAAGATAGCCTACAAGCAAGCTCTACAGGAAAACAGGGATCAAGGATATACTCTCAAAAAAAGATATCATGCGCGTATCTAGTCTTTGACCATCAAAGTCGTATCTCCTTGAGCTTAATTCCATTGTGCCTTGACCGTCCTTTAACTTCGCGATTTCGTAGCTTCTTATTTCCTGTTTCCATAACATGAGTTGGAACTCATTTCCTCGTCGCCTCTCGTTCCACTTGCACACTTAGCGCAAACATGACTGCGTACTCATGATCTCATGCAAGCTTTCCAAAATTCACTAGTGAATCTCGGACCTCGTACCATAAGGTATTCCACGTAGTAGAACTTTCTCTTGAAAGTAAACAGATGCCAACCGGGTTATCAAGTGCACTTACTAGGGTGATTTCCATAACCCATGCATAAGTGAAATAAATCATCCGTCTTATCGGCGAACACCATCCGATCGGGCTTCAAATTTCCAATAAAGGCATCTAGGGATTCTAAGTAACTAATCATGACAGAACCCAAAAGGTCACGCGATACTTCAAGGGTATTACCAAAGCAAGCCAAGAGTCTAACTACCCTCCTTCTAAAACCGAGAGTGGCACCCCTTACTGGATAACCACTTCATCCCTAGAATCCATTCACAACTTATAAACATAAGCATTATTTCCAAGCTCAACACTTGATATAGACATTCTCAAATTCAAACAAGCCATGAGTAAATGGACCGATCTTCCAATAGGACTTGAGACAAAAACGGGATCCTCTACTACGCTAGTACTAAGGTGCAGAGACTCAACTATCGAAGCGGACTTAAAAGATGCGGTGATCAAAACAAAGTCCCGACAGGATGATAGAGAAGAAAAGCTAAACCTTTAACAAGATCGTTACCCTCCTTCTGAGGTACCCTAGAAATGAGAGCATACTATTGCCCTCCGAATGATCTTGTCCCTGTTCCATGATACTTAACTATCCGTCCCGTTTCACCATGCCAAAGGTACTCTCTCGTCATGGGTTTCATTGTTCATCTTTCTCCCTCCTTTTAGGACTCAGCCATACCAACATGTTGCTTATCCCTGAGCTCGTATCCTTTATCCTTGTTCTTAATATCCTTTCATGCATAACTCTGCAACGGTCTCTCGAGAACCACCTCCATCGTACGGGAAACACTTACGCAGCTAGAAAGACTAGTCGCAGTCAAAACCACTGTGACTACAGATGGAGGAAAGAAAGGAAAAGAGATTCAATCAAGGAAACAAGGATAATGCTAATGGCCTTTGAGGAATAGCCTTTTTCTTTTTAAAAGAAAATTTTCTTGAAAAATGCTTCTTTGTAAACGGTTTTTCAAATAATTTTCAGAAGGTCTTTAAAAACTTTTGCCCAGTCTAGTAACCTTCTGCTCTGATACCAAATGTAACACCCCGCCTCCGCTAGGGTCACTCGCAAAGGAATGCACTAGCTTTAGAGGGGCATTATTGGTAAACATGCACAGAAATATCACAAGACAGAACATATAAAATGGCGGAAGTAAAATCGAACTTTCATAAACATTAATAATTAAGGTCTAAAGCCCTTTTACATCAGAGTACATCAAAACCTGTCTTGTAATAATAAAGAAGCATTAAGACTTTTCCATAAATTATTCCCCAAATAAAACAGTAAAGTAGCCATAGCCAAGAAAAGTCCAAGCCATCCATGATGACCTTCAAGCAGAAGAAGTCTGAACTAAACAACAGTATTTCCTCCCTGTAACCTGGGGGGAAACGGAAGACAAGAAGCGAAAGAAAACGGGGTCAGTCATAAAGACTGGTAAGCCCTATCTACTATCAGCATATAAACTAGTAAAGTTAACTGGCATGAGGAACTGAGATGAACATAAGCATGATAACAAGATAGATAAGCTAAATCAGAATAACAGGATAACTACTGAACTAAGGTATCATGATAAACTACGGTGTCATGATAAATCAAGGTATCATATCGTCAGACTTCTATCAAGTATACTATCCCAAGGTATCTACCCCGTCTTACATTCCACGGTATCTATTCCGTATATTCTTCCTGGTTCTAACATGTATATTTGCGCTCCACCCTCCGTACTAGTATCCCGGCCTTGTTATGTGTTAACCATGAATGTCCCTTACTCAAAATCGTGTAATGGTCCATGTCAACCTAACATATCGCATATATAGTTTACTCAAATCATATGTTTCTTTCCATGTATATAAGTTCAGTCCTTTGCCGTACCTCGTACGGGCTTCCTCATGTCGTATTATCCTTGAAATCGTTTGGACTGTCACCCTTGTTCTAGCTAGGCTCTTCCATATGAATCATCGTTTGAACTACTAGGACTTACGCCACCTAGCACCACTAGGGATTACGCTTGCCTATTGCACGCTTTCGTATTTTGGTTTGGGTTAAACCACCTAGGCCACTAGGGATTACGCTAACCCTCAACCGCGCCCTTTTTCCCACGCATTCATCGTGAATCGTTTTTCTATAACTGTATGCACATGTATCACATCGTGCCATCCGAGTCCTGTCACAGGGCAAAACAAGAAATACAGGACTCGGTCGGGAGCTTTAGATTTATCTGCCGATGCAGATACTAAGGTCTGCTTTTCTACACGTGGCTATGGTCCCACGAGACCCCTCCCTCAACTAGTGAAAGGCAACACAAGAGAAAATCTTGCATGAGAACTACACTCCGGCCAGCCCACATCCTACGGCCTACCTCACCCATAATTAGATAGCAATTATGGTCTGTTGGGTGTTCCCTGCCTTTCCGTACGTACACGCTTGACTCAAGATGGTAGATGATCGACGAACTTGCTATCTCGGGCACCTTATGTATTCGTCGACTCACTGCTATCCACCCCGGTCTTTAGGTCGCTCGCATAGCAACCAAGGCATATTCTTGGTTCTTCTACCGCAGACCTCAACCTCTCGTGAGCCTAGTATAATGACCTGGCAGCTCACAGAGGGATCCCAAGAATATCCTCACGTTCCCCGAAGCCGCTGCTCCGTTACCCAGTTCGTTGGAGCCTTTATCTAAATCAGATAGCCTGCTCCTACACGCATACTTAAACGTTGACCTAACGTATCGGGTTACTAATCTATCTAAGAAATGGTCCAAATTTCCTTGACTAAGAATTATTACTTAGTCTCCCTTAACTAAGGTTTACCACTTAGCCTTATTTCCATAATCCTTGTTAACTATGGTTATTTACCTAATCCTCCGAATTAGGGTTTATCTAATGGGTTAAGTGTCACTTAAGTTCATAACTTAGCCCGTCTACAAACCATGTCAAAATTGGCTGAGTATCCAAGTCCAAGACTTAACCCTACAAACCATGTGTCAAGTTGGCTAAGTATATTAAGCAATCCATAACTTAACCTCGTCTAATTATCATTTTAGATTGGTTAATTATATAAATTAACTTGACCTTGTCAAATTACCGAGTCAAATCGGTCAAGCGTATTCAAGTGATTCGTGACTTAGCCTTATCATGTTTTCACGTTAGATTGGTTAAGTATAGGTCACTTAACCACATCAAACTAACGAGTTGGATTAGTTAAGTGTAAATTAACTTAACCCTGTCCAATTACCATGTTTAGATCAGTTAGGTCTGAGTTGACTTAACCCCATCCATTAACTGTATTAAACGGTTAAGTGTTACTAAGAAAATTTACTTAACCTTATCAAGTTATCGTGTTGGATTGATTAAGTGTTGGTTAACTTAATCCCGTCCCCTCGTCGTATAAAAATGGTCAAGTGTCGTTAGGCAAATCAAGTTACTTAACCTACCCAACCCTGTCATGTCGGTTAAGTGTCATTAGTCAAATTAAATTACTTAACCCATTTGTGCATGTCATATTTGGTTAAGCCTCATTAATCAAATTAACTTAACCCTATTATGTGGCATTAATTACTTAATGCACCCCAACCTCTCACATTAGACTTTGTTGTGGTTACTAGTTAAGCCGGTCGGTTCCAGGTAGCTTTACACCACAACTTGGTCTAACCTCGGGTTCAAGCACAACATGACCAACTTCTCACATTGGGTCCTATTGTTTGCAACTACTAGTTAGGCCGGTCGGTTCCGGGTAGTTTTACGTTGCAAACTCAACCCAACCTCGAGTTGGCCACTTTCATGTTTAGTCTAGTGTCATGTTCATAGTCAAGTTTTCAAGCAATTGGGTAGACCTAACTTAATAGGTAAATTCCCAATGGGTAGACCTAACTTAATAGGTAAATTCCCAAGCTTATGTTTTTATGCATACTTACATGTCAACTTCCATGTTATATTTCAAATCATGTTTTCAAGTATAAACACATGTCATATTTAACGTTACATGTTGTCATGTTTATACCCATTTACCCAAGTCATATTCATGTCATTATGTTTCCCCATAATGTGACCCCCAACGCTTTTTTTAAACTAGCATATACGTTCGCAACAACGTGATGGATTAAAAGAAGAGACTTGGCAAAGGAATGACAAAAATGGGTATTAAGCCACAAGTTAATCATGGTGGCAAATGAGGCACAAATGTGTTCATTAGCTTGCATGTTACATTCTTAAGCCTCAAAAACATGCATAAACCCAAACTTGGTACATAAGCGAATCATGGTGACAAAAGACATGGAATGATGGCTAGAAACTCGCATATATCATCATATAAGGATTATGACTTCATATGCAAGGTGACATAATGATTATGAAGATTCTCATGTTGCATAATGCAACATTTCAACATAAAGGTCAAAGCTTTATGACCACAAGACCAAGGTAATGACTTTATAAGCTTGCATAAGATGATAGCATGCTACATACTAATGTTTAAACCCACTTACAACATGTCATATTAAGTTTAAAGTTCATATCTAATAGTAGGAGAAGGGCTTACATTGCTATGAAGGCCTAAATCGATTAAACTAAAGCTTGTGATGAAGCCTATGCATGCCATCACCCAAAAACCCAAAGATGGATGCTCCAAACCCACCAAAACACCATCTTTATGAACAAAGATCAAAGCTTTTGCCTTGATATCAACTTGAGAAGCTCTCATACTAACATAGGGACTCTCTAACACTCTCATGATCATGAAACCTCTCATAGAAATGAAGTGGAGGCTAGGATAGTTGAGTGGAGGCCATGAGAGTAGAAATTTGGCCATAGTTTAGTTACATGAATGAATAATGAGGATTTAGGAGAGGGTTAGGGGCTTATTTATAGATTAGGCAAGTGTTTTAGGCCATAGGATTAAACCTAGATTCAATCCAAGCCATCAAAGCATGTCTTGGGGAAGAAGTCAAGTGTAGGAACCATCTAGGGCCTTTAGATTAAAGATGAACCATGAGAACCATTCAAATGCAAAATCTGCATTTGAGCGAATCGGCCCACGGGTTGACAGCCAAACACCCTGGATTAACCCCTAGTCGACCCAGCGAGCTCGGGTCGACCTCAAAAATCGGTCGGTTCGGTTATTCCCCTCTCCCAATTCGCTGTTTTGAACATTTTTGCATATTTATTTATTTAATTTTCAATTATATATATATATATATATATCAATATATATTTCTCTGCACAACCCATTTCACTTAATTAAGTATACTTTAATTTGGGAATTTTTCGTGAAACTTCGCGAGGCCATATCTTGGTCATACAGACTCCGATTTTCGAAAACTCGGACTCTATTTCGCGTATTTTTCCGAGACGAACGCAATGGCATAGCCCGTTTCCCTTGATTCAGATTTTACAGTTTAATTCTGCCTCCATTTATGTTATAACATGTTATTCAAAAATACGGGTTGTTACAACCCCATTCAGAAATACCCCGCCTTATAAACCCCTTCTCAAGCAACTCTTTAACTTGCTCGTTGAGTTCTTTCCTCTCCCTTGGAGGCATGTGTCTAATGGGTAAAGCAAAGGGTTTTTCATTATCAACAAGGTATATGCAGAAGTCTATCTCCCGCTTCAGAGGTAACCCCTTCACCTCTTCAAAGACATCCAAGTATTCACGGACAACTCTAACAGACTGCAAATTCTCAACAGACGCATCAAGAGATTCTAGATAGCTAAGCATAACATAGTTCATGGGATTATAAGAAATTTCGAGAGTGTTACCGAGGTGAGTCATGAGTCTAACCACTCTCTTTTCACAATCGAGGATGGCACCATTACTGGATAGCCAATCCATGCCAAGAATCAACCCATAGCCCGTGAAGCCCAAAACATAGGCATTACATCTAAACCCAACACTTAGTATAGAAATTTCCAAATCCAAACAAATCATTGACAAATAAGTTGAGCCCTCAATTGGATTTGAAACAACCAAGGAATCCTCTGCTAAATTGATGTCTAGGTGCAGAGATTCAACTAAAGTAGTAGATATAAAAGAGTGTGATGCGCCAGAATCAAAGAGTGTGCGAACATGATGATCAAAAAATAACTAAACTCTCAACAGAAACATTTCTACCTCGTTCTTGTGGAGGTGCCACAAGAGCGTGAACCTGCCCTCCAGAAGTAGATTCAGTTCTCTGCCCTTGCCCTTGCTTTCTTAGGCAGTCCTTAGCCATGTGTCCTGCCTCGCCGTAATGGAAACAACCACCCATCTTCCTCTTCTTCATTCTGCAGTCAAAAACCAGATGTCCAGGAATTCCACAAAAATTACACTTCCTCTTGTCCCGGGGTTTGTTGTTCTTCCCGCCCTTCTTGGAATCTGTCATCTTGCTCTGTGATCCCTCCACTTTCTTATCTTGAGGTACTTCCACCTTTGTCTCTTTCTTGCCAACCTTATCTTCTTCTTGTAACAGTGCCATGTCCACCAGTCTCTCATAAGTCGCACCCATAGGTATATGGGACATACCTACGTTGTGCAGTGGTTCATTCAATCCTTTAACAAAACGGAGAGCCTTCTTATGTGGAGTGTTCACCAACTCCAATCCGAACCTAGCCAGCTGGTTGAATTGGTTAACGTATTCCTTGACTGACATACTTCCCTGTTTGAGAGCTAAGAACTTCTGAATTTGTAGGCTTCGTTCAACTTGTGAGAGGGATTTCATTTCAAACCTCATTCTGAAATCTATCCAAGTTTCAACTGGTCTTTCAGCATTAGTAACTTCCCACTAATAGGAGGCTTCGTCTTTAAGAAACCATACGGCCAACTGTATCTTCTGCCTATCATCCACTTCGAAGATATCAAACAAATCCTCAGTTTCTTTGAGCCAGTTTCTTGCTTCCACGAAGGATTCATTTCCGTTGAAGTTCTTTCCACCCACGGCTCGAAAGTCCCTACATATTTTTGAGAAAGCATTTGCACGAGGAGGAAGAGGAGGAACTGTTACAGCTGGGGGAGGAGGAACGTCTGCTGGGCCTGCGACATTAGCCCAAGCCTCTAGGTACCTTCTGAACCAGCCAGGTACCGGCACACCCTCTGGAAGGTTAAGATCCCCAGACATGCTGAAACGAAAAAGGGAAGATTCAAAACAAAGGATAGAAATATAGTGCATATGGCTTTTGGGGGATTATACCTTTTTAAAATAAAACACTTTTTCTTGAAAATTGCTTCTTTAAACTTCTTTTCGAAAAATAGTTTTCAAATTTTTTATCTGATCTGGTAAACCTTTGCTCTGATACCAAGTGAAACACCCCACCTCCGTTAAGGTCACTCACAAAGGAAATGTCTTAACTTTGGTGGAGCATTATAGGTAAAAGGCACAGATAATTTACAAGACAGACATATATAAACAGCGGAAAAATTAAATTTATTTCGTACGTGGTTCATAACAAAAACATTACAACAAACTGTCTCAAAACAACTTCCAAATCATTACATCAAAATCTCTGTCTTGATTATAACATAAAGAAGCATAAAACACCATAAAACTGCATAAATCCCCAAGTAGTAGTGTGTCCAAAGCCATAGCCAAAGATAAGAGGTTCCAAGCTATACATCACAGAGTCTTCAAATTTGGAAAGATGAACGGTCCAAATTAAGCTGAGCTATTCCCTCCCTGGCTACCTGTGGGGGGGGGGGGGAACGGAAGAAAAGAGAGCGAAAGAAAATGGGTCAGACATAAGTCTGGTAAGTCCAGTGATTATTTAGCATGTAAACTGGTAGGAGAACCATGACATGAATAAACTGGACGCAGGACAATAACAAAGAAATAAGGTAACATAGGATAAGGCAAGATAAACTAATCATACTATTGCATTCATATCCATATTCTCTGCACCTACTAGATATTTCAACCATCATCATGAGTTCAAACCCAGTGATCCCTTTTTATCGATCGGCTCCTACTCGCACGCATTTACAACATGTGTCATATGGACCCGCTCGATTGTAGATACCTGTGCTGGTCCCACCATGGGGTGTATCAAATCCTATGGTGGCAACCCAACACGATTCAAGAGGCACAGTGTATAACTACTGATGACCAGTGCCTGCTTTTTCCACTCCGGAGTTCGTGCACGCCCATACTCCATCGGAACCTACACTGACGCACCAACCGCCGTTGTTTTGACCGCTTATAATCAGCCCAGTAATCGTGCCCACCCTGCCTAGTTCAGGGTACCATGATACATCTATGTGGGTTACTGCTGAAATGGGTCCCCGTTACTAGGGTTTCCTAATCAACGTGTTAAATTGGTTAAGTGTCCAAATTAACCTAACCCCACCCATCAGTTTAGTTAACATGTTGTATTGGTTAAGTGTTGCCTTAATTAACTTAACCCTACCATTCCTGACTTAGCTTTAATTCATTCATTAAAGCACCAACCACTCACATCAGACAGGTATTGTTGTGGTTACTGGATGTGCCGTTCTGGTCCGGGCAGTTTTTACACCTCAACTCAGTCTAACCTCGGGTTCTTTTGGGCTCGATGCACCAACCTCCCACATTAGATATATATTGTTACGGTTGCTGGATTTGCCGGGCGGTTCCAGGCAGTCCTACACCGTAACTCAATCTAATCTCGGGTTAGGCATATTCGTCTTTTATAAATTTACATATTTACCTCTTTATATTTATATGTAAATTATTGTCATTCAAGTCAAGCCCCACTTTCCCTTTTAAATCAAGTTCATAATTTTAGGTATAAAAATTTATACCACTTTATGCCATAAAACATCTACATGTTTATGAGCCAAATATGCCAATTATATGTAATTTCATGTGTTTCCCCAATGTTACCCCCGTTAAACATTCGCATAAATCACATAAAATGTTAGGATTGATACATAGCCTAACTTATACACAAAAGGGGAAAAAGAGGAACATGTAATAATTCCAACATCATAAAAATATGGATCTAACTACACATGTGTCATATGAATTTGGCATAGAACAATATACATTTAATTATGAACTTGCAAATTTAGATCTACTCAACATGAATCGTGAAATAGGGGTTTTACATAGAACTACATAAACTTAAAATTAGGCATGTAGTTATGAACTTGCAAATTAGCATGTAGTTCTAGTCATATATGTGAACATGGTTGAACTTGCATAAACATAGCAAAATTCCCAAATTGACATACAACATATAGGTGTCATTACCAAGTCATACAAAATGAAATGTCATTGCCAAATTATACAACATGGTATGTTATCGCCAAATTACACAATATGATATGCCATCGCTAAATGATACAACATAATATATCATCACCAATTTATTCAACATGATATGTCATCTCCAAAGTGTACAACATAATATGTCATCGCCAAATTACACAACATATATGTCATTGTCAAATTATACAACATATGGATTCATTGCCAGGCATTTAACATTTATCATCAAACTATATACAACATGATCACAACTTAACATGATAAGAGTCATAGTCTTAAACAATTCAGTTTTAACAAAAGGCATAAATTTACATTAAGCGTTGTTCTACATCCAGTTATTTAGTCACGATTCTAATATCATTTAGGTCTAAATGATAACTGGACTTACAAAAAGGAGACTAGTCTTGTGTTCTGGGATCTGTATTCTGAAATTGAATAGCTCTTCTTTGTTGTAGATGTTGAATTCTCTTAGTTGAATTAGATTTGATTTGTAATTCCTAAGTTGGTTTCTAGTTGAAGGAGAATGGCGGCTACTCTAGGTTGAGTATTGACAGCATGACGGTCTTAGGTATATTTTTGTGTGGCTTAGGGTTTAGATTTATGTTGCTTATATAGAAGTTTGATTTAATAGGAGCCGTCAGATCAACCTAGGGCCAATCAAAGCCATTCAATCCTAAGAGAACCAACCAAAATTTGCCACACAAGCCCTAATGACATAGCAAATCGTCACACAAAGAAACACGCCAGGTTTCAGATCTGGCCCGATGGGGAGGTCGACCCCTAGGTCGACCTATATGGGGGGAGGTCGACCCTCTGGTCGACCTGGCCTTGGGCGGGAAAATTCCCGCCCAGCCCGCTTCTGCTTTCGATTTCGAAATTTGAATTTTCTGAACTTTAAATCTGAGCTGTTTATTTAAATTCTTGAATCTTCTGAAAGTCATAACTCCTTCATACGGAGTCCGATTTACAAAAACTCGGACTCTGCCTCAAGCAGAATTCCAAGACGAACGTAATGGCATAACTCGTTTCCCTTAATTCTCACATTTGTAATTAATTATTCTTTAATTCGTTACTTTAATGTTTACAGAAAATACAGGGTGTTACATGATTCTAAACTTCTTCTTATTAATTTTCATTCTTTACCTCCGGATCTTGATTCAGAATTTTCCTTAACTAATTATCTTATTTTTCTGAAGATATTTGAGGAGGAGGAAGAATGGTAGAGCTTAGACGTTCATCCAATTTTTGCATCCAAATTTCCCACACTCTTACTGAGCAAGAGCGTAGTTCATCCAATTTTTACATCCAAAACCTTACCAAGCAACTTTATTTTTTGAATTTTAGAAATATATAATTATCTAAATTCGATTTCTTATGTTACAAGAAGGTGGAAAATGGAAAACTTCACATCTACCGTTTTTCTTTTTCAACCTTTTTCTTACCGTACTTGGATTTTATGTAACTATTTATAAAGATTCCCTATTTTCCTACCCAAGCACAGCCCACATAAGAAAATTTTCTTTATTACATATTTTCTTTTTTGACTTATCTTGGATTTGTTTTACTCTTATCCATCTTTACACAGAATTTTCCATCTTTCTTTAATTGTAATGTTTTGTTGCTTTACTGAATTTGTAGATTCCTTTTTTGTTATGCCATTACTCTTTTCTTAGCTTATTTAACTTAATCTTCTGTTCTAAATTTAGTTTTAATTAAGTCTTATATTCCTTCAAATAAACAGGAAAACAGACGCTATACACAGCTACTACTAAGGGCCAAGATTCTCAGGACTATGTCCCCCTCTGAGAAATTCAAACAACAGGATGTAAATACTTACTTGCCCTCCACTTTCTAGTAGTCACCACTAGTCCTTGTTGTGTACGAACGGAAATTTTTAAGCAACATCCTAGGCTTTTCGCATTCTACGGGAACTTGTCATTATTCCAAGATAATTCTTGCTATCTATTTCATAGCCTCTAAACTTTTCCCGTCTTCCCAAGGCACTAATTCTCACCTGCTCCACGCTTTTAAAACACGGTTTGGCCTTTTCATTTCTCTTTTCTTTCAAAACTTAAAAGTATCAAAACTTTATTTTCCTCACTAAAACTTACTTTTGCCAAACCATAAAACATGTCATTTTATATAAAAAAATTAAATCATTTTTTTTCAAATCACAAATACTGGAGTAGATAAGGACAGCTATACCTTAATCGGGTTTATAACTTGTTCTTACCTGTAAGGTCGGTTCAGTTACTTACTACAAGCTGCAAACATCTACTCTATTCTTAATTTCCACATCTTATTTTGTCCACCCAACACAATTTTCTCTTTTGAAACAATTTACCAAAAATGATTGTCAAAAGAATAGAGATTTCAAAACTTTATTTGCTGAGAATTTTAACAAAATGCAATATTTTCTAAGTTTTGCTTTTTGATCCTTTTTTTATGCATACTCATTCCTTTTGTGTACAAAACAGATATCCTAGTTCTTTTCATATTATACACTTTCTATTTTGTGGGTTTCTTTGTGGATCTGGGTATATACAATATATTTATATTTTTAAAAAATACAAATACGTTCACTCACTATCTATACCGGAATCCTAAACCTAGGCTCTGATACCAGATGTAACAACCCAAATTCCGATAGACCTTTTTTTGTCAAAATTCTAATCTATCGAAACTCGTGTTGGTTTGCTTTGGTATCCTGCAGAAAAGACAGAGACATAAAATATGTCAGAGCTCAGAAAATATCTCACAGCGGAATGAATAAGATATAATATAATCAAAGTATAACCTTACTGTATTAATAGTACTTCCTAACCAGTATCCAAAGCTATCATGTCTCTACGACAAATCTAATCTGCTAGTATGTTATGAGGAGGGGATCAGAACACAAGTTCTGGTGACTGGATTTGAACTCCACATCTTGGATAATATTACATATACCGTTAAGTTACATTTTCTTGTTTATTAGGTTACTTGGGTTAATAGCACTCAAGGCTTACACACACATCGTACCCAACTATTTCCTAGTGAATTAACCTAATATAGTATATATGTAACTACCCCCGATACTAAGGTACACCCCATAGTACCCCACTCGCTTGATCTCTGCCATAACGCCACAAAAATATACGCAGTCCCTCATCCTTCGCCTGAGTGACGTACGGATCTCTATATAACAACACAACGTTCCGTATAGAACTGCCACCGCCATGCTACGTAAGTGTACGGACTGCCACCTTTAATCGAACTAGATCATCAAGAAATGCCCTATAGTCAACGATACACCGCCCAGAGTAGACACGAATGTATCTAGACTTTCCCATGTACGTATCGTCAATCGTACTCGATGCCTCAACTGCACATATCCTCTACTGTGCACCGAGTCTCGTGGCAGGGTTATACAAGAAATAAGGAACTTGGTCGGGTGCTTTTCAGAAATTTGTCTACACATATGCTAAGGTCTGCAATTTTGGTGGCTATGGTCCCATATGACCCCTTAACTAATGAAAGACGATCGCCTTGATAGTTAATGACTTGGCCCAAAAGCAAACAACATACAGTAAACAACAAATCCTAGTTGGCATGTCCCTTACCCATAGCCTTGATAGCATGAGGTCTATGGTCTGTTGATTCAGCTCTCTGTCTTTCCGCATCACGCATCACGCTGACTGTCAATGGTAGGTACCCAACGTTTTGCTATCACTAAGGTTAACCTGTCAGTACTACAAGAGTGGTCATAACCCCGCTAGTAACTAGGCAACGAGATCATCGAATCACCTATGACACCCTACAGTCTTTTGATTGCCCACTATTATGGCAATCAAGGCATACTCACCGGTAGAAATGTGCAGACCTAACCTCTGTGAGTTACTGTCACAACATAGAGGACTACCAGGAGTACCCTCCACGTCCCAGGAAGACGCATGCTTCCCTTTCAAGTCCTTCAGAGCCAGCTGAGTATTGGAATAATCAGATGGGCGTGGGCTTCCCTCGTGCCCCAAGACACCACGATGAGATCAACCCCGTTGGGTTATCCACCCCCAAACGTACGGACTAGTCCAACCGCCTCGTTTACTGTGTTATTAGACCCTATGTCTAAACATTCAATTATGTGCTTGTTCTACCTCATCAGCTTTCCAGTTAACTTGATTATTCCCATTCACATTGACTTCTTATTCAAGTTACCAAGTTCCCCTTTCTTATTAATTTTAGTCATATAACTTAACCCATTTAAGTTTATTAATAAGCCCACAACGTATTATTCTCTAGATTGTAATTCGAGGTCTGTAATCTACAATCTCTGTATATTATTCCTTGTCCAATTTCATAGTTACAATAACATTTCTACTTAATATGTAATTAAGTATATCTCAATTCACATGTTTATGTTAACATGTCACTTATTATTTATGATTAAATATAACTTATTTCAATTCATAAGTTTGCCTCATTCTTCCTTATTTAATCATAATTTCATCTTACGTTGTCACTACAACTTGTCGTTGTTTACTTATTAACTTAGTTTTCTTAACTAAGGTTTACTAAAAAGTTTCCTTACCAATTATTACAACTTGTGTTATAATTTCCACTTGTTCGTAGGACAAGCTTTTAACATTGTTATTCCTATCAGCAGATCCCAGATTCTCAAGTTTGCAGATTACTTAATTTGTAATTAAGTACAACTTATTGTATTTCATAAGTTTTCCCCCTTTTTCTCTACTCACTACGAACAACAAGTTTCAGGTTCCCAAATTTACTAATTACATAATTTATAATTAAGTACAACTAATTTCATTACACAAGTTATTCCAATTTCCTTATCCTTTATTATTACCTAAGTTATAATCTCTGCTTGTCCCTAGGACAAACCTACCTATTATATAACATTCTCATTAATGTAATTTATTTATAGTAGGTTATTATCATTCCCCGTTCATTCCATTTCTTTTACTGTTGTAACTTTCATTCATTACTTTATTCATTTCCATTAATCACAACTAATGCTATTTTATCAGTCCTGCTATTTAAATATAAATATAATTATATATATATATATATATATATATGTTAATGCACTAGACCTCTCACATTAAGCCTACACTTGTGGATGCTGGAATTGCCGGACGGTTCCAGGAAGATGTCTACCACATGTTGACTTAACCTCGTGTCTTAGCACCGTTACATGTATATTTAAACACTAGACTTCTCACATTAAATTAACAACTTGTGGATGCTAGATTTGTCAGGTAGTTCTGGGCAGATTTCTACCACAAGTTGAATTTAACCTCGTGTCTAAGTGCGTTACAGTTTTCTATTTACTATAAAATAAGGCATATTCATTCTTTCAAGTTTTACCGTAATCTATTTTTACATGTCATCGTATTAAACCCATTTTATGTCGCATGTTCTTCTTAACAAGTAAATAATTCTATTCTAACATGTAATCATTTAATCATGTAACTGTTTAAACCTAACAAATTAACATGTAATTTTCTCAATTCTACAGTTAATAATTCAAGTACACAATATGCCACAAGTTAATCATGTAATTAGAACATGTATGTATACAATAGTAATCGCTACACATATTTTAACAAGGTTACATTTCAACATATGAACATTCCAGCATATTAAACGTTTTAGCATATGAATTTTCCAACATATTAATATTTCAACATGTCATATTAGCATTTCATCACTTTAATCATTCTAGCAGATTTACATTGCATATTAACGGGGAATGTCATGCGATAATATACCATAATAAAAAATTATATAACTTAAATCCACTCACCTAATTTGCTTTCCAATTCCTGAACGTGGTCCAGATCTAGCATTCCATGGTATCCCCTAACTGGATTTAGAACCTAACAACCATGGATCCATAATTCTTACTAAAAGAAAAAGGGAAGAAAGTAGAGAAATTAAATTGACCAGATCCAAGAAATTACCTTACTTCGGATATGATTATGAACACCTTCTTTATTAATATTCATTCTTTTCCTCCAGATCTTAAATTAGAAGTTTCCTAAACTAATTATTCTATTTTTTCTGAAGAGATTTGAGGAGGAAGAAGAATGACAGAGCTTAGGCGGCTTCTTAGAGAATGTGAGATTTAGGCTAGGCTCTACTAGCCTATATATAGGTGTTCAGAATCTTATCTTACAGGCAGCGCTTAATCAGCAATGAGCATCATTAAGAAAACAGTCCAGATTCATCAATGAATCTGCACAGATCCGGGGTGGGGTCGACCCAGTCGACCGCCCGGGTCCCGCGAGCTGTTTTGGTGCAGAAGTATAGTTTGCGAATGTTTAAATTTCTGGAATTTATTTAACTATTTTATTTACGTATAATCTCCTTATATGTATACGAATCTTCTAATGACCATTTTACGTGTATATATACACGCAAAACTTTTATTTCGATTTCAAAATTCAAATGGTGTTATGTCGTTATTTAATTCTTACCATATCTCTGTGATTGCAGCCTTGTTTTGAATTTTTCTTTTGTATATATATATATATATTTCTATACATATATACATATATATTCTCATAAACATATATACATATATTTTTCTATACTTCCTTATATGTATACTTTTCCTTATATATGCGTTTATACATATTTTTCTCTTTAGAACATGTATTATTTATCCGTTCCCTTAAAACAAAATATGACAACAGCGGGGATCAAACTCTGTACCTCTTGTATGCAAGCCACATGCTCTAACCAAATGGACTACTAATGCTATTGTTAACAAGGCTTCGAACAATGGTAGTTATTGTTCTCTTCTTATTCCTCTTTTCATATTTGTTACAATATTTCATTTAAACCATTGCATGTATCTTTTTTTTTCATTTCTCTTTTATTATTAATGCATAATATTTGTAAATCAGTGCATGTAATATATTTACACTGCATGCAACCAATCGTTTCTTTTTTTTAATGCATGCATTACATTTTTATTTACATTAATCTTTTTCTTCTTTTCAGTGCATGTATTTATTACATTCAATCATATATTATAATTATTATATTTTTCTTTTAAATGTTTCTGTCTATGCATATATATACATATATGCATTAATTATTTAATTATTACAAAATGCGGGGTGTTACATTCTCCCACTCTTAGAAAAATTCGTCCTCAAAATTTGATAAGGGTAAAAATCAATTAACCCCTCGCATAATAGACATCCATCATGTGTGCGTCCAATTTTTACAAACATTGTGCACTTGTGCAAAGTGACATACAACATAATAATACATTTATGCCTAAGCGGTACCTCCTATGTGTATGCAAGTTTTTCAAAAATCCTTCTAAAATATGATGCTCACATCCTAAATATACTGGCAGTTCTATATGAATGCAATATTTTGAAAATCAAAAATGCTTTTTCATCCAAATTTTCCCACACTCTTACTGAGCAAGAGCGTAGTTCATCCAATTTTTGCATCCAAAACCTTACCAAACAACTTTGTTTTTCAAATTTCAGAAAATCTAATTTTCTGAATTTGATTTCTTATGTTACAAGAAGGTGGAAAACGGAAAACTTCACATCTTTCAATTTTCTTTTTCAACCTTTTCTTCCTATACTTGGATTTTTTGTAACTATTTATAAAAATTCCTTATTTTCCTACCAAAGCACAACTCGCATAAGAAAATTTTCTTTATTACATATTTTCTTTTTCGACTTATCTTAGAATTTTTTTACCCTTATTCATCTTTTCCCAGAATTTTCCATCTTTCTTTAACTGTCATGTTTGTTGCTTTACTGAATTTGCTGTTTCCTTTTTAGTTATGCCATTACTCTTTTTTTAGCTTAATCCTCTGATCTAAGTTTAGTTTCAATTAAGCCTTCTAGTCCTTCAACTAAAATAGGAAAACAGACGTTATACACAGCTTCTACTAAGGGCTAAGATTTTCAGGACTATGTTCCCCTCTGAAAAATTCGAACAACGGGATGTAAATACTTACTTGCCCTCTACTGTCTAGTAGTCACCACTAGTCCTTGTTGTGTACTAGCAGCAATTTTTAAGCAACACCCTAGGCTTTTCAATGCTTACGCATTCTATGGGAACTTGTCATTATTGCAAGATAATTCTCGCTATCTACTTCATTGCCTCTAAATTTTTCCTGTCTCCCCTAAGCCCTAATCCTCATCTACTCCACACTTTTAAAACACGATTTTTCCTTTTCATTTCTCTTTTCTTTTGAAAGATAAAAGTATCAAAACTTTATTTTCCTCACTAAAACTTACTTTTGCCAAACCATAAAACATGTCATTTTATATAAAAAATGTAAATCATTTTTTTCCAAATCACATAAACTAGAGTAGATCAGGTCAAATATTCCTCAATCGGGTTTATAACTTGTTATTACCTATAAGGTCAGTTCAGTTACTTACTACAAGGTGCAAACATCTACTCTATTCTTAATTTCTTCAACTTATTTTGTCCACCCAACAAAATTTTCTCCTTAGAAACAATTTATCAAAAACGGTTGTCAAAAGAATAGAGATTTCAAAACTTTCTTTACTGAAAATTTTAACAAAATGCAATACTTTCTAAGTTTTGCTTTTTTTTAATCCTTTTATGCAATATAACAAGAAAACTAGCGAGCTATACATGCTCTATAATGTGCATCTTTTACTAAGAGAATTTTTCTTTAGAAAAAATTTTCACAAGAAATTACTATTTCCACAATATACCCCATTTTATATTAAAACTCAATACGTACACTTTAAATATGTCCTTTACATATTTTAAAACTATAATTTTTAAGATTAAAACTTGAAAACACCATAAATCATCTCCCAAAAAGCTTTTACAATCTCAAGTTCTTAAAAATTAACAATGGGGTTAGACTCAAAGTGGGTTTCCAATCTTAACTAAGCTAGACACTCCCACAAAGTCAATTCTCTCAACCATATATATTTCTAATCCATTTTTCTCTTTTTAACCTTTTTCCAATTTATAAGGTTTTACTGCCAATCCCACTAATCTGAAACACTAACACATCGGATTCACCTTTCTTTCTCACAAAGTATATTGTACACTTTCCACCCAAATTACCTAAGGGTCTTAGATTTCCATATTCATTCCTTTGGTGTACAAAATAGATATCCCAGTTATTTTCATATTATACACTTTCTATTTAGTGGGTTCCTTTATGGATCTAGGTATATATATAATATATTCATATTTTAAAAAAATACAAATACGTTCACTCACTATCTATACATGAATCCTAAACCTAGGCTCTAATACCAGATGTAACAACTTGAATTCCGACAGATCGATTTTTTTTTCACAATTCTAATATATCGAAACTCGTGTTGGCCTGTCCTTCACCCATAGCCTTGATAGCATGAGGTCTATGGTTTATTGGTTTAGCTCTCTGTCTTTCGGCATCATGCATCATGCTGACTGTCGATGATGGGTACCCAACGTTTAGCTATCACTAAGATTAGACCTATCAGTACTACAAGAGTGGTCGTAACCCCGCCAGTAACTAGGCAACGAGATCGTCGAATCACATATGCCGCCCTATAGTCTTTTGATTGCCTACTATCTTGGTAATCAAGGCATACTCACCAGTAGAAATGAGCCGACCTAACCTTTGTGAATTGCTGTCAAAGCACAGAGGACTACCAGGAGTACCCTCCATGTCCCAGGAAGCCATGTGCTTCCCTATCCAATCCTTCGGAGCTAGCAGAGTATCTGAATAATCAAATGGACATGCGCTCCCCTCATGCCTCAAGACACAACGATGATCTACCCCATTGGGTTATCCACCCCCAAACATACGGACTGGTCCAAGCGCCTCGTTTTAATGTATTATTAGACCTTATGTCTAAACATTCAATTATGCATTGTTCTACCTCATCAGGTTTCCAGTTAACTTGGTTATTCCCATTCACATTGACTTCTATTCAATTTACCAAGTTCCCCTTGCTTATTAATTTCAGTCATATAACTTAACCCTTTTAAGTTTATTAATAATCCCACAACGTGTTATTCTCTAGATTGCAATTCGAGGTCTGTAATCTACAATCTCTTTATATTATTCCTTGTCCAATTTCACAGTTACAATAACATGTTCTACTTAATATGTAATTTAGTTTATCTCAACTCACATGTTTTTTGTTTAACATGTCACTTATTGTTTATGATTAAATATAACTTATTTCATTTCATAAGTTTTCCTCATTCTTCCTTATTTAATCATAATTTCATCTTACACTGTCACTATAACTTGTCGTTGTTTACTTATTAACTTAGTTCTCTTAAGTAAGGTTTACTAATAAGTTTCCTTACAAATTATTATCACTTGTGTTATAATTTCTACTTGTCCCTAGACAAGCTTTTAACATTGTTATTCCTATCGGCAGATCCCATATTCTCAAGTTTGCAGATTACTTAATTTATAATTAAGTACAACTTATTGCATTTCATAAGTTTTCCCCTTTTTTCTCTACTCACTACGAACAACAAGTTTCAGGTTCCCAAATTTACTAATTACTTAATTTATAATTAAGTACAACTTATTTCATTACATAAGTTATTCCAATTTCCTTATCCTTTATTATAACCTAAGTTATAATCTCCGCTTGTTCCTAGGACAAACCTACCTATTATATAACATTCTCGTTAATGTAATTTATTTACAATAGGTTATTATCATTCCCCGTTCATTCCATTTCTTTTACTGTTGTGACTTCCATTCATTACCTTATTCATTTCTATTAATCACAATCAATGCTATTTTATCAATCCTACTATTTACATATATATGTGTGTGTGTGTGTTTATGCACTAGACATCTCACATAAAGCCTACACTTGTGGATACTGGATTTGTCGGGCGGCTTCAGGCAGACTTCTACCACAAGTTGACTTAACCTCATGTCTTAGCACCGTTACATGTATATTTATGCAGTATACCTCTCACATTAAATTAACAACTTAAGGATCCTGGATTTGCCGGGCGGTTCCGAGCAGACTTCTTCCACAAGTGGAATTTAACCTCGTGTCTAAGGCGTTACAGTTTTCTATTTACTGCAAAATTAGGCATCTTCATTCTTTCAAGTTTTACCGTAATCTATTTTTACATGTCATCATATTAAGCCCATTGTTTGTCGCATGCTCTTCTTAACATGTAATTAATTCTATTCTAACATGTAATCATTTAATCATGTAACTGTTTAAATCTAACAAATTAACATGTAATTTTCTCAATTGTATAGTTAATAATTCAAGTACATAATATGCCACAAATTAATCATGTAATTAGAACATGTATGTATACAACAATAATCACTACACATATTTAATAAGTTTACATTTCAACATACGAACATTCCAGCATATTAAACATTTCAACATATAAATTTTCCAACATATTAATATTTTAACATATTAATATTTCAACATATCATATTACATTTCATTACTTTGATCATTCTAGCAAATTTACATTGCATATTAACGGGGAATTCAAATGATAATATACCAATATAAAAAATGATATAACTTAAATCCACTTATCTAATTTTCTTTCCAATTCCTAAACCTGGTCCAGATCTAGCATTCCATGGTTTCCCCTAACTGGATTTAGAACCTAATAACCATGGATCCACTACTAAAAGGAAAATGGAAGAAAGAGGAAGAAAGAGGAGAAATTAAACCAGATCAAAGAAATTACCTTACTTCGAATATGATTCTGAATACCTTCTTTATTAATATTTAATTTTTTTCCTCTAGATCTTGAATCAGAATTTTCCTAAACTAATTATTCTATTTTTTCTGAAGAGATTTGAGAAGGAAGAAGAATTGCAAAGCTTAGGCGGCTTCTCAGAGAATGTGAGATTTAGGCTAGGCTCTACTAGCCTATTTATAGGTGTTCAGGATCTTATCTCACACGCAGCGCTAAGTCAGCAACGAACGTCGTTAAGAAAACAATCCAGATTCATCAATGAATCTACCCGGATCTGGGGTGGGGCCAACACCTGAGTCGACCCCCATATGGGTGAGTCAACCCTAGGTCGACCCCCTCAGGGTCCGGCGAGCTGTTTTGGCGCAAAAGATTAATTTTCGAATGTTTGAATTTCTAGAATTTATTTAACTATTATATTTACATATAATCTCCTTATATGTATACAAATCTTCTAATGACCATTTTACATGTATATATATACGCACAACATTTATTTCGATTTCAAAATTCAAATGGTGTTATGCCGTTATTTAATTCTTACCATATTTCTGTGATTATAGCCTTGTTTTGAATTTTTCTCTTATAATATATCTGCACATATATACATATATTTTTCTACACTTCCTTATAGGTATACTTTTCCATATATATAGGCTTGTAAACGGAATGCAAATGGATGCGGATAGTGCTGTATCCGTTTCCGTATCCGAAAATAAAAATCTGTATCTGAATCCGTATCCACAAATATTTATTAAATAATATCCATATCCGTATCTGCGAATATTTTCAGATATTCGAAAATATCCGTATCCGGCTTAACAAATACGGATATTTTCGGATATCAGAAAATATCGAATCCGAACTTAAAAATATACAAAATACAACACAATGCAAATCTCATTTGGTATTAAAAAATAGCTAAAAAAATTGAAATAATACATAAAACATATCAACATCTCATTCAATAACATAAAACTCAAACAAAAATATTTCATCATATAATCCATACGATGACCTAATCATACATACATATTAAAGCAAATGCATATAAAACAGTACCATGTAATGCATACGCTGATTCAAACACATATACAATACAAATTAAAGCAAATATCATATTTCATCTTAATAATATTAGCACATAAACAAATTAAAACACGACATTTTTTCTTCATGAAATGCAGAAATGGTTGAAGCTTCCAAAAAATGACCTTGTAAAGGAGGCAACAAATTCAATTACAAATTACATATGAACTAAAGTGATTAAGTGACTAATCATGTAATTACAGCAACCTGAAAGTTGCTGTGCAGTAGCACAACAACTTCAGGTTGCTGTGCTTGTGCTAAGTTAGCACGGCAACTTACCAGTTGTTGTGCACTAGCATAACAACTTGAAGTTGCTGTGCTTAGCACAGCAGCTTACAAGTTGCTGTGCACTAGCACAACAACTTGAAGTTGTTGTGCACTAGCACACCGACCTGTTCAGGTTGTTGTGCTAGTGCACATCAACCTGAAAGTTGCTTTAGGTGTTATGCTAGTTAGCACAACAACCTGTTCAAGTTGTTGTGCTAGTGCACAACAACCTGAAAGTTGTTGTGCTAGTTAGCACAACAACCTGAAAGTTGCGAGAACGTTTATAGCGTAACCAGTAACCTGAAAGTTGCGAGAACGTTTATAGCGTAACCAGTAACCTGAAAGTTGTGAAACTAAATTCATAACATTAAATTGTGAGAATGGTAAGAAGTTTAAGATAAATAAAATGTACGAAATACTTGCAAAGATTAATGAGGTTTCTAAATGCAAAATAACTATAAGCATGACTTACCGTTACCCTCTAGTGCGAAGCATGTTTATAGCGTAACCATAGCATCATCAACAAACTCAACATTGTGACCTACTAAAAGGAATACAAAAGAATTGTATAATATATGGGATGATTATTGTATTGAAAACATGTAGAAAAATATAATAGTTTTACCAATATCGGATGGCAACCAATCATTAACACAACTCAAAGCTTCTACATATCCGAAGATAAAGATCTACTTTCGGAAATCAATCTACCTCCACTACTAAATAATGATTCGGATGCTACGGTTGACATCGGAACGACTATAATATCACGAGCTATCCTTGCAAGAATTGAAAAAGTTGGACCATTGGTTTTCCACCGCATCAAAATATCAAATTTGTCCTCATCTTCACCCATTGGTAACAACTCATCTTCTAAATACTTATCAAGTTCCGTTTTCAAAGCTTGTGAGCTACCAATTTTTATGTCATGATAGTCCAATATTGTAAATCAATTTTTGATCTCTTCTTAGAAGGATTAGAATCAAATGTATCACACGAAGAATTAGTAAATTGCCCCTTAGAGTATGCACATTCCATTTCATATAAAGAAAATAGACATTTCAAAGATTCACGAATTTTTGATATGTAAACTTGTGTATGTTCACCGTAAACCGCACCGAAGAAAAATTCAATATAAGTCATTCTATAACGGGGATCCAAAACCATACCGATACTCATCATTAGATTGCAAGTGCTCCAATACTTGTCAAACTTGATTCTCATATCTTGGGCCATACATTGAATATACTCATGCTTATTTAGCTCCCAACTTAAAATGCTTTCATAGACATCACAAATGCTTTTAAAATATAAATTAGTCGTAGGATATTTAACCCCCGAAAATTTAAGTGTAACTTCATAAAATATTTTCAAACATTCACATATTTCTTTTCCTATTTCCTATTCTTCATTTGATGGCAACCATTTGTAATCGTGGGTTAAATCAACCAATCGCTCAAATGTCGGACGTACTTCAAGAGCACTTTTAAGCATTAGATAGGTTGAATTCCAACGTGTTGGAACATCATAAGACACTCCTTTCCCAACCAGTCGAGTTTGATCGAATGCATTTTACCAATTTCGCTTTCTAATTTGCGACGATTTTGTATAATTCACGCTTTCTCTAACTTTTTCAATAAGACATCGCACCATTTTTAGTTCATCTTGAACAATCAAATTTATTATGTGCTTGCAACAACACATATGAAATAACCCACCACTAAGAGGCAATGCATTTTTACCAACCAACCATTCTTTTAAATCTCTTATCATTACATCATTATTTGATGCATTATCGACCGTAAGCGCAAATAACTTCTTATCAATATTCCATTGCATTACTTTTTATTTAAGAGAAGCGCTAAGTGTGGACCCGGTGTGTGGAGGGGGCAAATTATAATAAGTAATGATTTTTTTGTAACTTCCAATCATCATCGATAAAATGACAAGTTATGCAACAATAACCTATGTTTTGTTGTTTGGAGGTCCACAAATCCGTAGTGAGGCTAACACGGGCTGACAAACAATCAAATATCTCTTTTAATTTACCTCTCACTTCATTAAAGAGTTTTAAAACATCAGATCGAACTGTATTTCTAGAAAATAACTTAACGGATGGATTAATACTTCTAATATACTCTTAAAAATATGCATGTTCACTCATGTTTTAAATGGATAATCATGCTTAGCAACCATACGTACATGCAAAACATATTTGGCTTCTATATAGATCAAACTTCCAACTCAATAATTTAATTGGTTTGTTAGGAGAAATTTTGGTAGTCAACATTTGTTGTCCAGATACTCTTAGACGATTGAGATTTTTTGGACATGTTTTTAGATGATTTTTCAAGTGGGTTGTTCCCATTGAAGTAGCTACATTAAATAATTTAGAACAATGATAACAAGTGGCTTTAATAACACCATCCATTACTTCTCTCTTAAAATCTTTCCATACATCCGATTTCAAAATTCTTGTATCAGAGGGTGCGTATTTGTCTAGATCTATAGAATGATTTTCGGATACTTGTGTAACTGGAAAACTAGAATCTGTAACTGTGTTTGAAGTGTTTCGATTCTCTTCCACCATTACAACATCATTACCACAAATATCCATATTACTTCAACTTGATAAGGTGTTCACCATTGTCAAAACTCTACAATGTTAAATAAAATAAACTTTATTACTGTCTAAGACCAAGAGAGTTACATGCAGTAAAATATCGACAATTATCTACAATGTAAGACATATTCGCTTTGAGAAGATAGCTGCAATTTAAGTGGACCAGAAATAATACTAAATATTCCATATGCATGGACCCATAATTTATGTTTTGAGATGAACGCATAGATGGTAATTTAGACGTAGAAAGACCCATAAAAAAATTTCACTCAACTTACTTCTAAATTCAATTATATCCAAAATTCAAACTGTTCAAACTAAACTGTTCGGACTACAGACTACAAATCACTAGATGCAGTATTGACTTGAATAGGTTAGTTTTATTTTCTGTTAGGTATGTTTTAAGTATATCTTCTGAAATATCAACATGAAAAACAAAGATGCGTATGCCCAAGTTATGAAATAGTTATTATATTTTCTACAAATGAAAGTGTGAACACATGTGTTTTTCGCCTGTGGCAGTATGTGTTATGACAATTTGGTAGAAATGTTGGTTACAGACTTTCAGTCCTTTTGAAATACAAAACAATATTAGAATGAACTTCGAAATATTTATGCAAGCATTGGACTTTTAAAAGAACCCATTTTCTTAGACTAAAATACCACCATCCACTACAATATAATCACGTGTGCAAATTTCTGCACATACACCACAGATATCTTTTATTATTCCTATGTCAGATGCATTCAAGACTTCACATTCGACCAACTATTTTAATTTTTTTTGGCAAATACTAAATTAAAAAATTGCATAGATGAGATAAGTGAGAATTTAGTGGATCATACTAAACAAAGATGAAGAGGTTGGCCTTTAATCGCGTGGTGACAAGGTGCTCGAAGTGGACCGGCGGCAAGGTGCTTCGACAAGGACCAACGGTGACAGGAAAAACGTGGGCCGACTTTGGCAAGGTGCTTCGATAAGGTGCTCTTAGTTTTTGTAGCGGACAAACCGCTTCGAAATCGACAAGGTGCTTCAATTGTGCAGATTTGGCTTTCAAATTGAATCGCATCGAATTTGGCTTCGGATTTTTGTAGCGGATTGCCAATTGTGGCTGCTTTTTTTTTCTTGCAAGAGGAAAGCCGATGGTTAGGGTTTCAGATTGTAGTGAAAATTAATTATAAAGGGTAGGGGAGAATGGTTGGATTTCATCCAACGGTAGCTGTGCAAATTTTTTGAAATGGTTGGATCACCACGTGACCACGCGGTTGGCATATTCTGTTGTGTTGAGACTTGGACTTGGAGTAGGGGTCTGTGTTTTGTGTTTTGTTACCTACTTATCCATATATTATAAAATAATAAATTATACTATAACCTAAATATAAAAATATAAAAATATATATTTTCATAGCGGACGGATATTTATCGGATACAGATATTGGCAAATCCGTATCTGTATCCGCTAAGCATTTTGGATATCGAATATCCATATCCGCTTTTCGGATATCGGATATTTTTCGCATTTTCGGATGCAGATACGGACGGATTTTGGATATTCCTATGTCAGATGCTGTAACGACCCGCATTCTACGCATCATAGGATCGTAGAATATTTATTTCTGTCACATACGAAGTCGTATGGTCGTGTAACTTTGGGAGACGACTATTGGGGTCATTTCCCATGTTCATGATTTTTCTCGATCTTTAAATGACCATTTTACCCCTAGTTATCACTGTTTTGGCCATAACTTTTGACTGGAAAGGAATTTTGACCTGAAACCACTTCCATTGGCTCCGGATGATGGTTTCTCTTTCCGTAGAGTGGTCACATTAGCCGAACGGACTTACCGTTTGGGAGATATGGCTGAAACAAGTTTCAGATGGTGAAAAACAGCTTAATTGGGCTTAAACGGGTGATTAGCAGCTAGGCCCAAGGGGAATTTCGGGTTTAGGGAGATATAGGTGCTGATTAGGGTTAGAAAACATTTCTTTAGACATTTTCCAGCCGCCACTTTCATTTCTCTTGACCTAGCCATGGCCTCCACTCTCTAAATCTCTCTAAAACACCCAAAAATCACCTTCTAATTGAAGATTAGGCTTAGCAAACATTAAGTTAAGAAGAAAAAGCACCAAAGCAAGGTTGGAGCTGCTGTATAAGATTGGGAACAGCGCCAAATCAGAGAATATTTCAGTTTTGGGGTTCTAGTTGTGGCAAAGGTGAGTGATTTGCATAGTTTTTGCACTAATTACGGTGATTAAGGGTAATTAGTGAAGATTAGCGAATTTATACGTAAATAAATGCTGGAAAAATTCTTAAAATTCTAAAATAATGTTTTAAGGCTCTGTTAGAAATTTGGGTTAATTTCGATGTGTTTTGCTAATCGTATGCTTAAACATGATTAAGAGGGATTATAGGCAAATGTGAGGTTTTAGCCACTTTTGATTCATTTTGATTCATTTAAATTGTTGTTTGCTGTTTGTGGTTGCTATTACATGTTGCTATGACTCTATGGTATGTTTCATGATTGATTAGAATAGTTAAATTGCTCGAAAACGTCGTCGAATGGCGTAGAAAGCTCGCTGGAAAGTTGCAGAAGTGTGCAGGTTCCGAACCGGTTCGGATCGGAGAAAGGGGTCGGATCGGACTAGGGAACTGACCAAGGGAATCCGAACTGGATGGGGACTTGCCACTGGAAGAAGTTTGGCAGGAAGGAAGGCCATTGCTTAGAGTTGGAGTTGGACAGAAGATCGGATCGGAGCGATGGAGCAGATTGGATCGGAGTAAGGGAGCAGACCGGATCGGAGGAAGAGAACAGGACGGATCGGAGCAGGCAAACAAGTCAAACAGGAAGAATCAGATCGGATGAACTACCTCCGAACTAAACTCAAGCAGAGGCACCCGAACCGAACCGATATCTGAAGGGGGAGAATCACTGAACCGACCCGACCCGGAGGGAGACACCGACCCGACCCGAAGTGGACTACCGACCCGACCCGATGATGGTGATGACTACCGAACCGAACAGAACTCTAGGACTGTTAATGCGCGACAACTCTTCTGAAGACCCACTCCAATTCGACCAAACCCGAGATGCAAAGGAAGTCCAAATGAGAAGTTAGAGCTCAAGATTCAGAAGGGAATCAACGAGTTCGCTTCATGGTTGGGCTCTGCTGCGGGACGCGTGTTAAGGAGCTAGCGACGCCTATAGCTTTGGACCACTATGGTAGGAGGTGCGAAGGCGGATCCAGGGCCATTATGGCATCGGTAGAACCAAGGGCTACGACCAATGAAGTGGGTCATTGAAATGTTTGGTCATGACTCCAAGTGTTTGGCTTGGTCACAGCAGGGTTTCTACAAGTCGGGATTCGTCGTTACCTCAGTTTGTCTAGTGTTCCAAAGTGGTAGATGTCGTACGCTTTACGCACTGAGTGAGAGATGTGAGGATGGTTGCTATGGATGATTTGTTTGCTATCATTGTGACATGCACACCCTACCCCCGTATTCTTACACTATTTATTATGGCACCTTGGGGTATTGTACGGTATGTGGTACTAACTCTTTGGTTGCAGGTCCAGGTTCAGGTATGGTTTAGTATACCTGTTATTATTCTGTTTAGATGCTTATCGCTCATACCAGGCTTTATGTCTGACCCAGAGTTTTATGTCTCCTCTTATTACTCTGGGTGCTCACACGAGCAGACTAGAGATAGGTTAGCTGGTGATGCACGGGTAGATGATCCGGAGACGAGCAGGAGGCTTCCACGTACTATATACATAATATTCTCCCTGTGTTGTTGAAGATCACTGCTTGGGCATTGTTGGTGTATCTTCTATTTTAGCTTTCTTTTGTTTAGAGACAGTAAATTTGGAAAGTTGTAATAAGCTGTATTTGGATTTCCGCTGCTTTGAAGTTGACATTGATTATTAGTTATCAGCTTATGCACTGTCTCGCCTGTTTTATGTCAAGTATGTTATTATTATATTTTATCCCATGCGCTGTGAGACATTCTACAGGTTCTTTGATTAGTTCATTCCCTTCTTTCTTTTCTTATGACGACCGTTCCGTGCCAGTTGGACATGTGTACAGCGCACACCTGGAGGAAGTATCGGTTGGTGCCGGGCGGGCCGTCACACTTGGTATCAGAGCTCTAGGTTGCGTAGTTAACCTAGGGAAGTTATCAGGGAGAGATATTATACGTATACGAGAGAGCGTATTTGTGATTACTTTAGTTTTTAAAAGCTATATATATACTATTACTAGTATAAGGATAAAGTCGTACTGCACTAGCACCACTATGGAGTCGTTAATCATTTCCTTTTTCAGATTGACGATGAGCCGAGATACTAGAGGTGCTGGTAGGGGAGCCAATAATGGAAATGCTGCTGACATGAGGACAATGTTTACTGACCTCATGAGAGAGATGCTTAGAGATGTACAGAGAGCAGCTCCCAATGGTGGAAATGGTGGTGGTCCAATAGTGCAGACGCCAAGAGTCGACTTCGCCAAGCTGAATAAGGATTATACTAGCCTTGGTGGGAAACCGTTCCACGGAACGGAGTCTGCCACAGATGTTCAAGATTGGTTGGATAGTTGCGAACGTATCTTCGAGGATTTGGGTATCGAGGATGCGATGAAGAGAAAGCTAGCGTCCCGTCAGCTGCAAGGGCGGGCAATGAATTGGTGGAATGCTATAAAGGCAGCTACTCCCGAAGATCAGATTACTTGGGAGCAGTTTAAGGCTCGCTTTAGTGAGAAGTTCATCCCAGCTGCTCAGAAGTCAATGTTGTTTAAGAAATTCTTGGAGCTCAAGCAGAATGGCAGAGCTGTCTCGGAGTATATTGCTGAATTTGACACTTTATCGAAGTACGGGTTATCTCTTATTGATACTGCCGAGAAGAAGAATGAGAAATTCATAACCGGTTTGGATCAGTACTTGGGGGAAAAACTTATTAACCACATCGATGAGACGTTTGAATCGATTGTGGGGAAAGCGTTAAGGTCGGAAAGTCTCTACCCTAAGCCGAAGACTGAGGTTGCATCTGCAGAAGAGCCAAAACCACAAGCAAGTGGTGGAGGCAAAGGTGGTTCTCAGAATAAGAGAAAGCAGAACCAAGCTAAGGATGGCCAGAAGAAAAAGAATAAACAAGATGTTGAGTGCTTCAGCTGTGGTAAGAAGGGCCATTATGCTAGTAATTGTCGGGCCAAGCCAGCGGATAGGAAGTGCTTCAATTGTGGCCAATTGGGACATCACAAGGACAAGTGTCCACAGCCCCCTAAGGAAAAGCAAATGGTGAAAGCATATGCTCTTAATGTTATTCCTTCTTCGTCGAATGCCCCAACTGCGGCGGAGAAGGGAAAGAATGTCGTCATTCAAGGTATGCTTTCTGTTTATGATGTTCCTGTTAGAGTTTTGTTTGATACCGGAGCTTCCAGTTCTTTCATATCTAGTGACCTGGTAGATAGGTTGGGATTGGAGCCCGAAATTGTCGATAGACCTTTAGTAGTGACGAACCCGATTGGTGGTTCGACTAGCCTTAGCATGATTTGTCGCAATGTGGTCTTATCGAGTCATGGATGCATGTTTGTTTGTGATTGCTTTGTTTTGGGCTTTACTGGGTTTGGCATTATTTTGGGAGTAGATTGGCTCCGAAGGTACGGGGTGGTGGTAGACTGTGAGGGCTTATTGGTGACAGCTAGAGCGGATGATGGGCGGAGGATAGTGTTTGGTGGTCTACCCAGTAAGGGGGTATTGGCTAGTTTTCTAAACTCCCTCGACATTCCGCATAGTGAGTTGTCAGGTTTGCCCGTGGTTGGCCAGTATCCGGATGTTTTCGAAGAAGTGACCGGACTTCCACCACACCGATAGATTGAGTTCCGTATTGATTTGGTAAAAGATGCCAGGCCTATAGTGATGCCACTTCGTCGTATGGCACCAAGAGAACAGCGAGAGCTCGAGGTGCAAGTCAGCGATCTTTTGAAGAAGGGATTTATCAGAAGGAGTGTTTCTGAATGGGGAGCACCAGTTGTGTTTGCTACCAAGGCGGATGGTTCCCTTCGTTTGTGTGTAGACTACCGCGAATTGAATAAAGTGACGAGGAAGAACAAGTATCCTCTACCGCGGATAGATGATTTGTTTGATCAGTTGAGTGGCGCGAGAGTATTTTCTCAGTTGGATCTCGCGACAGGTTTTCATCAGCTTAGAGTGGAAGCTGAGAGTATAGCTAGAACGGCATTTCGGATGCCGTCTGGGTTTTATGAGTGGTTGGTCATGCCATTCTGGCTGACCAATGCCCCAGCATATTTTGTGGATCTTATGAATAGGGTATTCAGAGATCAGTTGAATAAGTTTGTCCTTGTGTTCGTTGATGATATTTTGGTCTACTCGAGGACAGAGGAAGAACACAAGGGACATTTAAGAATAGTGATGGAAGTGTTGAGAAAACACCAATTGAAAGCAAAGTTTTCTAAGTGCCACTTCTGGAAGAGGGAAGTGAGGTTCTTGGGCCATGTTGTATCAGAGAATGGGATTGCCGTGGACCCGGCAAAGGTGGCTACGGTACAGGATTGGCCTACGCCCAAGAATGCAACAGATGTAAGAAGTTTCTTGGGATTAGCTGGATACTATCGTAAGTTTATCCAAAGTTTCTCCAAGATAGCAGCACCATTGACCCAGTTAACTAAGAAGAATCAAGCTTTTGTCTGGGATGGAAGGTGCGAGAATGCATTCAAGAGTCTAAAGGACAAGTTGACAAGCGCACCAGTGTTAGTCATTCCTAAGGGGAATGAAGAGATGACGGTATACACGGATGCCTGTGGTATCGGACTGGGTGCTGTATTGATGCAAGGCGGTAGGGTTGTTGCTTATGCAAGTCGACAATTGAAACCGCACGAGAAAAGATACCCTACCCATGATTTAGAATTGGCAGCAATCGTGTTCGCGTTAAAGATGTGGAGACACTATCTCTTGGGAGAAAGATTTGAGCTGTTTACGGATCATAAGTCGTTAAAGTATCTCTTCTCTCAGAAAGATCTGAATCTCCGTCAGCAGAGATGGTTAGAGTTCTTAGCTTCCTATGATTTTGACATTGCATACACACCAGGAAAGGACAATGCGGTGGTTGATGCATTGAGTAGAAGACATGCCAGCTTAGGGGCTATGTTCCTTGAATGGAAGCAACTGGAGTTTATCGCGGGGTTTGATTTCAGACCAAAGTGCGAATTGGATCCAGAAATGTTAGCAAGTTTGACGATCAGACCCACTTTGATTGAGCGGATCGGCTCTAGTCAGAGGGACGATCCTAACCTATTGGAAATCATCTCCAAGTTAAAGATGGATATCGATGAGGAGATGAACAAGTATGGGCTTGATCGAGAAGGATGGCTTAGAAAGAATGGAAAGCTTGTTGTACCCAATGTCAATGGATTGAGGGATGAAGTGCTTAGAGAATGTCATCACTCAAAGTTGACCATACACCCCGGTGGTAATAAGATGTATCGAGATATGAAGCAGACTTACTACTGGGAAGGGATGAAAAGAGACGTTGGGAAGTTTATATCCAAGTGCATGAATTGCCAGCTAGTTAAAGCCGAGCAAAAGAAGCCTAGTGGGTTGTTGCAACCATTAGAAACTCCCGAATGGAAATGGGAGCAAGTCTCGATGGATTTCATCGATGGTTTACCAAGGACTAGATCGGGATATGATAGCATTTGGGTAGTTGTGGATCGACTGACTAAAAGTGCAAGATTTATACCAGTCAAATCGACCAGAACGGCAGCCAAGTTAGCAGAATTGTATATGAAGTGGGTAGTGAGATTTCATGGAGTACCTAAAAGCATTGTGAGCGACCGAGACCCGTTGTTCACTAGTGGGTTTTGGAAGAGCTTGCAAGAGGCGCTAGGGTCAGAGTTACATCTCAGTACCGCATATCATCCTCAGACCGACGGTCAGACAGAGAGGGTGAATCGTATTTTGGAAGATCTCTTGAGAGCGTGTATATTGGATTTTGGTGGATCATGGGATGACCATTTGCATCTAGTAGAGTTTGCATATAATAATAGCTACCAATCCAGTATCGGTATGGCTCCGTTTGAAGCTTTGTACGGAAGACCATGCAACTCACCATCATGTTGGATAGAGACTGGCGAGAAGTTTATGCTTGGACCAGATGTGGTGAGGGAAACTTCAGATAAGATCAAGATCATTCAGCAACAAATGAAGGCAGCCCAAGATAGACAGAAGAGTTATGCTGATAAAAGGAGAAGAGACTTAAAATTCTCCGTTGGCGACTTGGTGTTTGTCAAGATTTCCCCGTTGAAGAGCGTAATACGATTTGGCAGGAGAGGCAAGTTGACACCAAGGTTTGTTGGCCCATTCCCTGTTCTTGAACTAGTCGGGAATTTAGCATATAGAATTGACTTACCAGAGAAGATGGCAGGAGTTCATAACGTATTTCATGTTTCCCAACTAAGGAAGTTCGTTCACGACTCAGATATAACTATTCCACCTGATCAGTTGGAGGACTTCGAAGTAGAACCCGAGGCGGTTGGGAACCGCAAGCCGGCCCGTATTGTCGAGCACGACATGAAGCAACTTCGAAGGAAGGCGGTGAAGCTAGTCAAGGTTCAGTGGGGCGAGGACGAGAATGATTGTACTTGGGAGACAGAGGAGAACATTAGGAAGACTTATCCGGAACTCTTTGCCTGGTAAGATTTTGACTTCGATTTAGTTTTCCGCATGCTAGGATAGGCTTGTTCGCTTGTTTTACATGATTGATTGTTCTATATGGTTGTTAGGCATGCGGGATCCTTTGTTTTGGGTTAAGGAATTTCGGGGGCGAAATTTCTTAAGGGGGGGAGAGTGTAACGACCCGCATTCTACGCATCATAGGATCGTAGAATATTTATTTCTGTCACATACGAAGTCGTATGGTCGTGTAACTTTGGGAGACGACTATTGGGGTCATTTCCCATGTTCATGATTTTTCTCGATCTTTAAATGACCATTTTACCCCTAGTTATCACTGTTTTGGCCATAACTTTTGACTGGAAAGGAATTTTGACCTGAAACCACTTCCATTGGCTCCGGATGATGGTTTCTCTTTCCGTAGAGTGGTCACATTAGCCGAACGGACTTACCGTTTGGGAGATATGGCTGAAACAAGTTTCAGATGGTGAAAAACAGCTTAATTGGGCTTAAACGGGTGATTAGCAGCTAGGCCCAAGGGGAATTTCGGATTTAGGGAGATATAGGTGCTGATTAGGGTTAGAAAACATTTCTTTAGACATTTTCCAGCCGCCACTTTCATTTCTCTTGACCTAGCCATGGCCTCCACTCTCTAAATCTCTCTAAAACACCCAAAAATCACCTTCTAATTGAAGATTAGGCTTAGCAAACATTAAGTTAAGAAGAAAAAGCACCAAAGCAAGGTTGGAGCTGCTGTATAAGATTGGGAACAGCGCCAAATCAGAGAATATTTCAGTTTTGGGGTTCTAGTTGTGGCAAAGGTGAGTGATTTGCATAGTTTTTGCACTAATTACGGTGATTAAGGGTAATTAGTGAAGATTAGCGAATTTATACGTAAATAAATGCTGGAAAAATTCTTAAAATTCTAAAATAATGTTTTAAGGCTCTGTTAGAAATTTGGGTTAATTTCGATGTGTTTTGCTAATCGTATGCTTAAACATGATTAAGAGGGATTATAGGCAAATGTGAGGTTTTAGCCACTTTTGATTCATTTTGATTCATTTAAATTGTTGTTTGCTGTTTGTGGTTGCTATTACATGTTGCTATGACTCTATGGTATGTTTCATGATTGATTAGAATAGTTAAATTGCTCGAAAACGTCGTCGAATGGCGTAGAAAGCTCGCTGGAAAGTTGCAGAAGTGTGCAGGTTCCGAACCGGTTCGGATCGGAGAAAGGGGTCGGATCGGACTAGGGAACTGACCAAGGGAATCCGAACTGGATGGGAACTTGCCACTGGAAGAAGTTTGGCAGGAAGGAAGGCCATTGCTTAGAGTTGGAGTTGGACAGAAGATCGGATCGGAGCGATGGAGCAGATTGGATCGGAGTAAGGGAGCAGACCGGATCGGAGGAAGAGAACAGGACGGATCGGAGCAGGCAAACAAGTCAAACAGGAAGAATCAGATCGGATGAACTACCTCCGAACTAAACTCAAGCAGAGGCACCCGAACCGAACCGATATCTGAAGGGGGAGAATCACTGAACCGACCCGACCCGGAGGGAGACACCGACCCGACCCGAAGTGGACTACCGACCCGACCCGATGATGGTGATGACTACCGAACCGAACAGAACTCTAGGACTGTTAATGCGCGACAACTCTTCTGAAGACCCACTCCAATTCGACCAAACCCGAGATGCAAAGGAAGTCCAAATGAGAAGTTAGAGCTCAAGATTCAGAAGGGAATCAACGAGTTCGCTTCATGGTTGGGCTCTGCTGCGGGACGCGTGTTAAGGAGCTAGCGACGCCTATAGCTTTGGACCACTATGGTAGGAGGTGCGAAGGCGGATCCAGGGCCATTATGGCATTGGTAGAACCAAGGGCTACGACCAATGAAGTGGGTCATTGAAATGTTTGGTCATGACTCCAAGTGTTTGGCTTGGTCACAGCAGGGTTTCTACAAGTCGGGATTCGTCGTTACCTCAGTTTGTCTAGTGTTCCAAAGTGGTAGATGTCGTACGCTTTACGCACTGAGTGAGAGATGTGAGGATGGTTGCTATGGATGATTTGTTTGCTATCATTGTGACATGCACACCCTACCCCCGTATTCTTACACTATTTATTATGGCACCTTGGGGTATTGTACGGTATGTGGTACTAACTCTTTGGTTGCAGGTCCAGGTTCAGGTATGGTTTAGTATACCTGTTATTATTCTGTTTAGATGCTTATCGCTCATACCAGGCTTTATGTCTGACCCAGAGTTTTATGTCTCCTCTTATTACTCTGGGTGCTCACACGAGCAGACTAGAGACAGGTTAGCTGGTGATGCACGGGTAGATGATCCGGAGACGAGCAGGAGGCTTCCACGTACTATATACATAATATTCTCCCTGTGTTGTTGAAGATCACTGCTTGGGCATTGTTGGTGTATCTTCTATTTTAGCTTTCTTTTGTTTAGAGACAGTAAATTTGGAAAGTTGTAATAAGCTGTATTTGGATTTCCGCTGCTTTGAAGTTGACATTGATTATTAGTTATCAGCTTATGCACTGTCTCGCCTGTTTTATGTCAAGTATGTTATTATTATATTTTATCCCATGTGCTGTGAGACATTCTACAGGTTCTTTGATTAGTTCATTCCCTTCTTTCTTTTCTTATGACGATCGTTCCGTGCCAGTTGGACATGTGTACAGCGCACACCTGGAGGAAGTATCGGTTGGTGCCGGGCGGGCCGTCACAGATGCATTCAAGGCTTCACATCCGACCAACTATTTTAATATTTTTTTGGCAAATATTAAATTAAAAAATTGCACAGATTAGATAAGTGAGAACTTAGTGGATCATACTAAACAAAGATGAAGAGGTTGGCCTTCAATCGCGTGGTGAAAAGGTGCTCGAAGTGAACCGGTGGCAAGGTGTTACGACAAGGACCAACGGTGATAGGAAAAACGTGGACCGACTTTGGCAAGGTGCTTCGACAAGGTGCTCTTACTTTTTGTAGCGGACAAACCGCTTCGAAATCGACAAGGTGCTTCGACTGTGCAGATTTGGCTTCAGATTTTGCTTTCAAATTGAATCGCGTCGAATTTGGCTTCGAATTTTTGTAGCGGATTGCCGATTGTGGCTGCTTTTTTTTTCTTGCAAGAGGAAAGCCGATGGTTAGGGTTTCAGATTGTAGTGAAAATTAATTATAAAGGGCAGGGAGAATGGTTGGATTTCATCCAACGGCGGCTGTGCAGATTTTTTGAAATGGTTGGATCACCACGTGACCACGCGGTTGGCATGTTCTGTTGTGTTGAGACTTGGACTTGGAGTAGGGGGCCTGTGTTTTGCATTTTGTTACTTACTTATCCATATGTTATAAAATAATAAATTATACCATAACCTAAATATAAAAATATAAAAATATATATTTTCATAGCGGACGGATATTTATCGGATACAGATATTGCCAAATCCGTATCCGTATCCGCTAAGCATTTCAGATATCCGTATCCGCTTTTCGGATATCAGATATTTTTCGCATTTTTGGATATCAGATATAAAAATATAAAAATATGACTGCAACGGAGATCGAACTCTGTACCTCTTGTATGCAAGCCACATGCTCTAAACAACTAGATTACTAAGGCTATTGTTAACAAAGCTTAAAACAAAGGTAATTATTGTTCTATTTTCATTCCTCTTTTTCATATTTGTTACAATATTTCATTTAAACCATTGCATGTATCTTTTTCTTTTATTTCTCTTTTATTATTAATGCATAATATTTGTAACTCGGTGCATGCAACATATTTACACTGCATGCAACCAATCCTTTCTTTCTTTTAATGCATGCATTACATTTTTATTTGCATTAATCTTTTCTTCTTTTTCAGTGCATGTATTTATTACATGCAATCATATATTATCATTGTTATATTTTTCTTTTAAATGTTTATGCCTATGCATATATACATATATATACACACACACATGCAATATTTAATGATTTAATTGCTACAAAATGATGGGTGTTACATACTCACTTAAGCTTGAGTCCTGCCGTCCTTTACATCTCGTAAGTACCCGTTTAGGTTTGAGTCCGTTAGTCATTTACATTATTTTAGATCGTTTGGTTAAACAATATGTTTTGGGTATAAATTGGTTTTCAAAGGTAACCGCTTAGGCTTGAGTTTGTTCGTCCTTTGCATCTCATAAGTACCCGCTTGGATTTGAGTCCGACCGTCATTTGCATTATTTTATTTTGTTCAGCTAAACAATTTGATTTGAGTGTAGATTGATTTTCAAAGGTATCCACTTAGGCTTGAGTCCGACCGTTCTTTAAATCTCATAAATACCCGCTTAGGTTTGAGTCTAACAGCCATTTGCATTCTTTACTTTGCTCGGTTAAACAATATATTTTGTGTATAGATTGGTTTTCAAAGGTAACAACTTAGGCTTGAGTTTGGCGTCCTTTACATCTCATAAGTACCCGCTTAGGTTTGAGTCCGGCTGTTCTTTACATTCTTTAGTTTGTTTGATTAACCAATATGTTTTCGGTATAGATTAGTTTTAAAAGTTATCCACTTAGGCTTGAGTCCATATGTATCTGATTAGGTTTGATGTCCGAATGCATTTTACGTTCCAAAGGTATCCGATTAAGTTTGGCATCCAGATGTGCTTTACATCTTTCATTTAGCTCGGTTAAACAATATATCTTGGGTATAGATTGGTTTCCATATGTACCCAATTAGACTTGGTGTCCAAATCACAAATGCTAATTTTTATTATCATACGGTATTTTCGATATATTGTAATGCAGTTAAAAATATAAATGAAATTCTTACCTGTCATTCCTTATATTTCATCCATTCTTAATTTTTCATTATAATGATAGTTGGATATAACATTATATTTGTAAATTAAACTAACTCTGTACATAGAAATGAATAATGATAGTTGAATTTATCATTGCATTTTTTAGAGTGATCTAACATTATAATAATTGAATATGACTATATTAAAAAAAAAGGAACTAGCATGTATATAGCATTATACTATAAAAATGAATAGAGCATCATGTATAGTATGCTAAATAATAGTTGAATATAGCATAATATTAAAAAAAACGAACTAACCTGTATAAAATATAATAAACGATAGTTGAATTTAGCATTATATTTTTTAAATTGAACTAGCATGTGTAGAATACGTTACATGACAATTAAATATAACATTATATTTTTAAAGTGAATTACATGTATAAAATATGAAAAATGATAACTGTATATAGCAAGTGAACTAGCATGTATAAAATATGATAAATGATAGTTGAATTTATCATTGTATTTTTTTAAGTGAAATTATATATGTACAATATACTAAATGATAGTTGAATATAGGACTGTACTTTTAAAGTGAGCTGCAATGTATAAAATATAATAAATGATAGTTGAATTTATCATTTGTATTTTTGAAGTGAGTTAGCACGTGTAGAATTTGCGAAATAATGTTTGAATATAACATTGTGTTAGTAAAATGAACTAGCATGTATAGAATATAATAAATGTAGTTGAATTTAGCACTATTTTTTTTTTTAAAGTGGACTAGAGTGTGTAATATATTTTAAGGTAATTTTTATTCTAATACACAGTTTTAATAAGTTAATCCACCATTTTACTTTAATAAGTTAATCCATAGCTATGTTGTAAGTTAATCCACAAGTGGATTAACATAAAGATTTCACCCTATTGTATAGTTAACAATCGAGTTTGTGCTTCTTGTTTTAAATCATCCATCATGTTTTTCTAAATCATCCATCATGTTTTTCTAAATCATCCATCATGTTTTTGTTTTCTTCTTTCACGGCTTCAACAAGCCACTCGTCATCATTATCATTATTTATTAGTCTTGAATAAAACCCTTCATTTCCTGCAATTTCCTTAGTACTATAACAATCATCTCCCTCATCAAGATGTAAACGGCTTCTCTTCTCAGACATGTTTCTATCAATTTCTTAAGATTTCAGAAAATAGCTAACTACAATTATATGTGATAATGGTGATACTAAAAAAAACAATTTCTTATACAACTAAACAACCTCAAAAAAATAATAAATAAATAAATGAAAGTTAAGCGCAAAATTTTATTACTACTATAAAATTTACATGATAAACAACTTCTATTTAGTACGTAACCAACCTTTACAACAATCGGCTACTTACAGACTAGTAAGAGCTTCACATGACCAATAAACTATGCATGACGAATCAAAAGAGCTAACAATTATAGAATTTCTTCTTATCATATTATATAAAAAAAAACTGGGAATACAGTCTGCTCATCTTAAAACTGCATCATTAGGAAGCCGCAATTATCAAATGCAAATATTAACAAACACTGTAGCCGCATCAAACCTCCAGCAGGAAATTTCTAAAATAAAATAAAATTTAAACAAGCTACTTACTGTTATGTTGAATTATTCCGCTTAACGCTTGAGCTTGGATTTAGATGATAAAATTCTAGTACCAAGAAGACGATGGAAATGGATTAACTTAAATTTAAATTTCAGTAAAAGTCAATTGTAACAACCCGAATTTTAAACAACGTGTTAAGACAAGAATCAAGGCAGAATTAAATGTTAAAATCTGAATCAGGAGAAACGGGCTATTGCATTGCGTTCGTCTCGGAAAAATACGCGAAATAGAGTCCAAAATTTCGTAAATCGGAGTCCGTATGACCGAGATATGGCCTCGCGAAGTTTCACGAAAAATTCGAAAACGAAAACAGATTCAAATTTCCGAATTCAGAAGAGGCGGGAAAATTTCCCGCCAGACCAGGGGAGGTCGACTGGGGAGTCGACCCCCTGCCAACCAGGTCGACTAGGGAGTCGACCCCAGGGTCGACCTGGGGGTCGACCTGCCTGGTCGGACCCAGGCAACCTGGTGCATCTGTTTTGCTGTTTGGCTCGGTTTTGGAGGCTTGTGACGATTTTTGAGGGCTTGGATCTATCCTAGGGTTAATCTAACGGCCTAAACTACTCCTAATCTCTATAAAAAGACCCTAAGCCTACCCTAAAACCCTCATAATTCACTCATGCCACGAAGTGCTGCCCAAATGCCAAGTGATCATGGCCTCCATCTCCAATTCCTAGAGACTATGCATTCAAATCGGGTTCAAATCAAAAGGTGCAAGCTTGCTACACCAAATCGAGGCCAAATCAACGTTGCTATGGCGATTTCATGACGATTCTTCGACAAAGGAGCCACCTTTCTTCGTCAAAATGATGCATGATCCTTTCCTAAGCCTCGCTATGTAAGTTCTAGCTACTTGTAGATTCTAACGGTGGTTCTAATGTGACATGGGATAAAATGAGATGTAACATGAGTATGTTAACCCATGTAAACCTAGTTTGCCCCTTTATCATGAACATATGACTTTGGGTTATGTTTTAGCGACTTAATCATGCCACTCATGTTATGCATAACCTAGTATATCTTGCAAGTTTGTGGCCAAACTCACTTATGACACTATGCATGTTTGTGGCCAAATCCTCTTGTGAAACTATGCATGCTTGTGGCCAAATTCCCTTATGATACTATGCATGTTCGCGGCCAAATTCCCTTATGATACTATGCATGTTCGCGGCCAAATTCCCTTATGATACTATGCGTGTTTGTGGCCAATATGTTGGCATAATACCCTACTATGTGACTCGCTTCCACTTGGGTTGGAAATACGTTTGGGTAGCTTAGGAAAAACGTGGGTATGACATGGAAAAACTTGACATGGGGCTCACATGAGAACATGACATTCATGATACATTTAAATATGATCATGACACGTGGGAAAACATGGAACTTGAACTAGACATGGGTGGGTTGTAAGTGTAAAAAGACACTAGACCAAACATGAAAGTGGCCAACTCGAGGTTGGGTTGAGTTTGTAGCATAAATCTACCCGGACCCGCCCGGCTTAACTAGTGGCTACAAACAATAGGATCCAATGTGAGAAGTTGGTCATGTCGCGCTTAAGACCCGAGGTTAGACTAGGTTGTGGTGTAAAACTACCCGGACCCGCCCGGCTTAACTAGTAACCACAACAAGGTCTAATGTGAGAGGTTGAGAGTGCATTAATTAAATTAATGCCACATGATAAGGTTAAGTAAATTTGACTAATGACACTTAACCGATATGACACGAATGGGTAGGTTAAGTGGGACCGGGCTTGATTTCTTAATGACACTTAACCATACAAGACAATTAGGGGATGGGGTTGAGTAATCTACGCTTAACTAATCCGACTTGGTAATTAGATGGGGTTAAGTAATCCATACTTAACTAATCTAAACACGGTAATTAGATGGGGTTAAGTAACTTAGACTTAACTAATCTAAACACGGTAATTAGATGGGGTTAAGTAACCTTCACTTAACTAATCTAAACACGGTAATTCGATGGGGTTAAGTTAAACACTTAACCAATCTAAACGCGGTAATTCAATGAGGTTAAGTAACCAATACTTAACCAACTCAACACGGTAATTTAATGGGGTTAAGTAACTTATACTTAACCAATTATACATGATGATTTGATGAGGTTAAGTAACCTATACTTAACCAATCTAATAGGTGGACCTGATAGGGTTAAGTCACAAGACCTTTTGAAATTAGGCTTAACCATTGTAATACGATTAGTGGATGGGGTTAAGCTAACCCGTGCTTAACCAATCCGACTCGATAATTTGATGGGATTAAGATAATCTATGCTTAATCAATCTAACATGATAACCTGATAGGGTTAAGACAAATAAATACTTAACCAATTTGACTTGATAGGGTTAAGTCATGAGCTTCTTGGTACACTTAACCAACTTGTAGGGCTAAGCCTTGAACTTGAGTACTTAGCCAATCTTGACATGATTCGTAGGCGGGTTAAGTCATGAACTTGGATAACAACACTTAACCCATTTGACAAAACCCTAGCTCAGGGGACTAGGTTGGAAATCGTAGTTAACAAGGATAGCGGAAAGAGGGGCTAAGTGGTAAACCTTAGTTAAGGGTAACTAAGTAATAATTCTTAGCTAAGGACATGAGACTAGTTCATGAAGAGATGAGTAACCTGGTACGGTAGGTCATCGCTTAGTATACGAGGAGGAGCAAGTTATCTGACTTGGATAAAAGCTCCAGCGAACTGGGTGACGAAGCGGAAGCTTCGGGGAACGTGAGGGTACTCTTGGTATCCCTCTGTGAGGTGGCAAGTGGTCCATGAAACCCGGCCTCACAGAGGTTAAGGTCTGCGGTAGAAGAGCCAAGAGTATGCTTTGGTTGCTATGCGAGCGACCTAAAGACTGGGATGGATTAGCGTGGAGTCGACGATACTTGATTTTGCCCCGGGATAGCATGTCGCCGACTACCTACCATCTTTAGTCAATCGTGTATGTACGGAAAGGCAGGGAACTCCCAACAGACCATATACTGGCTATCGAGTTATGGGTGAGGTTGGCTATCTGGAAGTGGGCATCGATGGGCCATAGTGTAGTTCTCATACATGATTTTTCTTGGATTGCCTTTCAGTAGTTGAGGGAGGGGTCACGTGGGACCATAGCCACGGGTACAAAAACAGACCTTGATATCTGCATCAGCAGACGACTTAAAGCTCCCGACCGAGTTCCGTATTTCTTGGTTTGCCCTGGCACGGGACTCGGATGGCACATTGAGGAACATGTGCGCCTAGACATGGAAAACGATTCATACGTGGGATAAAGGGCGTGGTTGACGGGTGGCATAATCCCTAGTGGCCCTAGGTGGCTGAACCCAAACCAAGACACGGAAACGTTCATTAGGTAGCATAATCCCTAGTGATCCTAGGTGGCATAAATCCTAAGTGAACGCGCGATAGTTCACGGTAAGGAAACATAACTAGATCAAGGGTAGCAGTCCAAAATAACCTCAAGAATAAAACGTTTACATGGGAAAGCCCGTATGGCCTACGACAAAGGACTGAACTTATACATGGAAAGAAACATACGAGTTGGGAAAACCTACATATGCTATATATTAGGTTGACATGGACCGTTACATGACATTGGGCAAGGAACATTCATAGTTAACACATGATGCGGGTTGGGATACTAGTACAAGAGGTGCAGAGCAAATATACATGTTGGGACCATGGGAAATATACATGATAGATATCGTGGGACGTTATACATGATAGATACCTCGGGATATTATACTTGATAGAAACCGGACGATGTGATACCTTGACTTATCATGACACCGTAGTTTATCATGATATCTTAGTTTACCTTACTACAGTAGTTCAGCCTGTTTTAGTTTATCTATCTTGTAGTCATCCTTATGTTTACTTTCAGTTTATGCATGTCATGTTACATTTACCTGTTTTTATACTGGAAGTAGATAGGACTTACCAGTCTTTATGACTGACCCCGCTTTCTTTCGCCTCTTGTCTTCCGTTTCCCCCCCAGGTTTTCAGGGAGGAAACACTGTTATCTAGTTCAGACTTCTTCTACTTGAAGGTCATCACGCATGGCTTGGACTTTTCTTGGCTATGGCTACTTTACTGTTTTACTTGAGGAATAATTTATGAAATGGTTTATGCTTCTTTACTATTGCAAGACATGTTTTGATGTATTCTGATGTAAAAGGCTTTAGACCTTATTTTATAAGGTAATGAAATTTGTTTTACTTCCGCTGTTTTATATATATATATGTTCTGTCTTGTAATATTTCTGTGTATGTTTACCTCGATAATGCTTCACCAAACCTAGTGCATTCCCTTGTGAGTGACCCTAGCGGAGGTGGGGTGTTACATCAATGATTGTATAAAACATGATGGATTAACTTACTAATATTGTGAATTAGAATAAAAATTACCATATTTTAAATAATAGTTGTATATAGCATTTGCATTTTTTGTCAAATACAAGCTCATTTGCTGAAAATGAAGAAAGTTAAATGAATATGGCATTATAATTGTTGAAATATTGCAACATGCATTGGATATGAAGAGTGATAGATGCACATACCATTTCAGATTCTAAATTACAAATGCATGCATTTCATATGAAGAATAATAACTAATTATATTATTTGATTTTTTTTTTAACATAAATAGCATGCATTGCATAGAGAGAATGATACATGAATATTGCATTTAAAATTTTGAATTACATTATGATGCATTGCACAAGCAAAATACAAAATGATAGGAGAACATATCATAACATTTTGTAAAACAAAAACAAAAAAAATCTATAGCAGCAGTACCTTCTGCCTAAACTAATCATTATGTCCTTGACTTAAAAATTAGTTTTAAGTTCCTCTCTTAAACTAATTTCCTTTTTAGTAGTCCTAATATAAAATATTAGTCTGACATGGATCTCAATCTATGACCAGAAAATGAAAGGCGGCAAGATGTGCGGCCGCGCCAAACTACCAATCATCACCGTTTAAAAATATCAAAAAGCTATTTTAAAATCACACCCAAAGTCCCAACTCAAACCCGATCCACTAACCAACCTAAACGCCAATTCCAGTCTGTTTCCCAAACTACCCTCAAATATACATAAGTACCACGCTGCTGGAAAAATCTTCAACCATTTTGCCTATTTTTCTTTCCAAACCTCAATCAAACATACTATTACAGAAAAGGCCCAAACCATCGAACCCTAAATTGCACCCCCAATCTTCAATTTAAATCCCCAAAAAGTAATCTTTCCAATATCCTCGATTTCGTCGGTTCTTCCTTGTTCGACCGGTTTTGGAGATGGTAGCAGAGGCTGAGGCAATCCATCAGAGCTTACAAGTGCTCGGTGTCAGGCATGTGACAGTTGATGATGCCGCGTCTGAGCTTGTGAGTTTTTGATCCGATCCTTTCAGAACTTCTGATTTTGGTTTGTTTTATTGATGTGTTTTGTTATGTTTGTTATTTATGTACAAAGCTGAATTGGAATATGTTTATCTAGTTAGTTTCCTGATTATCTGCTCGATTAATGTTTGAAGATGTGTAATAGACTAATTTGGAAAGTTATCTGTTCATCAACGTTCGTTAGGTTGTTGTATTTCAAGTTTATGTTTTCTGAAAATCGTTTAGTTGGTTACCAGATTAAATCAATTAATTTTATTGTTAAACCATATTGTATGAAAGTAGAAGCTAAAATTCGTCAACTTTGAATTTGTGGTTACCTTGGTATGAAGATAGATATACTGTTGCAAAGGCTCTTACCTATGTTACACTAAATAGTTATTTATGTTCCTTGGAGAGTTTAAACTTTGTTATGCACAAAACTTTTATTTTTCAATAGTACATAAATGGCAAAAGGAAAGATATTTCATACGTATGTAAGCATAAGGAAAGTGTGTTGCTTCATCCATAATATCATGAAATGATAAATTTTGGTTGTTTAAGAAAGTACATGTACATTGCTTGAATAAATCACTAACCCTTCAACGTCATATTATTCTTATTGTATATAAAGGGTTTGAGAGATTTATATGTTACACAAGACGTGTCACTGGACTCGTCAGCCCAATACATTCCTAGCATGAGGTCGGGTAGCTTTGCAGCCATTGGTCCCCGTAGGGACATGGAGGATGAGCACATTTGTATTGATGATCTCTCAGCACATCTTGGTTCTCCTTTTACATGCCCTTCACCAAGTGCTTTTTATGGGGTAAAATTTCATTACTTGATAGAATCTTTTTTGTCCAAATATGTTATGTTGTGCTATGATCTGCATCTGTCTTTGAACGGTGGGAGTTCCTTAGTAAGAAGGGTGAACTACCGCATAGTTGTATGAAGATGTACATATTTACTCTGAACATTTTTACTTCAAAACTGTAAGAATAACCTGAATATCGATGATCTTAACTCTATTTTGTGTTTTGCTTGTATTTGCTGCAAGCTAGAAAATAACAAGACTTGTGGAGTGCTAGCTAGCGGAATGCGGTTACAACGTAACAAATTCCAAAAACAAAATAATAAATTGCCTTGACATGCTACAGTATTCACTTTTTCATGGTGATTTTTGAGGGTATTGAAGTTCTATATTGAAAGTCCGTCTTGTAGAACAAACGGTACATACTCATGGAAAGGTTGAAAATTACCCTATATTAGCATTTTAAAGAAAGTCTTATGCTATATCAGGCATATTTCTCTCAAAACTTGTTTGAAGTTGCTTGGAAATTATCGAGTAATAAGTGCAAAACTTAATTACTTGCCATGGAATATGGATGTCTGTTTAACGATTGACTAAACTATTAACTTAAATAATTCCAATATTCTATATGCATGTTATTAAGTTGATCAGAAATTTATTATATCCCTAGTTAATATTCTCATATGCTATGAAATTAAAAATTCCAATATTCTATATGCATGTTATTAAGTTGATAAGGACTTTGTTATATCCCTTGTTAATATTCTCATATATATATATTTACAATCTGAATAGGTTTTCGATGGGCATGGGGGTCCTGATGCAGCATCCTATCTCAAACAGCATGCAATCAGGTTCTTATTTGAAGATTCTGATTTCCCACAAGCATCATGCGTGGACGATACATACTTAATTTCAGTCGAGAACTCTATACGTAAAGCTTTTCTTCATGCTGATCTTGCTTTAGCCAATGATTGCACCATTAGCGCTTCATCTGGCACTACTGCGCTCGCCGCATTAGTATTTGGAAGGTACATAAATGTTCCCTCTCACACGTCTCCTTGTACACTGAATTCTTCCAAATCAGTTTCCAAATCTATTTGCTTCGTATTAGAGATTTTCCGACTTTTTTATATTTGCACAAGTAAACAGCCTTCTGCATTCTCGGTTATATTACACCCCATGCACATAAAAAAGAAGGGAAGTGTAGCATTGCACCTAACAGAAGTTACCATAGTGCATGGAAATGTTGCTTGTCATTTATTGGAAATGATAGGCAGCCTAACTTACGTCCTCTATAATTTTATGTTATAATCATGACAGTAAACAAAATCTTTGTATAAACATGCATGTACCTTTTTTCTTCAGGCTTTTACTAGTAGCAAATGCTGGGGACTGCAGAGCTGTACTATGTAGAAAAGGAAAACCAATAGACATGTCAGAGGATCACCGCCCAATCTACCCTCCAGAGCGCCTACGCATAGAAGCTTCCGGAGGCTACATAGACGACGGCTACCTTAACGGTATTCTCTCCGTAAGCCGTGCCCTAGGAGACTGGGACATGAAGCTCCCCAAAAATGGGTCTCCGTCCCCATTAATATCCGACCCGGAATTCAAGCAGTTGACCCTAACCAAAGAAGACGAATTCCTAATAATCGGATGCGACGGCATATGGGACGTCATGTCCAGTCAGCATGCAGTCAGCATAGTAAGAAGAGGCTTGAGAAGGCACGACAACCCAGAGCAGTGTGCCCAGGAATTGGTACGGGAAGCCTTGAGACTCAACACCTTCGATAATCTAACGGTGATCGTGGTATGTTTCAACACGGAGATGTACGGCAATGATGTCCTGGAGCCTGTCTCGGGTTTGAAGTGCTGCAGTTTGTCGACTGGGGCGCTGTGTACGCTGAAGAATTGGCTTGAAGAATGAACATTTCTTTCCCCTTTTCTTTTGCGATTTCTCTTTGGTGGGGGTTGGAGGCTGACAGAGGTATCCTGGTATGCACTGATGATGAGATTAAGATGATGACTGCTGATGGAGGGGTATTTGTGGGTTGTTTATGATTTATTATGCAGTGCATGGCTAATAACATGTAGATTGTCGATAATTTGTAGGAGGCCCTTGTGGGTGTTTTTTTTTTTTTTTTTTTTTTTTTTTTTCTTTATAAATTTGGGGGTTGTTGGATTGTCTGTGCATACGGGAGGTTGGAGATGGTAGTGTAATATTGTTATTGTTGTAATTTCATAATGACTTTGAGCTAGTGGGTATTTCTACAATTTTAGCGTGCATGTTTGTTTCTCATGCATAGCCACCTTGCTCTTTAGCTTTCTAATTTTAATTTTAATATTCATGTGGAACGGGTAGCGGGTTGTGAATAAAAATGGAAACGAAACCCGCTTTGCCTTCGTGAGTCAAACTGGATTTCGTAGCAGGCAATAAGTATGAATAAAATGGAAAGGACAGAATTCATGACAGCGGAGAGGATAACATTAAGGATAACAGCATAACTTTACATAGGAGAAAGAGAAATGATTGATGTTCTTTGTGTCGTTGCAAAGGCTGACATATGTAAGGGCACCATCAACGGCAATACGAGTTTGTTGACACCACTTTATGTGGTGTCAACGTGACTCCACCACCTGATTGGTGGAAATCAGGTGGACCCATATGGGTCCCCCTTATTTTCACCAATAGAAGGCCGCAGTTATGGTGACACCACATAGAATGGTGTCAACAAACTCGCTCTCCATCAACATCAACTGTTGAGATGAAAGATTCATGTATTACAAAATAGATAAAAGAGCAAATAGTTAAATGCGTGACAACAGTATATATTTATATGCATGTATCGTAGAGTCAGTCTGAAATATGAAGAGCCAAACACGGACTTCTGTGTATAATTAATTGTACAAATAGCACAGTTATTGTAGATGTCAATTTGGATTAGGTGATGATTAATGAGAGGTATCAATGTTATTTTTTTAATTTATAGCATTTTAATTTTAATGTATTGCTAAGGGCACCAAACTGATTGCTAAGGCATACCAGCCTGCTTGGTCTGCAGTTAACCAGCCTGCTTGATCTGCAGTTAACCGTCGACCAAACTAATGTTTGGTCGGCGGTTGTGTACCAACCGAGCCTCGGTCGATAGATAACTGCCGATCAGACATCGTGCTGGTAGTTCCTAACAACCAGTCCAGCGTCCTTAGCAATACATTTTGAGCTGTGCCATGGACAGTCGTGTTAGAGTGATTCATTTTTTTTTTTTTTGGCGAGTCCTACTACTTTTCTATGGTGGGGCCGCGAGTTTTCCACAACTTTGGAAAGCAATTTTTATGATATTGTAAACTTGATCATTGTTAACTCATCTGATTTTGGGATGGTCAGGAGTTTGGTTTTCCAACCCACACATTACACGTTATATTCATGAACCAAGGTAAATGTTCAGTTTCTTCCCTCAACAAGCAATTTTGGACAAGAATTAGCAAACTTCCGACTGCAGGAGATGTTGGTCATATTATAAATATGAGGAAGTTGATGCGATGTCTCAAGAGTATAGGTGTCAAAAGGGTGAGATAAGATCATATAAGGGTCAAGTAAAATTTGACCCGATCCTTTAGTTACATACAATATCTTGACCCTTTTTGACTTTCTTGATTAAAGGGTTAACCCATTACAAACCTTATAACACTAATAGTAAAAGAAAGCTTTTAAATTTGATTTATTTAATAAAAACAAAAGCTATTTTTTTATATTTTCAAAATATTCCATAAAATTTTGAACTGTCAAAATTTTAAATTCAAGTGTCGAATTATTCGAAAATAAAAGTTAATAAAAGAATTATTCGAAAATAATAATTTTTAAAGTTAAAAATGCCAAAATTACGAAAATGCCCTTCATATTGAAGAAAGTGAAAAAAACAAAATAAATTTTAAAAAATCCAGAAAATTACGAAATGAAAAGAAAAGAATTATTTTAAAATAACGATTTCTAAAGCTAAAATTACGAAAATATCCTTTATTTTGAAAAAAGTGAAAAACCAACTAAATTTCAAAAAAACAGAAAATTACGAAATGAAAAGTTAAAAAAGAACTATTTTACAATAACGATTTTTAAAGCTAAAATTACGAAAATACTCTTCATTTTGGAAAAAGTGAAAAAAAAACAAAATAAATTTTAAAAACAGGAAAAAATTGTGAAGGACAAAAAAACCAGAAAAATTGCCCAAAAGGACAAGAGGCAAAAAACTTGTCTAAAAGGACAAGTTTTAATGCAAAATGGAAAAACATGGGACCCCCGTGAAATTCTCCATTTGCACTAAAACTTGTCCTTTTGGACAAATTTTTTGGTGGTTGTCCATTTGGGCAAATAATTTGATGAGTTTGTCCTTGTGGGAAAAATCCCCTTTTAAAAAATCCAGAAAATTACGAAATGAAAAGTAAAAAAAGAATTATTTTAAATTAACGATTTTAAAACTAAAATTATGAAAATACCCTTTATTTTTAAAAAAGTGAAAAAAAAACCAAATAAATTTCAAAAAATCCAGAAAATTACGAAATGAAAAGTTAAAAAAGAATTATTTTACAAAAACGATTTTTAAAGCTAAAAATGCTAAAATAACGAAAATACCCTTCATTTTGGAAAAAGTGAAAAAAATAAATAAATTTCAAAAAATCCAAAAAATTACGAAATGAAAAGTAAAAAAAGAATTATTTTAAAATAACGATTTTTAAAGCTAAACTTGCTAAAATTACGAAAATACCCTTCATTTTGAAAAAAGTGAAAAAAACAAATAAATTTCAAAAAATCCAGAAAATAACGAAATGAAAAGTTAAAAAAGAATTATTTTACAATAACGATTTTTAAAGCTAAAAATGCTAAAATTACGAAAATACCCTTCATTTTGAAAAAAGTGAAAAAAACAAATAAATTTCAAAAAATCCAGAAAATTACGAAATGAAAAGTAAAAAAAGAATAATTTTAAAACAACGATTTTTAAAGCTAAGAATGCTAAAATAACGAAAATACCCATCATTTTGAAAAAAAAAAATGCAAAAAATCCAGAAAATTACAAAATAAAAAGTAAAAAAAGAATTATTTGAAAATTATGTTTTTTAAAGCTAAATATACCAAAATTACGAAATAAAGGTATTTCATTTAGCAATTTTAGCCAAACTTGTAATAAATTTCACTTTTTCCAAAATAAAGGGTATTTTCGTAATTTTTACCTTTAAAAATCGTTATTTTAAAATAATTCTTTTTTTACTTTTCATTTAGTAATTTTCTGGATTTTTTAAAATTTATTTTGTTTTTATCACTTTTCCAACATTAAGGGCATTTTCGTAATTTTGGCCTTTTTAAGTTTAAAAATTATTGTTTTCGAATAATTCTTTTATTGCTTTTCATTTCATAATTTTCTGTATTTTTTGATTTTTTTCCACTTTTTCCAATATAAAGGGTATTTTCGTAATTTTTACATTTTTAGCTTTAAAAATCGTAATTTTCGAATAATTCTTTTTTTACTTTTCATTTCGTAATTTTCTGGATTTTTTGAAATTTATTTATTTATTTCTTCACTTTTTTCAAAATGAAGGGTATTTTCGTAATTTTGGCATTTTTAGCTTTAAAAATCTTTATTGTAAAATAATTCTTTTTTAGCTTTTCATTTCGTAATTTTCTGGATTTTTTGAAATTTATTTGTTTTTTTCACTTTTTTCAAAATGAAGGGTATTTTCGTAATTTTAGCAATTTTAGCTTTAAAAATCGTTATTTTAAAATAATTATTTTTTTACTTTTCATTTCGTAATTTTCTAGATTTTTTGAAATTTATTTATTTTTTTCACTTTTTCCAAAATGAAGGGTATTTTCGTAATTTTAGCATTTTTAGCTTTAAAAATCGTTATTTTAAAATAATTCTTTTTTTACTTTCCATTTCGTAATTTTCTGGATATTTTGAATTTTTTTTATTTTTTTCACTTTTTCCAATATGAAGAGTATTTTCGTAATTTTGGTCCCTTTAGCTTTAAAAATCATTATTTTTTTAATTTTTATTTCATAATTTTCTGGATTTTTTATTTTTTTCTTTTTTTTTCACTTTTTTCCAAAATAAAAGATATTTCCGTAATTTTAACATTTTTACATTTGAAAATCGTTATTTTAAAGTATTACTTTTTTTACTAGGGTTACGCATTTGTAACCCTTTTAAAAATGAGTAACCCTTTTATGACCCATTTAATAAAAAATTATAAAAGGGTTGACCCAACAGGGTTGTAATTAGGGTAAAATGGGTTGGGTAAAAGGGTAGGGTCATATTTTGACAGGTCTACTCAAGAGCAGGAGTCAGGTTAATTCTAACCCATTTTGTAGGCACCATTATGATTACTCATCCAGGATAACCTTTGGATTTGGAATTTGAGCTGTAACATTTCACATTCTAATTCTTAGAAGTAACGTTTAAAATGTTGGGACTGCACCTTCTGACCTTGATTTCAGAGCTAAGTTATTTATAGTTTTGCATGACAGAGTTATTGTTTTTAGAAGTTTCGTTACAACATGCATTTCAACTTATTTTGCAATGTGATAAGAATGTGCAGTCCCGCTGCGGCATCCTATACCGGTCCTGAAACACAAAAAATTACGAGAGACCCTAAGCAAACTAGAATATCAGAGGCCCTAAGCTATCAGAAAACGTTCAAGTGTACGCAGTATGAGGCCGAAGGCCCTAGGCGTCCACTTTGGTGGCTTTGCCCCCGCCCCTGCCTATCAGCCTTGTCATTTCCATCACAAGTTTCCAATTAAACAATATTGTTTTCTTTCATCTTCCTTTATCACTATTATCTAAATATGAATTTGCAATGGAAATCTAAAGACATTTTGAATGCACCATTTTTGTAATACTGTTGTTTGAGATATGGAACCATCAATATTGCTCAATCACCAGCAAAGGAAGAGTTGTGTCGATACTCGGTAATAAACGTCAACAAAATTATGCCCAAGTTAGGTTTCCCTGGTAATTATCAATATAACTAGTGTGTAACTCGTGCGTTGCACACAGTAATATTATTAAAAATAGTATTTACTATTTTAATATTAAAATGAGATTTTTGTTATGAAAGATATGATAAGTTTTGAGGTGAAATACATAAACTATTAATTAAAATTAGTATTGTAGTTTGTGTGCAATTTATGTTCGATATCTTACACAAACAATATATATGTGTGCGTATCTGAGAATTTTTTTAATTATTAATATAGATATACATGTTGAAATTGATGCATTTTAGTAATTTACTCGATGAATTAGCAAATATTATTTAATAGAATTTATTTAAATAAGTAAAATGTAAAATTATGAAGTTAATTTAACTGTATGTCATAGTAGGAAGAATTGGAAAAACATTTGCAAAAAAAAATGTATAAATTTGTTGTGAAGATACTGATGTTCAATTAAAAAAAATTATGATATAATATGTAGTAATTTTTGAATATAAATAAATCATAACTAATTTACAAATTAATTTTTCCATAATTGTAGATATGCAGAGTTCATGTTATATTTTATACATCTTTATATTTGCATGGAAAACTACTTCTTTTTAATATGAATATATATAGTAAAATTAGCATATATTTTTAAGAGCTATTAGAAAAATGGGCTAAATATTTTCTGAGACTATTTGAATAATTAGAATTTAAGATTTCATGAGTAGTTTAAATATATGGATAGAAATATAAAATATCATAAAAGAATTGAGGAGGTTCAGCAAATAATTTTAGAAATGTTAAAATACATATAGTTAAAGCGGAAATTATTTTCTTCAATTTACAACAAATTTATTGAGATAAGTTTATATTATATTAAATTTCACGTTATTTTTTACATATATTACTTTTTTAACTTTATATTTGGAAGAAAAACTAATTTTGCCTTTTATGTTACGGTAAATTTTATTCTAATACACCGTTTTAATCAGTTAATCCACCCTATAAAATAGGATTTTTGACATTTAACAAAATTTAAAATTTAATCAGTTTATCCACCTAAAAACGTCGAATATCTTTCTTTCTTCTCTGTTCTACTTCGCATAATTCTTCTTCCTAGAATCCTACATCTAAATTCAAGTCTTGGTGAGTATAGTCTCCGATGTGCCTGTGTTTAAGGATACAAATTTGTTCTTAAGAGAGAAATGCATGTCTAGCTCCTGTGTATTTTCTTATATTGTTGTAGCCTTTAAAAAGAAAATGAAAGTCTCCTTTTTTTTCATGCGTTTGCAATCTTTTATAGATAAATGAATAATGAAATAGAAAAAAATGTTCACTTGAATTGTGTATGACACGACATCAAAATTTTAGTAAAGCCTGAAAGGCTCTAAAGCAAATAAATTTAACTTCATTAATCCAGTGCATCTCCTTATATTTGCATTGAACTTTCCAGGGCACATGTTGAAAAGAAATCGGTGTCTTCAGTAGAAGCAAAGGAAGTAGATTTTCGATGAGCATAAAATCTCACCTTATGTAAGGAATTTTATGATGAATTATATGTATGCTAAAGCAAGAATCAATGCCCGAAGCTCAAGAATTCATATAGCATGGTAGGTAGATTTGTGAATTAATATGAAATCTTTAAGTTAATCCACTTATGGATTAACATACAAAAAAGTTGTGGATCAACTTATTAAAGTAGAATGGTGGATTAACTAAGAAAAGCCGTGGATGAAAATAAAACTTACCTTTTGTTAATATGAACATGGTATAGATTTTAAAATATCACACTTAGCGTAAATTAGATGAATTAACAATAATTTATTGATTGAATTCATTTGTTAAATTCAAAATCATATGATTGTTTTAAGTATATTAACTTAAATTATAATGTTAAGTGATATTGTGAAGTGTTTTGTAAATAACTAAATAAATTTTAAAATGTAGGCATTTGACATTAATATTACAATGCGATAAACGGTAAATATGTTGATGTAAATGAGTTAAAATTTGAACTTATGATTGTAACTTATGTGTACAATTTATGTTATGTGATTGACATATTTATGTATTTGATTTTTTTTGTTAATATAAATATGGTTAATCTTGATGTGATTTATTACGAGAATCAATAAATAATAGTTTGCTAAAATTATTTAAATAGTTTTAATATTATGTAATTAATTGTAAAATATGGTACTGAACGTAAAATATTAGAAAAGAATTGAAAGAGACTTAAATGATTATAAAAAATTCAAAGTGAAGGTACTTGCAACCAAAAAACATGATTTTGACATTTTTTAATCAGTTAATTAAATTTATTTAAACTACTTAAATTTCAGGTTTTGTAATTAATTTAAATATGTGCATTTAAATATAAAATGCTATGAGCTAACTGTTAATAAATAATTGTGTAAACTTTAAAATGTTCATATTAAAATGTGAAATAATAGAAGAACTAAATAATGTGAGATAAATAGTAATTAAGTGTAAAGTGATAAACTAATTTAAAAATAAAATATCTAAAGAGAATGAAGGAGAAGAGAGAAAACTCCTTAATGTAAGGAGACAGCTTTAAAAGATTCTACTTTACTATTATTTAATAGATTGAGCGACCCATAATGTTTCTATTTTACAACACCCTTTTAGCATTCTTACCGTATCGTGATTCATATCATTTAAAATATGAAAAATTATATAGATAACCAATCTCCATATACATATCGTCTATGTAAAGTTGGACCCATTTCGATATTTGTAGCATAATATATTTGATGTTTAAATTTAAATAGAAGTTTAAATGACTAATAATCGAGTTAAAAAATTGAAATGACTATATTTTGTTTTTACATAAATGGTTTATATATGGATTAAATATATATAAAACTTTGTTGGTCTTGAAATGGTATAGCTCACGATATAATAAAGTCGCTAAATGGATATTGCCAAACGTGGATGTCATAATTGTCATAATCAAAATCAATTTCGAGATAAAAAAAGCATACATTCATAAAAAAACCCGCATATTATCATAATCAAAATCAATTTCGAAAGACTCTGTTTTGAAGCTTTCTTCCTCATGGCGACTGGAACTTCGCCCATCTTTCTCTCCGCATCTTACTAATACCTATCTCTTCGTTACTCCTTCCTTTCACTTCCAAACACATATCTCTGCTCCTCTGTTCGCAACTCCTTCCATATTGCCAGCTTTTGCCATCACAGTTGACTTCTTTCGAAACCCCAGCCCTTGCCAGATCCTTATGCCATTCTCTAGATTCGACCCTCTCCTCCTTTTCGACACGCGGCGTTACCATTCGCCTTTGTTGTATGGCATCAATCACAAATCCTTCCTCTTTAATCTACTGCTCAATTCTGCTCTTAGCTAGCCGAAAAGCAGACCAAAACTCGGTTATGGATCGATTATTATTGACATGCTGGTGAACTTTTTGCTTTGCTTCGTTTTGGTATTTTAGGGGTTTGTACTGTTGGATGGTGTTCGGCACTGTTTGACAATGGTATCGACTTGAGTTGATCTGCAGTTCTGGTGTCTCTGTGGAAAACTTTCAGTTGTTTGATTGGTGATTTTGAACGTGGTGGTAGGGTTTAGACATGAATTTGAGTCTAGTTGTTGCGGTGTGGTTTTTGTTGACATATCATAATCTCTGTCATTACAACAGTGCTGTTATTTTTCGGTTGTGATACTGCTTAGGAAGATCTAAGTTTTTGGTGGTGGTTGTGAGTAGTGTCGGTTACTCTTGCACGTTGTTAGCAGCTTGTGGTATTGGTTGTTTAAAGCTCACTGGTTTCAACGTGTAAGCTTGGAGATAAGACTACGGTATGGTCTCCACTTATGTCAGATTCTGTAAGTTACATTGGAATTGGAAGCTCACTTTTGCTATAAACTTTTGTTCATTTTCTATTTTCCTTTTCTGGTTTAACTTATGTAATGTAATATGGAATGTAATTGTAGTTCGAGAATTTGCTCAAATCCTGTATTGTAATCTTGATAGATTTAGGGGACGGACCACTTCAAAACCATTTGTGGCTGGTAGATTAACTATCTATAACATGTTCCCTCATTGTATCATTATTAGTTATAATGAAAGTGGCATGGTCCACTATAAAAATCCGGTTGGCTTTGCCCAAAAAAAAAACACATATGTGCACACATACATGCACATATCGAGAAGGATCAATAACTCTATCTATTTTTCCTCCAAACATACCATTATAACTTTAGCCATTTATTTTAAATAATAATATTTTCTCTTTTTTATGTCATATATTTACTTAAATCAAAATGAATACCTGAAATTAAGAGGATACGCTGGGACTAAATACAAGGATTAATACTGAAACACCCCACCTCCGTTAGGGTCACTCTCAAAGGGAATGCCCTAATTTTGGTGGAGGTTTATAAGTATAAGTCACAGATATACAAGACAGATATAAGAACACATATTTTTGAACAGCGGAAAAACAACAACTTTTATTTCATTTAAAAATACGTGTTACAACAATCATACCATAATTGTCTTACAATACTTCAAAAACATAACATCTTCATAACTGTCTTGATTACATTATTTAAAGAAGCATAAAGAAAACATAAATAAACTGCAAAAGTCCCATAGTGGTTGTCCAAAGCCATAGTTCAAAACGAAAAGGTCCAAGCAATACATTTTTCCTCTTCAAGCTGGATATGAAGGCTGGTCAAGCTGCAGTGTTCCCTCCCTGTGGACCGAGGGGGGGGGGGAAACGGAAGAAAAGAAGACGAAAGAAAAGTAGAGTCAGACATAAAGCCTGAGTAAGTCTAGGACTATTCTGTCTATGAATAAAGAACTGGGTATGGTAAGTATAAACAAGAAGTAGGAAAGCACTATAAACTTAGTTAAGTTGTCTAGGGTCGAATATACTATCGTACCCCATATTAATCTCTGAACCCATATAAACTAGTTCCCAACTGGCACCCCATAATCAGGGTGAAGTGATCCATTCTATGATGATCGGCTCCTACTCGCATAGTTACATGTGTCTTACGGCCCCCGATGTTGTAGTTACCTATGCTGGTCCCACCATGGGGTGTATCAAGTCCCATGGCGGCGACCCGACACAACCCTAGAATGCACAGGTATTCTACTGGTGCCCAGTGCCTTATTTTTCTGCGCCGGAGTGAGTGCACGCCCACACCCCGTTAGAACCTACACTGCTGCACCACCGCCGTCGATTTGACCTCTTACAATCAGCCCAGTAATCGTGCCCCACCCTGCCTAGTTTCAGGGTATCATGATACACCTTATAGGGTTACTGCTGAAAAGGGTCCCCCGCTACTAGGTTTTCTATTTCTAGCCAACACGCTAAGTTGGTTAAGTGTTTCATAAACCTAACCCCCAAATCAGTCTGTTTAGTTTAGCATGTTCCATTTTGATTAAGTCTTTAGTTCACTTAATCCTAACAATCCTGACTCAGCCTCAATTGTCTTATTAAAGCCTTGACCTCTCACATTAGACAGGTATTGTTGTGGCTGCCTGTTGCCGGTTGGTTCCGGGCAGTCTTACGCCACAACTCAGTCTAACCTCGGGTCCTTATTGGGCTCCATGTTTAACCACCCACATTGGATAGGTATTGTTGTGACTACTGGACAGCCGGGCGGTTCCGGGCAGGTTTACATCACAACTCAATCCAACCTCGGGTTAAACATATCGTATTTTCTACATTTACATATTTTGTCTTTCTTCTTTATTTTCTTATATGTAAATATTTGCGGCCCATTAAAAATCAATGGTGTAAAGGTTACACCAATCATGGGCCCAACCCATTCTTGAATTTGGGCCCCTCTACTTTATCTTTTCATTTATTAATTAATTTAGCCCAACGTTATTTTCCCCCGTTTAATACGTTCGTTTATTATATATATGTTGGGCTTAACCTTTTTAAGCCCAACTTAGCCATGCGAAAGAGGGGAGGCTTAAAGCGTGATTACATACACAAAAAGGGGAATGTGAACGCATGAACTTGCAACATAGCGTTGGAACTACAAAATAGAAACTGGTGTACTTGCATAGTAGTAACATATACTTTGGTCATAAAGCATAAGTGACATGAATCAAACCATGTAAACTTGTAGTTAAGTTAAGAATCTAAATTGTATGTCACTATTGACGCATAGCCTTAACTACAATATAAACCTATATTTTTATTTAGGCATAATGTCAAACATAAGCAAATCATGTTTATAAGATTACTACATGTTTACAAAGGTGCTTACTTTTGTTACTAATACAAAAGTATAATTCCACTAGAATTATTCCAACTTAATCATGGTTTTAAATCTATTCACATGACCATGGCTTAAATATACTTATGGCATAAATATTCCTAAAAACGAAATCATGGTTTTTACTTTATTCATACAAACTTGCAAAGGGGATTGTAAATTTAGCCTAGCTATGTGTCACATATATTATCATATAATTCTTGTGAACAATATAGGCCTAACATGTTTTTCAATTATGCAAAATATCATAGCCTAGTCATATTCATAAGTTCACAAAGAGGCTTACTTTAACAGTATGACTTAATACATAGATCATGATGCTAATTCCAATATTTCATATGAACCATAATAACCCAAATTTGTTCCAATTACACACAAAATGATTTTTGTACCAAAGTACACATCATGATGGCATAGTAGCAAAACCCCAATCTTGCATAAATTTCAATTAAACAACTACATACATGTAGCTTCAACATGAGTTACATATTTTGCGAATATCCAAACGTCATACTTGCATAAAACTACCGCAAACATGTAGTTTTTATAATGAATAACATAATTTGAGAATATCCAAACGTATACAATATTCCAAATCGATAAGAATCATAGTAACGCACAAATATGAATTACTTTATCACCACAAATCAAGTATACAAACCAACACAGTTATTTGTTCATACCAAAATAATACTCTACTTACAATCGTGTGGCGAATTCTCCAATTCAGGAATTTGGAGATGCGACTCCTTGTTGATTTGATTTGTTTAAGTTGCTTAATGCTTTAGAATTTGCCTCCTAATCTTCCCTCAAATTGGTGGCTACTCCTAGTCGCTCCTCTGCAGCATGATGGCCTCGTTCTTATTTTTGAATGAATAGATTAGGTAGAGTCTAGGGTCATTTTTATAGAGTTTATGAACTGATTAGGACCATCGATGTTGCTTGGATTGATCGTAGCCATTCATTCGAAAGAGAGACCAATTAGAGCCTGCCACCTAGCCCTAATGACAAAGCAAGCTTCTGAAAATCGACCAAACACAGACCTGGCCAGCCAGGACTAGACCAGACCTGGCCAGCAGGTCATTTTTGACCTGGGCGCACTTGGCAGGTGCGCCAGGTCAAAAATGTACTGGCGCACTTCCCAAGTGCGCCAGTGCATTTTTGTTCTGGCGCACTTCCCAAGTGCGCCAGTGCATTCTGACCCGTTTTCCGGTTTTTCGCCCAACTTCGTTCGTCCATAACTTCTTCATACGATATCCGTTTTACGCAAACTCAGATTCTATCTCGCGTATTTTTCCGAGACGAACGCAATGGCGTATCCCTTTTCCCTTAGTTCTTTGATTTGAAATTAATTATACTTTAATTTGTAAATTTCACAGTTATAGAATGCACGGGGTGTTACAAATACTCCCTTCTATACACACGAGTGCATGCACAAACATGGATATATATATATATATATATATGTGTGTGTGTGTGTGTACACATGTACACAAACATACATACATATATAACACACTGTCATCTACACAATGATATCACCCGGAGAAAATTATATACCTCGTCTTTACAATAAAAGGCAACAACATTGAAGCCACATAAATGAATGTCGATAACGTCTCTAAGCCATATGTTTGCCATTAGAAACTAAATCATCATCTTCATAAGACACGCTTTCTCAATCTAATCTTTAGAGTAAAATAAGTTTATCAAAGATAAGCACCATTATCTGTTGATGCGTAAAATTGTCGTCACACCCAAAGATTCTCGATTATACACGAACAAGGTTTCGCGTACGGAAAAAGTAAGTGCAGTATGCAAAGAATACAAGAATTTATAGTGGTTTGGTTCATGATGAACCTACGTCCACTTCAAAGCGTTTGTAGATTTTTATTCATAATTGAAGGTTACAAGTGTTGGACATCATCATAACATTTGTCTACAAAATTTGGATATGTATTTAGGAGTCATATTCTGCATATAGGAAGTCTTGAGAGAAAATTATTCTTCTTCCTCCTCTTGAAGGCTTTGGCTGCCATTAATGATGTCCAAGGTCCTTCTAGACCTGTCAAATCATACAAATGCCAGCCCTTTTGATGTATGAGGTAGAGGTATTTATAGGTAGTGGATTAGGTGAGAGTATGTGAGATTTGGGGACCACAACAGGAATTTCGCATCCCGAAATAGCGGCCATTAGGAAATTTGCATCCCGGTAGCTGTGGAGCAGGATAGGCGGTAATAGCCAGAGTCATGGATGTTGATTGTTTTGCTTGTGTCATCTTGCGTAGATTGTTGGACGTTGAAGGAGACATCCCTTGGGTGCTTGTCTGATGTTGGTTTAGGTCTTCGAGGCTTATGCTTGGGGGATGTTGATCTCGATTAGGATGGTCAACACTGGATAACTAGTTGCTTTGTTTATTTGTTTTATTCTGATTGTTTGTAAAGTCTATCATTGTCATATGTGGAGGATACAGGTTTGGGTTTCTTCTCTGTTGATGTTGGTAGATTATATGGTTGATCTACCTATTCTTATATACTTTATTGGTGATGTTAGATAGCTGTTTTATCGCTCATTAAGATTGTTGTCTAACTCAATGTTTTATGTTTCATCTTATTCCCTTGGGTTGTTCGTCTACGTTGTGGATGGGCAGACTGAGTAGTAGGTAACAGGTGGTTGATCTTAGTGAGGACGATGAGGCAGATCAATGACGAGCTGGAGGCTTACGTATTAGTTTCTCTACTAAACATATTTTGCTGTTTCCGATTTATGTTTGCTGTATGCTACTCTGAGAGAACTTGTAGGGAGGCTTCTTGTACAGAATTTGATGTCGTTATCCAGTGATGTATGAATGTTCTTTCTCGATGATATGAAAGTTTGTGTTTCTGTTCAATGATGCTTCACTATTTCTGCCCGTTGTACATGTTCTACTATATTTATCCCTGCATTGTGAGTTATACGACAGGTTCCACCTGTATTGATTTACCCTTATGATCGTCTGTAGCAGTGAAACACCCCACCTCCGTTAGGGCCACTCTCAAAGGGAATGCCCTAATTTTGGTGGGGGTTTATAAGTATAAGTCACAGATACACAAGACAGATATAAATACACATATTTTTGAACAGCGGAAAACAACAGCAACTTTTATTTCATCAAAATATGTGTTACACAAACCATGCCATAATTGTCTTACAATACTCCCAAAACATTACATTTTCATAACTGTCTTGATTTCATAACTTAAAGAAGCAAAAAAACATAAGTAAACTGCATAAGTCCCCATAAGTGCTATCCAAAGCCATAGTCCAAAACGAAAGAGATCCAAGCAATACATTCTTTCTCTTCAAGCTGGATGTGAAAACCGGTCAAGCTGCGGTGTTCCCTCCTTGTGGACCTGGGGGGGAAACGAAAGAAAAGAAGACGAAAGAAAAGTAGAGTCAGACATAAAGCCTGAGTAAGTCTAGGACTATTCAGTCTATGAATAAAGAAATGAGCATGATAAGTACAAACTGGAAATGGGAAAGCACTATAAGCTAAGTTAAGTTGTCTAGAGTCGAATGTACTATCGTACCCCATATTAATCTCTGCACCCCTATCAACTAGTTCCCAACAGGCACCCCATAATCAGGGTGAAGTGATCCATTTCTAATGATCGGCTCCTACTCGCATAGTTACATGTGTCTTATGGCCCCCGATGTTGTAGTTACCTATGCTGGTCCCACCATGGGGTGTATCAAGTCCCATGGTGGCGGCCCGACACAATCCTAGAATGCACAGGTATACTACTGGTGCCCAGTGCCTAATTTTTCTGCGCCGGAGTGTGTGCACGCCCGCACCCCGTTAGAACCTACACTGCTGGACCACCGCCGTCGATTTGACCTCTTACAGTCAGCCCAGTAATCGTGCCCTACCCTGCCTAGTTCAGGGTATTCTGATACACCTTGTAGGGTTACTGCTGAAAAGGGTCCCCCGCTACTAGGTTTTCTATTTCTAGCCAACATGCTAAGTTGGTTAAGTGTTTTGTAAACCTAACCCCCAATCAGTCCGTATAGTTCAGCATGTTCAATTTGATTAAGTATTAATTCAATTTACTTAATCCTATTAATCCTGGCTCAGCCTTAATTGTCTTATTAAAGCCTCGACCTCTCACATTAGACAGGTATTGTTGTGACTGCCTGTTGCCGGTTGGTTCCGGGCAGTCTTACGTCACAACTCAGTCTAACCTCGGGTCTTTATTGGGCTCAATGTTTAACCACCCACATTGGATAGGTATTGTTGTGACTACTGGACAGCCGGGCGGTTCCGGGCAGGTTTACGTCACAACTCAATCCAACCTCGGGTTAAACACGTCGTATTTTCTAATTTTACATATTTTGTCTCTTTTCTTTTTATATGTAAATATTTGCAGCCCATTATTCAAATTCATCTTTATTGGGTAAAATTAATTTATACCCCTTATATGTTCTCAAGGTCATTGGCATGCATCAGAAATGCCAACACATATGTTTTATATTTTTAACCCAACATCATTACCCCCGTTTTATACGTTCGCTATAATATAACATATGTTGGGTTTAACATTTAAGCCCAACTTAGCCACATGAAAAAGGGGAGGCTTAGAACATGGTGTTTATATATTCTAAGTAACATCAAAAGGGGTGTGTGAGCGCATGAACTTGCAACATAACGATCTAATTAACATAAATTAGGCACTTGTGAACTTGCATTGTAATAGCATATAATCTTAACATAAAACATACCTAAACATGAATCATGGTTTTAAATCTAGTCATGTAAACTTGCATTTAAAATGTGAATCTAACTTAAATTATGTGTCACATATATTATCACATGATTTTGATAACAACATAGGCCTAAAACATATTTTCAATTAGGCATAACACCAAACGTAATCTAATCATGTTTATAGAGTCTACACAAGTTCACAAAGATGCTTACTTTTGTCACTAATACAAAAGTATGTCTTTTTTTTCTTCTAGAATCATAACTCCTATTTTAACATAAATTCATATAAATCATAATACCCAAATGGATCCAACTACACTAAACATGATCATAAAATATACATAGAAGGGTCTAAAATCATGTTGGCATAATAGTGAATCACATACTTGCATGAATCTCAACTTTGTTGTAATAAACTACCACAAACATATAGTCGTTAACTTCCAACATGAATCATATACTTGCAAATATCCAATAGGTCTAACATCATTATACCACAACATCCCAAATCTATTCATAATTAGAATCATAGCAACATACAATTATGAATTATCACCACCACAAATTAAGTACAATTCCATTTCTCATTTTACACAAATCAAAACTCAATTATTCATTCACATCAGAATAACACTCTACTTACAACGTACGATGAATCTTCAATTCAGGATTCTGAATTCTTAATTTGGAGATGCTATCCTTTGTTGTAGGCGTTGTTTTGATTTAGTTGTCGTTGCTTTAAGCTCTTGAATCAACTCCTGACTCGACGGCTATTCCTAGTCTTACTTCAGCAGCATGACGGTCTCATTCTCATTTTTATTTGTGTGAATTAGGTGGAGTCTTAGGCCCTTTTTATAGAGTTTGTGAATTGATTAGAGCCGTCGATGGAGCTTAGATTAATATTAGCCGTTCGTTTGAAAGAGAAACCAATCAGGAGCTGACACCTAGCCCTAGTGACAAGACAAGGCTCAGAAATTCGGCCAAGCACAGACCAGGCCAGCCAGGAGGGACTGGGTTCGACCTGGCTCAGGGGCCAGGTCGACTACCCAGTCGACCCCTAGGTCGACTACATAGTCGACCTGGGTGCTCCAGGTCGACTACCCAGTCGACCTGGGTGGCCCAGGTCGACTACCCAATCGACCTGGGTACCTTGGGCGGGAAAATTCCCGCCCAGCCCAATCTGGGTCCGATTTTTGAAATTTGAACTTGTTTCTGAGCTGTTTCTGTCTGTTCGAATTTTAAACTGAATTCTGAAACTTCCGAAGGCCATATCTCCCTCATACGGAGTCCGTTTTACGCAAACTCGGACTCTATCCCAAGCAGAATTCCGAGACGAACGCAATGGCGTATCCCGTTTCCCTTAATTCTTTGATTTGAAATTAATTATACTTTAATTTGTGAATTTCACAATTATAGAATACACGGGGTGTTACATTCTCACCCACTTAAAAGGATTTCGTCCCCGAAATCTTCAAGTTTAGGAAGAATGTATATCCTAACATCCAAACGTCCATCTACTCATCCATCAAACATGAGCATCCATTGTCCTTAAAAGACTTCTAATGCTTCATGATCATATGCAAGGTGTGTGTACATGTACTTATCTAATGCAAAATCAGGCGGTCTATTGATTCAGTTGACCTCCTTAATGCAAATTATGTAAGTGTCATGAATCCATTATGTATGCAAATTTTCCTATTCATGATTCTACATGAGTGCACAATTATTCATATAAATGCAACATCCATATGACAACACATTAAACTTCAACCATATACGAATATAAATACATATATGCATATGCAATATGAGGTGACTGAGCCGATCTAAAACCTAGATTGTGTGTGTATATGCAACCACGAGCAATCACTAGCAATCACTTGCAACCACTTGCAACCATCATCCATAACATGTTTCAATTACATGTTTTCATCCAAAGGGTTTCTACCTAAAAGATAAGGTTGAGGTGATATACCCTAAAAAGATAGATAAAAGCACAACTTAAGGAAAAAGAAAGATCAAAGATGTACCCTCGAAAAGAAAAGGTATGCTGCGCGTATTCTAGCCTCAGTTTCCCAAGTCGCGTCTTCCTCTGCGTCGCTCCACTGAACTTTGACGAGCTTGACTTCGCGGTTGCGTAGCTTTTTCACTTCCATTCCTAATATGCGGGTTGGAACTTTCCTCACGGTTGCTTCGCGTTCCACTTCAGCTTCTTCTAGGATGTTTGGCTCTACCACTTCAGTAGATTCATGTAGACATTTCCGGAGGTGCGAAATGTGAAAGACGTTGTGAACTCCAGCTAGTTTTTCAAGTACCTCTAATCTATAGGCCATTTTCCCAATTTTCTCGATAATAGGAAACGGCCCTACAAATCTCGGTGCCAGCTTTCCAGTGGATCCAAAACGAACAACGTTCCTTAGAGGAGATACCTTAAGAAAAACTCTGTCCCCAACCTCAAACTCAAGGTCGGTCCTTCTCTTGTCGGCGTAGGATTTCTGTCTGTCTTGGGCTGTCTTCATCCTTCTTCGTATCAAGTCTACTTTCTCTGAAGTCTCTCGGATCATATCTGGTCCAAGTATGAGCTTGTCAGTAGACTCCCACCAACAAGTGGGCGATCTGCACGGTCTTCCATATAAAGCTTCGAAGGGCGCCATTCTGATGGTGGCTTGGTAGCTGTTGTTGTAGGCAAATTCCACCAAAGGAAGATGGTCTTCCCACGTCCCTCCGAAGTCAAGGACGCACAGTCTTAAAAGGTCCTCCAAAACTCTGTTCACTCTTTCTGTCTGGCCGTCGGTTTGGGGGTGATAGGCTGTACTCAAGCATAACTGTGTGCCTACCACTTCTTGCAGACTCCTCCAAAACTCACTTGTGAAGATAGGGTCTCGGTCACTAACAATGCTGGAGGGTATTCCATGGAGTCGAACAATTTCCTTGAGATAAAGAGATGCTAGGGATGTGGCAGTCCTTTTACTCTTGACAGGTAAAAAGTGGGCGCTTTTAGTAAGCCTATCCACTATTACCCAAATGCTAGTGTTGCCTCTTCTAGACCTAGGTAGCCCATCAATGAAGTCCATTGAAATGCTATCCTACTTCCACTGTGGAACCTCTAGAGGATGGAGCAGACCGCCATGCTTCTTCTGCTCCGCCTTAACCTGTTGGCAAGTGATACACTTAGAAACAAAATCTGCCACGTCCTTCTTCATGCCGCTCCAAAAGAAAGTTCTCTTTATGTCCTTGTACATTTTATCTCCGCCTGGATGTATCGTCATCTTGGAGTGATGTGCTTCCTCGAGAACCGTCTTTACTAATTCCCTTGTCTGTGGGACGCATAGTCTTCCGTCTCACCTTAGCCAACCCTTATCGTCGATGGAGTATCTGTTGAGGTGACTTGAAGTCTCACCCTTAATTAGCCTATCAATCGTCTCCACAAGCTGAGGGTCTTCGCGTTGTGCAGTCCCTATTGAGTCCATTAAAGTCGGGCGTACTTCGAGAGATGCTAGTAAGCCCGGTACAAAATCGGAGGAGGGCCTAAAGTTAAAACTGGCTATAAACTCTAGGCTTTGCCTTTCAACAAACATCGGGCTTAGGGTCAGTTTCTTTTGGCTCAACGCGTCTGCCACTACGTTGCCTTTGCCCGGAGTGTAGGAGATCTCGAAATCGTACGAGGCAAGGAACTCCATCCATCTCTGTTGCCTCAGGTTAAGATCCTTCTGCGAGAAGAGATACTTCAAAGATTTATGGTCAGTATACAGTTCGAATTTCTCACCTAGGAGATAGTGGCGCCAAGACTTAAGCGCAAAGACGATGGCGGCCAACTCGAGATCATGGGTTGGGTAGTTCTTTTCATGAACTTTCAATTGCCTTCCACCATAAGCTACTACCCTCCCTTCTTGCATCAAGACAACGCCTAGCCCTGTCCTACATGCATCTGTATAAATTGTAAACATTTTGCTTCCATCTGGCAACATCAGAACTGGGGCTGTTGTAAGAGCCCTTTTTATCCGTTGGAAAGCAAACTCGCAATCCAAGTACCAATTGAACACTAGATTCTTCTTTGTCAGCCTTATGAGTGGAGCTGATATTTTTGCAAAGTCTCTGATGAATTTCCGATAGAAGCCTGCTAGCCCGAGAAAGCTTCGGACTTCTGTTGCATTCCTTGGTGTCTTCCAATCCTGCACCGCTACTACTTTAGCAGGGTCCACAACTAACCCTTCTTTGGATACTATGTGCCCAAGGAACCTTACTTCCTCTCTCCAAAAGTGGCACTTGGAGAATTTGGCTTTTAGCTGATGGACTCGCAGAGTTTCCATGATTGCCCTTAAGTGCTGAGCATGTTCTTCTTCATTCTTTGAGAAGATAAGGATATCGTCTACGAAGATCACTAAGAACTTGTTGAGGAATTCTCCGAACACCCTACTCATCAGGTCCACGAAGTAAGCGGGTGCGTTTGTCAAGCCAAAAGGCATGATAAGCCATTCAAAGAAGCCGTCCGGGGTTCTGAATGCTGTCTTATCGATGCTATCCTCAGCCACCCTTAGCTGATGAAATCCGGTCACTAAATCGAGTTGGGAGAAAACAGACGCTCCTACAAGCTGATCAAACAGATCGTCAATTCTGGGGAGAGGGTGCCTATTCTTTTTCGTTAGCTTGTTGAGCTCCCTATAGTCAACACATAGACGGAGTGAACCATCCGCCTTTGTGACGAACACCACTGGAGCGCCCCATTCTGAAATGCTCCTTCTAATGAACCCCTTCTCTAGAAGCTCTTTAACCTGTTTACTGAGCTCCTTCCTTTCTCGTGGAGTCATGTGACTAACGGGCAACGCAACGGGCTTTGCATTATCTACAAGATATATGCGGAAGTCTATCTCCCGCTTCGGAGGTAAGCCCTTCACCTCTTCGAAGACATCCGGATATTCACGGACCACCCTAACCGATTGCAAACTCTCAACAGAAGCATCTAGCGATTCGAGATAACAAAGCATAACCGCATACGAGGGATTACAAGAATTTTCCAGAGTGTTACCGAGTTGGGTCAGAAGCCTAACCACCCTTTTCTCACAATAAAGGATGGCACCATTACTGGATAGCCAATCCATGCCCAAAATCAAACCATATCCCGAGAAGCCCAAAACAAAGGCACTACATCTAAATTCTACGCTTAGAATAGAAATTTTCAATCCCACACAGATCATAGACAAATGAGTTGGGCCCCCGATTGGATTTGAAACAATTAAGGGGTCCTCTACCATACTAGTTTCTAGGTGCAGAGATTCTACTAAAGCAGATGAAATAAAGGAGTGTGATGCGCCAGAATCAAATAAAGTGCGAACTGGGTGATCATAAAGATAAACTACACTTTCTACAGAAGTATTTATACCTCGCTGTTGCAGAGGTGGAGCTTCTAGCACATGAACCTGTTCCCCTGAGGTGGATCCAGCCCTCTGCCCCTGCCCTCGCTTCTTTGGGCAATCCTTAGCCATGTGGCCTGTCTCACCACAAGAAAAGCACCCACCATTCAACTTGGCCTTCTTTTTCCCGCAATCTTTCACTAAGTGCCCCACTTTGCCACAGAAATTACACTTCCTCTTCTCTTTGTTGTCTTTCCCGCACTTCTTAAAGTCTGTCTTCTTAGGCTGTAAACCCTCTTTCTTCCCTTGAGAGCTTTCTGCCTTTGTCTCCTTCTTGCCCTTATCCTCTTCGTTCAGCAATGCCATCTGCACCAACCTTTCATACGTAGCTCCCATAGGTATATGGGTCATGGCTAAGCTGTGTAATGGCTCATTCAATCCCTTGACAAAGCGGAGAGCCTTCTTGTGCGGAGTGTTGACTAGGTCCAGTCCGAACCTAGCCAGCTGATCGAACTGATTAACGTACTCTTTGACTGTCATATTCCCTTCCTTAAGAAATAAGAATTTTTCCAATTGAAGACTCCTTTCAGCTTCTGAGAGAAATTTAGCCTCAAACCTTGCCCTAAAGTCCTCCCATGTTTCCACTGGTCTTTCTGCATTGGTGACTTCCCACCAGTAGGAAGCCTCGCCTTTAAGTAGCCATACTGCCAGTTGTACTTTCTGCCTATCTTCTACCTCAAAGATGACGAATAAGTCCTCAGTTTCCTTCAGCAAATTCCTGGCTGCCACAAAGGACTCGGTTCCATGAAAGTCCTTTCCTCCCATAGCTTTGAAATCTTTACATATCTGAGCAAAAGTATTACCATGCGGAGAAGGTGGAGGAAGAGGTGCTGCTGTAGCTGGATGATTTCCTGCAGCTGGGGGAGGAGGAACAGTGGGACCTGGCTGATTGGCCCTTGCTTCTAAGAATCGTCTGAACCAACCAGGTATTGGTACACCCTCTGGAAAGTTAAGTTCTTCGGACATGCTGAAACAAAAAGGATAGATTCAAAACGAAGGATAAAAGATAGTACCTATGGCTTTGGGGGACTATGCCTTTTTAAAATAAAATAACATTTTATCTTTAAAAATGCTTCTTTAAATTTTCCTTTGAAAATAAATTTTCAAAACTTTTTATCTTATCTGGTAAACCTATGCTCTGATACCACGTGAAACACCCCACCTCCGTTAGGGTCACTCTCAAAGGGAATGCCCTAATTTTGGTGGAGGTTTATAAGTATAAGTCACAAATACACAAGACAGATATAAATACACATATTTTTAAACAGCGGAAAACAACAGCAACTTTTATTTCATCAAAATACGTGTTACACAAACCATGCCATAATTGTCTTACAATACTCCCAAAACATTACATTTTCATAACTGTCTTGATTTCATAACTTAAAGAAGCATAAAAACATAAGTAAACTGCATAAATCCCCATAAGTGCTATCCAAAGCCATAGTCCAAAACGAAAGAGATCCAAGCAATACATTCTTTCTCTTCAAGCTGGATGTGAAAACTGGTCAAGCTGCGGTGTTCCCTCCCTGTGGACCTGGAGGGGAAACGAAAGAAAAGAAAACGAAAGAAAAGTAGAGTCAGACATAAAGCCTGAGTAATTCTAGGACTATTCAGTCTATGAATAAAGAAACGAGCATGATAAGTACAAACTGGAAATGGGAAAGCACTATAAGCTAAGTTAAGTTGTCTAGAGTTGAATGTACTATCGTACCCCATATTAATCTCTGCACCCCTATCAACTAGTTCCCAACATGCACCCCATAATCAGGGTGAAGTGATCCATTTCTAATGATCGACTCCTACTTGCATAGTTACATGTGTCTTACGGCCCCCGATGTTGTAGTTACCTATGCTGGTCCCACCATGGGGTGTATCAAGTCCCATGGTGGCGGCCCGACACAATCCTAGAATGCACAGGTATACTACTGGTGCCCAGTGCCTAATTTTTCTGCGCCGGAGTGTGTGCACGCCCGCACCCCATTAGAACCTACACTGCTGCACCACCGCCGTCGATTTGACCTCTTACAGTCAGCCCAGTAACCGTGCCCCACCCTGCCTAGTTCAGGGTATCCTGATACACCTTGTAGGGTTACTGCTGAAAAGGGTCCCCCGCTACTAGGTTTTCTATTTCTAGCCAACATGCTAAGTTGGTTATGTGTTTTGTAAACCTAACCCCCAATCAGTCTGTATAGTTTAGCATGTTCAATTTGATTAAACATTAATTCAATTTACTTAATCCTATCAATCCTGACTCAGCCTTAATTGTCTTATTAAAGCCTCGACCTCTCACATTAGACAGGTATTGTTGTGACTGCCTGTTGCCGGTTGGTTCCGGGTAGTCTTACGTCACAACTCAGTCTAACCTCGGGTCTTTATTGGGTTCAATGTTTAACCACCCACATTGGATAGGTATTGTTGTGACTACTGAACAGCCGGGCGGTTCCGGGCAGGTTTACGTCACAACTCAATCCAACCTCGGGTTAAACACGTCGTATTTTCTAAGTTTACATATTTTGTCTCTTTTCTTTTTACATGTAAATATTTGTAGCCCATTATTCAAATTCATCTTTATTGGGTAAAATTAATTTATACCCCTTATATGTTCTCAAGGTCATTGGCATGCGTCAGACATGCCAACACATATGTTTTATATTTTTAACCCAACGTCATTACCCCCGTTTTATACGTTTGCTATAATATAACATATGTTGGGTTTAACATTTAAGCCCAACTTAGCCACATGAAAAAGGGGAGGCTTATAACATGGTGTTTATATATTCTAAGTAACATCAAAAGGGGTGTGTGAGCGCATGAACTTGCAACATAACGATCTAATTAACATAAATTAGGCACTTGTGAACTTGCATTGTAATAGCATATAATCTTAACATAAAACATACCTAAACATGAATCATGGTTTTAAATCTAGTCATGTAAACTTGCATTTAAAATGTGAATCTAACTTAAATTATGTGTCACATATATTATCACATGATTTTGATAACAACATAGGCCTAAAACATATTTTCAATTAGGCATAACACCAAACGTAATCTAATCATGTTTATAGAGTCTACACAAGTTTACAAAGATGCTTACTTTTGTCACTAATACAAAAGTATGTCTTTTTTTTCTAGAATCATAACTCCTATTTTAACATAAATTCATATAAATCATAATACCCAAATGGATCCAACTACACTAAACATGATCATAAAAATATACATAGAAGGATCTAAAATCATGTTGGCATAATGGTGAATCACATACTTGCATGAATCTCAACTTTGTTGTAATAAACTACCACAAACATATAGTCGTTAACTTCCAACATGAATCATATACTTGCAAATATCCAATAGGTCTAACATCATTATACCACAACATCCCAAATCTATTCATAATTAGAATCATAGCAACATACAATTATGAATTATCACCACCACAAATTAAGTACAATTCCATTTCTCATTTTACACAAATCAAAACTCAATTATTCATTCACATCGGAATAGCACTCTACTTACAACGTATGATGAATCTTCAATTCAGGATTCTGAATTCTGAATTTGGATATGCTATCCTTTGTTGTAGGCGTTGTTTTGATTTAGTTGTCGTTGCTTTAAGATCTTGAGTCAACTCCTGACTCGACGGCTATTCCTAGTCTTACTTCAGCAGCATGACGGTCTCATTCTCATTTTTATTTGTGTGAATTAGGTGGAGTCTTAGGTCCTTTTTTTAGAGTTTGTGAATTGATTAGAGCCGTCGATGGAGCTTAGATTAATATTAGCCGTTCGTTTGAAAGAGAATCCAATCAGGAGCTGACACCTAGCCCTAGTGACAAGACAAGGCTCAGAAATTCGGCCAAGCACAGACCAGGCCAGCCAGGAGGGACTGGGTTCGACCTGGCTCAGGGGCCAGGTCGACTACCCAGTCGACCTGGGTACCTTGGGCGGGAAAATTCCCGCCCAGCCCAATCTGGGTCCGATTTTTGAAATTTGAACTTGTTTCTGAGCTGTTTCTGTCTGTTCGAATTTTAAACTGAATTCTGAAACTTTCGGAGGCCATATCTCCCTCATACGGAGTCCGTTTTACGCAAACTCAGATTCTATCCCAAGCAGAATTCTGAGACGAACGCAATGGCTTATCCCGTTTCCCTAAATTCTTTGATTTGAAATTAATTATACTTTAATTTGTGAATTTCATTGTTATAGAATACACGGGGTGTTACAAGCTGTCTGGCACATCTTTCAGTGCATTATTCCTCTTGTTAAGTTCAAGAATTATGGGCGGTCGTCACAAGAAGAGAAAGGCGGATGAGGCAGACCTACAACCAACTCAGGAGGAGGCCAAAAAGAAGGGTAAGGATGAGGCAAAGGCTAAAGTGCAGGAGAACGTGAAGAAGAAATCCGATGATGAAGCTGCCAAGAGAAAAGCTGATGATGAGGCCATGAAGAAGGGGCCGACGATGAGGCCTCCAAGAAGAGAGCCGATGCTGAATTTAAGAGGCTGTAGGAGGAGGCGGCCAAGAAGATCAAGGCCGGGCGAGCGGCCGAACAAAAGGTAGATAGTGAAGCCAAGAAAAAGGCTGAGATGGAGGTGAAGAAGGCTAAGGAGACCGAGAAGGAGGGGGACACCTCGGTGTTACTTGTGCTCACCAACGATGTCGCATCCAAGCCTTTGCAAGTGATCACAACCACTGAAGAGCAGGTCACTGAAATCTCGAATGGAAATAAGGATGAGGATAAGTTCAAGGTGGTGCCCAATGGGTCTTCTTTTCTGACCAAGTGAAAGAAGGGGAGAGGTGGGAGTAGCTCCCGAAAGAGGAAGAAGGCTGGTGACGAGCCATTCAGTGTTGAGTCCGACAAGAAGAAGAAGGGCGACTTGTCCAAGTGAAGGTTATAGGAAGTTTTTTGGTTATGTAGGACAATAGGATACGCAAGTACGACCCTCGCTTTTGGAGGCGTAATGTGGTTTTCATGTACATCGCGTCGTTAGAAAGAAAAAGACAGTTGTAGTTTGTTTTTGTGAATGAAAGTTTTAGTTGACTTTACTTATATCACATGTCGTATCGAGTGTTTAAGCTTTCATCTACGCTTTCCAATATTTATACTTGCATAAATGTACTCGTCGTTACACTTGGGCAAACATTATCTATAGCTTCGTTTTGAGATTCTCAAGTCATGCAAAGCTTGTATATGCTGACTCTGCCCTCAGGATTTCCCTTTGGTTGGGAGCCTTGGGTCGTGGGGAGTTCGAGTTTGGTGTCTCCTTTCCCGGTATCTCCTTGCGGTCGTTGATCCCTAGTCATGAGGAGGCAAAGTGGACGTCATTGGTTCGTCCTTTTGGCTTCGCTCGTTGGTTTGCTAATTTCGTACCCGGATCCTGACCCTGTGGGTCAGGTGGATCCAAGCGAGCGGTTGATGTCACACTCACCTGGCTGGTGGCTGCTCCCAAGTCCGGAGATCTAGGAACAGGCTTGGATACTCAAGTTAATAAGCGTCCCGAGTTATTTATACTTGGCCTCGTCGTTGGTTCGAGACTCAGTTGGGTTATTTATACTCGACCTCGTCGTTGTTTCGAGACTCGAGTTGGGTTAATTATACTCAGCCCTGTCATTGTTTCGAAACTCGAGTAGGAGGATCGATTCCAAGCTTCGGGGTGTCAATCTAGTGGTGTGTGCTCGTGTATGCAAGTCAGTTTTTATAGTTTCTCAAACATACTACGTAGAAAGTAAACATACCAAGTACATGGACATCTAAAATTTTCTTTACTGATAACTTTGGAACTAATGGCCTTTTCTTTACAATGCCTTGAATTTTGGTAACAAAACATTGGTGGAAAGCCATAAATCTATATAATAGACTAAGTGAAGTAGCGGTGGAGGTGTTCGTTGTTCCATGCTCTTGGCAGTTCAACGCCATCAACGGTTGTTAGCTTGAAGATTCCATCTCCAAGTCTCCGTTGAATGGCGTACAAACCTTCCCAGCAAGGACCGAAACCGACTGATGTGGAAAATATCCACTTCAGGATGAGGTCACCGATGTTAAAGTGCTTTAGGTGGACTTTGGAGTTGAAGTACCGTAGGACTCGTTGTCATTGAGCAGCCGCCCTAAATTCAGCTTCGTCTCTTTTCTCTTCGAGTAAGTCAAGTGATTCCAAGAGAAGGTCACGGTTGGGTGGAGAGTAGTCCCTATAAGTTGGGTAGTGGTCACGTGTCTTCACATCTCCGGGTGACTGGTTGTTGTGGCCGCCTGGTTTGCCATTGTTTGGCTTGGGCTTGAATGGACCACCCCTTTACCCTTGACAGATGATTCTCCGACTTGTTTTACTTTGACTCTATCCATGACAGTGCCTGAGTGTGGGTTATTAGGATGGCCGCCTTGAGCTTCCCTTTTATTCCGTGCTTTCTCTTAGCATAGAAATTGATTGGCCTTCTCGTAGAAATTTTTCAGGGTCTTGGGTTGATTTCTATCGATTAATGCTCCAAACTCGGAGCTAGGTAGGATGCCTTTAGAAAGATAAACCAAAACTGTGCGTGGCTCTGGATTGTCAACCTCAGCAAGGGAGATACTGAAGTATTCGAGGTAACGTTTGAGAGATTACTCCGTGCCCTGGTATAGGTTTGAAAGAGTAAGAGTATACTTTGGCCTTGCGACATGCATTATGAATTGCTTCACCATCTCAGAAGCGAGTTGGTCGAAGGTAGAGATGGATCGAGCTGGAAGTCGAGTAAACTAAAGCAGAGTTGTGTTTACTTGGAAAATCGGGAAGCACTTGCATTTGATGGCATCAGTGGCTCGACCCGAGTGCATATGCCATTCATAATGGTTTAGGAAGTTGTAGGGATCGGTCTATCTCGCGTAAGCCGTTAGCTGGGGCATATTGAAACATTGAGGCCATTCTGCTTGGTGGACGGCCCGAGTGAAGGGATTATGCCTCATATTGGTTTCCCAAGTGTCAGTGATGTTTCCCCGCGTTTTTCTCATGATCCTTCCGATCATGTCAGTAAAAAATGCAGGGTGAACCTCCACTGGATTCCAGCCGTCGTGGTTTAGCTTGAGAATTCGAGGCCGTGGACATCTTTTTGGATGAATATCAACATCATCTTCGTCCATGTCATCAACCTCGGTTGCTTGTTTTGGTGGGGTTGATTAGGCTAAAATTGAGCCTGTTGAGCTTGATCATGTTGAACTGTAACACCCCGTATTTTTAAGATAATAAAATAAGAATAACTTAGTTAAATATTCAGAATTAAGAAAAATGGACTGCGCCATTGCGTCCGTCTCGAAATGCTGGTCAAGATAGACACCTGATTTGCGTAAAACGGACACCGTATGAAGAAGTTATGAGCATTAGAAGTTTGTGTACATATAAGGAGCTTATATGTATATATGTATTAAATAAATATATCCAGAAAATTCAAAAATCAGTTCAAAAATCAAAATCGCGGGCGGGAAAGTTCGAAGGGAAAATGGACCGTTGGGGGTCGACATAGGTGAAACACCCCACCTCCGTTAAGGTCACTCACAAAGGGAATGCCTTAACTTCGGTAGAGGTTTATAAGTAAAAGTCACAGATAAAACACAAGACAGATATAAACACACATATATATATATAAGCAGCGGAAAACAAACAGACTTTCATTTCATAAATACGTGTTCATACAAAACATTTCCATAATTGTCTCACAATAACTTCCAAAACATTACATAATCATTTCTGTCTTGATTATTAAATAAAGAAGCATAAAACATAATTAAAGCTGCATAAATCCCCATAGAACGTGTCCAAAAGCCATAGCTAAGGAAAGAGAGTCCAAACCATACATCTACTATCTTGAAGCTTGCTAAGAGTCTGACTAAGCTGGGTTGTTTCCTCCCTGTGGACCTGGGGGGGGGGGGACGGAAGAAAAGAAGACGAAAGAAAAATAGAGTCAGACATAAAGCCTAGTAAGTCTAGTGACTCTTCAGTATGAGAATAAGAAAAAGGGCATGATAGGTATAAACTGGAAACATGAAAGTATCATAAACTAAGATAAAGCAGTTTTGAAACGAATATACTATCGCACCCCACACTATATCTCTGCACCTACTTGTAATTGTTCCGATTGGCGCCCCATGATCGGGGTGAAGTGATCCCCTCTTTTAAAGATCGGCTCCTACTCGCAAAATCGTATGTGTCATACGACCCCCAATGATTGTAGATACCTATGCTGGTCCCACCATGGGGTGTATCAAGTCCCATGGTGGCGGCCTGACACAATTCTGGAATGCATAGGTTATACTACTGGTGCCCAGTGCCCTGTTTGTCTGCTCCGAAGTGTGTGCACGCCCGCACTCCATTAGAACCTACACTGCTGCACCAACCGCCATCGCTTTTGACTGCTTACAATCAGCCCAGTAATCGTGCCCCACCCTGCCTAGTTTCAGGGTACCATGATACCTAATTGGGTTACTGCTGAAATGGGTCCCCGTTACTAGGGTTTTCTAGTCAAACATGTTAAGTGGTTAAGGTCTGTATTAACCTAACCCCACCCATCAGTTTAATTAACATGTTGAATTGGTTAAGTGTTTTAGTTAACTTAACCCTACCATCCTGACTTGTCTGTCCTTAACCTTAATTAGTTAAAGCATCGACCACTCACATTAGACAGATATTGTTATGGTTACTGGATGTGCCGGTCGGTTCCGGGCAGGTTTACACCGTAACTCAGTCTAACCTCGGGTCCTTATTGGGCTCAATGCTTAACCTCCCACATTGGATAGGTATTGTTGTGATTACTGGACAACCGGGCGGGTCCGGGCAGGTTTACATCACAACTCAATCCAACCTCGGGTTAAGCATACTCGTATTTTCTAAATTTACATATTTGTTCTTTTATTCTTATATGCAAATTTGTTAACAATCAATTGTTATGGCCCACTTTCCAAGTTCATCATTTTTGGTATAAGAATTTATACCATTTAAGTGCCACCAATTATTGGCATGTGACAAACATGCCAATTTCATATATTTTCATGTTTAATCCCAACGATATTCCCCCGTTTGTACGTTCGCAAGATTATAATGAATGTTGGGCTAGATATTTCAGCCCAACTTATAAACATAGAAGGGAAAGTCAAGAAGATGAAATATTCTAAATAACAAAAAGGGTGTGTGATATATGAACTTGCAACTTTGCGATCTAATTATCGTGAATCATGGGTTTCAACTTGTCATGTGAACTTGCATTCAAATAAGAATCTAATTAAACAGGTGTCACATGAAATGGCATAATTTAGACTTGCATAAAACATAAGCCTAAACATATTTTTATCTAGGCATAACTTCAAACACAAACTAGCATGTGACAAAGTTATTACATGTCCATAAAAATGTCTATTTTTGACATTAACCAAAAAGCATGAACTAGATCAAATCATGTATCCTATTATAACATGAAACTTGTAATAATCGTGTGAAACTGAATGGTACTTGGCATGGACCCAATTACAAACTTGCAAAGAACATAAGAACATATACATGGGATTTAATCATGTAGGCATAATGGTCTTAACATAGAACATGTGTATATAAGTCTTAACTTGGACTTAGAAAAATGTATACAGCCTATGTTAGACATATAAACATATAGGTGTAAATTCTAACATTAACCATATACTTGTATGTGACGTTGCTTTCATTCTAAATGTACAATAGGATCAACTTCAAATCAATTATACCACAAACATCCCAATACCATTCGCAATACAATCATTGCAATACACAGATATGAATTTACATCGTCGTTATACAATAGTAAAATTCCATTTCCATTTTACATCGAATCAAGTCTTAATTTTATTCCCATCGGAGAAATCACTATACTTACAATAAACGACGAACTTGAATTCTGGATTCTGAGTTCTGAATTTGCAATGCTTTCCTTAGGGTAGATAAACATTGTTTGAATCTTGTTTTTACTTTAGTTTTGCTCATCTCTAAGCTTTCTCCAACTGACGGCTACTCTTAGTTTCCTCCCGATAGCATGATGGCTCTAGCTCTATTTTATTTGTGTGAATTTAGGTTGAGTGTTGGGTTGTATTTATAGAATTTCAGATTGATTTGAGCCGTCAGATGATCATAGAGTGAATCATGACCATACACACCAAGAGGATCCAATCAAAAAGTGACAAATCAGCCCTAGTGACACACCAGAGCTTAGAAATTCGAACAGAAACCGACCAGGCCAGCCAAGACCTGACCAGGTCGACTGGGCATGTCGACCCCCAGGTCGATCCCCAGGTCGACCACCTAGTCGACCTGGGTACCCAGGTCGACTGGGTCCTGGGTGGGAAAATTCCCGCCCAGCCAAGTTTGGGTCTGTTTTGAATTTTGAAATGAATTTTGAACCGTTTGAATTTTAAATTGAATTCTGAAACTTCCGGAGGTCATAACTCCTTCATACGGAGTCTGATTTACGCAAACTTGGACTCTATGTCAAGCAGAATTCCGAGACGAGCGCAATGGCGTAACCCGTTTCCCTTAATTCTTTAATTAAAATTAATTATACTTTAATTTGTTAATTTATTGTTAACAGAAAATTCGGGGTGTTACATTCTCCCCTCCTTAAAAGATTTCGTTCCTGAAATCTTCAAGTCCAGAAGAACGTATATCCTAACATCCAATCGTCCATCTACTCAACCAACAAACACAGGCGTCTATTGTCCTTAAAAGACTTCTAATGCTTCATGATCATATGCATAGTGTGTGTATATGTCCTTATCTAATGCAAAAATTAGGCGGTCTACTGATTCAGTTGACCTCCTTAATGCGAATCACGTAAGTGTCATGAATCCATTATGTATGCAAATTTTTCCTACTCATAATTCTACATGAGTGTGCAACCATTCATACAAATGCGACATCCATATGACAACATATCTAGTTTCAACCACATACAAATATGAATACATATATGCATATGCAATATGGAAGTGACTGAGCCGATCTAATACCTAGGGTGTGTGTATATGCATCCACGAGCAACCACTAGCAACCACTTGCAGCCATCAATCATAACATGTTTCAAATACATGTTTACATCCATTAGTTTCTACCTAAGGAGTTAGGAGAAAAAGGATTGAGAAGATACACTAAAAGGTAGATACAAGCATAAACTTATGGAAAAAGATTGGTCAAAGATGTACCCTCAAAAAGAAAAGGGTAGGCAGTACGTATTCTGTCCTCAGTTTCCCAAGTCGCGTTTTCCTCGGCATCGCTTCATTGAACTTTAACAAGCTTGACTTCGCAGTTGCGTAGCTTTTTGATTTCAGTTCCTATGATTCGAGTTGGGAACCTCCTCACAGTTATTTCTCGTTCTATTTCGACTTCCTCTAGAATGCTTGGCTCCACCACTTCCGCAGACTCATGTAAACATTTTCGGAGATGAGAAATGTGAAAGACATTATGAATTCCAGCCAACCTTTCGGGCAGTTCTACTCTATAAGCCATCTTCCCAATCTTCTCGATGATAGGGAACGGTCCTACAAATCTTGGTGCTAGCTTTCCTGCGGATCCAAAGCGAACGACGTTCCTTAAAGGAGATACCTTAAGGAAAACCCTGTCCCCAACCTCAAACTCAAAGTCGGTCATTCTTTTGTCTGCGTAGAATTTCTGTCTATCTTGGGCAGTCTTTATTCTCCTCCGTATCAAGTCCACTTTTTCTGAAGTCTCTCTAATCATGTCTGGCCCAAGTATAAGCTTGTCTGTAGACTCCCACCAACAAGTTGGTGATCGGCACGGTCTTCCATACAAAGCTTCAAAGGGTGCCATGCCGATGGTGGCTTGATAGCTGTTGTTGTAGGCGAATTCCACTGAAGGAAGATGATCCTCCCATGTCCCTCCAAAGTCAAGAACGCACAGTCTCAGAAGATCTTCCAATACTCTGTTCACCCTTTCCGTCCGACCATCAGTTTGGGGGTGATAGGCCGTGCTCAAGCATAACTGTGTGCCTACAGCTTCTTGCGGACTTCGCCAAAACTCGCTCGTAAAGATGGGATCTCGGTCACTCACTATGCTGGAGGGTATTCCATGGAGTCGAACTATTTCCTTGAGATAAAGAGAAGCTAGAGACGAGGCAGTCCTTCTACTCTTGACAGGTATAAAGTGGGCGCTTTTTGTGAGCCTGTCCACTATTAACCAAATGCTAGTATTGCCCCTTCTTGACCTAGGCAACCCATCAATGAAGTCCATTGAAATGCTATCCCACTTCCATTGCGGGACTTCTAGAGGATGAAGCAGTCCTCCAGGCTTCTTTTGTTCCGCCTTGACCTGTTGGCATACCACGCACTTAGAAATGAAATCTGCCACATCCTTTTTCATGCCGCTCCAAAAGAAAACTCTCTTTACGTCCTTGTACATCTTGTCTCCACCTGGGTGTATTGTCATCATGGAATGGTGTGCTTCCTCGAGAACCATCTTTACTAAATACCTTGCTTGTGGGACGCATAGTCTTCCATCTCGCCTCAGCCAACCCTTATCATCGATGGAGTACCCATTGAGGTGACTGGAAGTTTCACCCCTAATTAGTTTATCAATCACATCAACAAGCTGAGGGTCTTCATGTTGTGCGGCCCTATTGAGTCTAAAAGAGTGGGTCGTACTTCTAGTGATGCCAACAAACCAGGTACAAAATCAGAGGAGGGCCTAAAGTCAAAACTGGCTATAAGCTTTGCCTTTCTACGAAGAGAGGGCTTAAGGCCAGCTTCTTTCTACTCAAGGCGTCTGCTACTACGTTGCCCTTGCCAGGAGTATAGGAAATCTCAAAATCATACGAGGCAAGGAACTCCATCCACCTTTGATGCCTCAAGTTAAGATCTTTCTGCGAGAAAAGACACTTCAACGATTTATGGTCAGTATATAATTCGAACTTCTCACCTAGGAGATAATGGCGCCAAGACTTAAGCGCAAAGACAATGGCGGCTAATTCAAGATCGTGGGTTGGGTAGTTCTTTTTCATGAACTTTCAATTGTCTTCCACCATAAGCTACTACCTTCCCTTCTTGCATCAGAACAGCGCCTAGTCCCGTACCACAAGCATCCGTGTATACTGTAAATGTCTTGCTTCCATCAGGCAAAGTCAGAACTGGGGCTGTTGTAAGAGCCCTTTTTAATCGTTGGAAAGCAATATCACAATCCAAATCCCAAGCGAACGCTAGATTCTTCTTTGTTAACCATGTGAGTGGGGCTGAGATTTTCGCGAAATCTCTAATGAACTTTCGGTAAAAACCGGCTAGCCCAAGAAAGCTTCGGACTTCGGTTGCATTTCTTGGTGTCTTCCAATCTTGCACTGCCACCACTTTCGCGGGGTCCACAGCTAACCCCTCTTTGGACAATACATGTCCAAGAAACCTTACCTCTTCTCTCCAAAAGTGGCACTTGGAGAATTTGGCTTTCAGCTGATGAACTCGAAGAGTTTCCATGATCTCCTTTAGATGCTGAGCATGTTCTTCCTCATTCTTTGAGAAGATCAAAATATCGTCTACGAGGACCACCACGAACTTATTGAGGAATTCTATGAACACCCTGCTCATTAGGTCTATGAAATAAGCGGGTGCGTTTGTCAAGCCGAAAGGCATGACAAGCCACTCGAAGAAACCGTCTGGGGTTCTGAATGTCGTTTTCTCTATGCTATCTTCAGCTACCCTTAGCTGATGGAACCCAGCAGCCAGATCAAGTTGGGAGAAGACCGACACACCTACAAGCTGATATTAGTTAAAGCACCGACCACGCACATTAGACAGATATTGTTACGGTTACTGGATGTGCCGGTCGGTTCCGGGCAGGTTCACACCGTAACTCAGTCTAACCTCGGGTCCTTATTGGGCTCAATGCTTAACCTCCCAAATTGGATAGGTATTGTTGTGATTACTGGACAGCCGGGCGGGTCTGGGCAGGTTTACATCACAACTCAATCCAACCGTGGGTTAAGCATACTCGTATTTTCTAAATTTACATATTTGTTCTTTTATTCTTATATGCAAATTTGTTAACAATCAATTGTTATGGACCACTTTCCAAGTTCATCATTTTTGGTATAAGAATTTATACCATTTAAGTGCCACCAATTATTGGCATGTGACAAACATGCCAATTTCATATATTTTCATGTTTAATCCCAACGATATTCCCCCGTTTGTACGTTCGCAAGATTATAATGAATGTTGGGCTAGATATTTCAGCCCAAATTATAAACATAGAAGGGAAAGTCAAGAACTTGAATTATTCTAAATAACAAAAAGGGTGTGTGACATATGAACTTGCAACTTTGCGATCTAATTATCATGAATCATGGGTTTCAACTTGTCATGTGAACTTGCATTCAAACAAGAATCTAATTAAATACGCGTCACATGAAATGGCATAATTTAGACTTGCATAAAACATAAGCCTAAACATATTTTTATCTAAGCATAACTTCAAACACAAACTAGCATGTGACAAAGTTATTACATGTCCATAAAAATGTCTATTTTTGACATTAACCAAAAAGCATGAACTAGATCAAATCACGTATCCTATTATAACATGAAACTTGTAATAATCGTGTGAAACTGAATGGTACCTGGCATGGACCCAATTACAAACTTGCAAAGAACATAAGAACATATACATGGGATTTAATCATGTAGGCATAATGGTCTTAACATAGAATATGTGTATATAAGTCTTAACTTGGACTTAGAAAAATGTATACAGCCTATGTTAAACATATAAACATATAGGTGTAAATTCTAACATTAACCATATACTTGTATGTGACGTTGCTTTCATTCTAAATGTACAATAGGATCAACATCAAATCAATTATACCACAAACATCCCAATACCATTCACAATACAATCATTGCAATACATAGATGTGAATTTACATCGTCGTTATACAATAGTAAAATTCCATTTCCATTTTACATCGAATCAAGTCATAATTTTATTCCCATCGGAAAAATCACTATACTTACAATAAACAACGAACTTGAATTCTGAATTTGCAATGCTTTCCTTTGGGTAGATAAACGTTGTTTGAATCTTGTTTTTACTTTAGTTTTACTCGTCTCTAAGCTTTCTCCAACTGACGGCTACTCTTAGTTTCCTCCTGGCAGCATGACGGCTCTAGCTCTATTTTATTTGTGTGAATTTAGGTTGAGTGTTGGGTTGTAATTATAGAATTTCAGATTGATTTGAGCCGTCAGATGATCATAGAGTGAATCCCGACCATACACACCAAGAATAGCCAATCAGAAAGTGACAAATCAGCCTTAGTGAAACACTTGAGCTCAGAAATTCGACCAGAAACCGACCAGGCCAGCCAAGACCAGACCAGGTCGACTGGGCAGGTCGACCCCCAAGTCGACCACATGGTCGACCTGGGTACCCAGGTCAACCCCCTGGTCGACCTGGGTACCCAGGTCGACCTGGGTCCTAGGCGGGAAAATTCTTGCCCAGCCCAGTTTGGGTCTGTTTTCGAATTTTGAACTGAATTTTGAACCGTTTGAATTTTAAATTGAATTCTGAAACTTCCGGAGGTCATAACTCCTTCATACGGAGTTCGATTTACGCAAACTTGGACTCTATCTCGAGCAGAATTCCGAGACGAGCGCAATGGTGTAACTCGTTTCCCTTAATTCTTTCATTTAGAATTAATTATACTATAATTTTTTAATTTATTGTTAACCGAAAATTCGGGGTGTTACAATAGGGGTCGACCCACCAACAGGGGGTCGACCAACCCAAAGGGGGGTCGACCTACCCACGAATTTGGAACCTTATTTTCTGACATAGACGATTCTGGTGTTTTAGGTTTTGATCTGAGGGTCTTGGTTTCTCCGCTACTCCTATAAATAAGACACTAGGCCTAACCCTAAATCTTATAATTCGGCGGCTACGCCGGAGCTCCACCATTCCTCCCTCTCTCTCTCCTCAGACATATTTAGAAATTTAGATTTGTAAATTAGAAAATCTTAAATTAAGATCTGGAGAGAAGAGATTGGTGTTTTTATTAAAAGGCGTTCAGAATTACGTGAAAAGCAAGGTAACATCCCAGATCCAATCTATTCGTATTCTTCCTATTTTCTTTCCCTTCTCTCTTAATGAAAATAGTCGATCCACATTATTAGGTTTCAAATCAAATTAAAGGGGAAATGAAAAAGATGGATGATAGAACGGATCAGATCCAAAATTTGGGAAAGCATGAAAGGTGTGTGGGTTTAAACTATAGTCTTTAGATAATGTTATGACTATCGTTTAGCAATCCCGTTTTAATAAATTGTGGAATTGGCAATTTAATTATAAATTGCTTTTATAACAAGTTGAGACATTAATATGAATAGATCGGGAAATTCATATGTTGAATCTATTAAATTGGGGGAATGATTAGCATGATATAACATCAAATTATTAATATGAATAATTCATATATTGAATCAGTTGAAATATTGGAATGTTTACATGTTATAATATTAATTTGGACATGTGGGAAAAACTCATATATTGGATTTGTTGGAGCGCTAAAAAGTTTACATGTAAATTTGTCCTAATTATATACAGGGAATAATTGGAGTAAGTATATGACTATATGGATTCATGTTAACATAGAATCGAATAAATATGGGTTCGGGCATCGACCAGATTATGTTTAAAGATCTTAAATTGGATCATAAGTATAGAAAAATGATTTGGGCGCAAATGGGATCATATGTAAAATATGAATTGGCATAATTTGAATAATATGAATTTAGGCATATAACCCATCATGAATATAATTGGGTAAATGGGCATTATCACCTATAAAGGCATAGGTTTAACGAATTTATTAATAATTAATGCATAGAATTACAGTTACAAATTGTAATTGCACTTATGACACGAGGTTAGGTTGCATTAGCGGTGGAAGTCTTCCCGGTCCCGATCGTCATATCCAACAGCCACTAATGTTGAACCTAATGTGAGAGGTCTAAGTGCACAAATACGAGAAGGGCTATGACACGAGGTTAGGCCCAACTTGTGGAAGAAGTCTACCCGAACCCGATCGGCATATCCAACATCCACAAGTTGCAGGCCTAATGTGGGAGGTCTAGCCCATTATAGACCATAAATGGACATGGTAATGAATTGACTACTTAACCTAATCTAATCCATAGGGATTGTATGAATATGAACTAAAGTTAGGGTTAAGTAAAATTTGTTGGACAGTGGGTGGGCTCGGCAAATCTAATGGGGTGGGTAATATTTACATATAGGCCCACAAAGTTAGCCCGATAAGGTTATGTAATTAAAGACACTTAGTGGTATGCATTACCGGTAGAAATAATAAAGTTATGTAATTAAAGACACCTTTTAGGGTAAGCATAACTTGTAGAAATGATAATTAGCTATTATAAATAAATAACATTAATGAAAATGTTGTATAATAGGTAGACTTGTCCTAGGGACAAATGAAGATTATAACTTAGGTTATAATAAACTAATAAGGAAATGGGATAACTGGCGAAATGAGATAAGGGACACTTAATTGTAAATTAAGTAATCAGTAAATGGGGAAAGCCAGAAACCAGTTGAGAAAAGGGGGAAAATACATGAAATATAGGAAGTTGTACTTAATTATAAATTAAGTAATCTGTAAGCTTGGAAGTCTGAAACCCCGTTGATGAGAATGTTTAGGCTCGTCTTAGGGACAAGAGGAAATTATAGCATAGGTTATAATAAACGGGTAGAGAAACTTATTAATGGGCCTTAGTTAATAGAACTAAGTTAATAAGTAAACAACGATAAGTTGTATTGACAATGTAAATGGAATTATGATTAAATGAGAAAGAATGAGGAAAACTTATGAAATGAAATAAGTTATAAATGGTAAGTGAAATGTTAATTAGAAAACATGTGAATTGGATATACTTAATTACATATTAAGTAAAACATGTTATTGTAATGATGAAATCAACAAGAATATAAAAAGGGATTGTGGATTACAGCCCTTGGGCCACAATCTAGAGAATAACATGCGGTGGGCTTATTAATAAACTCAAATGGGTTAAGTTATATGGCTGAAATTAATAAGCAAGAGAAATTTGATAATTTGAATAAGAATTCAATGTAAATGAGAATAACCAAGTTAAAAGGAAACCTGATGAGGTAAGGCAAGCACGTAAAAGAATGTTTAGACATAGGGTCTAATAACATATTAAATTGAGGCGCTTGAACCATTCCTCACGTTTGAGGGTGAATAACCCAACGACGTAGATCATCATGGTGTTATAAGGCACGAGTGGGAGTACACATTCATCTGATTGTTTTGACGGCTCCAAAGGACTGGAAGGGGAAGCACACGACTTCTTGAGGTACGTAAGGTGCTCCTAGTAGTCCTCTGTGTGGCGACAGATGTCTTAGGCTGTGTCCGCAGAGGTTGGGTCTGCGCGTAACTACTAAGTGGGCCTTGACTGCAGATGTAGCTGTGAAGTCATAATGTTGTGACGAGGTGACACCAGGGTGGTTCGGCGGTTCCCTCACGAGGAGGCAGAGGGTCAGGATCAACAAGGATAGTAGACCATCAGACACCCGTTATCTACAGCCAGTGGGATGCGGAAAGACTCGAGCTAAACCCAAGATACCATTTCACCCTTCACTATCGGGGTAAAGGGTTGAGGGGAAACGCCACATGTATGTTTAGATTGTTTGTGTAGGGGCAGTCGCTTAGCTCTGGTAGTCTTTACTAGTTGAGAAGGGGCCGAGGTGGGGCCATAGCGACCATGAAAACAAACCCTAGGTATATCTGTATATAGAGGCTCTTTAAAGACGGGCCTGTACAGACATGGAAAAGCTCCCGACTGAGTTCCGTATTTCTTGTATCGCCCTGCCACGGAACTCGGTGCACATTAGAGGATGTGGGATTGAGGCATTGAGCTATAATTAACAGTATGTACGAGAGACAGCCTAGATATATGCATATCTTCTCTGGGTGGTGTATCATAGACTTGAGGGCATTACTCCGGTATGGAGTCTGATTCGAACAAAGGTGGAAGTCAGTACGTTTACATAGCATAGTAATGAAAGATATATGCGGAACATAATATTGTTATCCGTACATCACTATGACGTAGGATGAGGGACTGCGTATATTCCGATGGTGTTACGTTGGAGACCGTACGAGTGGGGTACCATGCGGCGTACCTCAATATTGGGGGTAGCTACATATATATGGTATTAGGTTAATCCACTGGGAAGTAAATGGGTATGACGTGTGACTAAGCCTTGAGTGCTGACAACCTAAGTTACCTAATAAATAAGAAAATATGATTGAACGATATATGTAGGATTATCCTAAGTGTATAGTTTAAATCCAGTCACCAGAACTTGTGTTCTGACCCCCTCTTCAGGACATACTCATAGGTTAGATTTTTGGCAGAGACATGACAACTTGGATACTGGTTAGGCAGTATTATTAATACGGTATGGCTATATTTTTCCTATATTATATTTTATCCATTCCGCTGTGAGATATTTTCTGAGCTCTGATATGTTTTATGTCTCTGTTTTTTTTGCAGGATACCAGAGCAAACCAATCCGAGTTTCGATAGATTGGAATTTTGAAAAAAAATCGGTCTGTTGGGATTCAGTTTGTCACATCTGGTATCAGAGCTCAGGTTTAGGATTCCTGTATAAATAGTGAGTGAACGTATTTGTATTTTTTAAAAATATATATAAATATATTATATATATACCTAGATCCATAGAGGAACCCACTAAATAGAAAGAGTGTAATATGGTAAGAAATAGGATGTTTGTTTTGTACACTAAAGGAATGAATAAGGAAATCTTAGACCCTTAGGTAATTTAGGCGGAGAGTGTACAATGTACTTTATATGGAAGGAAAGTGGATCCCATATGATTATTATTTTGGGTTAGTGGGCTTGAAAACCTTATAAATTGGAAATGTTAAAAAAAGAAAAATGGATTAGGAATAAATATATAGTTGAGAGAAGTGACCTTGGGGAGTGTCTAGGAAAGTCTAGAAAATTGGAAACCCGCTTTGAGTCTAACCCTATTGTTAACTTTTAGGAACTTGAAATTATAATTTTTTTAGGAAAATGGTTTATGGTGTTTCCAAGTTTTAATCTTAAAAGTTATAGTTTTAAATATGTAAAGTATACATATCGAGTTTTAAAGTAAAATGGGGTATATTTTGCAAATAGTGATTTCTTGCAAAATTTTTGTCTAAAGTAAAATTCTCTCAATAAAAGGTGCATATTATAGAGCATGTATAGCTCGCTAGTTTTCTTGTTATATTTCATGCAAGAATTTTTAATAAAGAAAAAAAGTTTGAAATCCCTATTCTTATGACAACCCTTTTTGATAAATTATTTTAAGATAATTTTGTGGGTGGACAAAATAAGTTATAGAAAATAAAATTAGAGTGGATGTTGGCACCTTGTGGCAAGAGACTAAAACAACCTTATAGGTAAGAACAAGTCATAAACCCAATGGAGAAAATAGTTATCCGTATCTACTCCAGTTTTGTGATTTAAAAAAAATATGATGATTTACATTTTTAAGATGACATGTTTTTATAGTTTGGCAAAAGAAAGTTTTCATGAGGAAAAATAGAGTTTTGACACATTTAATTCTTGGAAGAAAATTTAATGAAAAAGAAAGGCCAAACTGTGTTTTAAAAGTATGGAGTAGGTAAGGATTAGTGCCTAGGGAAGATGGGAAAAGTTTTGGGGCTATAAAGTAAATAACAAAAATTATCTTGGAATAATAGTAAGTTCCTATAGAATGCGTAAGCATTGAAAATCCTAGGGTGTTGCTTAAACTAATTATTGGTACACAGCTAGAATTAGTAGTGACTACTAGATAGTGAAGGGCAAGCAAGTGTTTACATCTTGTTGCTAATTGTCATGCTAGGAGTAAAACCCGTTATCGCAATTCTGTTGGATCGTTCCGTTATTTTGTTGGGTAGTTAGGGTAACACCTAAACCTGTCATAGATCCCATAGTTTGTACTTTTCTGTCTGAGGGGGACATAGTCCCAAGATTCTTGGCCCTTAGTAGTAGCTGTGTAGGGTGTCTGTTCTCTTGTTTCATTTGAAAGACTGGAAGCTTATTTAAATTTAAATTAAGATCAGATAATTAAATAAGCTAAGAAAAGAGAAAAGGTACAACTGAAAAGGAAACAGAAAATTCAGTAAAGCAAAAAAATGGAAAATTATGAGAAAAGATGGATAAAGATAAAAATTTCCAAGATAAGATGAAAAAGAAAATTAGTAACAAAGAAAATTATCTTATATGGACTGTTCTTGGAAAATAGGGAATCTTTATAAATAGTAACATAAAATTTCAAGTACGGTTAGAAAAAGGTTGTAAAGAAAAGCGGGAGATGCAGAGTTTTCCGTTTTCCACCTTTTTGTAACATAAGAAATAAAATTTAGAAAATTAATTTTTTCTATAATTCGAAAAATAAAGTTGGTTGGTAGGATTATGGATGCAACAATTGGATGAACTACGTTCTTATTCAGTAAGAGTGTGAAAAAAATTGGATGAAAAAGCTTTTTGATTTTCAAAATATTGCATTCACGTAAAACTGCCAGTTTATTTATGATGTGAGCATCATATTTTAAAAGGATTTTTGAAAAACTTGCATACACATAAGAGGTACCGCTTAGGCATGCATGCATTATTATGTTGTACTTCACTTTGCTCGAGTCCACAATGTTTGCAAAAATTGAATGCACACATGATGGATGAATATTATGCGAGGGGTTAATTCATTTTTACCCTTATTAAATTTCGGGGACGAAATTTCCTAAGGGTGGGAGAATGTAACACCCCATATTTTTAAGATAATAAAATAATAATAAATTAGTTAAATATTCAGAATTAAGTAAAATGGACTGCGCCATTGCGTCCGTCTCGAAATTCTGGTCAAGGTAGACACCTGGTTTGCGTAAAACGGACACCGTATGAAGAAGTTATAAGCATCAGAAGTTTGTATACATATAAGGAGCTTATATGTATATATATATATATTAAACAAATATATCCAGAAAATTCAAAAATCAGTTCAAAAATCAAAATCGTGGGCGGGAAAGTTCGGAGGTAAAATGGATCGTTGCGGGTCGACCTAGGGGTCGACCCACCCGCGAATCTGGAACCTTCTTTTCTGACGTGGACGATTCTGGTGTTTTAGATTTTGATCTGAGGATCCTGGTTCCTCCGTTACTCCTATAAATAAGACCCTAGGCCTAACCCTAAATCTCATAATTCGGCGGCTACGCCAGAGCTTCGCCATTGCTCCCTCTCTCTCCCTCTCTCCTCAAACATATTCAGAAATTTAGATTTGTAAATTAGAAAATCTTAAATTAAGATCTGGAGGGAAGAGATTGGTGTTTTTATTAAAAGGCGTTCAGAATTATGTGAAAAGCAAGGTAACGTCCCAGATCCAATCTATTCATATTCTTCCTATTTTCCTTCCCTTCTCTCTTAATGAAAATAGTCGATCCACGTTATTAAGTTTAAAATCAAATTAAAAGGGAAAGGAAAACGATGGATGATAGAACGGATCAGATCCAAAATTTGGGAAAGCATGAAAGGTGAGTGGGTTTAAACAATAGTCTTTAGATAATGTTATGACTGTCGTTTAGCATTCCCCTTTTAATAAATTGTGAAATTGCCAGTTTAATTATAAATTGCTGTTATAACAAGTTGAGACGTTAATATGAATAGATCTGGAAATTCATATGTTGAATCTATTAAATTGGGGGAATGATTAGCATGATATAACGTCAAATTGTTAATATGAATAATTCATATATTGAATCGGTTGAAATATTGGAATGTTTACATGTTATAATATTAATTTGAACATGTAGGAAAAATTCATATAATGGACTTGTTGGAGTGCTAAAAAGTTTACATGTAAATTTGTCCCAATTATATACAGGGAATAATTGGAGTAAGTATATGACTATATGGATTCATGTTAACATAGAATCGAATAAATATGGGTTTGGGGCATCGACCAAATTATGTTTAAAGATCTTAAATTGGATAATAAGTATAGAAAAATGATTTGGGCGCAAATGGGATCATATGTAAAATATGAATTGGCATAATTCGAATAATATGAATTTAGGCATATAACCCATCATGAATATAATTGGGTAAATGGGCGTTATCACCTATAAAGGCATAGGTTTAAATAATTGATTAATAATGAATGCCTAGAATTACAATTAGAAATTGTAATTGCACTTATGACATGAGGTTAGGTTGCATTAGTGGTGGAAGTCTGCCCGGACCCGACCGACATATCCAGCAGCCACTAATGTTGAACCTAATGTGAGAGGTCTAAGTGCGCAAATACGAGAAGAGCTATGATACGAGGTTAGGCCCAACTTGTGGAAGAAGTCTGCCTGGACCTGACCGACATATGCAGCATCCACAAGTTGTAGGCCTAATGTGGGATGTCTAGCCCATTATAATCCACAAATGGACATGGTAATGAATTGGACTACTTAACCTAATCTAATCTATAGGGATTGTATGAATATGAACTAAAGTTAGGGTTAAGTAAAATTTGTTGGACAGTGGGTAGGCTAGGCAAATCTAAGGGGGTGGGTAATATTTACATATAGGCCCACAAACTTAGCCCGATAAGGTTATGTAATTAAAGACACCTAGTGGTATACATAACCGGTAGAAATAATAAAGTTATGTAATTAACGACACCTTTTAGGGTAAGCATAACTTGTAGAAATGATAATCACCTATTATAAATAAATAACATTAATGAAAATGTTGTATAATAGGTAGACTTGTCCTAGGGACAAGCGAAGATTATAACTTAGGTTATAATAAACTAATAAGAAAATGGGATAACTGGCGAAATGAGATAAGGGACACTTAATTGTAAATTAAGTAATCAGTAAATGGGGAAAACCACAAACAGTTAGGAAAAGGGGGAAAATATATGAAATATAGGAAGTTGTACTTAATTATTAATTAAGTAATCTGTAAGCTTGGAAGTCTGAAACGCCGTTGATAAGAATGTTTAGGCTTGTCCTAGGGACAAGAGGAAATTATAGCATAGGTTATAATAAACGGGTAGAGAAAGTTATTAATGGGCCTTAGTTAATAGAACTAAGTTAATAAGTAAACAACGATAAGTTGTATTGACAATGTAAAATGGAATTATGATTAAATGAGAAAGAACGAGGAAAACTTATGAAATGAAATAAGTTATAAATGGTAAGTGACATGTTAATTATAAAACTTGTGAATTGGATATACTTAATTACATATTAAGTAAAATATGATATTGTAATGATGAAATCAACAAGAATATAAAAAAGATTGTGGATTAAAGACCTTGGGCCACAATCTAGAGAATAACATGTGGTGGGCTTATTAATAAACTTAAATGGGTTAAGTTATATGACTGAAATTAATAAGCAAGAGAAACTTGGTAATTTGAACAAGAATTCAATGTGAATGAGAATAACCAAGTTAAAAGGAAACCTGATGAGGTAAGGCAAGCACGTAAAAGAATGTTTAGACATAGGGTCTAAAAACATATTAAAGTGAGGCGCTTGAACCAGTCCGCACGTTTGAGGGCGAATAACCCAACAGGGTAGATTTTCGTGGTGTTATAAGGAACGAGGGGGAGCGTACATTAATCTGATTGTTTAGATGGCTCCAAAGGACTGGAAGGGGAAGCACGCAGCTTCCTGAGGTACGTAAGGTGCTACTTGTAGTCCTCTCTGCGACGACAAATGTCTTAGGCTGTGTCCGTAGAGGTTGGGTCTGCGCGTAACTACTAGGTGGGTGGGCCTTGACTGCAGATGTAGCTATGCAGTCAGAATCCTGTGACGAGGTGACACCAGGGTGGTTCGGCGGTTGCCTCACGAGGAGGCAGAGGGTCAAGATCAACAAGGATAGTAGACCGTCGGACACCTGTCATCGACAACCGGTGGGATGCGAAAAGACTCGAGCTAAACCCAAGATACCATTTCACCCTTCACTATCGGGGTAAGGGTTTGAGGGGAGACGCCACATGAATGTTTAGATTGTTTGTGTAGGGGTTGTCGCTTAGCTCTGGTAGTTTTTACTAGTTGAGGGAGGGTCTGAGGTAGGGCTATAGCCACCACAAAAACAGACCCTAGGTATATATGTATATAGAAGCTTTTTATAGATGGGCCTGTACAAATATGGAAAATCTCCTGACTGAGTTCCGTGTTTCTTGTATCGCCCTGCCACGGAACTCGGTGCACATTAGAGGACTTGCGATTGAGGCATCAAGCTACAATTTACAGTACGTACGAGAGACAGTCTAGATACATGCATATCCGCTCTGGGTGGTGTATCGTAGACTTGAGGGAATTACTCCAGTTTGGAGTCTGATTCGAACAAAGGTGGCCGTCAGTATGTTTACGTAGCATATTAATGATAGATATATGCCGAACGTAATACTGTTATCCGTACGTCACTAGACGTAGGATGAAGGACTGCGTATATTCCGATGGTGTTACGTTAGAGACCATGCGAGTGGGGTACCATGGGGTGTACCTCAATATTGGGGGTAACATCCTATATATGGTATTTGGTTAATCCACTGGGAAGTAAATGGGTACGACGTGTGTGTAAGCCTTGAGTGCTGATAACCCAAGTTACCTAATAAATAATAAAATATGATTGAACGGTATATGTAGGATTATCCAAAGTGTATATTTAAAATCTAGTCACCAGAACTTGTGTTCTGACCCCCCTCCTCATAACATACTCGCAGGTTAGATTTTTGGCAGAGACATGACAGTCACGGATACTGGTTAGGAAGTATTATTAATATGGCAAGGCTATATTTTTCCTATTTTACATTTTATCCATTCCACTGTGAGATATTTTCTGAGCTTTGACATGTCTTATGTCTCTGTCTTTTCTGCAGGATACCAGAGCAAACCAATTCGAGTTTCGACAGATTGGAATTTAAAAAAAAAATCGGTCTGTTGGGATTCGGATTGTCACATGAACTCAGGCATGTTGGGCTGCTGGACGCGTGGGAATAAAGTTCAAAGTGATGATAGTTAGGTTTTATCGTGGAGGGGATCAGTTACTAAGTCCTACTTCGTCGTTAATAACCAACTAGAAAAATGTCACGCTGACACGTTCTCTCACTGAAGGTCATGGCATTTCCATTACCATTTCCTTTGTCATTACCTTGCCATCAGTATTGGCAATGGCGTTAGCCTTTACATTAGTCCTCCTCCTTTGGCTTTGGTTCTCACGGTGAGTGTCATAAGAACAACTTTCCAAGGAATTGGGTAAAGGACGAGTGTTGTTCCAATTGAGTTCAAGGCGGTCGATGTTGCGTTGAATTTCTTGATGTCGCTGCATCAGCTCGATATTTGTCCTCAACTGGTCGTTAAGTTCTCGAGTTCTATCTTCCAATTTCTTGTTGAGCTCGAAGAGCTGAGCTTGGGTTGTCGGAGCGTTCGGATCGTAGAAGGCAGTGACATTCATGTCAGCCGGAAGTTCCGAAGGTTGGGGTTGAGGAGAAGTAGTAGTATAAGCAGTATTGAAGTGCCGCTCATTTGTTCTTTCCTTTCTTAGCCATCGTAAGAAAATTAAGAAGGTAGGTCAAGAAAACCTAAGTAGCGCTTCAAATTTGAGATGGAAGTCGGACGAAAAGAAGCGAGTAATCTCTTAGTGAAAGCATCAAAGTGTTGATACGTAAAATTATCGTCACACCCAAAGATTCTTTGTTATATGAGAACAAGGTTTCACATATGGGAAAAGTAAGTGCAGTGAGCGAAGAACACAAGAATTTATAGTGGTCCGGTTTGTGATGAACCAACGTCCACTTCGAAGCTTCTGTAGATTTTTGTTCACAATTGAAGGTTACAAGTGTTGGACATCATCATAAAATTTGTCCATAAAGTTTGGTTAATTATTCGAGAGTCATATTTGCATGTAAAAAGTCTTGTGAGAAATAATTCTTCTTCTTCCACAAGTCTTAGGCTTCCATTAATGATGCCCAGGGTCCTTCTAGAGCTCTGATATCATGCAAATGCCAATACTTTTGAAGTATGAGGTAGGGGGTATTTATAGGTAGTGGATTAGGTGGGAGTATGTGATATTTAGGGACCACAAAATGAATTTCGCATCTCGAAATAACGATCATCATGAAATTGCATCTTGGTAGTGGTAGAGCAAGAAGATTTCATACCTCCCCTTAGAGATATGAATTTCGCATCCAGGGGATGAAAAATTCATATCTCGAAGGATATGAAGACTTTGTATCCATGGGATATGAAAACTCGCATCTTGAGGGGTGCGAGACATGTATCCCTGGGGATGCGAAGTCGATGCTCAAGGTTTATGGGGATGCGAAATCCCATAAGGATGGGATGTGAAATTAGCTCACTAGCAGATGCGCGACTTATGGCTCATTTCACTTTTCACAATGTGATTGAATATTCACTACCCGAATTCATATCTACTGGACGGAATGAACAAATACACATGAGTCAAGTGGTATGAAGTGAGGGATGCGAAGTGTTGTGTGGGATGCAAAGTGCTGAGGGGAGGCAAAGTCTTCGTGATAAGAAATCCCGAGGGAGAATGATGGGATAGAAATTATGTTTTTGAGAGGGTTGTGAGGCATTCGCTCGCATGATTCCTTCTAGGCCTGGATCTTGAGTGGTTTCGCGATAGTTCGGGCTTTGATACCAAGCGATGGGCCGAGTCAAGTGGACCTGGTATGCATTTGAGAACCATACCAAAAGGTCAATTAACATTATCCAAGTCGCTAAGACACATCGACACGATGCGAGATGTCATGACTTCGAATCCCATTATGCAGGATCTACACTACTTACCATTTAATATATTATATACCAGACAAACACACGGCTTATGATCAATTTAGAACTATAATTTGCAGAAAACGGACTTAAAACGAAGAAGTATCATTAAATGAAGTTTTAGGACAAACACAAAAAAGAAGGAATATGAGATACACATAGAACTAATAGTATTCAATGTTCTAATTTTGTGAACAAAAGAAGTGATAGGTGGAGTGGGTGGGCACTTGCCTCCAAAGTTGTAGCATGTGAGTTTGAATCCCACCAACGTCGTGTTTTTAAATTTTAAGAAAGTCCACCAAAAAGATGCATGTACATATAAGAAAAAAAATATAGATGTACGTGTGTATATATATGTATATGTATATGTATGTGTGCGTATGTATGTGTGTATATATATTGATATGAAAATCAAAAGTAACATGAAATTAATCAAAACGTGTAAGAAATAAGTGTCGGAATAGTTGTAACACCCCGTAATTCTGTAACATTTAGTTTCACAAATTAAAGTATAATTAATTTTTAGAACAAGAATTAAGGGAAACGGGTTATGCCATTACGTTCGTCTCGGAATTCTGCTTGAGATAGAGTCCGAGTTTGCATAAATCGGACTCCGTATGAATAAGTTATGGTCTTCGAAAGTTTCAAAATTCAATTTATAATTCAAACAGCCCGAAATAAATTCAAAATTTGAAATCTGGGTCAGAATTGGGCTGGGCGGGAAAATTCCCGCCTAAGACCCAGGTCGACCGGGGGGTTGACCTATGGGTTGACCTACCCAGTCAACCTGGTCAGGTCCTGGGCCAATTTTCTTTGCTGTGATGAGTCATCTGGGTCTTCTGGATAGTTCTGAACTGATCTGATGGTTGTGGTTATTTATAGGGTTCATCTAACGGCTCTAGTCAAATTGAAATCCTAGATATACCACCTAATACCCAACCTAAATTCACACAAATTCTCTTAGGCATCTACATGCTGCTTCTCTCTATTCTAACCTCCACCATTAAAATAAATCTAATCCTCCACTAAAATAAGTTATAGTTCTTCTTCAAATTGGAGATTCAAATCAAGATTAAAGCTTTAAGAAAAGAATCAAAGGCTAATTCAACGTCTTCGGGCAACGTCGCGTAAATCCTAGCAAATCATCACAACGCTATTTGATTATCCTTTTCTGAAACCGATCAATGTAAGTCGGTTACTTTTTAGATTTGAATGTCTAGATCTATTTGTCGCATGTAATTAAATGGATATAAGAATATGCCTGATCCTCTCATTTGAATCTGTGCTTGTATATGCCTTTGGATCTAATTAAGAACTATTGTGATTAATTACCGATGAGACTGTTCCTATGCCTATGACGTTGAAAACTATTGTTAATGGCCTAAGACTATGACTGTGAACATAAGACTATGCCTATGCCTATGACTATGAACATAAGACTATTGCCTATGACCACGATTCATGACTATGAGATTTTTGCCTATGATTATGAACATAAGACTATTGTCTATGACTATGACTTTGAAACTATTGAGGTTAATTGCCTAGGACTATTTTGGTTATTTATCCATGACCATTGTGTTTAATCGCCTATGATTCACAACTGTGAGACTACTACCTATAACCATGACTATTGTGGTTAAATGCCTAAGACTATTGTGGTTAATTGCTTATGCCCATAACACTATAGTTACAAATCACCTATGCCTATTCCCTTAATTATGTTGGATCTCATATTTATGATGTAGCTTGTCTAGTTTATTCCTATTCACTGTTATGTACATCAAACCTATTGGAACCATTATTTTTGTATTTGGTTCATTCTTTCATGTCTATTCTTTTATGCCATCCCCTATTCCTTATTTTGATACAGTTAGTAGCATTTCATGAGTACTTAGAAACTTGTGAAATCATGTTATACGTACGATTACAGCGCGGGAATTTGGGCGTAGCTTAATTAAGATAATTTGGCATGATAAATATGTTGGAAAAATCTGAATTGGCTATAGTAGTGAATAATTTACATGCATATTAAGCTTGGGCGTAAATGGTAAATTGTTAATTGGCCACAAAGTATGTAATTGGCATGTAAACTAAGTTTTGGGCATAAACTGTAAACTAGAATACGAAATCAAGATTGGGTATAGCCTATTTTGATTAATAACTTGAAAATTAATTTGAGGCTCATAACTTGTGTTGGGCATAACTTGGGTGTTGGGAACATGACTAGTTTCGATAATTAATATGTAAATTCAAGATTTGGACACACAAGGTAATCTGAAATGGATAACAATTTACATATAAACTGTAAATATGTAAATTAGCAAATGACGAATATGCCTAACCCGAGGTTAGATTGAGTTGTGGTGTAAACCTGCCCGGAACCGACCGGCACATCCAGTGACCACAACAATACCTGTCTAATGTGGGTGGTTAGTGCATCAAGCCCAGAAAGACCCGAGGTTAGACTGAGTTGTGGTGTAAACCTGCCCGGAACCGACCGGCACATCCAGTAACCACAACAATATCTGTCTAATGTGAGTGGTTGGTGCTTTAATTAATTAATTAAAGCTCATGAACAATCAAGTTAGAATAGTAAGGTCGAGTAATTAAGGAAACACTTAACCAACTTAACATGTTAACAAGACAAGATTTTGGGGGGTTAAGTAACTAAGGAAACACTTAACCATTATAACATGTTAACTAGACAAGTGGGTAAGGTTAAGTAAATATTTAACCGTTATAACATGTTAGCTGGACAAGGTGGTAGGGTTAAGCAAAACTAGAACACTTAACCATCGTAACCTGTTAACTAGACTAGGAGGTGGGGTTAAGTACATTTAGGACACTTAACCGATATAACATGTTAACCAAACCAGAAGATGGGGTTAAGTACACTTAGAACACTTAACCGTTATAGCATGAATAGGGTTAAGTTAATGAGAAACACTTAACCAATATAACCTAATAAACAAGTAAGGTTAAGGAACACTTAACCAATTTGACTTGATATATGGGTGGGTTAAGTCAACATGAACTGCTATATAATACTTAACCAATTTGACTTGATATATGAGTGGGTTAAGTCAATGTAAACTGCTGGATAACACTTAACCAATCCAACAGGACGAGAAAAAGAACTAAGTAGTAAACCTTAGTCAAGGGGACTAAGTTGTAAACCTTAGTTAAGAAAACAACGATTCAGGAAACTAAGTAGTAAACCTTAGTTAAGGGAACTAAGTAGTAAACCTTAGTAGAACACGAGAAGGAGCGAACGTCCATCTGATCTTAAAGAAGGCTCCAACGAACTGGGTTACGAAGCACGCGGCTTCGAGAGGACGTGAGGGTACTCTTGGTATCCCTCTATGAGGCTGCAGATGATCCTCTTGGGCTCACAGAGGTTAAGTTCTGCGTTAGAAGAACTAAGGGTATGCCTTGGTTGCAATATAAGGCAACTTAAAGACTAGGATAGACCAGCGTGATTCGGCGAGACCAGTAGCCTTGTGATAGCAACTCGTCGTCTACCTACCATCTTGAGTCAAATCGTGATACGTAAAATGGAAAGGCGGAGAACTCCAAAAGACCATATACTTTCTATCTAGTTATGGGTGAGGTTGGCCATAGGTTAAGTGGGGCATAGAGGGCCTGCGTATAGTTCTCATTCTTGGATTACTTGGGTGCCTTTCATTTGTTAGTTGAGGGAGGGGTCAGGTGGGACCATAGCCACTGTAAAAACAGACCTTAGCATCTACATCGGCAGACAACTTAAAGCTCCCGACCGAGTTCCGTGTTTCTTGATTAGCCCTGCCACGGGACTCGGGTCGCACATATAGAGGACATGTGCATCTAGACATCGATAACGATTCACGACACATACGTGGGGAGAGTCTAGGAACATATACCTCTCTGGGTAGTGTGTCCTAGATTAGGGGCGTTGTTCGATAGGTTGCATAATCCCTAGTTGGACCTAGGTCGCATAAACCCTAAAATCCGAGAAGCGTTCAATAGGTAGCATAAACCCCAGTGGCCCTGGGTAGCGTAAACCCTGGTTGAATCTGGGAGGCGTTCGATAAATAAACTCTAGTTGGATCTAGGTAACACTCGGCGGATAAGGGACTGCGTACACATAAAAAGGGATCATTGTATCATGAACACATGATGCTAGTTGAAACAGTCCTTAGTGGGTGCAGAGAAATAGAAATGGGTGCGATAGCCAATTCCGTTAATCTTACCTCGCTTTGTCTTAGGATTATTCTACCATATCTTGTGCTAATCTTATGGTATCTTGTTATCCCCGTCATCATGGTGTTGTCTTGTATTCAGTTAATTCATGTCATGTTACTTTTACCTGTTCACATGCTGAAAGTTACTGAACTTACCAGACTTTATGTCTAACTCTGTTTTTCTTTCGTCTTCTTTTCTTCCGTTCCCCCCAGGTAGTCCGGGAGGGAATAGCTCAGATTAGTTGGATCGTTACTCTTTCCAGGCTTGAAGACTCTTTGACGAATTGATTTGGACTCTCTTTTCCACTGGTATGGCTGGCTAATGCTTTATTGGGGAATATTATTTTGTATTTATGCTTCTTTATTTTGTTAAACAAGATAGATACTTTGGTATCGGAAAACAAACTTTGTACAAGCTGTTTTCATCAATGAAAGAAAGTCTTATTCATTTACCGTTGCTTTAATTATCTGTCTTGTAATTTATCTGCATCTTTTACCTATAATGCTCCACAGAACTTAGTGCATTCCCTTTATGGGTGACACTAACGGATGTGGGGTGTTACAATAGTGGTGTTTGAAATTTGAGAAATAAATGGAGTTGTACGTACATATAAATGCGCAATAATTCCAATAATAACTCGTTTGTAATTTGAACGTATATTTAAAACCGAAAGAATCAATGAATTTGTAAAATTAATAATAACGTTTAGGAGACAAAAATTACACAGCTATTAATGGTTGAAATTTTATGAAGTTGTGCATAAATATATACGCATAGATTTAAAATTGAAATTTAAAGCGTGAACTTAAAACACAAGGTAATAAATGTGGAAAGAACGAAAATACATAAAAGAATAATGGTGTTTGAAATTTGAAATATATTGGCTGGAAAATGGAAAAGAAATAAACTTAAAAACGTTAAGAAATTATAACGTTAACCAAGCAATATATTGAAAATATTAATATTGGAGGAAGAATAATAGGTAATAATGTAACGTTGAGGGTAATGTTGATCTAACAATTAAAATGGAGCGAAAAATACGTGTGTGAACTAGTAATAGGTTGACCCACCTAGAGCTTGGGTCAACCCAATACTGGGTGAGGCAGCATGGATTGAACGTTTTGAATGGTACTGATCTTATTTATTTCGATCTAATGAACTTGATTCTTCTAAGTACCTATAAATAGACTAACAGAGCCTGGTCTTCAACTCGTATTTTTTGAGATGATATCAGGGCTCTGCCATTTTCTTTCTCCTCTGAATTCTTCAAAAACAAGAATATATAAGTTTTAGGGTTCTGATTCAAGATTTGGAGACATAGAATGCAGATATAAGCTATAGGTGCTCAGATCTTTCGTCTACATGAGGTAAATTTTGTGAATCTAGATTATTATGGTTCTTCTCCTTCTTTTAGCATCATATTTGTGAATCAATGATTATTTCAATAAAAATTTCTATTAGGAAGACTACAGGTGGTGGATCCGAATCAAATTCAAGAATGTGCATAGTCAGGTGAGTGGATTTAAATTATATTTTCCAATAATGGTATATTGTATTGCTTGATTCCTATTGGAATTTACAATATGTTCTTCTTCTTCTTTTCCCCTCTTTTGTTCCAGAATATACGACCTATGTTAAATTTTAGTTATGTGCAAATATGAATAAAATTATGGTTATGCACGAATTGAATAAAATTGCAGTTCGGCGTAGAATAATTGAGTTGTGGTTAGGCGCAAATTTATTGAATTGTGGTTTTGCGCAAATTAATTGAAATTATGAATAAAAAAGGGAAATTTGATGATTTGAGGCTAAAAGAATATATTGTGCCAATATTGTAATAAAAGGGAAAATTTGAGAATTTACATACTAATTGCGACGAATCACCTTTCAAATTTAAAATGAAAAGAAATATAGAAATGAAAATTTATATAAGTCTAAATCTTACTTAAGTACATAAAATATGTTAGATTTTGGAGTAATAAAAAGAAGAAGACAAAAACCCATATATCTATAAATCTAAAAGGTTGGGAATAGCCTAGATTGATTGGTTAGGAAAAAGGAAAATGTATTTGCATAGATTGGTAAATAAAGATAAAAAAAGAGAACAAGATTGCAAACTGAAATTATGAATAAATGGAGATCAGTGTGAAATAGCGATTTAACTGTATTACACACTAATTTTTATGATCTAAAAAATAAGAAAAGAAATGTTTTGCAATCATGGGTTCCTATTATAGTAATTACCTAAAACTATGGAAATGCATTTTATTATAATTTTGGTAACCAATCAATTTGGAATAGGCCTAACTACCTATAAATAAATTATAATGATGAGAAATAAGGGTAACACAAATGAAGGAGGTTATGAAAAGAAAAAGAGATATAGAAGGTATATTGTGTAAACTTACAAAGACGGTAAGTAGATTAATGTCACAACTATAAGGATTATGTTAATTACTAAGAAACTCGTGAAGTATGTAATGAATAAGGGAATGTAAACTATTTGAATAAATTATATTTGTAATGGCCCAGCGGAATTTGACAATTGAATTTCGACAATAATGCATAATCTCATATTACTTTCTAAAACCCAAGTATCGAAACCAGCAAATAGTTAATAGAAAGAAATTAGTGGGTGAGAAATGAAAGAAAGAAATATTAGAATAGAAGAAGAAGAGATCAATAACATAAAGTCCCACATCGCAGCGGAATAAATATAATATAGAAATAAATCTTTATAAAGAACTTGTATAAATATTTACGTTCATTAGAGTACAACAGACAACCAATACATGTGGACAGTTATAATTACCTTTCCTCATATACAACACAAAGCGGAGTAAATACTAATGCGTCTGGACTCCTTCAGGATGTCTTCTGAGATTCGCAGCATCCTAACTTGAACCTGTAAAACTTGGTTTGACCTGAGCATTGCAAACGCCACATATTAGTCTAGTGAACCAGTGTGAGTAAACTCACTAAGTTTGTATGTTCCATCCATTTAATTTAAAGTTAAAAATACTTTTGAAAGAAAAGGATAATCGTAAGACCAGTCCAAACATAAATTAACACAGAAGGTTTATACCTTACGATAACACAAAACAATTTTATATAAAATCCGGTGATATTATAATAATGTCTATATCAAATAAATAACCATCTAGCAGAATGCTTGCATCTCACGCTCTACACACTTAGTATATAATCAAAAACCGCATGACACTTATTGGAGAAGATTCCAACTATGAGAAGGAATGGGACCACCTTCCGAAAGTGTACCTCTAGAGAGAAATACACTAGGGTTCGACAAGAATATCTTGCATCCCGACCATACATGATCGACCACTTATTCAACTAAGTGTATCGAATATATTGTCACCCATGGTTGGTACCAACATAACTGTTCTTCGGGAGACATAGAAGCGATAGAAGAACAATATGAGTTTTCTCTAGATGGTGACAATACACCCTAATGGGAATTACCCACATAACCATGCTGCTTACCCAATTTTTGTCATTTTTTCCGGTTGATGAGGCTTGAGGTCACGATTGCCTTTCAAAGAATAGTGTATCACTTTTAGAATGCCACATCATCAAACCCGTCAAATCACTAATTGACGTCCACAAATACACTCTGGGTGTTAAACTAAGAGAAGTTTCCTTCTCCGCCACTAAACTTGGTATATTTGTAGAAATCAACGTACATGACCCTTAAGGAAATACTCTGTCAGACATTTACTCATCAAGTTATCCAGGAACAGGATAAACTAAGGGCACCGTCCTACTGCATCTTATATAGGAATCACCCTAAGGGTCAGTAGCAAGAAGTCATTGCAATCCGAAGATTTCAATCATGATAGAATCACAAGTCATAATAACTCTTGGCGCGAACCAGAGAAATTCAACAAGTAATTCTTCCGCTCATGAAGATGCACGGTCTTCAATGCTCCGTCTCGACCATCTTATGATCTCTTCCACGTTTATGTATTTGTTGGTTGGATGGTTTTCGATATAAATTCGATCCCAGTCTTTCCGTACCAACAATCGATAATAGGACAGGTTTTGATAATCGGTTATTTAACTATCAAATAACAACCATTCAACTATAAGAAATAAAATGAATCACTGTTTCAGTATATAGCATCACTTGGCCTCTTTAATTAACCATTCATTTACCAAATTTCAAAATTTTCCAATATTTGAAACACAGCCTTTTACCTCTTATTTTAAAATAAGAGTGTTCTCAAAACCATTTCACTTTACTTAGAAAATGTCTCATAACCATATATTGAATATTTCATTTAGAAATACCATTTTCAAAATAATTGTTATAACCATTATTCATTTTCCAAAATCAGGAATAAATTTTCTTTTTTATAATATACAATTTTACTAACCAAATCAGTTCAACTTAACTTTCGTAAAACAACATTATGGATTCTGTTATCAATATCATTAATCCTTTTTCTTAGCATATTCATTTATATTCAATAAATTCTTTCTTTAGCATATTCATTTACCGAATTGAGCAACATTTAAACCTTTATTTTAACTATCTCTTTTATTATAGGAAATCCCATTTATGACCCCTTTCAATATAATTCGACTTATGTATGAATTTTCCTTTAAAACCTTACCTTCAGATAAACATACCATTTTCTTTACTTAGAAACTAGTGCTACACACTTAACCGAATTGTATATGTATAATCACACTTCATACTTGGGACAAACAATGATAAATTCTACATTGTTTATTTTAAATTCTAATACTTCCAATTATACCACAAAATCTTGAAATAAGATGCAATATTTCTTTTATGGAAATTATGAACTATTTTCACATATTTTACCATTACAAACTAATACCATCCCTTGATAATAGCTAAGTCGTTCAAGTTTGGTTATTCTATTTACCTCTCAGACCTTAAACGACAATGTTCTTATCTTAAGATAGATACACATTTGTAACTCTAAAACCGATGTTAATTCTAATATCAAAACAAATCTCGTTTAACTATTTCATTTAAAATATGGTTCTATAAACCATTCTTTACTTTTGAAAAATCTTCTTTTAATCATATCTGCTTTTACTTAATTCGTCAATTTATTAAACTCTTGCTAGATTGCAAATCTTTTAATTTAAACCATTTTAATACAATCATTAACCCACTACTACAAAAGTGCGCAAATTCGACACAAGTTTTATGTGGCCTTATATCGAAAAAGCGTTGCATTATCCCCCTTTTTTAAATAGGCAACACCGGAAGGGAATGGCATCTGCAACCATTGCCTTAGCATTCTAAGGCAAGCTTTTTCCCATCTACTGCCAAGGAAAGAAAGTGTTGCATTGTAGAAGTAATGCAACACTATTTGCACATAATGCAACAATATTCAGTGTTTCTTGAGCATAGTTAGAGCCTGGCTACCAGGTCACGATAGCGGGGCCACGTCAGCTTTCCATTTCAGCTGCCTACGTGTCACATGACATGTCAGCTCTCCACGTCAGCTGCCCACGTGTCACATGCCACATCAGTTATGGGGTTTACATACCATGTGGAGTTACTACTATTTTATGTAATGCAACACCACTGTATTGAATGCAATACCATTATCTTGAAATGCAACATCAGGAAAAAAGCAAATGCAACCGCAAAAGAAGGCACATACAACACTTTAATTATAAATTTTGCAATACCAGTTTCGTACATAGAAGAAACACATCCAAAATATTCTACATACCATACCAATTCTTCAAGTATAACACATATAATCAAATACATAATTTAAAAGCACAATACAAATATTCTACATGCCACAAGTGCTAACACATACCACCTTCAATACAAGTGCCAACACATACTATCCAATGCATTCTACAAAGTAACAATGCCATGAACCAGAAACTGCATCTGATCTCGACGTCATTTCAGGTTCTCCACTTGTCGGCGGTATCTTTCCTCGTCATTTCAGATCCTGCAATTTGATTGTCACAAGTTATTTGATAAGTGCATCTGTGCATGTATATCATATAAATATATCAACAATTAATCATATGGCCATCCTAACTTATAAATCTTATGCAAACAATTATAACAATTGACCATTCACCGTTGGTCAATCGTGCCACCTCAGAACTGGGTTTGCTTCGTCTTCTGTGCAAACATTTCCAGTCCGCATATTTTATGACAACATACGGAGGGTCCCTCGCATACCCTTTCAAGCTTCATAACAACATCATCTCCATATCCCCTAAACCCCAATTTTCGAAAGTTTCAAAAAAAAATCAATGGGGAACTCGTCGCTATGCATCACTGCTACTGTTCTTAAAGGACATTGGAATGTCGAAGCTGTTCATCACACGTTTCAGGTGATTCTGAATCATAATTCGTGGCCTATGTGGGTACTACCCAATAACTCTTTTCTAATATCATGTCCCTCTTACAGTAAGCGTGATCATGCACTAATGTTGAAATTTTAACAAAATCTTGAGGTTCTATTTACCTACAACCATGGTCTGATGAAGAATTTGAGCCTAAACCAACATTAGGAGTGGGATCATGGGCTAAAGTTGATGGCTTTCCTGAGTTCCTAAAGAAGAATGTTCCTGCTGTTGAAGAAATAATGAAGCCAATAGGACGTGTGATTGTAATTGATGATTTAACTGGTCTAATTATGACCATAGATCTTCCTACCAGAAAGTGCAATTTTATGAAGGCACTGGAATTATGAATATTTTTGGTGCTCAATTCAATAACAAGATTCACCTCATTAAGGTTCAGCGATGTACCCATGATCATCCTGGAGCACGGCCTGAACTTCTTTTTGTGAGCAATATGGAGGAACAGGTGGTTCCATGCTTGTGTGATGACAGAGTGGAAATGGATGAAGATGAAAGATTTGACGCAATGATAGATGAAGCTTCCTTGCTACCCCCTTGCCAAGCTTATTTCCTGAAGCCACCCATGACATACATGTTGATAACCAAGCCCCAATGAACCAAAGGAATGATCAGTGGGTAGATTTGGAAGTTGATTAGGAATATGATTGGCCAAACTACCTCACCCCTTGTCCTGATGCCACTGGTCCATCACACTTGGTTGCTCATTTCGGACTGGCTCTCCTACAGCCGTAAAGCCCTAACAAATCTATTGGAAGTTCCATATCGCCGCAAAGCCCTAATCTGGTATGAACTGATGCTAGTATAATGTCATTTTTTTGGGTGTCTATATATGTATGTATTAAGTTAACTTTTGTTGCCTCATGATACTTTTGCTAGTTTGATCTGGTATGAACTGGTATGTAGTATTATGTATGACTGCTTTATGATACTTTTGCTGCCCTGAATTGGTATGAACTAATACGTAGTATTATGTATGATTGCTTTATGTATAAACTAATACGTAGTATTATGTATGATTGCTTTATGTATGAACTGATCTGGATGCATACCTGAAATTGGTAGCAAGACTGAGCAAAATATGTATGATTGCTTTATGATACGTGTGCGTGTAGTTTACAAAATCGAAACATTGAAATTGGTAGTTTACAAAATCCAATGGAAAATACCTGTGCGTGTAGCAGATTAGATACGGTTGAACGACTCGTCCGGATCAGAAAACCGGTAGTTTCCAAAGCCTCTACACAAACACACCGCAGTGCAAACACATCATAGTAAGTCATAAACATAAGTATCTATTGTGACGGCCCGCCCCGCACTAGCTGACATTTCCCTCGAAATGCGATGCCAATGCCCGACTTGCACGGAATGGTCATCAAAAGAAAAGGGTTGGAACGATGAATAGCTGAAGAATCTATACTATATCTCACAGCGCATGGAATAAAATATAATAATAACATAACTTGACATAAAACAGGCGAGACAGTGCATAAGCTGAAAACTAAACCATCATAGCAGCGGAATACAAAATACAACTTATGATCCAACATCATTATTACAACTTCAAAATACTATCTCAAAAGAAAAATAGAAAAGGTACACTACTAATGCTCAAAGCAGTGACCGACAACAACACAGAGAGAATATATGTAAATAGTATGTGGAAGCCTCCTGCTCGTCTCCAGACAGATACTTGTGCATAATCACCTAACATGTCTCTAGTCTGCTCGTTTAGGAGCACCCAGAGTAATAAGAAGTGACATAAAACCCTGGGTCAGACAAAAGTCTGGTATGAGCGATAACAGCAAAACAAAACAATAACAAGTATAAATAATCATACCTGAAATTGAACCTGCAGCCAAAGAGTTAGCACAACAAGATGTACAGTACTCTAAGGCAACACTAACATATAGTGTAAAAATGTGAGTGTTCGTGTCATGGTGATAGCAAACATCAAACATAGCAATCATCCTCACATCTCTCACTCAGTGCGTAAAGCATACAATACCCACCGCTTTGATCACCAAATCTATTGGGGACATGATGGAAACTCCATACAACAATTGCTATGACCATACTTCCTTGGTCAATAGTCAATAACCCGACCCAGTCCACACATCCCTGGCTCTAGGTTAAGAGCCAACTAGTCCACACTTCCCTCGCTCTGGTTTGTCTACATGCCCTCTCCCTTCAAGGGTGAACCAAAGTTATAGATATCGATAAACCCTTTTCACACGTCCCGCAGCAAAATCCAACTCTAGACGTTAACTCGTTGGTTCCCATCTAGATCCTGAGTAATAACTTCCTACTTGGATTTCCATTGCTTCTCTGGTTCTCGTTGGGTTGGAATTGATCTTCACAAGAATCGACAATCGTCGTCGCGTAGTTGAAGTTTGAATCTGGTTCGATTTGTAGTCATCATCTTGGTTTAGGTCATGGTCCTCGTCAGGGTCGGTTCGTGGCTCGTGACCCGCCCGGTTCGTGACCACCCCCGGTTTGTGAACACCCCCTGGTTCGTGAACACCCCCCCGGTTCGTGACTACCCCCCCCCCCCGCTCATGACCATCATCTTGGAGCGGTTCATGAGACATACGCCCTTCAGGAATCGAAGTTCTCTTGGGCGGTTCGTGAGGCATACCCCCTTCAGGAACTGGTTTTCTGCAGTTTTTCCAGCACAGCTAATTTCGCCAAACGATGGCGTTTTCAACCATTCTAACCTTACTATGAAGTCACAAAACATACCAAAAAACAGTAGAACATATAGAATAAAGCAAAAACATTAAAACATCAACCATATGAGTTATTTTGGATCAAACGTACCCAAAAAGCATGATTTTCCCTTAATCCCCTTAACCATGTTTTAACTATAAGATTAGCAAACTCAATCCAAATTAACCCACACTTTCACCAGTGACATAAAATAATATTTCAGAATTTCTACATATTTTTCCAGATTTTTTATAATGAATAATTTCGCAAATTATCACTAATCACCCTTAATTAGCCGTAATTAGTGAATAAAAGTGCAAATCACTCACCTTAGCCACAAATGAAGTCTTAGATCTGAAAATCTGTTGTTATGGCACGAATCTCTATGTATTGCAGTAGTTCCAACTCTGATTTGGTGCTAATTTGACTTAATTTGGTGTAGTTTTGGTCAATTAGTGGTTAAAAAGCGATTACGAAGCGATTAGAATGAGATTTGGAAGATGGACGCCATTGCTAGGGTTCAAAGAATGTTTGTGGTGGATGAGAAAATGAAAGGGGATGTTTTTCCAAATCCTTTCATCCCTCCCATAACCCTAATCCCGAAATGGGTTATGGGCTTAGCTGCTAATCACCCTGTTAAGCCCAATTATGTTGTTTTTCATCTTCCAAACCTTATTTCAGCCATATCTCCCAAACGGTAAGTCTATTTGATTAATGTGACCACTCTACGGAAAGGTAAACCATCATCCAAATCCAATGGAAGTTGTTTCAAATCAAAACTCCATACCAATCAAAAGTTATAGGCGAAACAATATTCACTAGGGGTAAAATGGTCATTTAAAATTCGGCAGAAATCTTGAACATGGGGAATGGCCCCAATAGTCGTTCCCCAAAGTTACACGACCATACGACTTCGTATGGGAATGAAATAAATATTCTACGATCCTCCGATGCGTAGAATGAGGGTCGTTACACCCCCCTCCCCCCCCCCCCCCGCCCCCACAAAGAAATTTTGCCCCCTAAACTTCTTAACTAAGAAAACAGCAAAAATGTCCCGCTTACCTATCAACCATTTGCAACAATCAAACATACAAAATAAACACAACAAGCCTATCTGTAACAACCCGGATTTTCAAAACTAATTTAAAATTTTTTATTTTAGCAATTTCAATGGATTTTGAATATTTAAAATGATTTATTTTAAATAATAACGACTAAAAATTTATTTAATATGAAGTTAGAACGTATAACTATATATTTTAATTATTTAACGAGCCTGAAATGGCGCGGTAGTTTGAAAATTCGATTCCAAATTTCAAATTTCAAATGAATGTACAGGATTCAAAATAAATCGGATTTCAGTAAAACCAGAAATATTTGAATCTATTTAATTACGACTTTCTAACGAATGTGAAAAATCCAGATTTCATAATGGGAATTGAAAGTTATGTCCAGCTTAAAATTTAAAATAGTCGCTATGGAATATAATATAATATAATAAATAGCCATTTTGCAAACGACCTCCGTTTTTGACGAAACCACTTTTGTTGGATCTGGAATGTCAAATTATTGCTTGGTATCAAATTTCATAATTTTTGGAATTAATACGTAAGCGTAGTAAATTTAAATGTGTTTGGTAATTTAAATTTGAACTGGATCGACCAGAAAAAGCCCATTTTTCAAACGGTCTCCAAATTCGACGAAATTAGTTTTGTTAGGACCGTATCTTTAAAACATAGCTAGATTTATTTATTTTGGAATTTTTGGAGTCAGTATGTGGCCCCGGTAAATTAAAATGTACGTTTAAATTTCAATATATTGATTTATATTTTAATTAAAAGAAAAACCGATCAAAACGATAGAATTGGATTATGAAACATATTCCATTGTGTCCAGAATGGGGGATTTAGTTAGGGACGACAGTTGTTGGGTCTCGTTTGGAGTTCGTGATATTAGACAGATAATTTACGAATAAAATAATATTATATATATATATATAAATTAAGATCTCCAAACCCTAGTCAAAAAAATATAAACCACAGTCAAACAAAAGAACAGCTGCCACCGTTCTAAATGGATGGCCGATTTCTTCAAGGCTTCTCCCTCCGATTTCTCTTCATCCACAAAACAAAATTAGATATTTCAAACGCGGAAATCACAGAGATTTTCGAGATCTTGAAGATCATGCTGGTATGATTTGAAACCGTTGCCTGAAGAGGCCGGAATTTCTTCTCAAAGTTGCAAACTTCGTTGGCATTTTTTAATCACGGTATGCCATCGGGTCTCGCGCCATTGCTGGCGGTGGTGTCTCGTGGGAAGGGCTTTCCAGTGGTGGTACTGGATCGGACGCCGGCGCGACGATGGGATTGGCGCAGACGGATTTAGTTTGGAACCGTTGGGTTTCTTTGTCTGAGAAGGGAGATGACCCAAAAAAAAGTGATTAGGGGTATAATTATTAATTAATGTGATTAATTATATTTTTATTATCTCATATTATAATCAAAGGTACAAAAGTTCGTAACTTATTCGTTTGACATCGAAATTCAGTGAAACGAAATGCGTTGGATTCACAACGAAAAATTCTATGTTTTAGAAGAGAGTCAGGAGACCAGAACAAAAACAGAGCAAATTAGAATTAGGGGAAAATTCAAATTCAAACAGAACATAAATTTAGAAATAAAAGAATGGAGGAGTGGAAACGAAAGTGAGATCTCTCTCACACTCAAATTATTTTACAGTTAATATATACTCGAATGCAGATGGGGCTTAGAAGCCCCCGACACTATTTTTTGTACAGACCAGTTGATTGTTTGTTTGGATTGTGATCGAATTGTCGTGTATTGATATTGTATTATATAAAGATTATTTGTATAAAATATCTATATATAAATTATCATGAAATAAAATAAATATTCATTTACAAACCGGGCGGTTTGTTTATGTACACTTATTTATCTGATATTGATTGGGACGATAATTTTTACACATCGCCCAACTACACAAATAATGAAAGAACCCATAACTTCCCCGTGAAGGAAAGAGCGGATACTTTGAGAACAACACACATCGGAACACAGACAGAAGAACATTTCATTGTTATTACAACAATTCCATCAGATACAAGAATATACAGAGTATATATGAATAAATTACATTCGATAAATATCAGAGATTACAATAAATTACACAGCAGCGGAAAATAATACAAAATCACAACTGAAAATAATACACGGATACAGAGCTTTCCGAGCATCGTTCCAGCTGTAAATCAGGACCCTGTGAATATAAATCTGCAAAACCAAAACTACTAGCTGCCCGTGTGGAAAATAGGGGCACCCAGAGTTTAGGTTAAAACAATAAACTCCAGGTCAGTCATGGGACTGGTGTGAGAACTAAAACAGTTATTAATCTTTATTTTTAAAGTTAGGTAAATCAAGGGACCACGCCGTATAACACGGAACGGGTTTCCTCCCAAGAATACCAGTGCATAAAACAAACAGCGCAATGCTAAAATAAAGAAAAATGAAGCTGTTATAAGACCCAGGTCCCATCACACAATGCAACGCAAGCCGGAGGATAGGGTTTTCCCTTATAACAGCCAAAGCATGCTTGATACGTTTAAAACACATTATTTGATACTATTATAAGTGTATAGTGTCAAAACAATTTTCAATCATAAATATCAATCATAGGCGGCATGGGTACCATCTATCATGTCGCCATACTAGGCTCTACAAATAAAACCGAAACACACGTATTGGAAATTGGATTCCGTCATGAGCCGAGGCAAGGGGCAAGCTCCTCTCCGCGTTCGAGACACTCTAGCAAATGCCTCAGGACCCCACTATGATCCTTGGATCTTCAGGGCCGGTCCTCTCTTACTTTTGAGGATTAGTTATTCCTGAACACACGTTTCCCGGTCCTTACAGACCTATATCCGAGGCGCCTCATATCCAACAACCACACAGGTGAAAAGTATATAAATGTCAGGGCTGGTAGGTCACTGACACCACCCTAGCTAGAAAGAAACGTCGTGCTCTCCCTGCAGTCACTATCCCGTTTTTGACTCATACCGAGGTGTGAGGCTCGCGAATTCACGTTATACACAAAGCTACGCCACACAGGCCGTGCTTTGATCATCAACCACAAGACTTTGCTTTTCAACAGAAGCCTTGATCAATTGCCACTTACGCATGCCACATTGGCAATTCACTCCATGCGACTGATGTCCATCGATATACAACCTCTGAGCTCGTATGTCTCAGAGAAGGGCGTTAAGCAAGAGAATAAATTCTCCGCCGCCAAACAGATGTATATTTAATAGAGATCAATCAACACAGCATAAAATCCAATGTCAGACACACAATCCATTTACAAGTTCGTTCTGGGTCTGAACGAAACCGGAGGCACTTTCCTCGCATATCCATCCATCTCCAAGTACGTCTGGACGATCACCAACTGATTCCCTCATCCTGGGTGTACAGCCCAATCAAGATCATCAGTAATCACCCAAACGATGTGAAGACTTCCGGTCTTCAACCACCGTCTTCATCTTCGACATCTCGTCGAATCGATTATTCAGAATGGGTATAACCCGGCCTTTCTGAATAACCCACGTATATAATTAACAAATGTTACACAAACACAATGAACGCCTCATTCCAATTCAGAATATTCTTTTATTCACAAAATCACATTCTTAGGGAGAGGTTCCCATTAATTTTATCAAAGATAAATTCTTCTAAATTTATTCTTTGATCTTCCTTTGGATATCTTTCCAAACTAGTCGGGATTAACGAACCACACCGAAGTAATTATTTATTTTATTTCCCAATCCCAACCTATATATCCCATGGAGCAAAACTGGTAATACTCCATATCTAACACCACAGTGTTATCGGTAAAATTAATTACCATTTCACGTTCAAATCTAATTAAAGATTTAACTATCGCTTTGGAGCAAAACTGGTGGTACTCCACTCTCGATCACCTTTCAGATTTGATAATTTAAATTATCAATTCACATTTTAATCTAATTAAAGATTCATCAAAACTCCACTTAGTTTTAATCTTTTCAAAAATCGATATCATGCCTTTAACTGGGTTAAAGAACCAATGTCATCTAAAACACGATCCACGATAAACCCAAATCACATTTGATATTCAATACAAGGCTCTGAATAGAAAATATATCGGCTTATATTCAATATCAAATTCTGAAACTAACAAATATCGTATTGGAAATAACGATATATAATATATCTTTCAAATTCCCAAAAACAATATCTGTATGGTCACGAAACCCAACATCGAAATATTCCGAAGATAATTTCGATTCAACTCCAGCCCAATTCACGTATTGGAAATATCGATTATTTTTAAAATCACTTTCAAATTCAATTTATTTATTTCAAAAATAAATTGATTTTAATTCTAGTTCAAAACTAGTTCATTTCGATAAAAATCTATTTTTATCCTTTCAAATATGGAGTTTTTCATCCCAGTTCTTTCCAATTCATATATTATGATTTTACACAAATTATAGATATTTTTAATAATTTTATCAAGGCCCGTACAGTCGATTTCCATCAACGGCCATCGAACTGCACTTACAGCGACCTTTTTCAAATTTGATTTGGACATAATTCCAAATCCAACCGTTAGATTCCAAATTTCTAATATTCATTGGAAAGCTTTTTTCGATACGAACCCAACGGTTCCGGTTTTAGGAGAATCCGACGGTCCGATCTCCCGCAATGTCCATTTGAAATAAATGGTCGAAATTCACGAACTGCCGCGGCGCGGCGCGTTCTATTCAGGCCATTATATTATATATATAATATATATAATATATATAATATATATTTCGTCGATTTCTATTTAAAACGAATTTTATAAATCGTTTTAAATTTGTTTCTAAAACAATTCAACTTCTACATTCAATTTCAAATCGATTTGATTTCAATTCAATTCGAATTCATTTCTATTCAATTCAAATTCAAATTCAAATTCGTTTCAATTCAATTCAATTCAATTCGAATTTACCTTCTATTTGATTCAATTCGAATTCGTTTCAAATTGATTTCAATTCAATTTCAGTTCGTTTTAAATTTCAATTTCAATTTAATTCAATTTGAATTCATTTCTATTTTATTTGAATTCAAATTCGCTTTCTATTCAATTCGGATTTTAATCTAATTCAATTTGAATTTCATTTCAAAATATTTAATTTTGAAATCACTTTTCAATATTCATTATACAACGAATAAAATCGATATAAATATCGTTCGCGTCAAAATAACGCATCTCTAATCAACACAGCTTTATTTTTCAAAACTTCTTTATTCTATCCAACAAATGAATATTTATCCCATTCAACACGTGAATCTATATTTCTTTCAACACACGACTAATCTCAACACATGAGTACTGTCAACACATCACTATTTTTGTTATGTAAAATATTTTATAAAACTATGGTATCTATCGTTTGATTTTTAATTAGACTTCTACTGGGAAGTAGTTCTAATTTTAAATGTGATAAAGATGTAATTTATTTTATTTAAAATATTTCACTCCACACATGAACATCGTCAACACATGACTATTTTTATATTCAACACATGAATTTTCTTTTATAATATTCATTGTTTTCCCGATTGGAATGAGGCCCAATCAATCACCATATAATGTTAATTATATGGATTCCATACAACACATGTATATAATAGCTTTGAAAAATAATCAACCATAAACCAAAGTGCACTACACTGTATAAGCATCAAATATAGATATCTGACGCTTATGACAGCCTGTCAATCGATCGATCGACATATTTAATCAATCAGGATGAGTGAACATCAAATTTCATCCCAACACCCGTGTGGGGTTTCAAACAATCAAACCCAGATTTTATTTGTGCAGTTGGGCGACGTGTAAAATTTTATCGTCCCAATCAATGTCCTTCAAATAGGTGTATATAAACAAACCGTCTGGTTTGTAAATGAATATTTTATTTATTCACTTTCACGTTAAAAATTATATTTTTAACGACAATATATTCTATTTCAACACATGAATTTCTATTCATTTCATTTACACAATAAAAATGATATTTTTATTTTTCTAACATATTTTAGAAAATTTCGGCGGCATAACGGCACGATACTAGAAACGGGACAAGGCCTAGCCTTATCCCCGGTCTAGTGAAGGCCCACGCCATTCACACATCAATCAAATCCATTCCATTCATCAAACAATTCAATTTAAACCAAATAGACTAACCAACTACACAACCAAACAATTTAACAAACAAGCCATCCATGGTCTGTGGATGACGGGTGTCGGGTGCTACTAAGCACCGTCTGCATCCTAGTATATATATATATATAACTAGAAAAAGAAGTTGAAGAGTGAGAAGTTCTCATCGATAGCTATGCCAACTTCACGACACTTCATCTATAGAAATCTTCCTTGTTCTCTCCTTTTTATCATCTTCTTTGTCCGTAGCCACTACATATGTAAAAATCACACATTTTTATATTTCGATGTCTTTAAAATAAAAATCATATTTTTATTTATTTACTTTCAATTTAAAAATCATATTTCTATAATCACTTCATATATTTAAAAATCGAATTTTCACTTCGCTACTATATGGATAAAAATTATATTTTTATCTCGCTATTCTTCATATAAAGATCTCGCCTTTTCAAAAATATAGATTTCGCCTTTTCAGAAATAAAGTTTTCGCCTTTATAAAAATAAAGTTTTCGCCTTTATAAAAATAAAGTTTTCGAAAAATCATATTTTCTATTTTCCTACACATATAAAGATGATATTTTTAATATCCCTAACATGTAAAAATTATATTTTTAATTCTTTAAAAATATAAAAATCATATTTTTACATCTTCTATATAGTAAAGATTATATTTTTAATACTTTAAAAATATAAAAATCATATTTTGATTATCTTCCTTATATAAAAATTATATTTTGACTTCACTACTCATCTCAAAATATCTTCTTTTATGTTTTAAAAATATCGTCTTTTATGTTTTAAAAATATCGTCTTTTATGTTTTAAAAATCAAACTTTTATGTTTTAAAAATCAAACTTTTATGTTTTAAAAATCAAACTTTTATGTTTTAAAAATCAAACTGAAAAATAAATAATAAAGTAAATAAATAAAACAAAATTAACATGAAAAACTTACAGCGAGGGGGGGGGACTGACGGTCGGTGGGTGGCCAGAGGGCGCGAAGGAGGTTGCGAGGAGGGGTTCGACGCGGTGGTGGGGGTCCGACGATGCGGTGGTGCTGTTGCGTCAGCTACGGTTGGAAGGGGGGGGGGGCTCGCGGAGTCAACGAATCGGGGAGGGAAGGAATCGATGAAGTGGAGAGAGAAAGGGGGAGGAAGGCGAGGCGGGGGAGGTCTGACGACGGAGGCGCGGCGGCTGGAGCCTACCGACGGTGGCGCGAGGTCGATGAGGCCTTTTTCCTCTTTTTTTTTTTTCACATCGATTTCTGATTTAATCAGGGGGGGGGGGGCAACGGGTTTTAAGGAGAAGTTTAATTTTTTTTTCTTTATTAATTTAATTATTTTATTTTTCAAAAAGTTGACTTTCACATACGACCTCTAAACGAGGCCCACCGCCTGTCGTCCATAGCGTTTTACCCCCATTCCGAACACAATGGGATATGTATCGCAAGCTGATTCGATCGTTTCGATCAGTTTCCGTTAAATTTACATTTAAATCACTATATTGAATTTAAACGCGCATTTCAATTTACCGGGGTCACATACGAACTCTATAAATTGCAGAAAAATATTTTCTAGCTTCGTATTGACGATACGGTCCTAACAAAACTAGTTTCGTCGAATTCTGAGACCGTTAGAAAAATGGCCAATTTCCAGTCGATTAAAATCAACTGAAACTGGTCAAACGCGTTTTCCTTTGCCACGCTCACATATTGATTCGAAAAATTATGAAATTTGGAATCTAGCAATAACTTGACACTGCGGATCCAACAAAAGTGGTTTCGTCGAAATCCGAGGTCATTTGCAAAATGTCCATTTTTAAGGGCCTGAATTCCATAGCGACTATTCAGAATTTTCAACTGGACATATCTTTTGATTCCCGCTATGAAATTTCGATTTGTCGGATTCGTTGGAAAGGTATCATCAATTAGATCCTAATGTTTTTGGTTTCACTAAAATCCGGATTGTTTTGCACCCGGTACATTCAATTGAAGTTTGAAATCGAATTATCGAACTACCGCGCCATTTTCAATTCTATTTATAATTATATATAAATATTTATGTTCTAACGACGACGCGTATAAATATATATGTTCGAATTATATTCAAAATAAATTTCTCGTCGATATTATTTAAAATAATTCATTTTAAATATTCAAAATTCGCTAAATTTGCCAAAATAAAAATTTCAAACTGGCTCGCGTTTTACGGGTTATTACAATCTCCCCCACTTAAAACTTTTCGTCCCCGAAAAGGAACAAAGTCGAAAGTGGTTTGATTAATCAGCTCTACGTTCGATCTGGCTTTCGTTCTCCAACTTTTCAGTTTTTGAGAATTTTCAAAATTTCAAAAATTTGGCTAACACCCTAAATTTTCGAAAAATTTCGCCATAACCTCCCCTGCACCGGGAGCATCGGGGAATTTCAAATAGCTTCCCCGGTCCTTCAGATCTCAAAAAGAAAAAGAAAAAGCCAAGCGGCTAGCCAATAGGCTCAAAAAATCATCATCACCCAAACAAAACAGTAAATTATGTAATAAACATGTACCTATTTGTCGGGCAAACAAAATTTATTCTCTACTCTAGCCTCCTTGCTATGACCTGTTCAATGTAAGTATATGTATATACAAGCAAATGTGACCAATTATCAATACAATTCAATATTCGGTTCAATTAGGCATAAATGGTTCAAAATTATCAATCCAATAAACAAACAACACAAACATCAATCAATTAGTGAATTAGAGTTTCAAATTCATAATTTTGATATATATACAAAAATCATGTTTTTGATGCCAATTCACAACAATGTGTTCTAGCTATATTGGTTTTGGTTCTCACACCAATCTAATGGAAATATATAGATATCACACCTTCGAAACACGAATATAAATACTGATGATGTGGCCACATCACCAGAATTATCCCCGGGTGTCTAGAATGTGACTCTATATCTATCCAGTATATTAAAACTTCGACTATACGTTCATGACGCGTATACGCGAAATCTATAAATACTCGATTGTCCAAATTCAAAATAAATAAATATTCAAATACGTATAAAACGATTTAAATTTTAAAACAAAATTGTTTTCATTGGAAAATTATACTCTTCACACTCGTTCTAGGATACTACTGATCCTATCTCTAACGAGTCATTCTAATCGGATTTTTCTAATCCAATATCTGATGAATTCTTTCGTATGGTTCTAATGTGTCTTGTTCTCGAGCTCTGTAAACCAAAGCTCTGATACCAACTGAAAGAACCCATAACTTCCCCGTGAAGGAAAGAGCGGATACTTTGAGAACAACACACATCGGAACACAGACAGAAGAACATTTCATTGTTATTACAACAATTCCATCAGATACAAGAATATACAGAGTATATATGAATAAATTACATTCGATAAATATCAGAGATTACAATAAATTACACAACAGCGGAAAATAATACAAAATCACAACTGAAAATAATACACGGATACAGAGCTTTCCGAGCATCGTTCCAGCTGTAAATCAGGACCCTGTGAATATAAATCTGCAAAACCAAAACTACTAGCTGCCCGTGTGGAAAATAGGGGCACCCAGAGTTTAGGTTAAAACAATAAACTCCAGGTCAGTCATGGGACTGGTGTGAGAACTAAAACAGTTATTAATCTTTATTTTTAAAGTTAGGTAAATCAAGGGACCACGCCGTATAACACGGAACGGGTTTCCTCCCAAGAATACCAGTGCATAAAACAAACAGCGCAATGCTAAAATAAAGAAAAATGAAGCTGTTATAAGACCCAGGTCCCATCACACAATGCAACGCAAGCCGGAGGATAGGGTTTTCCCTTATAACAGCCAAAGCATGCTTGATACGTTTAAAACACATTATTTGATACTATTATAAGTGTATAGTGTCAAAACAATTTTCAATCATAAATATCAATCATTGGCGGCATGGGTACCATCTATCATGTCGCCATACTAGGCTCTACAAATAAAACCGAAACACACGTATTGGAAATTGGATTCCGTCATGAGCCGAGGCAAGGGGCAAGCTCCTCTCCGCGTTCGAGACACTCTAGCAAATGCCTCAGGACCCCACTATGATCCTTGGATCTTCAGGGCCGGTCCTCTCTTACTTTTGAGGATTAGTTATTCCTGAACACACGTTTCCCGGTCCTTACAGACCTATATCCGAGGCGCCTCATATCCAACAACCACACAGGTGAAAATTATATAAATGTCAGGGCTGGTAGGTCACTGACACCACCCTAGCTAGAAAGAAACGTCGTGCTCTCCCTGCAGTCACTATCCCGTTTTTGACTCATACCGAGGTGTGAGGCTCGCGAATTCACGTTATACACAAAGCTACGCCACACAGGCCGTGCTTTGATCATCAACCACAAGACTTTGCTTTTCAACAGAAGCCTTGATCAATTGCCACTTACGCATGCCACATTGGCAATTCACTCCATGCGACTGATGTCCATCGATATACAACCTCTGAGCTCGTATGTCTCAGAGAAGGGCGTTAAGCAAGAGAATAAATTCTCCGCCGCCAAACAGATGTATATTTAATAGAGATCAATCAACACAGAATAAAATCCAATGTCAGACACACAATCCATTTACAAGTTCGTTCTGGGTCTGAACGAAACCGGAGGCACTTTCCTCGCATATCCATCCATCTCCAAGTACGTCTGGACGATCACCAACTGATTCCCTCATCCTGGGTGTACAGCCCAATCAAGATCATCAGTAATCACCCAAACGATGTGAAGACTTCCGATCTTCAACCACCGTCTTCATCTTCGACATCTCGTCGAATCGGTTATTCAGAATGGGTATAACCCGGCCTTTCTGAATAACCCACGTATATAATTAACAAATGTTACACAAACACAATGAACGCCTCATTCCAATTCAGAATATTCTTTTATTCACAAAATCACATTCTTAGGGAGAGGTTCCCATTAATTTTATCAAAGATAAATTCTTCTAAATTTATTCTTTGATCTTCCTTTGGATATCTTTCCAAACTAGTCGGGATTAACGAACCACACCGAAGTAATTATTTATTTTATTTCCCAATCCCAACCTATATATCCCATGGAGCAAAACTGGTAATACTCCATATCTAACACCACAGTGTTATCGGTAAAATTAATTACCATTTCACGTTCAAATCTAATTAAAGATTTAACTATCGCTTTGGAGCAAAACTGGTGGTACTCCACTCTCGATCACCTTTCAGATTTGATAATTTAAATTATCAATTCACATTTTAATCTAATTAAAGATTCATCAAAACTCCACTTAGTTTTAATCTTTTCAAAAATCGATATCATGCCTTTAACTGGGTTAAAGAACCAATGTCATCTAAAACACGATCCACGATAAACCCAAATCACATTTGATATTCAATACAAGGCTCTGAATAGAAAATATATCGGCTTATATTCAATATCAAATTCTGAAACTAACAAATATCGTATTGGAAATAACGATATATAATATATCTTTCAAATTCCCAAAAACAATATCTGTATGGTCACGAAACCCAACATCGAAATATTCCGAAGATAATTTCGATGCAACTCCAGCCCAATTCACGTATTGGAAATATCGATTATTTTTAAAATCACTTTCAAATTCAATTTATTTATTTCAAAAATAAATTGATTTTAATTCTAGTTCAAAACTAGTTCATTTCGATAAAAATCTATTTTTATCCTTTCAAATATGGAGTTTTTCATCCCAGTTCTTTCCAATTCATATATTATGATTTTACACAAATTATAGATATTTTTAATAATTTTATCAAGGCCCGTACAGTCGATTTCCATCAACGGCCATCGAACTGCACTTACAGCGACCTTTTTTAAATTTGATTTGGACATAATTCCAAATCCAACCGTTAGATTCCAAATTTCTAATATTCATTGGAAAGCTTTTTTCGATACGAACCCAACGGTTCCGGTTTTAGGAGAATCCGACGGTCCGATCTCCCGCAATGTCCATTTGAAATAAATGGTCGAAATTCACGAACTGCCGCGGCGCGGCGCGTTCTATTCAGGCCATTATATTATATATATAATATATATTTCGTCGATTTCTATTTAAAACGAATTTTATAAATCGTTTTAAATTTGTTTCTAAAACAATTCAACTTCTACATTCAATTTCAAATAGATTTGATTTCAATTCAATTCGAATTCATTTCTATTCAATTCAAATTCAAATTCAAATTCAAATTCGTTTCAATTCAATTCAATTCAATTCGAATTTACCTTCTATTTGATTCAATTCGAATTCGTTTCAAATTGATTTCAATTCAATTTCAGTTCGTTTTAAATTTCAATTTCAATTTAATTCAATTTGAATTCATTTCTGTTTTATTTGAATTCAAATTCGCTTTCTATTCAATTCGGATTTTAATCTAATTCAATTTGAATTTCATTTCAAAATATTTAATTTTGAAATCACTTTTCAATATTCATTATACAACGAATAAAATCGATATAAATATCGTTCGCGTCAAAATAACGCATCTCTAATCAACACGGCTTTATTTTTCAAAACTTCTTTATTCTATCCAACAAATGAATATTTATCCCATTCAACACATGAATCTATATTTCTTTCAACACACGACTAATCTCAACACATGAGTACTGTCAACACATCACTATTTTTGTTATGTAAAATATTTTATAAAACTATGGTATCTATCGTTTGATTTTTAATTAGACTTCTACTAGGAAGTAGTTCTAATTTTAAATGTGATAAAGATGTAATTTATTTTATTTAAAATATTTCACTCCACACATGAACATCGTCAACACATGACTATTTTTATATTCAACACATGAATTTTCTCTTATAATATTCATTGTTTTCCCGATTGGAATGAGGCCCAATCAATCACCATATAATGTTAATTATATGGATTCCATACAACACATGTATATAATAGCTTTGAAAAATAATCAACCATAAACCAAAGTGCACTACACTGTATAAGCATCAAATATAGATATCTGACGCTTATGACAGCCTGTCAATCGATCGATCGACATATTTAATCAATCAGGATGAGTGAACATCAAATTTCATCCCAACACCCGTGTGGGGTTTCAAACAATCAAACCCAGATTTTATTTGTGCAGTTGGGCGACGTGTAAAATTTTATCGTCCCAATCAATGTCCTTCAAATAGGTGTACATAAACAAACCGTCCGGTTTGTAAATGAATATTTTATTTATTCACTTTCACGTTAAAAATTATATTTTTAACGACAATATATTCTATTTCAACACATGAATTTCTATTCATTTCATTTACGCAATAAAAATGATATTTTTATTTTTCTAACATATTTTAGAAAATTTCGGCGGCATAACGGCACGATACTAGAAACGGGACAAGGCCTAGCCTTATCCCCGGTCTAGTGAAGGCCCACGCCATTCACACATCAATCAAATCCATTCCATTCATCAAACAATTCAATTTAAACCAAATAGACTAACCAACTACACAACCAAACAATTTAACAAACAAGCCATCCATGGTCTGTGGATGACGGGTGTCGGGTGCTACTAAGCACCGTCTGCATCCTAGTATATATATATAACTAGAAAAAGAAGTTGAAGAGTGAGAAGTTCTCACCGATAGCTATCCCAACTTCACGACACTTCATCTATAGAAATCTTCCTTGTTCTCTCCTTTTTATCATCTTCTTTGTCCGTAGCCACTACATATGTAAAAATCACACATTTTTATATTTCGATGTCTTTAAAATAAAAATCATATTTTTATTTATTTACTTTCAATTTAAAAATCATATTTCTATAATCACTTCATATATTTAAAAATCGAATTTTCACTTCGCTACTATATGGATAAAAATTATATTTTTATCTCGCTATTCTTCATATAAAGATCTCGCCTTTTCAAAAATATAGATTTCGCCTTTTCAGAAATAAAGTTTTCGCCTTTATAAAAATAAAGTTTTCGCCTTTATAAAAATAAAGTTTTCGAAAAATCATATTTTCTATTTTCCTACACATATAAAGATGATATTTTTAATATCCCTAACATGTAAAAATTATATTTTTAATTCTTTAAAAATATAAAAATCATATTTTTACATCTTCTATATAGTAAAGATTATATTTTTAATACTTTAAAAATATAAAAATCATATTTTGATTATCTTCCTTATATAAAAATTATATTTTGACTTCACTACTCATCTCAAAATATCTTCTTTTATGTTTTAAAAATATCGTCTTTTATGTTTTAAAAATATCGTCTTTTATGTTTTAAAAATCAAACTTTTATGTTTTAAAAATCAAACTTTTATGTTTTAAAAATCAAACTTTTATGTTTTAAAAATCAAACTGAAAAATAAATAATAAAGTAAATAAATAAAACGAAATTAACATGAAAAACTTACAGCGAGGGGGGGGGGGACTGACGGTCGGTGGGTGGCCAGAGGGCGCGGAGGAGGTTGCGAGGAGGGGTTCGACGCGGTGGTGGGGGTCCGACGATGCGGTGGTGCTGTTGCGTCAGCTATGGTTGGAAGGGGGGGCTCGCGGAGTCAACGAATCGGGGAGGGAAGGAATCGATGAAGTGGAGAGAGAAAGCGGGAGGGAGGCGAGGCGGGGGAGGTCTGACGATGGAGGCGCGGCGGCTGGAGCCTACCGACGGTGGCGCGAGGTCGATGAGGCCTTTTTCCTCTTTTTTTTTTTTTTTTTCAAATCGATTTCTGATTTAATCAGGGGTGGGGGGCAACGGGTTTTAAGGAGAAGTTTAATTTTTTTTTCTTTATTAATTTAATTATTTTATTTTTCAAAAAGTTGACTTTCACATACGACCTCTAAACGAGGCCCACCGCCTGTCGTCCATAGCGTTTTACCCCCATTTCGAACACAATGGGATATGTATCGCAAGCTGATTCGATCGTTTCGATCAGTTTCCGTTAAAATATTTTCTAGCTTCGTATTGACGATACGGTCCTAACAAAACTAGTTTCGTCGAATTCTGAGACCGTTAGAAAAATGGCCAATTTCCAGTCGATTAAAATCAACTGAAACTGGTCAAACGCGTTTTCCTTTGCCACGCTCACATATTGATTCGAAAAATTATGAAATTTGGAATCTAGCAATAACTTGACACTGCGGATCCAACAAAAGTGGTTTCGTCGAAATCCGAGGTCATTTGCAAAATGTCCATTTTTAAGGGCCTGAATTCCATAGCGACAATTCAGAATTTTCAATTGGACATATCTTTTGATTCCCGCTATGAAATTTCGATTTGTCGGATTCGTTGGAAAGGTATCATCAATTAGATCCTAATGTTTTTGGTTTCACTAAAATCCGGATTGTTTTGCACCCGGTACATTCAATTGAAGTTTGAAATCGAATTATCGAACTACCGCGCCATTTTCAATTCTATTTATAATTATATATAAATATTTATATTCTAACGACGACGCGTATAAATATATACGTTCGAATTATATTCAAAATAAATTTCTCGTCGATATTATTTAAAATAATTCATTTTAAATATTCAAAATTCGCTAAATTTGCCAAAATAAAAATTTCAAACTGGCTCGCATTTTACGGGTTATTACAAATAATAAACAGTATTTGTTGTTTGAAAACCCCACACTGGTATTGGGATAATATTTGACATACACTGATCCCAATAATTAGTTGTATGTCAGTCGATGGGTTGACAGACTATATAAGCGTTATTTATTTATTTTAATGCTTATACAGTTGTAAATGCACTCTGGATGTTGTTTGAATTTTTTATGATTGTTTATCATTATTGTTGTATACACACGATGTACGAAATCCATATAACTGAAATTATATGGTAATTGATTGAGTCTGATTCCAGTTCAAAATTAACGAATATTTTAAAATAATATTCAGTAAACACTGAAATGTGAAGCCGTGTTATGTAGTAAAACGCCATTTTAACACGAATGGGATTTTCTGTCGATTTTATTCATTTTTTAATGAAAATCGAAAAGTGATTTCAACATCTGATATTTTGAAAATATTATCATTTTAATATTATAATGATATGGAATATTCAATTTTGATTTAAATTTGAAATGAAATTGAAATCATTTTAAAACGAATTTATATAAAATATTCAATTTTGATTTAAATTTGAAAATAAAATTGAAATCGTTTTAAAATGAATTTACATATGGAATATTCAATTTTGATTTAAATTTGAAAATGAAATTGAAATCCATTTTAAAATGAATTTAAAACGGATTTATAATGGAATATTCAATTTTGATTGAAATTTGAAAATCAAATTGAAATCGTTTTAAAATGAATTTAAAACGAATTTATAATGGAATATTCAATTTGATTTAAATTTGAAAATCAAATTGAAATCGTTTTAAAATGAATTTAAAATGAATTTATATAGGAATATTCAATTTTTATTTAAATTTGAAAATGAAATTGTTTGAAAATGAATTTAAAACGAATTTATAAAGGAATATTCAGTTTTGATTTGAAATTGAAATGGAAGTGGAAATAATTTTTAAAACGAATTTAAAATGATTTGTAAAATTCGTTTTAAATGGAAATCGACGATATATTATATATATATATATATATATATATATATATATATTATAATGGCCTGAATAGAACGCGCCACGCAGCGATCGTTCGCGAATTTCGACCATTAACTTCAAATGGATGTTACAGGAGATCTGACCGTCAGATTCTCCTAAAACTGGAACCATTGGGTTCGTATCGAAAAGAGCTTTCAACTGAATAGAAGAGATTTGAAATTTAACGGTTAGATTTGGAGATATGTCCAAATCAATTTTAGAAAAGGTTGTTATGGATGCAGTTCGGTGGCCGTTATTGGAAACCGACTGTACGGGCGTTAATAAAATTATTAAAAATATTGAAAAATTATGTAAAATCATAATAAATGATTTGGAAAGATTTTGGAAAAATTCTAGTTTTGAAAAGATAAAAATATATTTTTATCGAAATGAACTAGTTATTAACTAGAATAATAATTTAATTATTTTTAGAAATAAATAAATTGGATTTGAAAATGGTTTAAAAATAACCAGACATTTTCAATGAATAAATTGGAATGGATTCGGAATGGAAATAATCTTCAGAATATTTCGATATTGAATTCCGTGATTATACGGATATTGTTGAGGAATTTGGAAGATATATATGTCGTTATTCCCAATACAATATTTGTTGGTTTTAGAATTTGATATTGAATATAAGCCGACATAATTTCTATTCAGAGCCTTGTATTTGATATCAAATTGGATTTTGGGTTTGTCATGAATGGTGTCTTCATTAACACTGTTCTTAAACCCAGTTGAGAAAAGAATAAATCTTTTAATTAAGATTTAGGGAATTTTACCAATTATTTAATATTTAATTGGATTGAAATTTCGATTTTGGGTTTGTCGTGAACGGTGTCTTCATTAACACTGTTCTTAAACCTAGTTGAGAAAAGAATAAATCTTTAAATTAAGATTTAGTGACGTTTTCCAATTTATTAATATTTAATTGGAATTGAACAAAAGAATTGGATTTTTGGGTTTATCGTGAATGGTGTTTTAAATAACACTTGTTCTTTAACCCAATTAACAGTGAAGAATATGATTTGGAATTTCTAATCTTTTAATTAGATTTATGGAATTTTCCAAAGTAAAGATTTCCAATTTAATATATTAAATTGGAATTGAATGTAATTCGATTTGGTAATAATCGAGATGAGCTTCTGTGGAGGAGGACTGTTAATATATATGGAATTTAAAAGGCTTTGTCGTTATTCCATTTATATTATTAGGCGGACACAGAAATTTATATCGATTATAGATCTATTGATCTATTTTCCATGAAGATTCCATAATGGAATGTGATTTTAGGTTTATTGTGAACTGTGTTTTAAATGACATTGGTTCTTTAACCCAGTTAAAGACATGATTTCATGCCTAACATTGTATTTTATACTGTATTCATTGATCTCTGCTAAATATATATCTGTTTGGTGGTGGAGAATTTATTCTCTTTCTTAACACCCTTCTCTAAGACGTACGTGCTCAGAGGTTATATATCGGTAGAAATCAGTGGTACGGTGTAGATGGTCGATGTGACATGTATGATTTCCCAAAGTTAAATAATCATTAATAATGATTTTTGGGAAGACTAAACTAAGTGAAGTTTAAATGAATCTTTAATTAGATTGAAATGTGAATGCGATAATTTAAATTATCAAATTTAGGGAAATGATCGAGAATGGAGTATCACCAATTTTGCTCAAGCGATAGTTAAATCTTTAATTAGATTTGAACGTGAAATGGTAATTAATTTTTACCGATAACACCGTGGTGTTAGATACAGAGTATTATCAGTTTTGCTCCATGGGATGAATAGGTTGGGATTGGGAAATAAAACAAATGATTACTTCGGTAAGGTGCGCTAATCCCGACTAGTTTGAAAAACCTTAATTTGGTTTAAATTGTGAAAACAATATTTGAATAAAAGAATATTCTGGATTGGAATGAGCCATATGATGTGTTGTTATAGCACTGGATTATAAGATACGCGAATTATTCGGAAAGACCAGCTTTAACCAATTCTAAATAACTGATACGACGAAAAGTCAAAGAGATTGAAGACAGTGCAAGACCGACGATCTTCACGTCGAATGGATGGGTTGCTATTGATGCCCATGATTGGAGTAGCTACCTTGAAGGGGCTACAGTGGCAGCCGTCCGGACGTACTTATTGATCATACAGATATGCGAGGGCCTCTATCCTATATTGGACATACGGGACGAGGAATAAGGTGCCCCCGGTTTCATTTAGACCTAGAACGGACTTGTAAATGGATGGTGTGTCTGACATTGTATTCCTTTATACTGGATTCGTTGATCTCTGCTAAATATATATCTGTTTGGTGGCGGAGAATTTATTCTCTTGCTTAACACCCTTCTCTGAGACGTACAAGCTCAGACGTTATATATCGGCAGAAATCAGTGGTATAATATGGATTGATAATGTGACATGCTGAGATGCAGTGATCCAAGCTGTTGTTGAAAAGCAAAGCTTGGTGGATAATGATCAAAGCACAGATTTAAATAGCATAGCTTTGTGTAGTGTTAATTTGCGAGCCTCACACACTGGTATGGTGGTAAACTGATGGTTAGATCAGTATACTTTAGAGATGATAATAGACATCCTACGGGTTGTCATGAATTCGGTGGACCGAGGTGATACTGGGTGTGGTCGCTCCACAACAGTAGGGATAGGGCACACCCCTGATTCCCAGATGGATAGAGTTAGCGGTGTTTTCAAATGCTTAGACATAAGCTACGGTAACTTATTTTCTGGATATAGTGCAGATGTGCATTACGGCATTTTCTCATGCACGTGACGTAAGCCGTTGGTTATTGCACTAAGCGATAGATCTCTCGAATCAGGAGCTATCTGTATGGAAATCCAAACTTCCAATATGACATTTTGTGGTTTTAATTATAAAGCTATATATGGAAACATAGTGGGATGGGGCGCTCATGCCGTCTATGATTGATACATTTATATTTGAAGTTGATTTCTTCGCTTATAGTAAAAATAAAAGATTTGTTTTAAGACGTACCAAGTATATTTGGCTATTATAAGGTAAAATTCTATCCTCGACTGCGTTCATTGTGTGATGGCATCTGATTCATATAATAGCTTCGTTTTATTTATTTAGCATTGCGCTGTTTGTTTTAGGCACTGATATTCTTGGGGGTAAACCCGTTTCGTGTTATACAGCGTGGTCCCTTGATTTACCTTATTTTAAAGTGTAGTTTTAATAACTGTTTTAGTTCTCACACCAGTCCCATGACTGACTTGGAGTTTATTGTTTTAACCTGAACTCTAGGTGCCCATATTTTCCACATGGGCTGGTAGTAGCTTTAGTTTTCGTAGATATTTCTTTTCCCAAGATCCTGGATTACAGTTGGAGCTATATTCGGAAAGCTTTGTATCCGTATATGTCTTTCAGTTGTGTTAGTTGTTATTTTCCGCTACGCATTGTATTCATACATTTTATTTCCGCTGCTTTGTATTTTAACCTCTGATAATTTTCTATGTAATATTTATTCATACTCTGAATATTCTTGTACTCTGATGTAAATTGTTGTAAATAGCAATGAAATGTTCTATCGTTTTTGTTCTGATTTGTTGTGCTCTCAATTCAATTCGGGCTTTCCCGTAAGGGTGAGTTTTGGTCATCTCATCATGGTATCAGAGCTTTGGTTTACAGAGCTCGAGAACATGGCACATTAGAACCAAACGACAGAATTCATTAGAGATTGGATTAGTAATATCCAATAAGAATGACTCATTAGAGATAGGATCAGTAGTATCCTAGAATGAGCTAAAAGTGTGTTATTTTTAAAAAAAAATCAAATTAGATTTGAAAACTTATATCAAATTATATGTATTTGATTATTTTATTTTAAATTGATTTTGGACTATCGGGTATATGAAGATTTTAATATACATTTGATCCATATGTATTTGAATTCTCAAATATATTTGGTAGATATAGAGTCACACTCTAGTCGCCCGGAGTTGATTCTGGTGATATATATATATATATATAAATATATATATCATCATCAGTGTTTATGTTCGAGTTTCGAAAGTGGAACATCTATATATTTCCAATCGACTTGTGTGAGAACCAAAACCTTATTTTGAATTAATTGTTTGGAATTTGACACTAAAAATATGATTTTTGAATATATATACAAAATTTAGATGTTTTGGAAGTTTAATTCACAAATTGATTGTTGGTTGTGTTGTGTGATTATTTATTCAACTAATAAAAATATTGGAATAATAAATCCAATATGAAAATGAAAAGTTGAATTGAACCAAATTAAAACCAATAAGAGAACATAAAAGTTAATTTAGCCCAATCGAATCAAATATTGAAGTAAATTGAAATTGATTAGAATCAAATACATATATATGTGTGAACAGGTCATAGCAAGGAAGCTAAGAAGAGGAATAAAATTGTATGCCCGACAAATAGGTACATGTTTATTGTATTTATTGGGATTTGATGATTTTATGAGCCGATTGGCTTTTTCTTTTGGATTGGTGAGGGCCCTGTGAGGCTAGTTGTGGTTTTAAATATCACCTCGTTCGAAGGAGGTTATGGCGAAATTTGTATAAAATTTAGGGTGTTAGCCAATTTTTTGAAGAATTGGAAAATTCTTAGAAACTGAAAAGTTAAAGAATGAAAGCCAGAATGAAAGTTGAATTGGTTAGTTAAACAACTTTCAGTTCCGTTCCTTTTCGAGGACGAAAAGATTTTTAGTGGGGGAGATTGTAACAACCCGGATTTTCAGAACCAATTTAAAATTTTAATTCTAGCAATTTTAATGGATTTTGAATATTTAAAATGATTTATTTTAAATAATAACGACTAAAATTTTATTTAAATCGAAGTTAGAACGTATAAATATATATTTTAATTATATAACGAGCCTTAAATGGCGCGGTAGTTAGAAAATTCGATTCCAAATTTCAAATGAATGTACAGGATTCAAAATAAATCGGATTTCAGTAAAACCAGAAATATTTGAATCTGTTAAATTATATCTTTCTAACGAATGTGAAAAATCCAGATTTCATAACGGGAATTGAAAGTTATGTCCAGTTTAAAATTTAAAATAGTCGCTATGGAATATAATATAATATAATAAATAACCATTTTGCAAATGACCTCCGTTTTCGATGAAACCACTTTTGTTGGATTGGATCGACTAGTCAAATTATCGGTAGGTTTCAAATTTCATAATTTTTGGAATTAATACATGAGCGTAGTAAAATTTAAATGTTTTGGTAATTTAAATTTTAATTGGATCGACCAGAAAAAGCCCATTTTCCAAACGATCTCCAAATTCGACGAAATTAGTTTTATTATGACCGTATTGTCAAACCTTAGCTAGATTTACTTTTCTAGAATTTTTGGAGTCAGTTGTGGCCTCGGTAAATTAAAATGTATGTTTAAAATTCAATATATTGATTTATATTTAAATTTAAAGAAAAACAAATCAAAACGATAGAATTGTCTTAGGAAACATTATCCATTGTGTCCATAATAGGGGTATTTAGTTAGGGACGACAGTCGTTGAGTCTCGTTTGGAGTTCGTGATATTAAACAGATAATTTTACAAATAAAATAATATTAAATATATATATATATATATATATATATATATAGATCTCCAAACCCTAGTCAAAAAAATAAAAACCACGGTCAAACTAAAGAACAGCCGCCACTATTCTAAATGGATGGCTGATTTCTTCAAGGCTTCTCCCTCCGATTTCTCTTCATCCACAAAAAAAAATTAGATATTTCCAACGCGGAAATCACATAGATTTTCGAGATCTTGAAGATCATGCGGGTATGATTTGAAACCGTTGCCTGAGGAGGCCGGAATTTCTCCATAAAGTTGCGAACTTCGTTGGCGTTTTCTGATCACAGTAGGCCATCAGGTCTCGCGCCATTGCTGGTGGTGGTATCTCGTGGGAAGGGCTTTCCGGTGGTGGTACTGGATCGGACGCCGGCGCGACGATGGGATAGGCGCAGAAGGATTTAGTTTGGAACCATTGGGTTTCTTTGTCTGAGAAGGGAGACGACGAACAAAAGAAGTGATTAGGGGTATAATTATTAATTAATGTGATTAATTATATTTTTATTATCTCATATTGTAATCAAAGGTATAAAAGTCCGTAACTTATTGGTTTGATATCGAAATTTAGTGAAACAAAATGCGTTGGATTCGCAATGAAAAATTCTACATTTCAGAAGAGACCTGAACAAAAACGGAGCAAATCAGAATTAGGGGCAAATTCAAATTCAAACAGAATAGAAATTCAAAAATAAAAGAACGCAGGAGTGGAAACAAAAGTGATATCTCTCTTACACTCAAATTATTTTACAGTTAATATATACTAGGATGCAGATGGGGCTTAGAAGCCCCCGACACTATTTTTTTGTACACACCAATTGATTGTTTGTTTGGATTGTGATCGGATTGTCATGTATTGATATTGTTGTATATAAAAATTATTTATATCAAAAATATATAAATTATCATGAAATAAAATAAATATTTATTTACAAATCGGATGGTATGTTTATGTACACTTATTTATTTGATATTGGTTGGCACGATAATTTTTACACATTGTCCAACTGCACAAATAATAAATAGTATTTGCTGTTTGAAAACCCCACATGGGTATTGGGATAATATTTGACATACACTGATCCCAATAATTAGTTGTATGTCAGTTGATGGGTTAACAGACTATGTAAGAATTATTTATTTATTTTAGCGCTTATATAGTTGTAAAATGCACTCTGGATGTTGTTTGAATTTTTAATGATTGTTTATCATTATTGTTGTATACACACGATGTATGAAATCCATATAACTGAAATTATATGGTAATTGATTGAGTCTGATTCCAGTTCAGAATTAACGAATATTTTAAAATAATATTCAGTAAATATTGAAATGTGAAGCCGTGTTAAGTAGTAAAACGCCACTTTAACACGAACGGGATTTTCTGTCGATTTTATTCATTTTATAATGAATATCGAAAAGTGATTTCAAAATCTGATATTTTAAGAATATTATCATTTTAATATTATAATGATATGGAATATTCAATTTTAATTTTAATTTGAAATGAAATTGAAATCGTTTTAAAATGAATTTATATAGAATGTTCAATTTTGATTTAAATTTGAAATTGACATTGAAATCATTTTAAAATGAATTTAAAACGAATTTATATATGGAATATTCAATTTTGATTTAAATTTGAAAATGAAATTGAAATCGTTTTAAAACGAATTTATAATGGAATATTCAATTTTGATTGAAATTTGAAAATCAAATTGAAATCGTTTCAAAATGAATTTAAAACGAACTTATTATGAAATATTCAATTTTGATTTAAATTTGAAAATGAAATGGAAATCATTTTAAAATGAATTTATAATTGAATATTCAATTTGATTTAAATTTGAAAATCAAATTGAAATCATTTGAAAATGAATTTAAAACGAATTTTTATAGGATTATTCAATTTTGATTTAAATTTGAAAATGAAATTGAAATTGTTTTAAAATGAATTTAAGATGAATTTATAAAGGAATATTCAATTTTGATTTGAAATTGAAATGGAAGTGGAAATCGTTTTTAAAACGAATTTGAAATGATTTATAAAAAATTTAAATTGGTTCAGAAAATCCGGGTTGTTACAATCTCCTCCTCTTCTTTTTCCCCTCCTCAGCGTTTACTGTTTGTGATTTGACACTGGTATATGATTTTTCAGTATATAAAAGAACGTGAACCCATCGCTCCAGCCACCGTCGCACCGCACCCCCTAGAACTGCCGCCGACTTCCTCCTCCTTCCCCTTCCTCCTCCTCTCCTCCTCCTCTTCTACTTCCTTCTCTTTCCCTCTTTCAATTAGCAAATCCCTAAACCCCAACCACCCAAATCCGCCAACCACCGCCACCTCTGGCCACCATCCCTCCGCCGCCACCTCCTGCCACCACCAGCAGGTCTCGCCCCGCCGCCTCTGCCTCTGACCACCTAGTTCCGGCCGTGGGGCCCCCATCACCCAAAAACTCATTTTCAACAAAAATCCTGTTAAATGACACCCTATCACTATTTTGCCAATAACTCTCAAACCGTGCATTTCTCGCCAAAATTCCACAGTACCAAAGTCGAAGATCTCGTTTTTCTCTTCGATTTGAGTATGTGGAGGTCCTATTTTGGATTGTGGAGTTGTCCGGAAATCGCGTCCAAAGATCGTGGATCTGCTGCTGTTTTTCACGATTTCCGGCGCAGTTTTAGAAGAAAGTCCACTAGGTAAAAGTTGTCCAGAATGGCGCGTTTGGGCTAGAGACAAAGTTTGGTGAAGATTGGAGGCCGTATGAAGATTCTAGAACAAAAGAGGTGAAATCAGACGATGGAAACGACAAAACAGAGACCACACAACCTAATTCTACAGTAGAAGTGTCGAGGCGATTGGTATAGCTTGGGTGAGAACTTCTCACTCTAATTTTGTTTACAGTTAAATATATACAAGGATGCAGACGGTGCTTAGTAGCACCCAACACCTTTGTTTGAAACCATGGATGTTTGGATGTCCGGTTCTAGTATCGCGCCGTTATGCTGCCAAAATTTTCTAAAATATGTTAAAACAATAAAAATATCATTTTTATTGTATAAATGAAATGTATAAAATATTCATATGTTGAAATAAATATTTTATTGTTAAAAATAAAATTTTTAACGTGTATAAGAATGAGAATAAATATTCATTTACAAATCGGACGATTTGTTTATAAACACTCATTTGACTGATATTGACTGGGACGATATATTTTACACATCACCCAACTGCACAAATAAATTATGTGTGTATGTTGAATGAAACCCCACACGGGTATTGGGGTGATATTCGACATGCACTGATCCCAATTGCTTAGTTGTATGTCAATCGATTGGTTGACAGACTGTTGTAAGCGTTAATTATTCATAATTAATGCTTATGCAGTTGTGTAGTGTACACTGGATGATGGTTGATGGTTTATCATTGTTGTTGTATACATATGATGTATGAAATCCAAATAAATAACATTATATGGTAATTGACTGTGTCTGATTCCAATTCGGAAAGAACTAATATTTTAAAATAATGAATATTTAAAAAAAACAAATATTTTAAAATAACAAATATTTTGAAATAACGAATATTTTAAAATAATATTCTGTAAAAGATTAAAATATGATTTTGATGTCCGATTTGGGATGCAAACGAAAATATTTAAATATATAAAGCCATGTTGATTAGATTAAAGCCATTTTGACGTGAACGATATTTATATCGATTTATTCATTTTTACAATTTTGTTTTAAAATTGAAAATGAAGTTGAAATCGTTTCTAAAACGAATTTAAAATGATTTATAAAATATGATTTAAATGGAAATCGACGAAATATATATAATATATATATTTAATGGCCTGAATAGAACGGGCCGCGCCGCAACCGTTCGCGAATTTCGACCGTAGACTTCGAATTGACATTGCGGGAGATCCGACCGTCGGATTTTCCTAAAACTAGAACCGTTGGGTTCGTATCGAAAAGAGATTTCCAACGAATACAAGGGATTTGAAATCTAACTATTGGATTGGGAATTATGTCCAAATCAAATTTGGAAAAGGTCTATGTAAGTGCAGTTCGATGACCGTTTATGGAAATCGATTGAAAGTGCCTTAATAAAATTATTAAAAATATTGATAATTTGTGTAAAATTATAATAAATGATTTGGAAAGAATTAGGATGAAAAATTCCACGTTTGTAAAGATAAAAAAAATATTTTTATCAAAATGAACTAGTTATTAACTAGATTAGAAATCCAGTAATTTTTAATTAAATAATTTGGATTTGTGAATGGTTTTAATATAACCAGAATTTCCAATATATGAAATGGAATGGATTTGAATGGAAATTATCTTCGAAATATTTCGATATTGGATTCCGTGATTATACGGATATTATTATGGGAATTTGGAAGATGTATATATATATATATATATCGTTATTCCCAAAACGATACTTGTTGATTTCAGAATTTGATATTGAATATAAGCCGATATAATTTCTATTCAGAGCCTTGTATTTGATATCAAATGGGATTTTGGGTTTGTCGTGAATGGTGTCTTTATCAACACTGTTCTTAAACCCAGTTGAGAAAAGAATAAATCTTTTAAATAAGATTTAGAGAAGTTTTCCAATTAATTAATATTTAACTGGAATTGAATGAAAGAATTGGATTTTTGGGTTTATCGTGAACGGTGTTTTAAGTAACACTTGTTCTTTAACCCGATTAACAGTGAAATGTGATTTGGAATTTTTAAATCTTTTTATTAAGATTTAATGGGAATTTTCCAAAGCAAAGTTTTCCAATTTAATATATTAAATTGGAATCGAATGGAATTCGATTTGATAATAATTGAAGTGAGCTTCTATGGAGGAAGACTGTTAATACATATGGAATTTAAAATGCTTTGTCGTTATTCCATTTATATTATTAGTCGGATACGGAAATTGATATCGACTATGTATTTATCTGGTTTCCGTGAAGATTCCATAATTAATGGAATGTGATTTGGGTTTATCGTGAGTTGTGTTTTAAATGACATTAGTTCTTTAACCCAGTTAAAGATATTTACATGTCTAACATTGTATTTCCAATTGTATGGTTGATCTCTGTGAAATATATATCTGTTTGGTGGCTGAGAATTTATTCTCTTGCTTAACACCCTTCTCTAAGACATACGAGCTTAGAGGTTATATATACGCAGAAATCAATAGTACGGTGTAGATTGTCGATGCGGCATGTTTGATTTTCCAAAGTTAAATAATTATTAATATTGATTTTTGAGAAGATTAAAACCAAGTGGAGTTTTAATGAATCTTTAATTAGATTGAAATGCGAATGTGATAATTTAAATTATCAAATTTGGGAGATGATCGAGAGTGGAGTATCAACAGTTTTGCTCCAAGCGATAGTAAAATCTTTAATTAGATTTGAACGGGAAATGGTAATTAATTTTATCGATAACACCGTGGTGTTAGATATGGAGTATTACCAGTTTTTCTCCATGGGATGAATAGGTTGGGATTGGAAAATATAACAAATGATTACTTCGGTAAGGTGCAATAATCCCGACTAGTTTGGATAAACCTTAATTTGGTTTGAATTGGTATCCAAAGGAAGATTAAAGAATAAATTTTAAAGAATTTATCTTTGATAAAATTAATGGGGACCTTTCCCAAAGGATATGAATATTTTAATAAAAGAATATTCTTAATTGGAATGAGGCATATGTTGTGTTTTATAGCACTTGTTTATTATATACGCGAGTTATTCAGAAAGGTCGGGTTTATAACCATTCTGAATAACTGATTCGATGACAAGTCGACGATGAAGACGGTGGTTGAAGACTGGAGATATTCACATCGTTTGGATGATTACTGATGTCTTGATTGGGCGGTACACCCAAGATAAGATAATAAGTGGTGACCGTCTAGACGTACTTGGAGATCAATCGGATATGCGAGGACCTCTCTCCTGTATTGGACATATGGGATGAGGAATAATGTGCCTCCGGTTTTGTTCAGACCCAAAACGAACTAGTAAATGGATGTGTGTCTGACATTGGATTTTATTCTGTGTTGATTAATCTCTATTAAATATATATCTGTTTGGATGCGGAGAATTTATTCTCTTGCTTAACACCCTTCTCTGAGACGTACGAGCTCAGAGGTTATATATCGATAGACATCAGTTGCATGGTATGAATTGTCAGTGTGGCATGCTGAGATGCAAATGATGAAGGCTTTTGTTGAAAAGCAGAGTCTTGTGGTTGATGATCAAAGCACGGCCTTGAAGGGCATAGCTTTGTGTATAGCATTAATTCGCGAGCCTCACACCTCGATATGAGTCAAAAATGGGATAAGGGACCCCAAGGAGGACACGACGTTTCTTTCTAGCTATGGGTGGTGTCATGGTATGCAGCCAAGACATTTATTATATTTTTACCTATGTGGATGATTGATTGCGAGGTGCCTTGGATATATCGGTTACTACGGAGCCGATGGATATGTCCTATAGGACCGGGAAACGGGTGTTCAGGAATTGCCAATCCTCAAACGTAAGGGAGGACCGGCCTTAGAGGATCCAAGGATCTACTACGGGAGATCCTGAGGCATTTTCTAGACTGTCTCGAAGCCGGCGAGGAGTACATCCCTTGCCTCGACTCATGACGGAAATCCAATTTCCAATACGATATTTCGGTTTTGATTGTAGAGCCTAGTATGGTGACATGATATATGGTACCCATGCCATCTATGATTGATACATTTATATTTGAAGTTGTTTTATACACTATACACTTATTATAGTATCAAATGATTTGTTTTAAACGTACCAAGCATGTTTGGCTATTATAAGGGAAAACCCTATCCTTCGACTTGCGTTGCATTATGTGATGGGACCTAGGTCTTATAATAGCTTCATTTTTTCAAAAAGCATTGTGCTGTTTATTTTATGCACTGGTATTCTTAGGGAGGAAACACGTTCCGTGTTATACGGCGTGGTCCCTTAAATTACTTTTAAAGTAAAAGATCTAATAACTGTTTTTAATTCTCACACCAGTCACATGATTGACCTGGAGTTTATTGTTTCAACCTAAATTCTGGGTGCCCCTATTTTCCACACGTGTAGCTAGTAGTTTTGGTTTTGCAGATTATTTCTTTTCCATGATCCTGGATTTACAGCTGGAGCTATATTCGAAACGCTCTGTATCCGTGTATTTCTTTTAGTTGTGTTGTGTAGTATTTTCTGCTGCTATGTATTTAAATGTAATTTAAATTTCTGATTTTTTTCTGCTGTATATTATTTATTCATACTCTGTTATATTCTTGTACTCTAATGTAAATTGTTGTAATAAGCAATGAAATGTTCTTCTATTTGTGTTCTGATTTGTCGTGTTCTCAACTCAATCTGAGCTTTCCCGTAAGGGCGAGTTTGGGTCGTTTCAAGCATGCGTAATAACTATATCGCAATTAAAACCTTACCAGTAAAGAGCTCTAGATATGACTTCCTTATGTTCTCCTCCGTTTACCAAGTGTAGTCACTCTCATTGTCAACCCACTGGACCTTTACCAGTTTCACCGTCTTCCTCCGAAGTTGCTTCATATCGTGTTCGATAATACGAATCAGTCTACGGTTTTCAACTACCTCGGGTTCTATCTCAATATCATCCAACTGATCTGGTGAAATAGTCATATTAGAATCGTGCACGAACTTCCCTAACTTGGAAACATGAAATACGTTGTGCACTCCCGCCATCTTGTATGGTAATCCAACTTTATATGCTAAATTCCCATAAAATTAATATTTTTGAATTTTTACATATTTTTTATGATGCGTAATTTCGCTAATTATCACTAATCACCCTTAATTAGCCGTAATTAGTTAATAAAAGTGCAAATCACTCACCTTAGCCACAAATGAAATCCTAGATCTGAAACTCTACTGTTATGACATGAATCTCTATGTATTGCAGCAGTTCCAACTTTGATTTGGTGCTAATTTGACTGGACTCGGTGTAGTTTTGGTCAATTAGTGGTTAAAAAGCGATTAGAATGAGATTTGGAAGATGAAGGTCATTGCTAGGGTTCAAAGAATGTTTGTGGTGGCTGAGGAAATGAAAGGGGATGTTTTTCCAAACCCTTTCAGCCCTCCCATAACCCTAATCCCGAAACGGGTTATGGGCTTAGCTGTTAATCACCCCGTTAAGCCCAATTATGTTGTTTTTCATCTTCCAAATCTTATTTCATCTATATCTCCCAAACGGTAAGTCTGATTGATTAATGTGACCAAGCTACGGAAAGGTAGACCATCATCCGAATCCAGTGGAAGTTGTTTTCAAAACTCTTTATCAATCAAAAGTTATAGGCGAAACAAGATTAGCTAGGGGAAAAATGGTCATTTAAAATTCGACAGAAATCGTGAACATGGGGAATGACCCAATAGTCGTTTTCCAAAGTTACACGACCCTACGACTTCGTATGAGAATGAAATAAATATTCTGCTAACCTGCGATGCTAGAATGTGGGTCGTTGCACTCTCCCCTCCTTAAGAAATTTCACCCCCGAAATTCCTTAACTAAGAAAATAGCCAAAAGGTCTCGCATGCTTATCAAGCATTTGCAACAATCAAACATACAAAGTAAACATAACAAGCCTATCCTAGCATGAGGAATAACAATGTCGTAATTAAAACCTGCCAGTAAAGAGATTTGGATATGACTTCCTTATGTTCTCCTCCGTTTCCCAAGTACAGTCACTCTCATTGTCACCCCACTGGACCTTAACCAGTTTCACCGTCTTCCTCCGAAGTTGCTTCATATCGTGTCCAACAATACGAATCGGTCTATGGTTTCCAACTGCCTCGGGTTCTATCTCGATATCATCCAACTGATCTGGTGAAATAGTCATATCAGAATCGTGTACGAACTTCCTTAACTGGGAAACATGAAATACATTGTGCAATTCTGCCATCTTGTCTGGTAATACAACTTTATATGCTAAATTCCCAACTTGTTCGAGAACTGGAAATGGACCAACAAACTTTGGTGCCAACTTACCTCTCCTAGCAAATCGAATCACACTCTTTGACGGAGAAATTTTGATAAATACCAAGTTGCCAATAGAGAATTTCAATTCTTTTCATCTTCAGCAAAACTTCTCTGCCTATCTTGGGCAGCCTTCATTCGCTGTTGAATAACCTTGATCTTATCTGAAGTTTCTCTTATTACATCCGGCCCAAGCACAAATTTCTCATAGATTTCCAACCAACATGATGGTGAGTTGCACGGTCTCCCATACAAAGCTTCAAATTGAGCCACACCAATACTGGATTGATAACTATTATTATATGCGAACTCAACTAGATGCAAATGGTCATCCCATGACCCTCCGAAATCCAATATACAAGCTCTTACCTCTAATACATGATTCACCCTCTCTTTTGACCGTCGGTTAAGGGATGGTACGCGGTACTGAGATGTAATTCTGACCCTAAAGCCTCTTGTAAGCTCTTCTAAAACCCACTAGTAAATAATGGATCTCGGTCACTCACAATACCTTTAGGCACTCCATGGAATCTCACTACCCACTTCATATATAGTTCCGCTAACTTAGTTGTCGTTCTATTTGACTTTACCATTATAAACCGTGCACTCTTGGTCAATCGATCCACAATCACCCAAATGCTATCATGACCTGATTTAGTCCTTGGCAAACCATCAATGAAATCCATTGAGACTTGTTCCCATTTCCATTCGGGAATTTCCAACGGTCGTAACAAACCACTAGGCTTCTTTTGCTCGGCTTTAACTAATTGACAGTTCATGCACTTGGATATAAACTTCCTAACGTCTCTCTTCATCCCTTCCCAGTAGTAGGTTTGCTTCATGTCTCAATACATCTTGTTACCACCTGGATGTATAGTCAGTTTGGAGTGATAACATTCTCTAAGCACTTCATCCCTCAATCCATTAACATTGGGTACCACTAGTCTCCCATTCTTTCGAAGCCATCCTTCTCTTTCAAGTCCATACTTTTTCATCCCCTCACCATCGATATCCATCTCTATCTTGGAGATGATTTCCAATAGGTTAAGATCGCCCCTCTGACAGGAACCGATCCGCTCAATCAAAGTGGGTTTTGATCGTTAAACTTGCTAATATCTCTGGATCCCATTCACAATTAAGTCTGAAATCATATCTTGGGATATACTCCAATTGCTTCCATTCCAGAAACATAGCCCCCAAATTGGCATGTATCCTACACAATGCATCAGCTACCGCATTGCCCTTCCCGGGTGTGTATGCGATATTGAAATCATACAAAGCCAAGAACTCTAACCATCTCTACTGACAAAGATTTAAATCATTTTGAGAGAAAAGATACTTTAATGACTTATGATCGGTAAACAACTCAAATCTTTCTCCTAAGAGATAATGTCTCCACATCTTTAGCGCGAACACGATCGCTGCAAATTCCAAATCATGGGTAGGATATCTCTTCACATGCGGTTTCAGATGCCGACTTGCATAAGCTACAACCCTACCTCCTTGCATCAGTACATCACCTAGTCCGGTACCACAAGCATGCGTGTATACCGTCATCTCTTCATTCCTTTTGGGAATAACTAACACTGGTGCACACATTAACTTCACTTTTAGACTCTTAAATGCATTCTCACACCTTTCGTCCTAGACGAAAGCTTGATTCTTCTTGGTCAACTGAGTTAACGGTGCCGCTATCTTGGAGAAGTCTTGGAAAAACTTACGATAATATCCAGCTAACCCTAAGAAACTTCCTACGTATGTTGCATTCTTGGGCGTAGACCAATCTTGTACCGTAGCCACCTTCGCATGATCCACGACAATACCATTCTCTGAAACAACATGGCCCAAGAATCTCACTTCCCTCCTCCAGAAGTGACACTTAGAAAACTTCGCTTTCAATTGATGTTTCCTCAACACCTCCATCACTATCCTCAAATATTCCTTGTGTTCTTCCTCTGTCCTCGAGTAAACCAAGATATCGTCTACGAACACAAGAACAAACTTATTCAATTGATCCCTGAATACCCTTTTCATAAGATCCACAAAATATGCTGGTGCATTGGTCAACCTGAATGGCATGACCAACCACTCATAGAATCCAGACGGCGTCCGAAAGGCCATTTTAGGTATACTCTCAGCTGCTACTCGGAGCTGATTAAATCCTAACGCGAGATCTAACTGGGAGAACACTCTTGCTCCATTTAATTGATCAAACAAATCATCGATCCATGGAAGAGGATTCTTATTCTTCCTAGTCACCTTGTTCAACTCGCGGTAGTCTACACATAAGCGAAAGGAACCATCTGCCTTAGTGGCAAATACAGCTGGTGCTCTCCATTCTGAAACACTCCTTCGGATAAATCCTTCTTCAAAATATCTCCCACTTGCACCTTGACCTCTCGCAGCTCGCTTGGCGCCATACAACGAAGTGGCATCACTATATGTCTGGCATATTTCACTAAATCAATCCAGAACTCAATCTCTCGGTGTGGTGGAAGTCCGGTCACTTCCTCGAAGATGTCCAGATATTTGCCAGCAATTGGCATATCTAATAACTCATCATGTGGGATGTTGAGGGAATGTAGAAAACTTTCCATCACCTCACCACTAGGTAGGCAACCCAATACCACCCTCCGTCCATCGTCCGCTCTAATGGTCACCGAAGATCCCTCACAGTCTAGCACCAACCCATATCTTTGGAGCCAATCGACTCCCAAAATAATGCCAAACCCAGTAAAGCCCAAAACAAAGCAATCACAAGCAAACATACATCCATGACTCGATAAGACCAAATTACGACAAATCATACTAAGGCTAGTCGAACCACCGATCGGGTTCGTCACAACTAAAGGTTTATTGACTATCTCGGGTTCCAATTCCAACCTATCTACCAGGTCACTAGATACGAAGGAATGAGAAGCCTCGATATCAAATAATACTCGAATAGGAACATCATAAATAGAAAGCATACCTTGAATAAAGACACCTTTCCCATTTGCGCTGCAGTTGGGGCGTTCGACGAAGAACGAACGGTGTTGATAGCATATGCTTTCACCATTTGCTTCTCCTTAGGGGGTTGTGGACATTCATTCTTAAAATTTCCCACTCAGCCACAATTGAAGCACTTCTTTTCTCCTGGCTTGCCCGACACTCTTTGGCATAGTGACCCTTCTTGCCACAGCTATAGCACTCGATATATTTCTTATTCTTCTTTTTCTGACCATCCTTGGTTTGATTCTATTTCCTCTTATTCTGGGAATTATTCTTGCCTCCACCGCTTGTCTGCGGCTTTGGCTCCTCTGCAGATGAAATAGCAACCTCGGTCTTTGACTTAGGGTAAAGGCTCTCAAACCTCAATGCCTTTCTCAAAATAGATCTGAATGTCTCATCGATATGGTTTATGTGTCTTTCCCCCAAGTACCCATCTAGGTCAGTTATGAACTTCTTGTTCTTCTTCTCGATAGTATCGATAAGGGACAATCCATATTTCGATAAGGTATCAAATTCAACAATATACTCCGGGACTGCCCTACCATTCTGCCTAAGCTCCAAAAACTTCCTTAATAATTCTGATTTCTAAGCAGCCGGGATAAACTTGTCACTGAAACGGGTCTTCAACTGATTCCAAGTAACTTGACCTTCGGGAGTAGCCGCTTTAATAGCATTCCACCAATTCATAGCCCATCCTTGAAGCTGACATGATGCTAACTTTCTTTTCATTGCATCATCGATCCCTAAATCCTCGAAGATGCACTCACAACTATCAAGCCAATCTTGAACCTCCATAGCCGATTCCGTTCCGTGGAACGGCTTTCCACCAAGATTAGGATAATCCTTGCAGAGCTTGGCGAAATCGGCCTTAGGCGCCTACACCGCTGCACCACCACCATTAGCAGCATTAGGAACTGCTCTCTGAGTATCCCTAAGCATCTCTTGCATGAAGGCAGTAAACATTGTCCTCAGATCAGGGACATTCCCGTTGTTGGCCCCTGAATCCGTACTCCTCGTATATCGGCTCACCGTTCAAACTATAAAGAGAAAAAAGATTAACCATCTCGTTAGTGGTGCCCGTGCAGTGCGACTTCATCCTTAGATATACTAATAGTATATATATAGTTTTTGAAAAGCAAAATATCACAAATACGCGCTTTCATATACGTATACTATCTCTCCCTGATGTCTTCCCCTGGGTTTAACTACGCAACCTAGGCTTTGATACCAAGTGTGACAGCCCGCCCTGCACTAGCTAACATTTCCCTCGAAATGCGCTGCCAATGCCTGGCTAGCACGAAACGGTCGTCAAAAGAAAAGGGTTGGAACGATTAATCACCAAAGAATATGTTGTATATCTCACAGCGCATGGAATAAAATATAATAATAACATAACTTGACATAAAACAGACGAGACAGTGCATAAGCTGGAAATTAAACCATCATAGCAGCGAAAACCAAAATACAACTTATGATCCACCATCATTATTACAACTTCAAAATATTGTCTCTAAAGCAAAATAGAAAAGGTACACTGCTAATGCCCAAAGTAGTGACCAACAACAACACAGGGAGAATATATGTAAATAGTACGTGGAAACCTCCTGCTCGTCCGGACAGCTACTCGTGCATAACCACCTAACCTAACTCTAGTCTGCTCGTTTAGGAGCAACCAAAGTAATAAGAAGAGACAGAAAAGTCCAGGTCAGACAAAAGTCTGGTATGAGCAATAGCAGCAAAATAAAACAATAACAGGTATAAATAATCATACTTGAACCTGGACCTACAACCAAAGAGTTAGCACAAAAAGATGTACAATACTCTAAGGTAACGCTAACATATAGTGCAAAAATGGAAGTGTGCGTGTCATGGTGATAGCAAACATCAAACATAGCAATCATCCTCGCGTCTCTCACTCAATGTGTAAAGCATACGATACCCACCGCTTTGATCACCAAATCTATTGGGGCCATGACGACAACTCTGGACAACTATTGCTATGACCATACTTCCCTGCTCTTTAGTCAATAATCCTACCCAGTCCACACATCCCTGGCTCTAGGTAAGGGCCAACCAGTCCACACTTCCCTGGCTCTGGTTCGTCTACATGCTCGCTCTTTCAACAGTGAACCAAAGTTATAGATATCGGTAACCCCTTTGCACACGTCCCGCAACAAAATCCAACTCTAGAAGTTAACTCGTTGGTCCCCATCTGGATCCTGAGTAGTAACTTCCTACTTGGACTTCCTTTGCATCTCGGGTTCTGGTCGGGTTGGAATTGATCTTCACAAGAATCCACAATCATCGTCGCATAGTCGAAGTTCGAATCTGGTTCGGTTTGGAGTCATCATCTTGGTTCGGGTCGAGGTTGTGGTCCTCGTCAGGGTCGGTTTGTGGCTCGTGACCCCTCCGGTTCATGACCACCCCCCCGGCTCGTGACTACCCCCCGGTTCGTGAACACCCCCCCCCCGGTTCGTGACCACCCCGCCGATTCGTGAACACCACCTCGTTCGTGACCACCCCTGGCTCGTGACTATCATCTTGGAGCGGTTCGGGACCATCATCTTGGAGCGGTTCATGACCATCATCTTGGAGCGGTTCGTGAGACATACCCCCTTCAGGAATCAAAGTTCTCCTGGGCAGTTCGTGAGGCATACCCACTTTAGGAACCGATTTTCTGTAGTTTTTCCAACAAGCTAGTTTCGCTAAATGATGGTGTTTTCAACTATTCTAACCTTACTATGAAGTCACAAAACATACCAAACAACATTAGCAACATATAGAATAAATCCAAAACATTAAAACATCAACCATATAAGTTATTTTGGATCAAACGTACCCAAAAAGTATGATTTTCCCTTAATCCCCTTAACCATGTTTTAACTATAAGATTAGCAAACTTAATCCAAATTAACACAAACTTTCACCAGTGACATAAAATAATATTTTAAAATTATCACTAATCACCCCTAATTAGCCGTAATTAATGAATAAATGTGCAAATCACTCAACTTAGCCAGAAATGAAATCTTAGACCTAAAACTCTACTGTTATGGCACAAATCTCTATGTATTGCAGCAGTTCCAACTCTGATTTGGTGCTAATTTGACTTGATTTGGTGTAGTTTTGGTCAATTAATGGTTAAAAAGCGATTAGGAAGCGATTAGAATGAGATTTGGAAGATGGAGGTCATTGCTAGGGTTCAAAGAATGTTTGTGGTAGCTGAGAAAATGAAAGGGGATGTTTTCCCAAACCCTTTCAGCCCTCCTATAACCCTAATCCCGAAATGGGTTATTGGCTTAGCTGCTAATCACCCCGTTAAGTTCAATTATGTTGTTTTTCTTTTTCCAAACCTTATTTCAGCCATATCTCCCAAACGGTAAGTCCGTTTGATTAATGTGACCACTTTACGGAAAGGTAAACCATCATCCGAATCCAATGGAAGTGGTTTCAGGTCAAAACTCCTTACCAATCAAAAGTTATAAGCAAAACAATATTCGCTAGGGGCAAAATGGTCATTCAAAATTCAGTAGAAATCGCGAACATGGGGAATGACCCCAATAGTCGTTCCCCAAAGTTACACGACCATACGACTTTGTATGAGAATGAAATAAATATTCTACGATCCTCCGATGCGTAGAATGCGGGTCGTTACATCTGATGGCCGATGTATAACACATAAGTTTACTCTTATACCATATATAACATATAAGTTTACTCATATACAAATGTTTGTGTTTGAATAATAAACTATGAAACCTTTGTTCATATATAGAACTGTTTGTATTTCTATCACAAAACCTCAAGCATACAATTATATGTTAATGTAAATGAACCCCAAGTTGAAAATCAATTTTAACAGTAAAAATACCCTTACTTCCATGGTTGTTGATAACCACACACTCACCTGAACTGCCGAAAACATGGTTCATATTTATGAAATCAACTTCAGGAACAATATCCAGCTCAATGTTAATCCCAAATCCCGAATCAATGGTCAAAGTGCAACTAATTACTCATAATCTAATCTTTCACTGACCAATCATTCATAAGCGAATTGGTTTTCTGAAGTTTGGGATGTCCACGCAACTAATTACTCATAAGCGAATGGGTTTTCCAAAGTGTAACAAATGAACTAATTACTAATTACTCATAATCTAATTTATATAAAGCACAACTAATTCCCAGCGCTATCCAAACTTAAACTAAGGGAAATAACTGGTGATGTCAATGCCCTAAGCAATCAAAGCTAGAAAGCATTTCTAAGCTTCAAACTTTTCAGAATAAAATTTGCTGTCGAGGAGAGGAGCGATACGGATGTGAATTTAGGTTTAAATTTTTGTCAATAGTAAAAAGGGGGAAAGGACGATTAGATGATAGAGAAGAAGAACGATTTGTGACCAGATTATTTTTACATTATTTCGTGAAGGGGGAAGATCGCGCCAAAATTTCATCAAAAGAATGCAATGACGTGGCTGTAATTGATTGGATGATGGCTAACATTTAGAATCATCAAAACCAAAGATGGTTTGAACCGTTACATTAATCTTGCATCAACGGTTGAGGTTTTTTTATGTTGATAACGCGGATCGCTGAGCTGGATTGTATATACGTAATGATACACATTTAACTGGTGTTGCCTGTCAAAACACTAGAATTCGTACCACAATAGTGCATTCACGTATAATTCAACAACATATGAATATTGTTGCAGAAGATCAAAAAAAGCATAGCTATCGCCACACTTTTCATGCAACACACACAAATTAGTGCCTAATATGCCCACTTTTGTAGTAGTGACCCTTTGGGTTTACTTTATAATCCATTCACCAAATCCTTCCCGCAAAACCATTTTACATCTTATTACAAAAAACTTAAATTGGATTTTATTACTAAATCTAATCACCAAATCCTTTACATAAAATCCGTTTAGCATTTACCTTTGCATTTTAAGAATCTTCTTTCAATTTCAAATCGTTCTTACTTAACTTATTTAAATCAATATATTGGATTTAAACCTCCTTAGTAAAATCCACTTCTATCTTGGATTGATTACCAAAAATCCGTTTATCACATTCTTTACATAAATCCATTAGAATAGTTATTATAGTATTAAACTTGGATTTTTATTATAAAATCCACTCACCATATTCTAATCCTTTACCAAACTTCTTTGCATGACTTTCCTTTTTTATCTTTGAGAATCTCTTTTTCCCTTCAATTCATTTTACTTAATTTATTATTTAGTAAAATATTTATTTCAAACTATTGCATTAGTTAAAAATCGTTTTTATAAACTTGTTTTATAACTCGGATTTCTATTTTAAAATCCCTTCATAACTCTTTGCCAGATGCCGCTAAGTCTTTCTCAAATTAGATTACTTTATTTTTTGGCAAAGCCGACCGTTTTTATAGTGATTCATGACACTTTTTTATTATAACCAATAATAAAAATATATTGTAGTACTGGTGATTGTGGTTACAATCAACTAATTTGGTTTTCTAGGTCGATCATCCACCGCCTACAGAGTTTATAGTGTTTCGTCCACTCTACCTATCTGGCTTACAACACTGGAGTCAAATTAGATTACTTCTAATTAAAGAGTAATCACTTTAAATAATATTAATACTTAACTTTATTATTTAACTGAGTAAAGTCGTTTACTTCATTATTAACTAGAATAGAATAATTAATCTCTTTAAAAATCTTATTAGAATAATAACTAATTTTATTAATAATAAATAACTCAATCATTATCTTCAAATATTTTTAATTAAAAGAAAATCAACTTTTAAGAAGTCTCGTTATGTTTTAAACAATCATTCGTCAAACACATTTCTATTAGATTAAATGATAATAAATTAATCTAATATCCAATTTTAATTAAAATAGTTGATTCGGTCAGCCTAAAAATGTCAGTTAACGTGTTAACTGATTTCAGCTAATCCTTCCTCTTAAATTAATTAATAAAATACCTAATTTGAAAAAATCGCTTAATTGTTTTCTCAAAAATAATTATTCCTAATCATTTACCCTTTGTTTAATTTTACAATTTACTTGCTTAGAAACATAAGAAATCGCTATATAAATCATTTGATAATATTTTATAAAACCAATTGTAAACATTTCTTTATAGAACTTCTATTTTAAATAACTTATAAAACATAGGTTAAAAATCTAGCTTCAGTTATAAAAATAAATTTTATAACTTATCTTCGTTGATTTTCCTAACGGCAATCAACGCCTAAAAAAGGTATACAACTGAAAACATCTCAAATTCGATTTAAAATCAAATCCACAATTTCTTATTTTATCGTTGGTATTAAAGGGCCAAACAATTACTGAAATACCCAACTATGAAATAAGGGTTTATTTCATCCAATTTCCACTCAATCAAATACAATCAACATATATATTAAACATTAACAATATAAGTGATCGAGGAACCCTGTTGGATCCCTCCAACCTGTGTTTTCCTGCACCATAAATAGGTTACCTCAATACAAAACCATCCACTAGATATACTTTTCAATAATAAACCAATAATAACAATCCAAGCATCCAACTATTCATTTTATACATTTATATTGTTATAAACATGAGCAACAAGGTAAGTTACCTCAATTGGTTACAATCGTTAAAAATAACGATTGATTTCAATTAAATTAAATGAACATTTAATTTAATCAGTTCAGTCGATATATATATATATATATATATATATATATTCAGTCTTCATCGAACAATTAATAACCATATCACACAAATATTAAACCTGATTTATATAAAATATTAGTGGGACAAACTGAGCGTGTAAACTCACATTGATTTCCTTTTGTCGCTAAAGAGATTCAGGTTTCAGTTAAATTAAACAAGCTTTCAATATAACCAAAAAAATTCTTAATTCCAGCCTCATCCAAGTTAGCTTCAAAATGTTGTGTTCGTCGCTACAGTGCCAACGTAGCTTGTTTCCTTCAATTCTGTCAACATATGTACAAGTTATAAACAATATAAGCATACGATTTTAATATGAATTATTAACTTTTAATTATTAATTAGCTTATACTAATACAGGCTGATTATTTCTTCTTCTTCTTCTTCGGCTTCTCTTCGTTCCTTCGATCATCGACTTCACGCACCCGTCAACCTAAACAACTCACCGCCGCATACCACTACGACCGATCGGATCCACCAACAAGAGCGTCGCTTCATATTTTTCTTTTGACCCAAACAGTACCTCCAGTGGCACCTTCCTCCGCCTAGAGCAGCCCCCACAACATAGCACCTTCCTGACCCGTTTCTGGCCTGCTCGACAAACATAATTCCATCTACATCGTTCGTTAGAAAGATTTTGACGAGCTGAAGATAATTTCAGTTGGGAGTTTTTGATTTTGGTGAGTGAACTGTGAGATTGAGGAGGAAGGAGTTCAGGAATTCTCAATCGTTTGATTCTGAATGGAGGCGGCTAACATGGTTGCCCACGAAAACATCGTTGGTGCATGTTAGGGTTTACGTTTGGATGGGTATTCATAATAGAAAAATATTATTATTTAATTATTAATGAAAGTTACACCCTAAGTTTCACGCAAAAACTACTTCATACGACCTCCGATTGCAATGAAAATTGAAATTCTAACATAATTAAATATTCAGGACATGATGGAATTGGTTTCTTCAAATTTAGAGATCATTTGTAAAAATTCCTTTATAATTTCAAAATGTGAATCGATACGCGTTTTAATTTCGCATGATCGTGCATTAATTCCAATTGACTTGAAACTTGAAATCTAGCAATTATTTATAAGTACAGATTTAATAAAATTAGTTTTGTTGAAATCCGACATCATTCTAAAATTAGTTATTCTTAAGTTACATATTAAATCGATAAAACAATTACATACAAATCTAGGCGTTTATTATTCGTACGATCAAACAGTAAGTCCGATTGATATAAAAATCAAAATCCTATAATAACTTACTAATATGTATCTAATGGCACCAGTTTTGTCGCATTTCAAGACTGTTCTCTTGGAACGATATTTTACACATAAAACGACGCTATTTTGGACACAAAATTACCTGGCCTCCAAAAATAACGAATTATATATATATCCTAACACTAAACGTCAATACGAATTTAACAGAATAGGTCTTGCATCTTAATTCGATCATTAGCTCAAGTCATTCACAAATTCCTTTCTAATCAAATTAAATACATTTAATTAATCGCTACGTAAACTAGCTGCGCGTTTACAGCTACCGAAGTCTCATACGAAATTTGTTCTCCACGAAAAATTATTTTCATATAATAATTTAATATTACGGATCCAATGAAAATGTTTTTGTTGAAATCCGTGGTTATTTCAGAATTGGCTATTTCTAATTTGATTAAATTATTATAAAATCCTTATTTCTACCAAATCAATATTACATTAATTATTTAAAAACCCTATTAACTTCCATTATATTCCAATATCAAATATATATTATTAGGAAACCCTTTTGATTAAATTCTATGTTAAAACGATATTGAATTTTATTTAAAACCCTTTTATTTTATTTAATAAAATGTTATGATTTATAAATGATTCCATAACGACTTTCTAAAAATTTGAATTGGACATAACGCAAAATCTACATTATGCATTCTTGATTTTTCTCTTCCATTAGAAAATTATAATCCAGTAGATTCATACAATTCTTGTTTCAAAGAATTCCGACTTAAATTGGCTTATGTACATTCAGTTGAAGTTCAAAACGTAATATTATGAACTGGCGCGACGTTACGAGCTCATTTTTAATTATATAAGTTATATATTCAAACTTCGTTTAATTAACAAATATAATTCCTTATATATTTTCAAAGTAACATTTAAAACCGAATTTAAATGTTTAAACTTAATGGTTAAAAATTTGGGTCGTTACAGTATTAGACGAGAATGTAATATAATAAGTAGACTTGTCATACAGACAAGTAGGATAATAACACATAGGTTATAATTAAAAAATGAAAAGGGAATTAAGAGGCTTATTATAAATAAACATAGACAATGGGGAATAGGTGAATAAGCAAACTCACAATTATAATTGTGATAATTTATTTGTTAGACCAAAATGTGGGACTAACGCCCAATTGACTAAAAACTACAGAGAGTAATAATCTGAAAACAGATAAAAAGAAGTCAACACACACGATTTATAGTGGTTCCGCATTAACAAGTCTACGTCCACTTTATAGTTCTTTGTGTGAGCAAGCCGCTCTCGTGCAAGGGGTCGGGTCGGTCCTCCCCTGATCCAAAAATAGAACCGTTTGTGTATGCTCAGGAAAAGGGGGTCGGATTGTGATTCCCTTACCCGACCTGACACTAATTATGAGGGAGCCAATTTCTTTATGTGACCGGGTCACTCGTGAGACGTAAGCCTCGATCCGAATAGCTTACCTAGTGTACGTGGAGATGCAAATCCTTTCTTCGGCTCAAGATCTATTCGTCTGTCTAACCCGACTCTCTTGTTCGTGAATGGTCATCTCTTGCTTAATATTGCACTTGATTGTGGGTGCCTAGACTCTGGGAGGCCTAGGCACAAAGTATGCCAACATTTTTCCTCCTTGAAGTACGTTCTATCGGATATGGGACATGCTTCGAAATAGTCAATCTGTCTATTCTCGAACCGATGAATGTCAACAGCCGAGTCTGTCTGTATAGTCGCAACGCTTTATGAACACATGTTTCTTGATTCCTGAATTAACAATAAATACGAGGTCCGTCCCACGGTTATCCTTATCGTGTTCACTAGATTGGAGCTTTCAACTGGGACTTAAATAGATCTCTAGGTAAATTCTGTGACCTTTGTAGAATATCTTTTCTTCGAGTGCATACGCATACAACTTTTGATAATCCCTTTCAATTTCATTCGTCCTCACCTTATCTAACATCAGGGCTAGGTCACCAGGTTAGGGACCATGCTGTGGATCAAGTCGGGGTTCATTCAACCCATCCTGCATTCAACCCAAAGCCCCTTGACTTGTTTTTGTTACTAAATAGTCGATTTGAGGAACTCGCAAAGGGTTCAGATTGTGCTTATGCGACCCTTTGTGACATCCAAGTTTAGAGATTTCAGGCTATTTCAATTATTGGGTCGCTGGGTCGGCTCGAGCCATCTAATCAAAGGGATGCGAATGGCCACTAAGGATCAATGTATAAACTGGTCCTTCTCTATTTTTACTTTTACTTTTAGTGCTCTACCGAAAACCTAATTCTCATTCTTCTCGATTTCATCAGATCTTGAATTCAATTAAATAGGTAGTCATAAATTATTATGCTCTCTACTCCGATTCATGCATTCACCATTCACACTTCGCCCAACTTCCCCAACCAATAATTGTTATGCTGATTTTCCAATGCCCGATGCGGTCACCCCCACTGCCAACGCCGAGGTCGTCGCTGATGGTGGTGTCCATGGAGTTGGTCCTCTAGCGACGTTGGAGGCAACGATGGATAAAATGCGACTTTACTTTGTCACTCCATTGAATCGAGGGCAGTGGAGAAAATATGACACTGAAAGGATAAGGGAAGAAACATTGGATCTCACATCAGAGAGGAGGGTAAAATGTATCATAAGGAAAGATTGGAGGAGGGTTGGATCTCGTTACTAGGATCGGGTCGGTTCCAGTTGGCGCGACTCGTGCCTGATATCCAACCCGAGCCTGTAATCCGACCCGTTATGCTTGGCCAAAAAATATTGACCCGAACTTCCCATACTCTGTCAAGTGCTTATACACTTCTACATGTCGCTGAATAGACAATTAGGATAGAACTTCTAAACGGGACGTTCTGGACTTAACAAGCATATGGCTGTTAGACTATTCAACACATGTCGATTAATTACTTTCTCTTATGCTCACTTTATGTCTTCTTGTTTTAGCACTGCACACACTGGCACACACTAATACACACACGGGGGGCACATGAAACTATACTCTAATCCGTGATATTTCTTCCATAGTACAGCTAGTATGTCTAGGAGATATCATACGAAATACCCAGAGTTGGTCAAGGGCAAGGTTCCAGTATCATCTAGCCATCCTAATATCGATAATATTTCGTCAACATCAGATTCAGGATGGGACTGTAATGGTTTCGAATTCGAGATTGAGCTTCATGAGACAGCGAAATCGTGTGAAGGAGAAGTTTTCGTAGATGAAGAAGTGGAGTAGGCGACAACCAGGCTCCCGATGAATTTGGGAGTGCAACCATACTAGATGCACCTAGTGATTCTGTGACCACTACAATCGATGAAGCTAAACTTAGGCGAATGTGCCTTGGGCACAGAATCACTTAGGACGAAGTTTTAGTCGCAACTGGTGTGGACAGACCTCATAACCCTCCGGAGGGGTATATGGCCATCAGTCGGCTAGTGTGCACAATGGGAGTCGTTCCTCCGTTTTCGCCATTCGTCGTCAGATTTCTAAGACGAATGCAGATCGCTCCCATGTAAATCTATCCTAATGCGTAAGCTTACCTGTATACGTTATACGTGGGATATATGGAAATCTTAGGCATAGAGCCTACATTCGAGGATCTAAACTTAAGCTTTAAGCATTGTTCAAAGAGAACTCCTTCTTTCGTTTTTTTCGAGTCTACGAAGAATAGAAAAATTCTAAATAAAGGATACAACAATGCAGGGGAAGTAAAGTGTAACAACTTGGAATTTTGGAAATATAAATTAATTATTAGAATTTCAAAAATATTAATTTCCGAAAATAATGGAATTTGACTATGAAACTTTAACCGATGCATTCGTCTTCGAATTTTGGTCAACTTTCATGTTTGAAGTTTTGCGAACGGAGTGCGTATGAAAAAGTTATGGACGAAATACGAAAATGGAAAAAAAAAGTAAATAATTAGAATAATTTAATATAACATACCTTATTAAACTAGTCTGACTGGGCATTCTGACGCCCAAGCAATCGACCATAGCATTCGACCGGCGGTCGACCGCTACGGTCGACCCACTGGGCGTCAAAATGCCCTATGACGGCTATGTTTTATAAGGATAAGTTATAATATAATTTCGAACAAATGGAAGGATGTTAATTAAAATAGATCTAACAGTCTTAGGCCAATTCCACTCCTATAAATAAAGGGGTAAGGCATCATTCTTTTCCACACAAATCTACGGGCAGCAACGAAGCACTGCCATTTCCTCCTTCTCTAAACCTAATTCTTAATAAAAAATATATTCTTATACAACAAATCAAATCCAAATCACATAGGATTGAGAGGATTATCAGATCCAACGGAAAATAATGCAAATTAGCACTCAACAATAGATTCTCCCCTCTCTTCCTATTTTATTACGTCTCTACATATTTGAAATTGTTCCCTTTTCAGATAAATCATAGATTTATAAGAATTTGGGAATTGTAGGCCTAAAGGTTTCAAACTTTGGATTTGGATGCTTACAAGTGAGTGAAAATCTACGAATACAGTTATAATAACTTATTTATTTCGTTTGAATTAGATATAAAATTTTATGCCTATTTTCACCAGATATGTTCATTCAAATTGTTGTAATTGGATTAACACCCATCAGATCTGATTGTAAAAATTGTTAAAACTTGTGAATTGGAAATTCTGTTTATGATATTAATTGTACGATTTTTAAATTTGTTTACACATATTCCTACAATTATGTTGTAAAATATATTGCAGTTGTTGTAAAGCACTGTATATTTGGAAATCAGTCCCATGAAAGTACCGATTAGATGTAGTTACATTCCATATCTCTAATTCAATGTTGAATAATAAATCATGTGAATTTGGGTAAAAAGATACGTTTAGTAAATTATGTGATTGTAGCATTAAAATAAATATGCCTATTTGTATTCAATAGAGTTGGTTTTAGCTTAATTGTTGTAAATATGTCATTTTCTTCTTTTTGAGTAAAAAGACATTATTTTGAAACCATAACAGATATGATAAAAAGATTGAAAAAGGAAAAAGGTGCAAATGTATGCATAAATATAAATATACATATTTGTGCGTAATTTGCATCAACTATTCCAAATTATACATTAATATATGTTTTTTGTGATTTGGAAATATGCCAATTCCACTAAACTAGGCATAATTTACAATAACCATAACTAACGGACTTTTTGTAAGGCTTAGAACTTTTTAACAAGATTGAATACAAAAGGGAATGTTTGGTTATTGATTAAACCAAATCATATAATAAAAAAATAGCTACATTGACTGCACGAAAACATAAATATATAAATATTATCCGTCCAAATCAACGTAAAATGGTAAAATATGCATTGAATTGAATGTTTGAATGATATTAAATTATGCAGTTATATACGTAAATATAATCCATATTGAATTAATATATTTGTGGTCACCTTTTGTATTAATCAATATGATTAATTGCTATAAATAGGACCGCAAATCAATAAATAACAGTTGTAACCAATGTTGATTAGGGAATGTAAATATAATAGGATAACAGTTACAATTCCTAAAATTAATTAGGATTAATGTTGTACACCCAAATTAGAAAATTTGAATTATAATCGCATTTAGACACGAGGTTAAGCTCAACTTGTGGTATAAGCCTATTTGGAACCGACCGACAAATCTAGCAACCACAGGTAGTCAGCTTAATGTGAGGGGTCTAATGCATAAATATAAATGTACTAAGGCACGAGGCTAAGTTCAACTTGTGGTAGAAGTCTACCTGGAATCGTCCGACAAATCCAGCATCCACAAGTAGTCAACTTAATGTGAAAGGCCTGGTACATATATATATATATATGTGTGTATATATATATATATATATAACAGTCAACCAATAAATAAATGAATGAAAAAGAATAGTAATTTTCTATTTGTATACAACAAATAAATACCTTGGGACTGATTAATGGTGGCCTTATGAAAATATGACCGTTATGGCCATAAAGGGAAATAAACATAGAAATAAGAGAAAATGGGTGTAAAAAGGGGATTAATGGATATTGATTGACTTTTAATTACTAAGTCCAATTAGGAAAGTAATCAAGTAAATATCCTAGGGTAAAAGAAGATATAACCTTCCTTATTTATATTAATGAATATAGAACTTATAATTAAAAATAGAGTTGGACTTAGTAGGTTAATAATGTGGAAATATTATTAACCATAAGAACCCGTGACGATAATAAATCGTGTGGAGAGAAACTAAACATAAAGGATGTTATAACACAACGCACTTTATCCCAATATGGAAAGGTATGAAGGGGTAATGGGGGTAAGAACCTTATCATCTTCGCGTGTAGTCCGCTTCCTACGTCTTAAGCGGCTGGGGTTGAAGAGTCCACCCGGGGATAGGTCTATCAGTATAGGGGTTTTAAATGGCATGTATGTGTATTGTCTATCCAAACCTGAAAACTAAAAACGTCAAATATGGCTACCTACCCTACTGGAAGTAGTAAGAGACTAAGTGGTTTATCCAATAAGGTCAGCTTGAAGGTATAACTAGCGAGGGTATACGCATGAATGACGGAAGCCTTAGCTAGTAGGGCCAGTAGCTAGTTCTCTCTAGTTTATAAGAACGTGGAACAAGTTATCAAGAGGTATTAAGTGACCGATAAGTCCACTGACCAATAAGTTTTCCTAGGGTCTTAACTGTCGGGAGAATCCACCCTATCTATCATTGATAGTGAGGCGAAAACAATAAAGAGAAAGTGGATGGAAAGGCATATGTATATATGAGAACTTCGCAGTTAGAGGTTCACTTCTCGGTCTAATAATCAATTGAATTATAATTTAACGGGCTTCCTAAATATATGCGTAAAGATCTATCTCAATATTATATCTTAGAATACTACTTTAAGGAAGGGTAGTAGAGTCATGCGTAAACTTTTACAAGGTTGGGCTAGAATCACTAACCTTGGTAGGCATACATCTTGGGTTGAACTAAAAGGGATACATCTGTGTATTATAATCAGTGTTGTACATTTCCTGTTCACTAGAATCTTGTTGTTCTGACCCCCTCCATATTACAACCACCCAGGTTTTTTAGAGAAGGTTGGGTTTTCATAGGTGTTTTTGTTTGGCTTTCGGTTCTCGTTCTCTCTCATGCTCGGTATTGGCATAATGACTTACTTTGAAAAAGGTAGTTACTTGTGTTAATACATCTGGGTAATTTATTTAAATTATCACAATTAATCCTTTAGATTTTGAAGCTCCAACATTTTGGTCACGAAAAGGTTTTTCTGTTTGTAATATAAACTGGAATATAAATAATAGTAATGACAAAATGTATTTATAAATGCAAAACTGTTAGATTTTAATAAATTCCATATTTGGAAAAGTTTTAAATTTTTCTTCGAAAAGGCTAAGAAAATCCTTCATCCTTATTTTGTGGTATTTGATTTTGAATCGCTTAGTTTATGTCGGCTAGTAAGGGGAAAATCCATTTTATATTTCGGATTTCCATCTGATTTCCTGTTTTTAGTTTGTTCGATTCGGTGGTCACAAATCTTTTTGAAGGCAGGGAAAAGGCATTGGAAAATCAAATTTCTTTACTCGACAAGTGGTGGAAGTTGATACGAGAATGCAGTTGGGAACATAAGTTGTTTCGATTTAATAGAAATTTTATTTTAATTTATATATAATTTATACGGGCTGTTGGACCAAGGTTCAGACCGCGCCTTTTTAAGGGTAAGCGATCAATTGCTTCCTCCTATTGACATTGCCTGGACCTGACCCAGATTGGCTAAAAAGATATATTTATATATATCTTTCCAGCTGACTCTTTCTCCCCCAACCCTAATTCCACCAAACCCTTCTCCTTTCCAAGCTCCAATCCAAGCAACCCCCGCTTCGTTTCGTTCCTAATTACCACCAAAATCCTTCTCGTGCAGATCTCTACCCAATTATACTCTAGAATTGCAGTTTCTCTTGACTGTTTTGCCAATTCCTCTATGGCGCCTTGCAAACAACACCCCAGTTTCACGCCACAGGAAGCCTCTTGGTTAGACCGCGATGAGGCGAAGGTCAAGCACTACTTAGCTACAACTAGCTATGAGTTTCATTGTGGTCGACCAGTGAAGTTCGCCGACTTCGCAGCATTTGGTTTCGAGGAGCTTTTTATCGTCGTAGGCTTAGCACCGATCCTGCGCTTCGACATCTTTGAGCGCGACCTGTATCCGCGCTGTGTTCGATTCTTAGATAGATGTCGGAATCGATGAAGAGTCCTGCATCATCCGATCTAAGGTTATGGGCACCCACATCAAATTCACGGACGATGACTTAGCTCAGATTTTGGGCATCTCCGCAGTCAGAACATAGCTTGATGCTATTGAGATGGAGGACCCTCATATCCGTCCGCGTATCTTCCTTGGAACCCTCAGAGTCTGGACCACCGCCAATTTGCGACCCATCGCCCGTGTAGTTGTGCGCATCATACAACACGACATCATCCTGAAGACGGGATGCTTGGAGCATATTTATTCGTCTGTTCGCCGCGCCACCTATGCTATTATTGGCGGTATAGGGGTCAATTGGGCGCACATGCTTATGATCCATCTTTATAAGCCCTTCGTTGGCACTTCGTGGATCCACTTTCCTTATAGACATCTTCTCGCCCCTGTCTTCCGACACTTCCAGGTGAGACTTTCTAGGGAGACACCACCAAAGAAGGCGCCGACCGCCATCAATCACGCCACTCTCTGGAAGATGGGCATTCAGCTACCTGATGCTCTGTCCCTTCACCACCCGCTCCAGCTCAATAGCCTTAGCAACCTGGTCATGAGACTCCAGAGCTCACCGCCATCCGCACCATGCAGTCCGATCTCTAAGAGGTCCGCAACGAGCAGCTCCGAGAGGTCCGCGACGAGCAGCGCCGACAGGCGCGTGAGATTGGCTGCATCTTTGTCATACTACGCTCTTGGCACGGGCGTGGTAATGGATCAGGTTCCAGCCGCAGAGGTAGACCAACCTATAGTGGGTACTCGTAGTCGTCGTCGTTGTTGTTAGTGCATCCCCTGTGCATGTTGTATCTTGTATCGAGTGTTTCCCTTTCCACCATTTTTCTTTTTTTTGTTGTAGTTGTAGTGTTTGTGACTTCTAGTAATTAAAATCGTACTACTTTTGTTAATGAGATTTCTTTATTTAAATTTGTTGTGTCATTCACGCATCTTTATTTAAATAAAATCTCATCCATAAACTAGCATTTGTCCCAGAGCAGGAAAGAATAGAATTCTGTGTTGGACAAATTTTAGTAAAGGACCGGTTCTACGTCACGGGTATATAAGTAATTAAATAACCGCTGCTCATTAAAATTAGAATTTATTTTGGTCTTTTGTGTGATTTTAGTATTCGCGTTTTTGCGCGACTGACTTCCTTCTTCGCCAACATGTGACTTAAATTATTTAATTTCCTGCAAAATACATTTTTGAAGTTTTTGGAAAACATTGTTTGATTTTTTTTATCATTTTCTTATATTATAGGAAAGTGGAACGGTTTTGAAAAGAAAATTTTCAAAGTAAACATGACAAGTTTTTAAGCGGAAATTTATTTTTATGAAATTTTTTGATTTTGGGTTACATGAACAGCGTAAGGAAGATTTTTGGATGCTTTGTGTGCACGTTTTAGCTGTGTAATAGGACCGATGATATGACAAAAAAATTAACGATAACAAGAAAAGGGTTGTTTTAGCCTTGTAAACGTTGTTTCCATACCTTGTCAACGATGCATGCGGGTTACTAAATGACTCGTTTTACATTTTTGAGCTTTCTTTAAGCCTCCTTTACAGTCTATAGATAGAAATTTTCAGAGTATTTTGGGTAACTGAGGTGAAAATTCCACTGTAGGGCGGGAAATGGAAAATTTGTAATTGATAAAAATGTTGAAATTCTTCCCTTCGATTTTCTTTTTCCGGTTTAGAAGAAATTAAATAGGAAACGAATAGACTACATGACGTTTTGCATGGTAGGGTTTGGATACAAAATTGGTTGCTTCACACTTTTATTCATAATTGTGTGAAGGTGATGGATGAAAAATAGTTTTCAAAATTTGCACTCATATAGAATTGCCAGTATATTTAGGATATTTTGCATCATGCTTTCAAAACTATCTCAAAAAATTTGATGCAAACATATAGGAGGATCCGATTTAGAAACATCTCGCATGCATATTTTATGGTTGAATTGCATTATGTACACCATGCACATATATACATATGGTTTTAAAGTGTATGTACACAAATTGCTTGTGTAGAATAGGACTATAGGTGTCAGAATTTTGCGATGAAATTCCTTTTAAGGAGGGAAGAATGTAACAACCCAGAGTTTTGGCGATATAAATTAATTATTCGAATTTCAAAAATAGGAATTTCTACAAAACAATGGAATTTGATCACGAAACTTTAACCGATGCATTCCTCTCGGAATTTTGGTCAACTTTCATGTTTTGAGTTTCGCAAATGGAATCCGTATGAAAAAGTTACGGACGAAATATGAATGTGGGCAGAAAATAAATAAATCAGAATAATTTAATATAACATACCTTATTAAACTAGCCTGATTGGGCATTCTGACGCCCAAGCGGTCAACCATAGTGGTCGACCGGCGGTCGAACGCTACGGTCGACCTACTATGCTTCAAAATGCCTAGTGACGGCTAGGTTTTATAAGGTTAGGTTATAATATATTTACAAACGAATGGACGGATATTAACTAAAATAGATCTAAGGTCCTAGGCCAATTCCACTCCTACAAATAAAGGGGTAAGACCTCATTCTTTTCCACACAAATCTGTGGGCAGCAACGAAGCTCTGCCATTTTCCTCCTCTTAACCTAATTTTTAATCAAAAACATATTTTTATACAACAAATCAAATCCAAATCACATAGGATTTAGAGGATTATCAGATCCAATGGAAAAGAATGCAAATTAGTGCTTAACAATAGATTCTCCCCTATTTTCCTATTTTTTTACATCTCTATATATCTGAAAATTTCCCCTTTTCAGATAAATTGTGGATTTATAAGAATTTGGGAATTATAGGTCTAAAGGGTTCAAACTTTGGATTTGGATGCTTGCAGGTGAGTGGGAAATTTACGGATATAGTTACAAAAACTTATTTATTTCATTTGAATTAGATCTAAAATTTTATGCCTATTTCCATTAGATCTGTTCATTTAAATTGTTGTAATTGGATTGACAACCATCAGATGTGATTGTAAAAATTTTAAAACATGGGAATTGTAAATTCTGGTTATGCATAATATTAATTATAGGATTCTTAAATTTGCTTACACATATTCCTACAATTATATTGTAAAATATATTGTAGTTGTTGTAAAGCACTATAGATATGGAAATCAGTCCTATGAAAATACAGATTAGATGTAGTTACATTCCAGATCTCTAGTTCAGTGTTGAATAATACATTAAGTGAGTTTGGGTAAAACGATACGATTTGTAAATTATGTGATTGTAACATTAGAAGAAATATGCCTATTTGTATTCAATAGTGTTGGGTTTTGGCTTAATTATTGTAAATATGACGTTTTCTTCTTTTTGAATAAAAAAGGCATTATTTTGAAATCATAAGAGATATGATAAAAATATTGAAAAAGGGAAAAGTGCTTCAAATGTATGTATAAATATAAATATACATATTTGTGCGTAATTTGCATCAACTATATCAAATTATACATTAATATATGTTCCTTGTGATTTGGAAATATGCCAGTTCCACTAAACTAGGCATAATTTACAATAACCGTAGCTAACAGTCTTTTTATAAGACTTAAAACCTTTTGACAAGACTGAATGCAAAAAGGAATGTTTGGTTACTGATTAAACCAAATCATATATTAGTAATAATAATAAAAATAAATACGTTGACCGCAGAAAACATAAAAATATAAATATATACGTATTATCCGTCCAAATTAGCGTAAAACGGTAAAATATGCATTGTATTGAATATTTGAATGATACTCAATTATGGAATTATATATGTAAATATAATCCATATTGAATTAATATATTTGTGGTGACCATTTGTAGCAATCAATATGATTAATTGTTATAAATAGGACCGCAAATCAATAAATAACAATTGTAACCAATGTTGATTGAGGAATGTAAGTATAATAGGATAACAGTTACAATTCCTAAAATTAATTAGGAATAATGTTGTACACCCAAATCAGAAAATTTGAATTATAATCGCATTTAGACATGAGGTTAAGCTCAACTTGTGGTATAAGCCTACTCGGAACCGACAGACAAATCTAGCAACCACAGGTAGTCAACATAATGTGAGGGGCCTAATGCATAAATATAAACGTACTAAGGCACGAGGTTAATTTCAACTTGTGGTAGAAGTATGCTCGGAACCAACCGGCAAATCTAGCATCCACAAGTATTCAACTCAATGTGAGAGACCTGGTATGTGTGTATATATATATATATATATATATATATATATAAAACTAACAATCAACCAATAAATAAAAACTAAATAAGAATAGTAATTGTCTGCTAGGGTAGAACAAATAAATACCTTGGGACTGATTAATGGTTTCTTTATGAAAATATGACCGTTATTGCCATAAAGGGCAATAAACATAGAAATAAGAGAAAATGGGTGTAAAAAAGGGATTAATGGATATCAATTGACATTTAAATACTAAGTCCAATTAGGGAGGTAATCAAATAAATATCCCAAGGAAAAAGAGGATATAACCTTCCTTATTTATATTAATGAATATTGAACTTATAATTAAAAAAAGAGTTGGACTTAGCAGGTTAATAATGTGGAAATATTATTGACCATAAGAACCCGTGACGATAATAAATCGTGTGGGGAGAAACTAAATAGAAAGGACGTAATAATGTAGCCCACTTTATCCTAATAGGGAAAGGTATTAAGGGCTAATGGGGTACGAAACTAGTAACCTCCGCGTGTAGTCCGCTTCCTGAGTCTTAAGCGGCTGGGGTTGAATAGTTCACCTGGGATAGGTCTTTCAGTACAGGGATCTTAAATGGCATGTATGCATACTGTCTACCCAAACCTGAAAACTAAAAACGTCAGATATGGCTACCTACCCTGTAGGAAGTAGTAAGCAACTAAGAGGTTATCCAATAAGTCATATAGAAGGTACAACGAGTGATAAAATACCATCTCTCACCTTATGCGGGGCAAGGGTATACGTGTGAATGACGGAAGCCTTAACTAGCAGGGCCATTAGCTAGTGTTCTCTAGTTTATAAGAATGTGGAACAAGTTATCTAGAGGTATTTAGTGACCAATAAGTCCGCTGACCAATAAGTCTTCCTAGGGTCTTAAGTGATCGGGAGAATCCGCCCTATCTATCATTGATAGTGAGGCAGAAACAATAAAGGGAAAGTGGATGGAAAGGTATATATATGTGAGAAATCCGCAGTTAGGGGTTCACTTCTCTGTCTAATAACTAATTAAATTATAATTCAAAGGGCTTCCTAAATATATGCGTAAATGTTCTATATCGTTATTATATTTTAGAATATTACTTTGAGGAAGGGTAGTAGAGTCATGCGTAAACTTTTACAAGTTTGAGATAGAATGACTAACCTTAATAGGCATACATCTTGGGTTGAAGAAAACGGGATACATTTGTGTATTATAATCTGTGTTGTACATTTCTTGTTCACCAAAATCTTGTTGTTCTGATCCCCTCCTCATTACAACCACCCAGGTTTTCTAGAGAAGGTAGACTTCTCATAGGTGTTTTTGTTTGGCTTTCAGTTCTCGTTCTCTCTCAAGCTCGGTATTGGCAAAGTGACTTACTTTGAAAACGGTAGTTATTTGAGTTAATACTAGTTTATCCTATTCTGTTTCTGTTGTGAGTTATCTTATCATACTCTGATTATGCTCATGCTCATTTATTTGTATGTACCAAATTTACATGCTCCATGTTTGGATGTGTTTGAGTTTCATTTTTTTGGGTCAAAATTTGGGTCCAGAAAAGTGAGGAGTGTTACATAAAGCCCAAGTGGTTCTACATCAAGCACCAAGTCGGATGTGCTAGAAGGTCGCTGCAATTAAGTGAGCTTCAAGTTCCAATGTTTCCACTTCAACTATATTAGTAAAAGCACTGACCTTCCTTTTCTATTGGCAGTTCCAAATCCCAAAAAGTAGCAGGGCCAAATATACTTAGATCGTTTGAGCCGTCTGTTGAATGACAACCCGGACTTCTTGAATGCTAGAAAGTGCTTGGTGGATGAGGTTCTGCTTTGTCATCATCTACTTGATATAAGTCGGAGCATTAGTCACCGAGGTTGGGGTTACATATACGTGCCCCCAACTCAAGTTCCTCCCGCTTCTGCAGAAACCAGCAGTGTTCCCCCAGTCGAGGGGCAAGTTATAACTTCGGTTAATAAGGGACAAAGCTCCAAAGCCCAAGAACTTTCAGGTTCCAGGGAAGTACCGTAGTCGGGAGATAAAGAGACGACTCTCATGGAAGATCCAAACACCTTTCTAAAGAGTCCCTCTCCGATGAAAATTCAAGACTGAACTTCTAAATAGGCCAGTTTGGGAAGAATCCTGGGATGTTGATCCAACAAATGCCTCTATTACTGAAAGGCATCCTTCTTCTAAGACACCGTCTCCAATTAGTTCTCCTGGTGGCGACTCCTAGCTAGATGATCCCATATTCAAGGACTTGGCTATGCTCCCTTTGTATGACAAGATCTATAATTCCAAATACATTGACACGGATTCTTTCTTCCCTATCTCCGAAGAGGAAGTTACTCCTGTAAAAGTCAGGGAGACTACACAGACAGGCCTTACTCCGAGCTCCGGTATGTCGGGGGAATCACTTAGACACACACCACATTAACACCGCACGTCACAGTTTTCGTGTTTTTACATTACTTCACGACTCTAATATCAATTTCTATTGACTTGTAGGAGGGATGACCAACCACAAGTATGATCTCAGGGACGTTTGTGCAAGCATTCCCAAGTACGGCTCCGGTACTGAACACGATCGATGGGAAAGCCACTGGAGAGATGACATGAGGCATTATCTGTCTCAACGCCATTGATCTTCCTGTTTAGATTAAGAGAAGTACGAAGGTTATCACAACCAGCCCGGGGGAGATAAATACCCTCATAAAGATCCAGTTCCCCTAAAAGACTCTCATTCCCAAGAGAAGCCGTCGAGGAAACATTCTGATCCCAATGATAAGGAAAAAGATCTAGGCAAGGGGAAAAGTAAGAGCGGTGCGACGATTATGCCTGCTAAACGCCGGAACATCGAGATCACCACAACAAGCCCTATAATACTCGATTGTGAGAATGAGGCCAAGCAAAAAAATTTGAGGGACCAGTTTCCACATCATCATTTCGGGAACATGCACTTCGTTCCAGACTTTGAGCTGGTACCTTCGGATTGGATGATAGAAGTCAAAGCTAAGATAGACTTTGTGGATAAACAATACAAGGAAATGCTTAAGTTCGCCCGAAAGGTTTCTAAGATCATCCGCGATCTGTTGGAGGATGTAGACAACATGAAGCAGATAGCTGAATATGACTTAAAGGCCAAAGATACCGTGGAGAAAGAGCATGAGGATACACATGCCAAGCTTGCACTTGTGTAGTGTGATGCTGAGAATTACAAGAAACAACATCAAGAATTGCAGTAGCACTACTATATCGAGCTCGATTCTCACAGTCAAGAGTGCACATCCTTGGAAAAGAACAAGTTGCGGGTACTTGCTAAAGGGAACGCCAATGTTGCTCTTAAATTTAGTTCTGAATCTAATACACATCTTGCTGATGCCCATAAAGAGTTAGACGAAATGGGGATCTTATATATCTTTCTCTGCTCAAGTGCTCCAGACTTAGGATATATCATGGATCCAGCATTACCCAACAACTCTGGTCGATGTATGGGATCAAATTGCTGAAGATGAGAAGAAGCAGTTGAAGGTTGACACCATCGATAAGGAGGTGCTGATGAAGACATATTTGTGAGGAGAAGAGCCAGAGTGTTTAGCTGATGGGCGTAAACTGATTCAGGAGGCTTTAGAAGAGGAGAAGCGTCAAACCAAGGGGAAGAATACCACGAAGGTGGTTTCAGTTTCTCTTTCATCATGGCTGTAACTGCAGAAACTGTGGGATACGATCCTGAACATCAAGCGATTCCTAAAGTTTCTATCCTATCTTCTATCGAGGAAAGAGCTACTCCTACCACTCCCGGAGACAAGTCTACCAAAGGTATCTCTACCTTCTCACCGTAATTGGTCAAGGCTATTATAGTGTATCATCATATTATAGAGAAGACAATTGAAAGACCTATGTTTTCTTCAGAGTTAATAACTATTGCTTCGCGTTCTCTAGGTACCAATCTTGCTAAGGAGACTGAAAATAAATAAGAGGAGGCCGCTAACAAGGCCATAGTGCTCTCCAGTAGTGAATCTCCCAAAGACAGGGAAATAGTCAATGCTTTAAAGGATATGGAGAGCAAGGACGATGAAGAGGATGTGGATGTCACCATTACTGGAGCAATAGATGAGACTGAAAACTTGGCACTTGTTTAAATGATAGCTAGACCCGAGGCACTCTTAAAGGCTAAGAAAGAAGAAGAGCCCATCTCCGTTGATCCTCTCCAAGCAGTTTCTCCTGGCGGGAAAACAATTATCAAGGTGTCGTGTAATACCCCACCTCCATTAATGTCACTCACAAAGGGAATGCATTAACTACAGTGAAGCTTTATAGGTAAAAGATGCAGATAAATTACAAGACAAACAAATGAAGCAGCGGAAAAGAATAAAAACTTTACTTCATTGATAAAACAACAGCTTGGTAAAACAGCGTACAAAGATTGTTTTCTAACACCAATACCCAGTACAACAAAGTATCTGTCTTGTTTAATAAAATAAAGAAGCCTAAAATGACAATGATATTCCCCAATAAAGCATGAGCCAGCCATAACAATGGAAAAGAGAGTCCAAAGCAATACGTCGACTGTCTTTGATCTTGGAAAGAGAAACGGTCCAAACTAAGCTGAGCTATTCCCTCCCTGACTACCTGGGGGGGAACGGAAGAAAAGAGGCGAAATAAAACTAGGTCAGACATAAGTCTGGTAAGTCCAGCGATTTTCAGTATGTAAATAGGTAATGGTAACATGACATGAATAAACCGAATATAAGACAATACCGTGATAACAGGGATAATAAGATAACCTAAGTTTAGCATAAGATATGATAACGCAAGATAAACCGAATGCGCTTCTACTCTTTCTTTGCTTCGCTACTACCCCGTTATTCTGATTTTTATATCTCTGATCTCCTATTTTCTCTGCACCAACTAACCAGTATCCTAACTAGTGTCTTTAAAAAATGATCCGTATCCCCTACTAGTGTCCCAACTAGTATCCTGTGAAAAAGGATCTGTATCCCCAACTAGTGTCCCAAATAGTATCCTGTGTTATATAATAAGGTGATCCCACCCCCGCAATTGTGGTAGCCTTCAGGTGTGCATCTAGTATGAGGATCTTACCTCAATCAGCCTAATTGCCATGAAGATGTTAGATGTACCCTTACTACCCTATCGATCGGCTCCCTACTTGTATTAATTTTCCTTGTCTCTATGCCAATCGGCCCTCTCTTGCATGTAGATACCCTGTGCTGGTCCCACCATAAGGTGTATCAATCCCTATGATAGCAACTCGACACGATTCATGATGCACAGTGTATACTATTGACGCCCAGTGCCTGCTTTTCCACTTCGGAGCACGTGCATGCCCATACTCCATCGGAACTACACTGCTGCACCCCCTGCCGCTATTTTAACCGCTTATAATCAGCCCAGTAATCGTGCCCCTCCCTGTCTAGTTCAGGGTACCGTGATACATCTATGTGGGTTACTGCTGAAATGGGTCCCCGTTACTAGGTTTCCTACAGGTTAAGTTTGTGGGCCTATATATACAAATATTACCCACCTACATGAGATGTACTTAACCCTCCCACCGATTCAAACATGTTTATTTAACATTTAAGTTTGTGGGCCTATATATACTAATATTACCCTTCCTTAACCCTCCTACTTATCAAGTCAATCTGTATTATTGGTTAGGCTTGTCTTAACCCTATCCACTTTGTTCATATAATATTGGTTAAGTGCTGTCCATTCATGTTAACATAACCTCCCCACACATCATGTTGTACTGGTTAAGTGTTTCCTATTAACTTAACCCTGTTCATTCATCATGTTATATTGGTTAAGTGTTCCCCCTTAACTTAACCCACTCGTTCATCATGTTATAAAGTTAAATGTTCTAAATTTACTTAACCCCACCTTGTCTAATTAACATGTTATAACGGTTAAGTGTTCTAAATTTACTTAACCCCACCTTCTTGTTTAATTAACATGTTATAACTGTTAAGTGTTCTAAATTTACTTAACCCCACCTTCTTGTCTAATCAACATGTTATAACGGTTAAGTGTTCTAAATTTACTTAACCCCACATTCTTGTCTAATCAACATGTTATAACGGTTAAGTGTTCTAAATTTACTTTGTCTAATTAACATGTTATAACGGTTAAGTGTTCTAAATTTACTTAACCCCACCTTCTTGTCTAATTAACATGTTGTATTGGTTAAGTGTCGCCTATTCATATGTTACTTAACCTTACAATTCCTAGCATGTCTGTTTATCGGCATTAATTAATTTATTAATGCCCCAACCTCTCACATTAGAACTGTTGTTTGCGGTTGCTGGATGTGCCAGGCGGTTCCACGCAGACTTCTACCACAAACTCATTCTAACCTCGGGTTTTGGGCTAAATGCGCTAACCTCTCACATTAGATCTATGTTGTTGCGGTACTAGATGTGCCGGGCGGTTTCGGGCAGTTTTAAACCGCAACTCAATCTAACCTCGGGTTAAGCATGTTCATCTTTTAGCCACTTTACATATTTACAATTTATGTTCATATGTAAATTATCCACAAGTGTTGTTAATTCAAGTCATGCCCCATTTACCCATTAAATTTTATGTCCATAATTCTAGGTATACAAATTCTACCATTTCATGCTACTAATCATTTACATGATTATGAGCCAATTTATGCCAATAGCATGTAGTTTAATATTTTTCCCCAACGTCTCCCCCGTTATTCGTTCACATAATTCACATAAAATGTTAGGCTCGCAAATTAGCCTAACTTATAAACAAAAGGGAAAAGAAAGGGACATATAACATTCCAACAGGCATAAACAATATAGATCAACATGCATAATATAAATTTGGGATAGAACGACATAGACTTAATTAAGCATATAGGCATGATCTGGCATTTAAATTAGATCCAATTAACATGCGAACTAGCATAAGTTTGATTGTATAAACATGAACTTATATAGATCTCAAACATGGGTACTAGCTTGGATCTAACATATAACATGTATGAACATAACTAAGCATGTAACTTACATACATAAAAGAACCACAAATTTAATACAACATGATAGGTTTAATGGTATCAGTCCCCAATAGTCTCATAGGCATAATAGGTTTTACTATTTCAGTCACAACAGTCCAATAGGCATGATAGGTTTTACTATGTCAGTCACAATAGTCCAATAGGCATGATAGGCTTTACTATGTCAGTCACAACAGTCCAATAGGCATAAGCAATTTCGAATTGACAAAAGGATAGACACGAATAGAATTAGGCATAGTTCTAGATCCAGTTATTATAGTCATGATTTCTTATTAGGTGTTCACATCTAAACAATAACTGTACTTATAGAAAAAAGGACGGATCTTGATTTCTGGGATCTGATTTCTGAATTTGAAAAGCTATCATTTGATGTAGACATTTGATTCTCTTGTTCTTCTAATTGATTCCTAGATTGAATTTGATTCTCTATTTTGGGGTAGATGAATGGAGGCTAGTCCAGTTTGTAGACGAACAACATGACGACTTCATAGAATGAGTTCTAGGGTTGAGGTTTAGGGTGATTATATAGAAGTCTAGGTTTAATTCTAGTCTTTAGATTAGTCTAGGAGAAATCAGAGCCATCAAACCAAAGAGATGTGTCATCCAGCTAACCGTAGCATGATACATATGCCCTAATACCTCTGAAATCAATCATTGGACAATCAGAGAAGGCCATGTTAAAAAAAACAATCCTTGACCAACAAAAATGCGCCACATGCGCCACATGATGCGTACACGTCATATATATATATATATATATGTGTGTGTGTGTGTGTGTGTGTGTATTATATACTCTATATATATATATATATTTTCCTTTTTATCTATCTTCCCAATTAAACATTTTCACACTAAACCACTTTTTGAACTGCGTTCACACTAAGTCACTTTTTAGCTATTCCCCAAAACCAAAAATATGGCGCTGGCGGGGATCGAACTCTGTACCTCTTGTATGCAAGTTACATGTTCTAACTAAATGAGCTACTAAGTCTTTTGCTTACAAACCTTAGGACAATGCTAAACATTATTCTTTTCTCATTCCTCTTTTTTCATATTTTACTGCAATATTTAATTTGAAGATATCTTCTTCGTTTTAAATTGGTTTTCTGCAAACCATAGGTCTAAATTGACTAGAAAATCACCACAAACGCAATGACGCTAATTTCGTGACCAACTTCCTGAAGCTCTTCAAATTTTTCTTTTTAATTGTTCGCATGCGTTTCTTCCCATTTCATATATTGCACTTAATTAACTTATTACATGAAATATTTATTGTCATTATTTAGTTTTTCTCTTAAATATATCTATGTATATAATATATATGCATATTTCCACTTTTAAAATTAAGTATTCTTTAATTCGTTACTTTAACATTCATAGTAAATACGGGGTGTTACATTCTCCCCTCCTTTAAAGGATTTCGTCCCTGAAATCTATAAGAATGTATCCTAACATTCAATATCCATCTACTCAACCATCTATCACAGGCATCCATAATCCATAAAAAGATTTCTGATGCTTTCATGATCATATGCATAGTGTGTGTACATGCCCTTATCTAATGCAAAATCAGGCGGTCTACTGATTTAGTTGACCTCCTTAATGCAAATTATGTCAGTGTTATGAGGCCATCATGTGTGCAATTATTACTAACCGTACTTTATAACTTCTACATGAGTGCTCAATGATTCATACAAATGCAACATCCATATGATACCACATCAAGTTTCAATCCATATATATACACATATATGCATATGCAATATTAAAGTGACTGAGCCGATCTAGTACCTAGTGTGTGTGTGTATGCATCCACGAGCAACTACTAGCAACCACTTGCAACCACTTGCAACCATCAATCATAACATGTTTCAAATACATGTTTACATCCACGGGTTTGTACCTAAGGATCGAGGAATGGACCGAGAGGATATACTTAAAAGATAAAGACTAAAAAATAAACTTTACAGAAAAAGAGAGATCAAGGATATACCCTTAAAAAGGGTATGATGCGCGTATCTAGTCTTTAGTCTTCTAAGTCGCATCTTCTTGAGCTTCACTCCATATTGCTCCGACTGTCTTAACTTCACGATTGCGTAGCTTCTTAATTTCTGTTTTCAGAATATGCGTTGGAACTCATTTCACTGTCGCCTCTCGTTCCACCTTTTCTTCTTATAGTACACTTGGCACTACAACGTCTGCTTTGTCATGCTAACATTTCCTCAAAAGGTCTTCTAAAACCCTATTCACCCTTTCTGTCAGAGGATGATAAGCGGTGCTCAAACATAACTGCGTACTTATGACTTCTTGCAAGCTTATTTATTAAGGTGACTAGAGGTCTCTTCTCTACTTAATTTATCCATTGCGTTAGCTATCTGAGAGTCTTTTCTTTGTGAAGTCCCTATTTAATTCAAAAGCGTAGGTCATACACCTAGCGATGTCGACTACTAACTTAACCAAAGGTTTGATATGTATTTTGAACTTTTCCTTTTCACATAAAGAGGACTTGAAGTCAACCTTTTTCTTTTTAAGGCATCCGCTATGACCTTGCCCTTACATCAAAATGGCCCCTAGTCTGTGCCGCATGCATCCGTGTGTAGCATAAGTCTTTTACCACCGTAAGGTAAAAGTCAAAACTGGGGCCGTTGCAACAACCCTCTTCAATTGTTGGAAAGCGATATCACAACCAATATCCCGAGCAAAGGTTATATTCTTCTTCGTCAATCTTGTAAGTGGGGCTTAATACATTCGCAAAGTCCTTAATGAACTTCCTATATTAGCCCGCTAGTCCAAGAAAGCTTCTTACTTATGTTGCATTCCTTGGGACCTTCCAGTCTTGCACCGCAACTACATTTCCAGGATCTACTACTATCCCTTCTTTGGATGCCACATGTCCTAGAAACCTTACTTCTTCTCTCCAAAAATGGCATTTTTGGAGAACTTCGCCTTAAGTTGATGCGCTTGGAGGGTTTCCGAGACTTCCCTTAGATGCAAAGCATGTTCTTCCTCATTCCAAAATATCATCTATGCACAAGCAAAGTGAACCATCCGCCTTTGTATTGAAAACGACTGGAGCACCCCATTCTGAAATATTTCGCCTTATGAACCATTTTTCAAGTAACTCTTTTACTTGTTTACTGAGCCCTTCCTTTCCCTCGTACAGGTAATGCAACTAGTTTTGCATTGTCAACTAGATATATGCGGAAGTCTATCTTGCAATTTAGGGGACAAACCCCTAACCTAATCAAAAACATCTGCGTACTCATGGACTACTCCAACGAATCGCAAATTGTCGATAGATGCATCAAGTGATTCTAGGTAGCTAAGACAAACTGATCCCTTAGGATCGCACGAAATCTCGAGGGTATTCCCGAGGCAAGTCGTAAATATAACTACCCTCCTTTCACAATTACTAGCTAACCAATTCATGCCTAGAATCAACCCATAGCCCATGAAACCAAAAACATAAGCATTACAATTAGACTCAATACTTAATATAGCTATTCTCAAATACTTACAAACCAAAGATAAATGAGCCAAACCACCAATTGGATTTGAGACAATAATGGGATCTTCTACTATACAAGCACTAAGGTGCAGAGACTCAACTATGGAAGCAAATAAAAACGAATGTGAAGCGCTAAAATCAAAAAGAGTACTAATAGGATAATCAAAAAAAGGAAAACTAGACTTTTTCAACAGAAACTCTACTACCTCTCTCTCACGTATGCTGGCAGTGAGAGCATGCACTTGCCCTCCTGAAAATCCTGTCCTTTGTTCTTGCCCTTGTCCTTAATTATATGACCCATTATACAATAATAACGACACTTCCTATTGTCTTAGATTTTTATGTTCTTTCTTCCTTCGTGAACCAAGTCCATATCCATGAGTTTCTCATCCTTGGGTTGTGTTCCTTAGCCAAACTCCCTTATTCTCATCTTTTCCATCTTTGTGTAACTTGTTGATAAGTCTCTTGAAAGCTGCCTCCATCACACGGAAAACCCTACAAAGGTTGAAAGAAAATTAGCCGCAGGTGAAACTACAATGGCTATTGATGAAGTTGGGCACTTCTTCACCCTTTGACATGTGTCGTAGTCACATCAAGCCTACAGAATCATGCCACCATGAGGTTACCTCCCAGAAAGCCAGGAGCCCCGGAGACTCAAGAAAGAAGGAAACAAGGATTCAAACAGAGGATCAAAAGATAGTGCATATGGCTTTGGGGAATATGCCTTTAAAACAAAACTTTTCTTTTGAAAATTCTTCTTTTAAAACCGTCTTGAAAATAATTTTTCAAATCTTTTATCTGATCCGGTAACCTTCAGCTCTGATACCAAGTGTAATACCCCACCTCCATTAATGTCACTCACAAAGGGAATGCATTAACTTCGATGAAGAGTTATAGGTAAAAGATGGAGAAAAATATAAGACAGACAAATAAAGCAGCGGAAAAGAATAAAAACTTTACTTCATTGATAAAACAACAGCTTGGTAAAACATCTTGTACAAAGATTGTTTTCTAACACCAAAACACCAATACCCAATACAACAAAGTATCTGTCTTGTTTAATAAAATAAATAATACTAAAATGACAATGATATTCACCAATAAAGCATGAGCTAGCCATAGTAGTGGAAAAGAGAGTCCAAAGCAATACGTCGACTATCTTCGAGCTTGGAAAGAGAAACGGTCCAAACTAAGCTGAGCCATTCCCTCCCTGACTACCTGGGGGGGGGGGGATGGAAGAAAAGAGGCGAAACAAAACTAGGTCAGACATAAGTCTGGTAAGTCCAGTGATTTTCAGTATGTAAACAAGTAATAGTAACATGACATAAATACACTGAATATAAGAAAATACCGTGATAACAAGGATAACAAGATAACCTAAGGTTAGCATAAGATATGATAAGGCAAGAAAAACCAAATGCGCTTCTACTCTTTCTTTGCTTCGCTACTACCCCGTTATTCTGATTTTTATATCTTTGATCTCCTATTTTCTATGCACCAACTAACCAGTATCCTAACTAGTGTCTTTTATAGAATGATCCGTATCCCCTACTAGTGTCCCAACTAGTATCCTGTGAAAAAGGATCTGTATCCCCTACTAGTGTCCCAACTAGTATCCTGTGTTATATAATAAGGTGATCCTACCCCCGCAATTGTGGTAGCCTTCAGGTGTACATCTAGTATGAGGATCTTACCTCAATCAACCTAATTGCCATGAAGATGTTAGATGTACCCTCACTACCCTATTGATCGGCTCCCTACTTGTATTAATTTCCCTTGTGTCTATGTCGGTCGGCCCTCTCTTGTGTGTAGATACCCTGTGCTGGTCCCACCATAAGGTGTATCAATCCCTATGATAGCAACCCGACACGATTCAAGATGCACAGTGTATACTACTAATGCCCAATGCCTGCTTTTCCCCTCCGGAGCACGTGCACGCCCATACTCCGTCAGAACTACACTACTGCACCCCTTGCCGCTATTTTGACCGCTTATAATTAGCCCAGTAATCGTGCCCTACCCTGCCTAGTTCAGGGTACCGTGATACATCTATGTGGGTTACTGCTGAAATGGGTCCCCGTTACTAGGGTTTCCTACTGGTTAAGTTTGTGGGCCTATATATACAAATATTACCCACCTACACGAGATGTACTTAACCATCCCACTAATTCAAACATGTTTATTTAACGGTTAAGTTTGTGGGCCTATATATACTAATATTACCCACCAACCTAAAGTTTACTTAACCCACCTACTTATCAAGTAAAGCTGTATTATTGGTTAAGCTTGCCTTAACCCTATCCACTTTGTTCATGTAATATTGGTTAAGTGCTGTCTATTCACGTTAACTTAACCTCCCCACACATCATGTTGTATTGGTTAAGTGTTTCTTATTAACTTAGCCCTGTTCATTCATTATGTTATATTGGTTAAGTGTTTCCCCTTAACTTAACCCCACTCGTTCATCATGTTATAACGGTTAATTGTTCTAAATTTACTTAACCCCACCTTCTTGTCTAATTAACATGTTATAATGGTTAAGTGTTCTAAATTTACTTAACCCCACCTTCTTGTCTAATTAACATGTTATAATGGTTAATTGTTCTAAATTTACTTAACCCCACCTTCTTGTCTAAATAACATGTTATAACGGTTAAGTGTTCTAAATTTACTTAACCCCACCTTCTTGTCTAATTAACATGTTATAATGGTTAAGTGTTCTAAATTTACTTAACCCCACTTTCTTGTCTAATTAACATGTTATAATGGTTAAGTGTTCTAAATTTACTTAACCCCACCTTCTTGTCTAATTAACATGTTATAACGGTTAAGTGTTCTAAATTTACTTAACCCCACCTTCTTGTCTAATTAACATGTTGTATTGGTTAAGTGTCACCTATTCATATGTTACTTAACCTTACAATTCTTAGCTTGTCTGTTTATTGGGATTAATTAATTTATTAATGCCCCAACCTCTCACATTAGAACTGTTGTTTGCAGTTGCTGGATGTGCCAGGCGGTTTCGGGCAGACTTATACCGCAAACTCATTCTAACCTCGGGTTTTGAGCTAAATGCGCTAACCTCTCACTTTAGATCTGTGTTGTTGCGGTTACTAGATGTGCCGGGCGGTTTTAGGCAGTTTTACACCGCAACTCAATCTAACCTCGGGTTAGGCATGTTCATCTTTTTGCCACATTACATATTTACAATTTATGTTCATATGTAAATTATCCACAAGTGTTGTCAATTCAAGTCATGCCCCATTTACCCTTTAAATTATGTCCATAATTCTAGGTATACAAATTCTACCATTTCATGCTACTAATAATTTACATGATTATGAGCCAATTTATGCCAATAGCATGTAGTTTAATATTTTTCCCCAACGTCTCCCTCGTTATTTGTCCGCATAATTCACATAAAGCGTTAGGCTCACAAATTAGCCTAACTTATAAACAAAAGGGAAAAGAAAGGGACATGTAACATTCCAATATGCATAAACAATATAGATCAACATGCGTAGTATAAATTTGGGATAGAACGAAATAGACTTAACTAAGCATATAGGCATGATCTTGCATTTAAATTAGATCCAATTAACATGCGAACTAGCACAAGTTTGATTGTGTAAACATGAACTTATATAGATCTCAAACATGGGTACTAGCTTGGATCTAACATATAACATGTATGAACATAACTAAGCATGTAACTTACATACATAAAAGAACCACAAATTTAATACAACATGATAGGTTCAATGGTATCAGTCCCCAATAGTCTCACGGCATAATAGGTTTTACTATGTCAGTCACAACAGTCCAATAGGCATGATAGGTTTTACTATGTCAGTCACAACAGTCCAATAGGCATGATAGGCTTTACTATGTCAGTCACAACAGTCCAATAGGCATAAGCAATTCAGAATTGACAAAAGGATATACACGAATAGAATTAGGCATAGTTCTAGATCCAGTTATTACAGTCATGATTTCTTATAAGGTGTTCACATCTAAACAATAACTGTACTTACAGAAAAAAGGACGGATCTTGATTTCTGGGATCTAATTTCTGAATTTGAAAAGCTATCCTATGATGTAGACGTTTGATTCTCTAGTTCTTCTAATTTATTCCTAATTTGAATTTGATTCTCTAGTTTGGGGTAGATGAATGGAGGCTAGGCCAGTTTGTAGACAAACAACATGACGACTTTATAGAATGAGTTCTATGGTTGAGGTTTGGGGTGATTATATAGAAGTCTAGGTTTAATACTAGCCTTTAGATTAGTCTAGGAGAAATCAGAGTCATCAAACCAAAGAGATGTGTCATCCAGCCAACCGTAGCATGACACATATGCCCTAATGCCTCAGAAATCAATCATTGGCCAATCAGAGAAGGCCACGTTAAAAAAAAAACAATCCTTGACCAAAAAAATGCGCCTCGTGCGCCACATGATGCGTACACTTCATATATATATATATATGTATATATATATATATATTATATATATATATATATATATTTATATTTGTTTTCTTTTTATCTATCTTTCCAATTAAACATTTTCACACTAAACCACTTTTTGAACTGCGTTCACACTAAGCCACTTTTTAGCCATTCCCCTAAAACAAAAATATGGCGCTGGCGGGGATTGAACTCTGTACCTTTTGTATGCAAGTCACATGTTCTAACCAAAGGAGCTACTAAGTCTTTTGCTTACAAACCTTAGGACAATGCTAAACATTATTCTTTTCTTATTCCTATTTTTCATGTTTTGCTGCAATATTTAATTTAAAGATATCTTCTTCATTTTAAATCGGTTTTCTGCAAACCATTGGTCTAAATTGACTAGAAAATCGCCACGAATGCAATGACGCTAATTTCGTGACCAACTTCCTGAAGCTCTTCAAATTTTTCTTTTTAATTGTTCGCATGCACTTCTTCTCATTTCATGTATTGCACTTAATTAACTTATTACTTGAAATATTTATTGTCATTATTTAATTTTTCTCTTAAATATATCTATGTATATAATAAATATGCATATTTCCACTTTTAAAATTAAGTATTCTTTAATTCGTTACTTTAACATTCACAGTAAGTACGGGGTGTTACATGTCATCTCGATCAATTACTGGAGAGCTGGCTTCCAATTCCTCCTTCGATCCAAAAGAATCTCCCTTTGACAAGACGAAGAAAAGGCGCATTCTCACTTATGCTGGAATGGAGGAGAAACATGGGCTCAAGGATGCTAAGAAGGCCAAGCATTCCCTAAGTCCAAGTGAAGCATCATTTTGATTTCTTTTTTGCTTTCTATTGGCCTACAGTTGTTGTTGCGAGTGCGGCCCTCGCGTTTTTAACCAGTCATCTATGTAAATATGCACGTTGCTAATAAAATAGTTTCCCTGCAATGTCACATGTTTGCAAGTTTATTATTTATTTTAATCAAATGTAACTGTGATCAAAACATTAATATGCTAAGTAATAAACAATAGATCGTATCACATATCAAACCAGGATTTCTAATCAGCATCCCTGCAAATCAAAAATCAACATTTTTGCAATCAACGAATTATTACTAAATTAAGTAATAAACAACACATCATATTGCAGTTATCATAAGGGCATGACATGTGTATGCTCCCAACCAATCTTGAATAAAATGGATTGCTAGGGCGTATTCAGGATTGATTAGGTTTGACATTATATTATCCCTAATCCTTCTGTGGGGAGTGCGGGCTCAACTTTCAATCTTCCCCTAATCCTTCAATAGGGTAGGAACCCTTTTCCTTCGGCACCTTTTTCGGTGCCATTGTACTCTCCTTTCGTATGCCTAGGTTAGAGTGTGGTTAAGACGGTCTTTAATCGTGGTGCACCAGTCACGCCTACTTTTATACTAACTCTCGTATTGAGAGAGCTTGAGTTGATCAGGCGAACAATCATGTCATTCGCTCCGGCTTTCCTTCTACACTCTATTTCCAAGAGTGGGTTCCACCGGTTCGAGTGTCGTTCTCGCACTCGATTTTAATCCATACTCCACGCTTCACACCGGCTCATGGAGTTTGTCAAGCAAGCGTTCGTTTCATACTTGCCAAGGTGCTACCTTTAAATCCTGATTCGATCTAGATGGATAGGACAAGGTGTTTGGGCATCGTATCCTTACTTTCGTTCACAAAGTGAAAGTTACCACAATTGGTGTTTGTATCGAGCTCGAGGTTAGCCAATCAAACTTCGATTGCCCCTAGATCTAAGTCTGCGTACTCAAGCGGTGAATGAGTGAGCTTCATAAAAAGAGGTGAATTATCCCTTTTTCGAAAGTCTGACACCAACTAATTATTTCATAACATTAAGTCAAAGACTAAAACGATCATAGAGCAAGGAAAAATAAATGCAGGAAAAGTCAATGACATGCGATATTTTTAAAGTGGTTCAGCCAAATCATAGCTGACGTCCACTTTATAATCTTTAGTTTATATCAACTAGACTGTTCTAGGCAAGTCCTGCCTTTTTACATAGTTTACAAAACAAAAGAATTAATAAAATCTTAAGTCAAGTAATGCCGCAGATGCAGGGCATTCGACGCTCTGGGGACTTCATCGCTATCTATGGTCGTTAGTTTGAAAGCTCCTTTATCAAGTTTCTGTTGGATGACATATGGTCCTTCCCGTTTCGGGACCATAAAAATGGGACTTGGGAAGATGTGCTTCAAAACCAGGTTTCTACGTTCAAAGGTTTAGGGTCGAACCTTCCTGTTGTGGTATGGAGCGACTTGGTGTCTATGCCTTGAGGCATGTAAGTCTGCTTCTTCTCTCTTTTTCTCAATCATGTCTAAGGACTCAAGAAGAAGTTCTTTGTTCGTCATCGAATCATAATACATTGTTATGTGAGAGGGGACTTCCATTTCCACTGGAATGACTGCTTCTGATCCGAATGAAAGTGAGAAGGGAGTGTGGCCAGTAGTTGATTTGTAGGTCATTCTATAGGCCCATAACGCTAAGTGTAATTCGTCTACCCACATGGCATTCGCTTGCTTCAATCGCTTCTTTAGAATGGACTTAATGATTTAGTTTGTTGCTTCGACTTGCCCTTTCAATTGCGGGTGTGCTATAGCGGTGTATCTCTTCTCGATGCTATATTTAAGGCAGAAATCTCTGAATTCTGTGTTGTCGAACTGGGTTCCGTTGTCGGTTATGATGACATTGGGGATCCCGAATCGACAAATGATGTTTTCTGACAACGAAGTTAATCACCCGCTTTGTCGTGATCGTGGTCAATGGTTCAGCTTCTGCCCATTTGGTAAAGTAATCCACGACCGTGATTGGATACTTTGCTTGGCGATTGTAAGGCTTTCGATGATGTCAATTCCTCATACGGAAAACGGGCACGGGCGCACCGTCAAATTGAGTTGGTTGGGAGGTGCTCTGGGAATCTTTGTAAATTTCTGGTATCTGTAGCAGCATCGTGAATAATCAGCTGTATCCCGATTCATAGTAGGTTAGAAGTAGCCATACCACAGTATTTTCTTTGCCAACGTCTGACCTCGGGTGTGATCTCCAAATTCACTTTCGTGAACTTCTCTCAACACAAGTTTGACGTCGTCATGTGCTATACACCGTAGTAGGGGTACTGAAAGTCCTTGTTGGTAAAGAACTTCACCCTGCATGATATATCTTGAAGCTTTGGGAATGATGGACGTCTTTCACTTTTTTCGTCGGAAGCACTCCATTCCGTAGGAAGTTCTTTATCGGTGTTATCCACGACTCTCTCTGGCTTGGTTTCCAACACTGGATCAACTTCCACCTGATCAATGCTTGGAGCTTCTAGTGTCTCGACTGGGATCATTTATGTTTCTTCTGGATTGCCGAAGCTTGCTAACTAGGCAAACCTATCCACCTTCTGATTCTCTATTCGCAGAATGTGGGATATACTATAATATTTTAGGTTGTCCAATAGCTCCTCTACCCTTTCTAGGTAAGCTGTGAGTCGTGGTCCCTTCGTCTGAAATTCCTTCCGAACCTGATTAACAACAATTTGAGAGTCATAAAAGATGTTCAATGCCACTACTCCTAACTCCTTAGCGAGTTTCAACCCGACAATCAAGGCCTCGTATTCGGAATTATTGTTAGTAGCGGAAAATTCTAACCATAAAGCATAGTAATTTGACCGCCCTTCAGGAGTGACAATACAACTCCGACGCCGGACCATCAATCATTCTTAGCACCGTACGTATATAGCTCCCAGGTGCTAGATTCCAGTTTTTGTTTCGAGGGGCCACCTTTTTTGTCCAACACATCTTCCTGGGGAATCGTGAATTCAACGATGAAGTCGGCTATTGCTTGCCCATGTATGGACTTTTTGGAGAGGAAATTGAGGTCAACTGTCTTAATTGATGTTCCATTTGAGCAGTCTTCTAGATGTCTTAGGTCGCTACAGGACCTGTTGGAGGGGTAGATCAGTGTATATAATAATTTGATGAGCTTGGAAGTAGTGGCGAATATTTCTAAAGGCAATCAACAAGATGTAAGCAAGCTTTTCTATCCCTGGGTAGTTGCATTCTGCTGTCGCCAATTTCTTGCTCACATAGTACACCGGTCTCTGAATTTTATCCTCCTCACGTACAAGTACTGAGCTGATAACGTGTGACGATACTGCCAAGTATACAAATAAATCTTCATGATCCACGGGCTTAGACAATGTAGAGGGCTTCTCTAAATGATTCAGAAGATTATGGAAGGCTTCATTGCAAGCTGGGGTCCATTCGAAGTTGTATTTCCCTTGTTTTATCAAGTTGAAGAAAGGGACGCACTTTTCAGTGGCCTTGGAAATGAACATGCTTAACGCTGCGACCTTCCCTGTCAGGCTTTGCACATCTCTGATCTTTCGTGGTTTTCTAATGTTCATGATTGCTGCAATATGATCAAGATTAATTTTCATTTCCTCATGAGCTAACGACAAAGCCGAGGAACTTTCCTGACATAACCCCAAAAGAACACTTCAACGGGTTAAGCTTCATTCCATAGCGTTGGAGGATATCGAACATCTCTGCCAAGTTTGTTGTGTGATCGGATGACCATTTGGACTTCACAAGCATATCATCCATACAAACTTCCATGGATTCCCCAATTTGATATTAGAACATACGACTCACTAAGCACTGGTACGTCAGTCTGACATTCTTCAATCCGAAAGGCATTACCATGTAACAACACAGTCCAAGATCAGTGATAAAACTGGTATGTTCTTGACCTGGCACATGCATGGGAATCTGGTTGTAACCCGAGTATGCATCCATTAAAGAGAGAAGTTCATGTCCCCTCGTTGACTCCACTAGCTGATCAATTCTTGGTAACGGGAAACTGTCCTTAGGCAAGCTTTGTTCAGATCCAAAAAATCAATGCATGTACGCCACTTCCCATTAGCCTTCTTAACAATTACGAGGTTCGGTATCCAATCGAATATGTAGCATCTATGATGGATCTATGATTTCTCAACTTCTATACTTCTTCTTTCAAGGTAGCCTCTCCGGTTCTAGCACACGCCTCTTTTGGTTTACGGTGGATACTTTGGGTTTATTGCTTAGTGTGTGACTCATGTTTGATGGTGAAATTACACACATATCAGTGTGCGTCATGGCGAGTACATCCGGATGTGCACGTAAAAATTCAGTCAACTCCCTCGTCCAGAGTGGATCTAAGTGAGATCCGATCTTCAAGACCTTTGTTGGCTTTTCATCACTGATCGGAGTATCTACAGTTATTTCATTAGGTGTCGCCCTTCCGCATCCAGAATCTTCCTCCTCTTTGGGGTCTATGTCTTCGGGAAGATCAACGAGAGACTCCCTCGGAAATATCTTCTTTATTTACCATGTCGCATCATCCTTCGTAGGAGGGGAGGAATTCTTGGGCTCTACGCCATCTCCGTTGCACAACATCTTACATTCTTCCATGTTACAAGCTCTTCCGTTAATTTGGTCACCGCAGATAATTACCACTCCAGCTTCAGTTCAGAACTTAATTAATAAGCACTAGGATGCAGTATAAACCCCAAACTCTGGGAGGGTTGGTCGGCCTAAGAAGGCGTTGTAAGGCGAATCGCTATTCATTACCACAAATGGGAGGATTCGTAATCTTCGGTGGTCTCCTTCCCCAAGCTCCACGGACAAATCCACTACTCCAATCAGAGTCGTAGTTGAGCCGTTAAAGCCATGTATCCATCTGCCGCATGGCTTTAAATCTTTAGCTTCTAATTTCATTTGGTCAAATATTTTCTAAACAAGACGTTAACAGAACTCCCGCAATCCACAAGGACTTTCGATGCTGTTGCTAGACTAATGGTAGTAGTTATTACCAACGGGTCAATATTTGATGCCTCAATTCCCACACTTTCCCTGACTCAAAAAGATAACATCATCCGCCATAATCTTCTACTGCTTGGCGGGTGCAGTATCTTTAAGGGTACTACATTCTCTCACTTCTAAATGTTTAGCGGCATTGGTGAACTGCTCCATTGCTTTGTTGCTGGATCCAGCTGGATGCGGTCTTCTGACCGTAGTATTATGACTATCCCTTTTTTTTCTATTGGGCAGTAAGTGATGGAGTAGGTTGGTCCCAATTGGGAGCCGGTCCTCTTTGCCCTCTATTTCTATAGGTAACCTTATATTCGTCCAACTTCCCTCCTCGAAGAAACTTTAACACAACATTTCTTAAATGGAGACAATACTCATTCGTGGAGCAGTCGTAAGTTTCATGAAATAAACAAAACTTCCCTGTCTCATGTTCTTTTCTAGTTGTGTCTCTTGGTGGAGGCTTTTTGTATTGGATAACATTAAAGGTGTCTAGGTAGATGTTCTTCAAGGTGTCATTTAGCTGTGTATAATTCTCAAAGGGTTGGAATCAAGGCCTCTTTTTGGAATCATTTCTCTGATTCCTACTTCTCTTGTTGTCATTCCCACCTTGACGGCCATTTCCTCCATTCTTATTGCCAACGTTCACTTCAACTTTCCCTGCACTATCACCAGATTGCTTAATAGCAGCATTACTTTGGATATCTTTTCTTGGGGTATCATCGGATTTTCTTTTCCGGCTAGCATACATCTCTTCTTGTCATAGGCAGATGTTAGCCTTCTCATAAAATAACTCTCTAGTCAATGGTGGGTTTCCAACCAAGTACTTGCCGAATTCAGTATCTTTATCGACTTCGTCTATTAGCACCATCAAATTAGTCCGTTTGTGGGGGTTACTCACTTCCGTAACTTCCATATTCAAAACGTTCCAAATATGATTTCAGAGTTTCCTCGGGAGCTTGCTTGACTATGGAAAACTCGATGATGTTTTTGGACTCCATGCGTGAAGTCGAAACTGAATCAAGAATCTCTCGATTAGTTCTTTGATATTGGAAATTGATCGAGGCGGAAGACGGGTAAACCACATCATTGCAACATCTTCGAGGTATATCGGGAAAGGCTTACACTTTACGGCATCAGGGGCCGCCGCTGTGTTCTTATACTAAGAGTATCTCATCAGATGTTGTGTGAGATCAGTTCTTCCTCCATATCAGCCCATGGTAGGCAGGTAGAATCGCCTCGGGAACTGGACATCCTATATGTCATCGGTGAAAGGTGTGTAGCTCAGCATATGTAGTAACCCTCCCTCTCATTCGATCCAAATCGATTGTTAAACCGACTACCAAACCAAAAAGGCGGATATGCTAACTTTGGGCATACAACACATCAGAATAAACAAAAGAAGACTTTTATAAATATCATAATAATGTTACATCAAAGTACAAAATATCAGAGTTCGAATTAATATTATATAGTGGAAAATAAATTTACAATAAATATAATACAATGTAGAGAAAAAAAATAAAATAACACAGCGAAAGACTATCAATGCTCTGGACATAGCTTTAAGCTTTGATTTAAAATCCTGCTAAGTGAAATAATCTGCAAAACCAAAACTACTGACTGCCCGTGTGGAAAATATGGCAACCAGAGTTTAGGTAGAAACAATAAACTCCGAGTCATTCATGGGCTGGTGTAAGAACTCAAAACAGTTATTAAAATTCACTTTAAAATAAGTTAAATCACGGGACCATGCCACATGTCATAGAACGGGTTCACTCCGATGAATACCAGTGCATAAACAACAACCAATAATAGAAATATGGATCTACTATCCACCACACAACATGCAATTTTCCAATCTCTCCATTTAGGCTTAATCCTAATTAAAAATTTTTATTTTAGCTATTTTAATGGGTTTTAAATATTTAAAATGATTTATTTTAAATAATTATTGGATTAATTTCCAGAAAATTGAATAATCATTAAGTAAGGATTTTCGAAGATTAGAACTAAGAAGAGTTCTAATAAATCTTTAATTAGATTTGAATGAAAGAATGGTAATTAAACTTACCAAAACAAGAGATGTGATATAAACCAAATATTCTTGGTTGTTGATATTGATTGTGATTGTTTGACTGTTTGGATTGTGCTCGACCAGTTTATGAACAAAATATGCTTTTACATTTAACATTGGGTTGGGTAGAAATATGTGTATGCTAACATCTTGTGAAACACTTCACAATTTGACTATGAGATGTTTAGCGATGTTGTTGAGTTCATTTCAAATTTAATGAATGATTTTGTAATGATATTTTTCTTAAGTGAAAAGAAATGTATTCCTGATTTTGGACACGGAATGTTGTATAAAAATGTTTTATAAAACAGAAAGGATTTCGAGGCCTAAACTCGATGACTTCGAAATGATTTCGAAATGTATTATGTGTTTATGTGTTTGACATTGTAGTTCACCACATAACCAATTAATTGCTATCGATGATATATCTGTTTGGTGGTGGATAATTTATTCTCTTGCTTAACACCCTTCTTTGAGACGTACGAGCTCAAAGGTTATGTGATTAATAGTGACTGATCATATGTGTGAATTGCTGATGTAAAGTACTATATTTTGGAAAGTACTAGTGATTATTATGTTGTGAAATGATTTTCCCCACTTCGGGATATGTAATGATTTGGTATGTGGCTAAAGATTCGAGTAACCCGGACGACTAAAAGTATGGGTGAGAGAGAACCAGGGCCTTAATTGGTGAGTGGTCAGTGTAGCCTCCTCCATCGTAAGAGGTAAACAATTATATATTGAGTTGGTGAGGTACGTACCCTTTGCCTTGTCTAAGGGGAGCCCAATATTTGGTTGCATACTTGTTTGTATGCAATGTGATGTTTTGGAATTCATATTTCCAAAGATTTTGGTTTGAGATCCCGAAGTGAATGCAATCAACACCCCAATCTTCGTTAGTGTAACCTCTGCTATTAGCCATATTTGGACGAACCATAGCTTCTACTTCAGCATTTGTCAAAGAGGGCTCAGGTTCAACACTTCTTTCTCTTCTAGCACTTCCAGTTCCTACATCACGAAACATTCTACGATTCCTTGCTGGGGCAGAGTTCCCTTTCCCCATGCGATTCCGGTCATTTACAAGATGAGTTAGCTGAAGGAGTTGGCCCTGAGTAGGACTGGTGATATTTGGATCCCTGGGAAGAAAATGAGACCCCCTGCATTGGCAACAACACTGGTTCCGCTAGGCTAGGATCATTAGGTTCTAGGCAACGAGCTATGTCTTCGCGATATCCTAGTGAGCTAAAATGGATTTGCTCAAGGTTCTCTGCTCTCTCATACAACCTTCTCTAACATGGGTGCCTTTTGTTTTCCTTAGAAGAGGATGAGTAGTCTACTTCAAGACGGTGAGTTGGAGAAGGTGTTTTCTGCCTGTGAAGTTCATCCATCTTCCTGTTCATTGCATTCATGTTTTCATAGATCGCGGCACTATCACGTCTTTGGGCTTCTATAGCCTCGTTAGTTTTGTCCATCATAGCGAGCAAACGCGCAAAATCCATCTTTGAGACAAGGGCGGATGTTGGAGGTTGATTACTAGCAGCTGCTGTCGGAGTTGGAGCATTTGGATTAGGTTGAACATGGATGTCAGCACTCACAAGGGGGTTCGGGTCGCCCCATCTAGTGGTCAAGGCTTGGTGACCGGATGTATCCAATGCTCTGCCCCCGGAGTGGGTTGTGACAGTCCCTTCGGGTCGGGTCAGACCCAACTTGGTCTCCTGCGAGCCACAATTGACAAGAGCCCATACATTATTCCTTTGATCTTCTCTTGTTTCATTTGCTCGAGAGGTTTGCTGTTCCTTACCCTTCCTTGGAGCCGTGGAGTCTAATCTTATTAAAATCAATGAAAATTTTGAAAACGGTAGAAACGATGACTATCTCTTCGGACTTGAAAATCCAAACAGTAGAATGACAATCAGAAAAGTTAAGAATTCGACTTTCTCAGTGAAAGCACTAAAATGTTAGACCAAAAAGTGGCACTGACACTCAATTGACTAAAATTGTAGAGAGTAATAATCTGAAAATAGATAAATAGTAGTCGACACACATGATTTATAGTGGTTCGGTGTTAACAAGCCTATGTCCACTTCATAGTTCTTTGATTGATCGATAGATTACAAATACAATGTAGATAATGCTCAACCTCACAAGTACGATCAATAATATCTCAGAATACATAGAATTATACTCAATAATCTAGCGTACAATCTAAATGAAATGAAGGAATATTGAGAATGGTGGAGCTTGAGTGTATAGAGTTCCAAAAGATCCCTCAAAATGGCAAGTCCTGGTGTATTTATAGGAACACAGAGCAAGCGGGTGGCGTCATGACATGGTAATCGTAGAGGCGATCTCGTGCCGATGGTGGACCGGGTGGAGAAATTTTCTCTAGGTCGTGAATAGTAGGCGGTTAACGATCCACCTTTTTAGGCATGTGAACCGGGGGGTAACCATCCAGGGAAATGAGCAAGGGTTGGGTCGGTCCTTCATCGATCCAAAAATAGAATTGTTCGTGTATGCTCAGAAAAAAGGAGGTCAGATCGTGATTCCCCTACTCAATCCGACACTAATTATGATCCAGTATCTTTGTGTGAGTGGGTCGCTCGCAGCCATGAGACTCAATCTGAACCTCTTGGCTAGTGTGCATAGAGTTGCAAATCCTTTCTTCGGCTCAAGATCTGTTCATTTGTCCAACCCGACTCTATTGTTCGTGAATGGTCATCGCTTGCTCAATATTGCACTTGATTGTGGGTATGTAGACCCTGGGTGGCCTGGTCACAAAGTAGGCCAACAATTATAATACTAGGTTATGATTTAATGGAAATATTAGAGTATGCTTATTATTTGTAAACTTATAATTGAGGAATCAAGTTTGAAGAATATAATTATAAGCGGTGGTCCGTTCCGGCAACGAAACCGACAAGGGAAAATAAGTGGCCAATAAAATAAATGAGAAATTGTGTGTTCCGACAGTGTGAACTGATTAGGGAAAATAAGAAGCCAACTAAGGCTAATAAACAAATAACTTGAATGTTGAATAAATGATCTAACATTTAAGTTTATTCAAAATGTGGTAAGTAAAATAAGCGTGTAGTTGAAGATTAGGCATAGGATCTAATAACGTAATGATAAGATGTGTATGGACCAGTATATACGTATTTAGGATGAAGAGCTCAACATGGAAGATCATTATGGGTGTTTGGAGACACAAGAGGAGCACTTCTAGCTTATTATTCGACAAGACTAGAAGGAAGTGCAGAACTTCTACGGGACATGAGGATACTTCGTGATGGCTATTTGTGGTAGGCCTAGTGAAGTTGTACCCTAGGAGGCATGGTCTGTACGGTTCCATCCGGTGAGTATGCCTCGGCTGCATCTTTGATGATGGGAAACCTAAAGACTAATGAGGATAATCTTAGAATGCTACCGTGGATTCCTCAAGGGAGATGCTTCGTGGTCCGGACCCAACAAAGGATAGTAGATCTTCAGATATCCTTCATCGTCAATCCAAACGTGTGCGAGAAAGACTGGAGCTAAGCTAAGAAGCCAATGACCTTTTACTATTGGGTCATTGGATGATGTACCACATGTTTGTTTAGATTGAATGGTAGGGCAGTCATTTAGCTCTTTGAAAAGTCTTTCATTGGTATGGGTGTAGGTTGGGTGGAGCCTTGGAGAGCCACCGAAAGAGACGGATCTATCTTTGGATATCTGTATTGTAGGCCTAACGAGCATGTCCCTCACAGATATGTAGAAAGCCTCTGAATGAGTTTAGTGGAAGAACTCATGGATTAGGGTGCCCTTATGGTGCAGTGGTAGAGTCTTATTTGCTTTGGCAGCGTAGCTTAGTATGCTTTCGTGGCGTAGCACTAGAGGTCCAATATGTTTTCGTAGTACGACGATGGAGACCACTCAAGGAGGATACTATGGGAAGTTCCTCGACTTAATGGGTATATAACTATATATATATATATATTATTTATTAGGTTAATCTACCAAGGAATAGATGGGTACGATTTATGCAGAAAAATCAAATGTGTATTGTGAGATAAACCCTATCAATTAATAAATATGAACCATTGATTGAATGGTATGTATAGTGTTATTTGTAGGAAGTATAACTTGTCCATTCACTATAACTTTTGTTTTGAACCCCTACTTATAACAAACCCACAAGTTAGACAAGTGGCTGAGATTCTGCAGTTTAGGGACGCTTGTTAGGTAGTGTCAATATATTTATCTCTTATATATATATTTATCTTTGACATTCTGCAGGATACCAGACAAACCAACTCGAGTCTCAATAGATTTGTATTTTAGAAAAAATATCTACCTATCAAAATTTGGGTTGTTACATTTGGTATCAGAGCTTAGGTTTAGGATTCCTATATAGATAGCGAGTTAGCATATTTTTATTTTTAAAATATAAATATATTATATGCCAAACCTATATCCATAGAGGAACCTACTAATTAAGTGTATAACACATGAAGGAAGTTGGGGTATTGTTTTTCTACACTAAGGAAATGGTTACAGAAGTCTGAAGATTATAGACCTATGAGTGGCTAGGATGGAAAGTGTACAAAATGTTTGGAAAAAAAGAAAGAGAGAAAAGATTCCATGCGTTAATATTCGAAATTTTGGTATTTCAGATTAGTGGATTGGGCTGTAGGGATTTGTAAGTTGAAAAAAATGGATTACAAATTTATTTATATGCATTTGGTGCAAAAAGTGGCACGAATCTCATTTTTTAGTTTAGACATAGTTTGGCAGCAATTTATGTGAAGAAGAAATTTAGGATGAAGAAATGTAATTTCGCACAAAGGATTTGGAAAATTCAAAAGTTAGAAAGCACTTTGTACTTAGCCCCACAGTTAGAACATTTGACGAGGAACTTGAAAAAAATGTAAATGTAGAAAAAGATTTCTAGAACGAATTTTCAAGTTTCAAAAATTTAAAAATTTATAATTTTAGAAATTTATTTGTTTTTAATATTTAGAGTTCTGTTAAAATGATTTTAAGAAAATTGTGCAAACTTGTTTTCAAAAAGTATTGAATATGTAAGCAAATTGTGGGGAAAGCGATATAAGTGGTTAAGAGAAAGCGCAAATAAATGAATTGACCTAAGGGATGCATATGTGACCTTGAATGAAATAAAATATTAAAGTTTCCTTACAGGATGAAATGTGACATACTTTAACTTGTTGGAATAAGAAGAATTATAAGATGAGTTTTATGAATCAATAAACATGTAAGTAAACATTTTTTTGTTAAAGTGGCAAGGAAATGTGCAGTAAAAGAGGTGTACTAAACAAAAAAGTCCTTTCTAGAAAAGGTTCATATAACCTTAATCTTATTTAAAAAATATACTTTAGTGAGAATGGTCTCATTAGTGTGCATGGATAAGTAGTAAAGGTTTGAGGAAATTTTGAAAAGGTGTTTCAAGTGGTTACTGCTTAAAGAAGTAAAAAGTAAATTTCAAACATGCATGGTTTAAGAGAAGAGGATAAAGAGGAAATGAATAAAAAAGCAAGTTGAGATTTTTATAAGTAAATTTATGACATGTTTAGTAATTAACAGAAATCTTTTTTTAGCAACCTTTGAGAAAATAGGAAAGTTTTCTTTTAGTATAGATTTGCATTCATATGTAGTGTTCTATTTTAGAAAAATAAAATAGTTTAGTGAGATATTTTCTTCCTATATGTTTGTGGTGATTGCTAACTAAGGACAAAAACATATGATATTGTGAATAAAATGAAAATGAAGGAAAAAGATGCAAAACTAGAAGAAAAACAAACAAAGAAGACAACTGCATAAATTGAGAACAATAAAAGAAAATGAATTCTTCTAAGTAAGTTTGGAAAACCGAAAAGAATATTTTCTTATGTAAATTGTGCTTGGAATAAAAAAGGAATTTCTGTAAAATTAGCAATTAAGGTTTCCAAGTATGGGGAAAAGGTGCGTAAAATTCGATGGAAATTATGTAGTTTTCCATTTTCTGCCTCTTACTAACATAAGGAATCAAATTCAAAAAATTAGACTTTTCCGAAATCCACAAATCTAAAGTTGGTTTGTAGGATTTGGGTGCAAAAATTGGATAAACCACGTTCTTACTTTGCAAGTGTGTAGGAATAATTGGATGAAAAAGTATTTTTGATTTCCAGAAAATTGCATTCATATAAAAATTGCCAGTTATTTAGGATGTATGCATCATGTTTTCAAAAGTTTTTCAATTTTTTCTCTTGCATTTTATATAGGAGGTACAGCTTAGGCATTCATCGCATTTATGTATTTTTATGTTGTGTTACATTTTACACAAGTGCTTAAATGGTTGCAAAATTGGATGTACATATGATGGATGTAGATTATGAGAGGAATTACTTAATTTTACCCTTACCAAATTTCGAGGATGAAATTTCCTAAGGGTGGTGAATGTAGCACCCCGCATTTTTAAATAAATAATAAAATGAAATTTGTAAATTTTTTGAATTTGGTCAGGGGACGAGCGTCATTGGATCCGTGATGGTTTTCTGATCAATTTAGACCTATAGTTTGTAGAAAACGTATTTAAAATGAAGAATATACCTTTAGACAAGTTTCAAGACAAACATATAAAAGAATGAATAAGAGAAACACACATAGAACTAATAGTATTCAATATTCTAATTTTGTGAACAAAAGAAGTGATAGGTGGAGTGGGTGGGCACTTGCCTCCCAAGTGGTAGCATGTGAGTTTGAATCCCACCAACTTCATATTTTTAGATTTTTAGAAAGCCAACCAAAATGATCCATGCAATATAAGGAAAAATTATACATAGATGAGAGAGAGAGTGTGTGTGTGTATATATATATGTATATATATGTATGTGTTTGTGTGTATGTAAGTGCATATATATTTTAACAACCCGGAAAATCAGAACCAATTTAAAGTTTTTATTTTGGCAATTTTAATGAATTTTGAATATTTAAAATAATTTATTTTAAATAATAACGACTAGAAATTTATTTTGAACAGAATTAGAATGTATAAATTTATTTAAATCGAAATAAGAATATAAATATTTATTTTAATTATAAAAGGAATTGGTAATGGAGCGGTAGTTTGAAAATTCGATTTCAAATTTCAAATGAATGTATAGGATTCAAAATAAACCAGATAGCCCTTCAAAATAAACGGGAATAAAAAGTTATGTCCTGTTGAAATTCAGAATAGTCGCTATGGAATTTATATAATATATAGCCCTTAAAAATAGCGATTTTGCAAACGACCTTCGTTTTCGACGAGACCACTTTTGTTAGATCTGGAATGTCAAATTATTGCTAGATTCCAATTTCCATAATTTTTGGAATCAGTATGTGAGCGTGGCAAAAAAAAACGTGTTTTGTCAATTTAAGTTGAATTGGATCGACTGAAAAATGGTCGTTTTTCAAATGGTCTTCAAATTCAATGAAATTAGTTTCGTTAGGACCGTATCGTCAAAACATAGCTAGATTTATTTTTCAGGAATTTTTGGAGTTAGTACGTGGCCCCGATAAATTAAAATGTACGCTTGAATTTAATATACATTGATTTATATTTTAATTTAAAGAGAAACAGATCGAAACAGTCTAATTGGCTTACGGGACATATCCCATTGTCTCCGGAATGGGGGTATTTGGCTAGGGACGACCTTTGTTGGGTTTGATTTGGAGATCGTGATAATAAACAAGTTATTTTTAGAATTAAATAATTAAAATATTATTAAATTATAACATAAATATAAATAAATCTCTAAACCCTAGTTTCACAATACAGGAAAACGCGCCGCCTACCCTAAACGATTTCAGCGGCCGAAATCAACCCAAAAAGATTCCCTAATTCTTCCCAAAATACAATGGATTAACTCATGAGATTTAAACGAAAATTGAAGGGGGTTCTATGATCATTTGATCCATACTAATTTGATCATTCCTCATGGGGTGTCTCTCTTGGTTTCCGCACTTAAAGAGCTGCCGATCAAAGGAGATTTTCGGCGACTAGGTGGCTTCGAGATGGCCAATGTTGAGGCTAAGGGAGGCGACGCCCCTGCGCTTCTCATGGGCATATCAGATCGGTCTCTGGTGACCGGAAAAGGGGGTGCGATGGCGAGAGTCAACCACGAAGATGGATTTCCAGAAATGTGAAGGAGGACGACAATGTTTTCTCCTTAAGTGTAATTAATATTTAAATTTGGTAATTAAGGAATTTTAATTAGCCTAGTTTAACTAATTTAAATTATCCAAACTTTAAAAGGTCGTATCTTCTTCAAACTGTAACAGAATTCGCTGATTCAAAATGCATTGGACTCGCATTGTCGAGAGCTCCAACATGGAACTAACTAGAATCAAAATGGAGTAGATCAAAATTTCAGGAAAATTCAAATCCAAACTGTTCAGAAATTCAGAAATTAAAACTGACGGAGTGGAAAATGGATGTAAGAACTTCTCACTAAAATTATTTCTATACAGTTATTTATTTTATAACTGCATATATGAACTGCTCCTCATCATCCATAAACCATGGACGGCTTGTTTGATTGTATTGTGTTGTGGAAATGAACTGTATTGTGATGGTTGATTGTATTGCATGGAATAAAATATTTGAATTATAAAAATATCATTTTTATTGAATGAATATAATATATAAAATATTCATGAGATGAATAAAATACTTGAATTATAAAAATATCATTTTTATTAAATGAATATAATATATAAAATATTCATGTGATGAATAAAATATTTGAATTATAAAAATATCATTTTTATTGGATGAATATAATATATAAAATATTCATGTGTATGGAATAAAATATTTGAAAAATAAAAATATCATTTTTATTGTATATATGAAATGTATAACATAGTCATGTGTTGAAACAAATATTTATAAACAAATCAGACGATTTGTTTATGTACAACCATTTAACCGATATTGATTAGAACGATAAATTTTACGCATCGCCCAACTGCACAAATAATAATCAGTATTTGTTGTTTGAAAACCCCACACAGGTATTGGGATGATATTCGACAACACTAATCCCAATATTTAGTTGTATGTCAATCGATTGGTTGACAGACTGTTGTAAGCATTAATTATTCACATTTAATGCTTATGCAGTTGTGTGATGCAGTCTGGATGATGATTGACTGTGTATAATTATTTTTGTGTACACGTGTGTATGAAATCCATATAAATAACATTATATGGTAATTGACTGTGTCTGATTCCAATTCAGAATTAACGAATATTTTTAAAATAATATTTAGTGTGTAATCAAAATCAGATATTTTGAAAATATTATTATTTTAATATTATAATGATAAGAAATATTCAAATGTGATTTGAAATTTGAAATGAAATCAAAATCGTTTTAAAATAAATTTATTAAGAAATATTCAAATTTGATTTGAAATTTGAGATGATATCGAAATCATTTTAAATGAATTTAAAACGAATTTATTAAGAAATATTCAAATTTGATTTGAAATTTGAAATGAAATCGAAATCGTTTTAAAATGAATTTAAAACGAATTTATTAAGGAATATTCAAATTTGGTTTGAAATGAAATTGAAATCATTTTAAAATGAATTTAAAACGAATTTATAAAGAAATATTCAGCTTTGATTGAAAATTGAAAATGAAGTTGAAATCGTTTTTAAACCGATTTATAAAATACGTTTTAAATGGAAATCTACGAAGTTTATATAATATATATAATATAATGGCCTGAAAAGAACGCGTCGCGCCGCGGCCGTTCGTGAATTTCGACCATTGACTTCGAATTGACATTACGGGAGATCCGACCATCGGATTCTTCTAAAACCAGAACCGTTAAGTTCGTATCAAAAAGAGCTTTCCAACGAATATAAGAGATTTGAAATCTAATGGTTGGATATGGAATTATGTCCAAATCAAATTTGGAAAAGGTCGGTGTAAGTGCAGTTCGATGACCGTAGATGGAAATCAACTGAAAGGGCCTTAATAAAATTATTAAAAATATTGATAATTTGTTTAAAATCAAAAAAAATGATTTGGAAAGAATTGGGATGAAAAATTCCACATTTGTGAAGATAAAAATATATTTTTATCGAAATGAACTAGTTATCAACTAAAATTATAATCCGATTATTTTTAAAATAAAAGAATTGGATTGAGAATGGGTTTTAATATAACCAGAATTTCCGATATATGAATTGGAGTGGATTTGAATGGAAATCATCTTCAAAATATTTCGATATTGGATTTCATGATTATATAGATATTGTAATGGAAATATGGAAGATATATTTATATCGTTATTTCCAATGTGATATTTGTTGGTTTCAGAATTTGATATTGAATATAAGCCGATATAATTTCTATTCAGAGCCTTGTATTTACTATCAAATGGGATTTTGGGTTTGTCGTGAATGGCTCTTTATTAACACTATTCTTAAACCCAGTTGAGAAAAGAATAAATCTTAAGATTTAGTGAAGTTTTTCCAATTAATTAATATTTAATTGAAATTGAATAAAAGAATTGGATTTTTTGGGTTTATAGTGAACGATGTTTTAAACGACATTTGTTCTTTAACCCGATTAACCGTGGAATGTGATTTGGAATTTATAATCTTTTATTAAGATTTAACGGGAATTTTCCAAAGTAAAGTTTCCCAATTTAATATAAATAAATTGGGATTGAGTGGAATTCGATTTGATAATAATCGAAGTGAGCTTCTGTGTAGGAAGACTGTTCACATATATGGAATTTAAAAGGCTTTGCCATTATTCCATTTATATTATTAGTCGGATACGGAAATTAATATCGATTATATATTGATCTGTTTTTCTGTGAAGATTCCATAATTAATGGAATATGATTTTGGGTTTATCGTGAACTATGTTTTAAATGACATTAGTTCTTTAACCCAATTAAAGGTAGGATTACATGTCTAACATTGTATTTCGAACTGTATGGTTGATCTCTATTAAATATATATCTATTTGGTGGTGGAGAATTTATTCACTTGTTTAACACCCTTCTCTAAGACGTACGAGCTTAGAGATTATATATAGGCAGAAATCAATAGTACGGTGTAGATTGTCGATGCAGCATGTTTGATAATCCAAAGTTAAATTGTAACAGCCCGCAAATCCGTACTATCTGAGTTGACTAATAACACCACACGTCCAACCCAAATTGCACAGAAATACGAATCATTATTAGAAAGAAGTTAGAGGATGAGAAATAGAAAGAAAGAAATGTTAGAATAGAAGAAAACAAAGAAGACAAATCTCACAGCGGAACGAATAAAACATATTATATAACATAACTTTTGAAATACAAATCAGTAATTGTATATACATACCATTATCAGAGCACAACAGTTAATCCTGGAATAGTTATAAACACCTGTTGCCAGATACAACATAGTACACAGCGGAAATATGATAGTCTATAGCTAACTGGTGAAGCCTCCTGCTTCCAGCTCTTCCAAGTGAATCTGAAAAATCCCGACTACCTGACTGCCCGTACAAATTTAGGCACCTAAGAGTTTAGGGGAAATAAACAAAATAAACTTTGGGTCAGTCGTGGGACTGGTGTGAGTAAACTCCAACCATTTGTTTAACTTTCAAAATCCTTTCAAAAGAAAGGATAATAGTAAGACCAGCCCACACATAAACATGGACGGTTTTTACCTTACTATAACCCAAAACACTTTGATACGAAAATCCAGTGATATTATAATAGTGTCTAAATCAAATAAATATCAATCTAGGGGAACGCTTGCATCTCACGCTCCATATATAATATAAAATCAAAAACCACATGGCGCTTATTGGGGATTGAATTTCCAACATGACAAGGTATGGAACCACCTTCCGATAGTGTATCTCTAGAGGGGAATACACTGGGTTCAATAAGAACGTCTTGCAACCCGGCCCACATATGACCGACCACTCATTTCGCTTGAGTGTATAGAATGTATATCACCAACGGTTGGGATCAGCAACCGTTTCCCGAAAAGGGACAACATCGATAGATTAAAGAATGAAATGCATATCTCTAGATAGGTGATTATACACCCTAATGGGAGCGACCCACATAGTCATGCTGCCTGCCAGATTTTTGTCATTTCCCGGTTGTTGGGGCCTGAGGTTACGATTTCTTATCATTTATTGATAGCACAATCACTTTGAATGCCACATTGTCAGATCCGTTAATCACTAATTGATTTGCTCAAATACATTCTGGATAATATGCTAAGAGAATAAATTCTTCGCCACCATATATATCTATACAGACTAACATATGCGATCATTGGAAATACTCTGTCAGACACTCATCCATACACATCGTTCTGGGATTGAAATAAACCGAAGGCACAATTTCCATTAATAGAAAAAGTCCTTGCACTTTACTCCATCTTCGATTATCTTCGTATAATCTGATTCGCAACGCTACCGCCAATACGGAGTGGCTCTCGGATAACAATCCAACCGGTCTCTCCATATTGACAACGATATTGGCAAATACTTCGATAGTCGGTTATTTAACTATCGAAGAAAAACAAACATCCATTCAGAACATCAAACAATCACTGGGCCCTCTTAATTAATATTTCATTCATTTAAAACACTTCTCCATTTCTCTATCAATATTTGTTAACCAAACATTTTCGATAATCATCTTGGTCTCTTACGCTGTTTGGAAAACATTTCCATATTTCGCCATCTTTTATTTCCTATACTTAGAAAATATATTCTATTTGCAATTAAAAACAATTTCAATCACTTAACTCTTTCCCGACTACTTTAATTATACTCAGGAAATAATTACTTTTATATTTTCAATATACCACCACTTTGGTTAAAACGAATGTTGTGTGAAACATCGTTACAACAACCCAAAATATTTTATTCAGCTAACTCTTATTCAAACACTTCTCTTCGAGACTGGATCTTGCTATTTATCAATTAAAAATGAAATCTATCAAGTTGGGGTATAACTACCTCTCAGACCTTGACTGAATAACATCTTTAACTTCAAAACGGACAAAACCACTTACCTCGAATAATCAACATTATAAAAACCAATTATTCATTTTAAACCCGTAACGTTTCTCTTTCTAATTTTAAAAGATTTAAATATATATTTACTTTTTGTTTATAATATTCTATTTTAAATTCGTTTCCTTATCGAATTCTATATATATCGTTACATTGATTTCTAACTATCAAATTTTCTTAAAAATATTCTAACTCCTTAAATTTCCGGAAAATTTCGCCATAACCTCCTTTGTACCGGGAGCATCGGGAAAATCCCCAAACCGCCATACAGGCCTCTCCAATCAAAAAGAAAAAGCCAAGCGGCTAGCCGATTCGGCGCATAAAACTTCATATGGAATTTAAACGTGTACCTTTTTGTTGGGCACACAAATTATAACCTTCATATACTTCATTCCAAACTTTCTCAACCTATATTCACCTATTTCCCAATTTATTCCAACCCAATCTGGTCATTCCTAACTCAATTTGCTAATTTATTGTTTAATTAGCTATTTTGCCAAATCCCTTTATTTTGAACATATCATGTTCAAATATATTTTAATTCTCTTATAAACAAGTAGAATTTCATTTCTAACTTGAGTTTCAAATTTGATTTCGAATATGAATCCACAAAACCAATTTACTTATTCAACGCCAATTTCGATTCAAAGCTTGATTAACTATTTGTTCTTCAAAATTAGTTAAATCTATTTAATAACCGAAAGTCTGATTTTTGTTTCAAATATCATTTCACTTACTTCACTGGAGTTCATATTTATTTTATATCTCCTGTCTGGATTTTTTTTAATGGCAATTCGGATTTTATTTCCTAAAAATCCTTTTTATTTAATTAAACAAACGGTTATGATTTTTAAACGATTTTGGCGCTGCTTTTCTGAAATTTTGATTTTGACATAACTCAAAATCTATTCGACGAAATCCAGATTTTTCTCTTCTATTAGAAAACTATTATTCAATCGGTCCTGACGGTTCTTGTTTAAAAGAATTCCGACTTAAATAGAGTTCTATATACTCAATTGAAGTTCGAATCGCCAATTTACGAACTGCAGCGCAGTGGCGAGTTCGTTTTAATTATATTTAATATATAAACGTTTTAAATTTTGTTTATATATAAATTCAACTCCATTCTGACATATTTTTAATATATATCAAACCAATTTTCCCAATTCAACATAATATTTCCGATTTTCTAAAATTTTCGATTTTTCCTAACTCGGAAATAAATTTATCTATCCTTCAATCTTCTATATTAAATTCCAGTTCTTTTTTTTTTCAAATTATAAATCCTTTGGATTTATTTCTATTCTGTTTAAAAATCCACATTCCGAAATATATTTCTTTGTTCCCATTTCAAAATGATTTCAACTTTCTATTTTAAATTTCTATATTCAAATTATATTTGAATTTCCTTTATTCAAATTCTATATTCAAATTCTATATTGAAATTCCATTTGAATTTCTATATTCAAATTATCTCTTGATAATTTATTCATTTTATTTATAAACACCATTTTACAAATTTCCTTATTTTATTTAAACAAGTCTATTTCAAAATCTATTTAATACCAAAATCTCATTTTGGAGTATTCCCTTTATTTAACTTATCTATATAAATATAGAACCTATTTTTATGTCCTGTCTCAGTTTCTATTTAAATTAAATTTAAATATCTCGTTTGGGAATAATCTATTTTTATAAATCCGACATAGTCCAATTTCAAACATAAACCCTAAGGATTTATTCAACTTCATTTATATTCCGAATATCTGAATAAAGTTAATCATTTATTATTCAAAACGATTCTAAGTTCTTATTTTAAATTAACATTTGAATTTAAAATATTTAAATTATCCAAATGATAAAAAATTTCACCTTTCTATTTACAAACGCCATTATTAACCAAGTCTCGCTTTCAAATAAAATATTTCTTCTTTGGAAAAATACATTTCCCTTCCCAAAGTCACACTTGTATTTCTATTTTCTGAATTATCCACTGATAATTAATTTCACTTTATTTATAAACTTCGTTTATAAACGAACTACTTGTTTTTATTCTTTAAAACAAGTTAATATTTCTATTCTATTTGAATTTCGAATTCTATTTTAGAAAAATAGAATTTCCCTTTTTAACACTGGAAAATTCCTTTTTACGATATTTTAAAATATCAACATTTAGGCCCAGTGATATTCAAACACCAAACAACCAATTATTTATTTCAAGTTTTCTAACACATCATATATGACAGTATATATGCAAACAAATAAACAAACAGATAATATATTTTTGAGGAATCCAATCAGATTCCTCCACCCTGTTTTCCTGCATCCACAGACGTTAGTCAACATAGTAATACCCATCTTGCTTCGAGGCAGGATATCGCGGTATGAAGGTCATCCACTAATATATATTTGTGGGGCGCATAGGGAAATCATCCGCTATGAAACTGCGGGCATCCTCTAATGAGACTGCGGGAACAATCCAATCATCAACCCAATATATATATATATATATATATATATATATATATAATAGCCAAGCTTAAATAACTAATATATATTTAAAATAGCCACAGTAATATTTAAACGCAACCAAACAACCAACAATTTATTTTAAATGCTAAAAATAAATTAATGAGTGAGATTTACTCACCGTGATTTTTACTCGATGATTTATTCCCATTTAATTCTCTGCTTGTTAACTTCAAAACTACAACTCCAACTCGACTAGCCTTGCATAATTTAACCTTGTAACAAATTGAAATTTCCCTTCTATTTAAATTTTCATAAGATCATATATATATATATATATATAATTAATCGATATAACTACTAATTTACTTAAATTAATTACCTTACTTGTCGATAACCCGCACCTAATCCCTCTCTCCTTATTCAACCGTCGGCACTTCCTTATTCTAGCGCAACTCACTCATCCCAGACAATAACATCACCATCAAATTACTCACTATCGCAAGCAATTTACCCGATATCAAACTCCATTAGAACCCATTGAATACACACCCAACTTCTTTCCAAATAATTTACCCAGTTCGAAATTCTGCTTGTAGAAAAAAATACGAACCCTTTTAACTGTAAAATCAACAGAAAAGTCGCTTTCATCTGCAACTACAATCTTCACCCATCGAACTGCTTCTTCACCCTTGATATCAACATCAAACGCCACCAGTAATGACCCAGATTTCTGTAACATCAGAGTTGACTATATACATCATACGTCCAACCCAAATATCACGAAAATACGAAACATTTTTTTTTTTAGAAGAAAGAGATAGAAGAAGAACAGAAATAACAACACAGAATCTCACATCGCAGCGGAACAAAATATAATATATATCATAACTTTTGAAATAACAAATCTTAACTGTATAACATACACTTATCAAAGTACAACACTTACAATACAGCGGAACAAAACTCTATGTAACTAACGTTGAAGTCTCCTGCTCCAAGCTCCTTTAGATAGATCTATAAAATCCTGAACTACTTGATTGCCCGTACAAATTTAGGCACCCAAGAGTTTAGGTAGAACAAAACAAATAAACTCCGAGTCAGTCATGGCACTGGTATGAGTAAACAGTTTAAAAACAGTTTCAGAAAACTAAATGATATCTCATAAGACCACGCCGTATAACACGGAACGGGTTTTTCCCTTATGAAATTCCAAACGCTTGATTTAACTTTCAAAATCCCTTTGAAAGGAATGATAACTTTATATCAAAACTCCTTTGATATTATAATAGTGTCTAAATCAAGTAAATACAATCTAGTGGAACGTTTGCATCTCACGTTCCACATATGTAATATACAATCATAAACCGCAAGCACGTATTGGGTATTTGATTTCCAACTATGACAAGGTATGGAACCACCTTCCGCTGGTATATCTCTAGAGGAGAATACACCGAGTTCAACAAGAACATCTTGCAACTCAGCCACACATGACCGACCACTCATTTGGCTTGAGTGTATCGAATGTATATCACCAACGGTTGGGATCAGCAACCGTTTCCCGAATGGGACAGCATCGACAATAGATTTTTAGAAGTAAATGAAACTCTAGATCAGGCGATTATACACCCTAATAGGTGCGACCTACATAGCCATGCTACCTGCCCGATTTCTGTCATTTACCGGTTGATGAGGCCAGAGGCTACGCTTTATCATCACACCAGATTCACTTTGAATGCCACATCGTCAGATCCATCAAAATCACTAATTTGACGTCTACAACAGTACATTACGTGTCAGCTAAAAGAAATTTCCTTCTCCGCTTCCACTCTTGGTACGGTTGAAGAAATCAATGTACGTGACCTTTCTGGAAATACTCTGTCAGACATCCATCCATACGAGTCACCCAGGAACATGATGAACTGAAGGCACTATTTCTATTAATAGAAAAAGTCCTTGCACTCTACTCCGTCTTCGATTATCTTTATATAATCTGATTCGTAACGCTACTGCCAATACGGAGTGGTTCTTCGGATAATAATCCAACCGGTCTCTCCATATTGACAACGATGGTCAAAAACTTCGATAGTCTGTGATTTAACTATCGAATAAAACAAGTGTTTCGATAGTCGATAATTTAACTATCGAATAAAACAAGTGTTCATCCAAACATCCAACAATCAGTGAGCCTTTAATTAATATTCCATTAATTAAATCACTTCTCTATTTCTTTATCAATATTTGTTAACCAAATATTTTCAATAATCATATTGCCCTTTTCTATTATTTGGAAAACATTTCTGAATATCGCCTTCCTTTATTTTCTAAGCTTAGAAAATATCTTCTATTTCCAAGCTTACATTTATTTGGGTTAAAACGGATGTTGTGTAAAACATCGGTACGACAACCCAAATACTATATTCAACTAACTCTCATTCAACATTGATCTTCGAGCCTGAAATCTTACTGTTTATTTGTTAATAATGAAATCAATCAAGTTGGGGTATAACTACCTCTCAGACCTTGACTGAATAACATTTATAACGTCAAAACAGATAAGACTACTTACTCGAACAATCAATACCATACAACTACTGATTTACCTTTAAACACGTATACACTTCCCCTTTCTATTCTTACTAGATTTTATTCTTATACTTCCTTTTTGATTATACTATTCTATTTCTAAGTTCGTTTTCTTATCGACTTCTATATATTTGTTGATTTCTAACTATCAAATTATCTTAAAAATATTCTATCTCCTTAAATTCCCGGAAAAATTTGCCATAACCTCCTTTGTACCGGGAGCATCGGGAAAATCCCCAAACTGCCACACAGGCCTTCTCCAAATCAAAAAGAAAAAGAAAAGCCAAGCGGCTAGCCGATACGGCGCATAAAATCTCATATATGAATTAAATACATACCTTTTTGTCGGGCATTCTATTTATTTCACTTCTAACACTTTATTCCAAACCTGTCTCCTGTATATTTATACCTGTCCAATCTATTTTAACTATACCAATCGTTTTAACTAAATTTGTTAAATAAATTTGTTACTTAACTCTTCAGTCTATTTCACCTTCATATTTGAACATGACATGTTCAAATATATTTTAACTTGCATATTAACAAATTCTAATTATACTCATACTCTCGTTTCCTTATCGACTTCTTATTCAAATTCCAATTCAATTCTATTTGAATTCTCTTTATTTAAACTTCATTTGAATTCTATTGTCAAATTCTATAGTTTAAAGTCCAATTGAATTCTATATTCAAATTCTATAGTTTAAAGTCCATTTGGATTCTATATTCAAATTCTATTTGAATTCTCTTTATTCAGATTCCAAATTCAATTCTATGCATTTTTTTTAAACAATGTTTATAACTTCACTTAAAATCCCACACTATATATTTATAAACAAAGTTTATAAATTCAATTAAAATCCCACCTTTTCATTTATAAACAAAGTTTATAAATTCAATTCAAATCCCTCCTTTTCATTTATAAACAAAGTTTATAAATTCAATTCAAATCCCACCTTTCATTTATAAACAAAGTTTATAAATTCAATTACTTGTTTTATATATTCAAACAAGTTAATATTTTCCCTAGTTCATTAAAATTTCAAATTCTATTTATAAAAATAGAATTTCCTTTTTAAATCTCAAATACCCTTTCAGGATATTTTTATAAATCAATATTCAAGCCCCAGGGATATTTTAAACAATCAAATCAACCAATTTCAATCGTTTGATTTTTTTAACACATCATATATGAATATATATGAAATCAAACAAACAACAACAGATAATATATTTTTGAGGAATCCAGTTGGATTCCTCCAACCTGTTTTCCTGCATCCACAGACGTTAGTCAACATAGTAATACCCATCCTGCTTCGAGGCAGGATATCGCGGTATGAAGGTCATCCACTATCATAGCGTGGGGCGTATAGGGTAATCGTCAGCTATGAAACTACGGGCATCCGCTAATGAGACTGCGGGAATCCAACCAATCATCAACCCAATATATATATATATATATATCCTAAATAACTAATATATATTTTAAAACAATCAGACAGCATTCAAACAAGCACAGACAATTATTTTTAACTATATAAAAATAATTATAAATAAAAGGTGAGATTTACTCACCAGAATTTAAATTGCCGAACAACCAATAAATTTCCATTTCTTCTCGGATATGTATTTTCTCGAATAAATTCACACCTGCGATGATTTTATTCAAATACCAATTAAACATTTATTTATTTAAATTAATTATTTAAATAAATATATAACTTTCCTTTATATTTTTCTTCTTCTAATGGTTACTAAATCACTTCTAACTTAACCAATATACTTAACCAAACCTATGTATTGTTAACCATAAATAAATAAATATGTTAGGTTTACTTGAACAAATAAATAACACATTTTAAATTGTTATTTTCTTTTCATTTTTAATGAAATAAGCAAAAATCACTTAAATTAAATGAATAATTTTCACCTTGAATCCCTTTCCATGCCTACAGGAAAAACTGATTTCACTTCATCTAACTCCACCTTGTCTCGACCTTCACCCTCTCCGTTCGAATACCCTTCCACTTTACTCGTTCATCCACAGAGACATCGCGATACCGTGAAAACTCCTTCTGGTCACCCTCTGCTACCGTTAACCCAAGCTCGACGCTTCCAGGTCATCGCAACCAGATCGACTTCGTACTGCTACAGGAAGCATCGCAACCTCAAAATCAATGATCGCCATTTGTTCTTCCGTTCTGAAGCTCTCGCGACTACTACTCCCACCTCAAATTTCACTGCCAAACTCCCTCTATCGCTGCCCTTTTCATCACGAACCCTAACTCGGACGCGACTTTGCCAATATCGATTGGTTTCATTTCATTCGGAAGAGATAAGGGTTTCACGGTTTTGTATTTGATTTCCGAAATGAAATCGAGGAGAGGCCATTTCACTGAGGCATTTGATTTTATACTGAATTGGGGGAGGCCTTTCTATTTTGTTTTGAGGCTTATGTTTTAAACACGAGAAGAGAACCATTACCATTCATTTTGTTGTTTTAGTTAGTGGAAACAATGAAGGCACAGTTTTGTTTTTGTTTTGTGGTCCTAGGAGAAGCACGGCATTGTTTTTGGTGTTTGATTTTAGACCAAGGAAATATTTTCTATTTACACCAGTTTGGATATGTAATTATATAAAATTAAATACTACTAATTAATTTAATTAACTACCTTTTTAATCACTAATTACTTGAATTAAGTAAATTAATTTTACCTTAACTGATCGTAAAATTTACTGACTTAGATAAATAAAACAAAAACTTAAGTAACATTATATTTTTTTTAATTACTAAATTACTTGGTAAATTACCTTAACCATCTTCGACAACGTACAACAACAACAAGTAAGACCCTCCACTTTAATATGCCTAGATTCTCATATTACGATGATTATATATATACATATATATATATACATATATATATATATATACATATATATATATATATATATATTCGAAATAAACTGTATATCGATTATTTAATCGATAACTGAATAGAAAAAAATTCATTTATTATCTACTCAATATTTAAATCCATATTAAATATTTTAAAATTAACCCATAAGAATCCGGTTCATTACAATCTTCCCCACTTAAAAATAATTTCGTCCTCGAAATTGCTAAGGTAGAAAAAGTTCTACAAACCCATTTATCTTTTCAAAACTTATTTATGTTGATACTCAACATTTCAAACTTCCTTACGTAACTCTCTTTCGAATAAATCCCTATTCGATAACTCCTCCCTTCGAATAACTATATTCGATAATCTCTCTTTCCAATAACTAGATTCGAAAACCTTCCTTCGAATAAACTATATTCGATTTACTCTATTCAATTTACTCTTATCAATTTACTCTATTGGATTTAACTCTTATCGATTAACCCTATCGGATTAGCTCTTTTCACTTAACTCCTTCCGAATAAGCTATATTCGATAACTCTTTTAACTCTATTCGAATAAACTATATTCGATAACTCCTTTTATTCTATTCGAATAACTAATATTCGACTTAACTCCTTTAATTCTATTCGAATAACTAATATTCGACTTAACTACTTTAATTCTATTCGAATAACTAATATTCGACTTAACTCCTTTAATTCTATTTGAATAACTAATATTCGACTTAACTCCTTTAATTCTATTCGAATAACTAATATTCGATTTAACTCTATTCGCTTGACTCTAGATCGCAGCGATCACAATGGTTACGCCTGATTCCCCCAGGAAACATCCGACCGCTCTAGGCTATCTGCAGCCCTGCGAATTACACTAGCAGTCGTACGAAATGGCAACTTATCCTGAGTAACTATGTTTGACTAACTCTTTCTCAATAACTATATTCGATCAACTTTAATTGAATAACTAATATTCAATTAACTCTACGGATTAACCCTAACTGATTAACTCTAACTGGTTAATTCTTACTCTAATTGATTTATTCTAACTCTAATCGATTATTTCTAACTCTAATCGACTTCTCCTATTCGAATAACTCCTATTCGATAACGTTTATTCATTTATAAAGATTTACTTTTAGTAACGGTTCTTCACTTTATAAATGTTCTCTTTAATAACGTTACTTCACTTATACAAGTGTTGTGTACCCCTTCTATTTAAAACTATCGGTGTTAAAAACCAATATCTCTTCTCTATATAAGCTCAGACTTATATATTCCATTTATCGAATGATAAATATTTAATTTAATTTATAAACTGTTATTTATAAATTAATCTTTTCTATTTATCTGTTAAAAACAGATTTCCATTTTATTTTCATCTTCTAAATATTCCTTTGATTAAATTCTATTTATTTAACAAATAAATATCTCATTTATAACATTCTATTTATTTCCTATAAATAAATATTTCCATTGAATCTATTTGTAAATGATTTTACAAATATTTCTCCTTCTATTTGTTTGCACATAACTTCCTTTGTATTTGTAATGGATGGAATTTTCGACCCAGAAAATCAACATAAAAACACACTGTTGACTATTCAAGCATCGAAAACACCAGGACATTAATAGAAGAATTTAGAGGGTGAGAAAGAAAAGATAGAACTAATAGAATAGAAGAAGAAGAAGATCACAACTGAACAGAATCAGAGTAACACGAAACTCGCAGCGGAACAAAATAAGATGTATTATATAACATAACTTTGAATACAAAACTGTATTGTATATACATACCATTATCAGAGTACAATACATCATATCACAGCGGAAATAACTCTACATAACTAATGGTGAAGCTTCCTGCTTTTGAGCTCCTCCAAGTGAATCTGCAAAGCCTGAAACACTTGACTGCCCGTACAAATTTGGGCACCCAAGAGTTTAGGGAAAACAAACAAAATAAACTCTGGGTCAGTCATGGGACTGGTGTGAGTAAATTCCAACTATACGGTTTTACTTTGAAGAAAATCCTTTTGAAACAAAAGGATAATAGTAAGACCAGCCCACACATAAACATGGACGGCTTTTACCTTACTATAACCCAAATTACTTTGATATCAAAAACAGTGATATTATGATAATGTCTAAACAAATAATTATCCAAGTAGCAGAACGCTTGCATCTCACGTTCCACATATATATAGTATAAAATCATAAACCGCAGGGCGCTTATCGGAGAATGGATTCCAACAGACACGGTATGGGAGCACCTTCTTAATAGTGTACTCTAGAGGGAATACACTCAGGGTTCAACAAGAACGTCTTGCAACCCGGCCACACATGATCGCTCACTCATTTAGCTTGAGTGTCGCGAATATATTGCCACCACGGTTGTAGGCCATCCAACCGTCATCCGAAGATACAGAATCGAAAAGAAGTATGAATATGAATTTTCTCTAGATCGGTGACAATACACCCTACTTGGGGATGACCCAACTAGCCATGCTGCCTAGCCCAACTTCTGTCACTTCCTGGTTGTGAGGCTAGAGGCTACGTCTATATTCAGAACATCTGATCACCATTCACTTTGAATGTCACATCGTCAAATCCGTAATCACACATTGATTACACAAATGCACACTGGGTGTAGAATAAAGAGAAGTTACCTTCTCCCCACCAACTTGGTATATTCGTAAAATCAACGGCATGACCGTTGGAAATACTCTGTCAGACACTCGTCCATACAAGTTGTCCTGAGACTAGACAAACAAAAACATTATTCTAGAACTGGACGACCCTTGCATTTAACTCCGTCTTCAATCATCTTCAGCATATCTAATTCGCAGCGGTTATGCCTATACGGAGTGGTTTCGGATAACGTATCCAACCGGTCTCTCCATATCGACAACGATGGTCAAACACTTCGATAGTCGGTTATTTAACTATCGAAGTAAAAACAACACTCATTCTAATGTATAATTAACATCACACAACCATGGGTATTTTTAATTTTAACATTCGACTTTATTATTCGAATTCTCATATCTTACCAGATATTTCTCAAATCCCGTTTTAGCCTTTCCATACTTCTTGGAAAACATTTCCAGTTATTATAAACTCTTATTCTTTCATGTTCCAGAAAACATACGTTATTAACGTTCGAACTATTTTCATTAATTTCACATTCTTCATTTTCTACCCTTGGACAATCTACCCTATTTGCATTGGAAAATACTTCCAATTTCATTTTAACCTTTTAATCGGCCCAACGTTCACTTTTAAAACATTATTCACTTTGAAATGTGAATATCATTTCTATTATAGAAATCTGAACATCTTTATCAAATAAATCAATACCATGATCCCGTTTATCGAAATCTCTTTCATACTTTATATATTCCTATTCCACTTTGTAAACTCTGTTTCTAAGTCAACTTCTTATCAAATCGATATCAAGTTTAAACTAAGTACTGACTCCTATCCTCTTTAACATTTATTTATTTACAACTAAATGTTAATTATTATATCAGATTATAATCCCTAAAAATAGTTTACTTTTAATACATTCGACATCGTCGAATTCTAGTTACAAATCCTAATGGTTTAATTCTAATCACATTTCGAACATCGAAATGCTGTCATCAGTTTCTAATACGATTCCCCAATTCTTTTTCTAAACTCTTTCTTATATTTCTTTGAACAAACGTCGTTACTTATTACTCTAGAATAAGTGGATTTCAAACTCAACTGTTACATTTCCTAGGAAGTGCTGCTATATATAAAAGTCACGCTTAAGTGAAATCAACAGCAGTTAATTTGTCGCTATAGTTCTAAACTTGTCATACGCTGTAATATTCTCCTTATAACTAATTACAGCCACACTTACCTTATCAACAGCGTTATTTTATTGCTATAGTTCTAACTTGCAATACGCTGCTATATGCCACTTTATAACTAACCTCGACGTCTTTTACCGTTACAAAAATCTTGACATCTCTTTCTGTTACAAAAACCTTGACATTTCTTTCCGTTACAAAAATATTGACATCTCTTTCCGTTACAAACTGATATCGTTCCTCGGTAATAGCGAAGCCGTTCAAGTTGGGGTATTTTATTTACCTCTCAGACCTTGATCGACAACGTTCTTACCTTAGAACCGATACAAGTCTGTATTCAAATTCCTTATTACTTAATATATTTATTAAATCGTATTTCCTTGTTGTATTTTGGAATATGGTTTTACAACACCATATCCTTACTTTGGAATCTCTGTGGTTTATGCATATTTAATTTAAACATTAACTCTTTGCTTTCTCCATTCCCCAGTTCTTATCTATAACTGCTTAAATGGTAATTAACTCTCATTAATTTCGATAAACTTATTTCTAACCTGTTTTCATTAGATTAATTAAAGACCAATTAATCTAATAATCATGTTCCCAAATAACAGTTGATTAAATCAACTTATTTCCATCAGTAAATTCATTAACCGATTTTAGTTACTTCTTAACATTAGATTAATCTAATTAACCTAATGATATCTCTAAATTATTTATCTTAAATGTAATTATCCAAATATTTAATCGTAGGATAGTTTTTACTTTATAAATTTGTTTAAATGTCAACAATCGCTTTTATTTGCTTTATAAAAACGAACTCTAAAATACTGGTTTATAATAGAACTTCTATTATAATTTAAAACTTCACTTTAATTATAAAAATAAAATTTCTATAATTAACTTCATTGATTTGCCTGACGGTAAATCAGTTTCTTAACAAAACGATGGTTTTACGGTCGACTGTTAACACTTTCTACATCGATATCGTTTATTTATTTAATCTAAACAAACGTTGAATTTCCGTTCAACATCAATATTCACACCGGGTTTTAAATATAATTCGGGTTCAAACAGTGCATACAAAACAAACAGTACATATAAATATCGAGGAATCCGATCGGATTCCTCCAACCGGTTTCCGCATCCACAGATGTTAGTCAAACAATTATCACTGATTCTATACTAGGGGATATTTATAATCGACGGAATCAGTATCCAACCGGTGATGTGTACATATGCAACGATATAAAATATTTCAACCAATTTAACTGTAATTTACCTAAACGACCATCACACAGCATTCAACCAATATTTAAAATATAATATTTTAAAAAGAAATCAGAGTTGGTGAGCTTACTCACCTTGGCGCGTTAACCGTTAAATAACGATTTGCGGTTGATTAATCCAGTCAGCCATTTTGTTTGAAATTCCTCATCGCGTAAGTTCCTGCCACCGTTCGTCCGTTGATCAAACTCCAACCCTTCCACCGTTTATACGTCAGTAGCCTTTAAACCGCCGCTACTATTCTTTCTTACACACAGTAAACCCAATATCATCTTTCTATTCTTCTTTCCATATTTAACGGATCATCCACGTGCCTTACTTCCATTATCATCGCAATTTCAGTAATGTTTTTGATCAGCAACTTACATCATTCGCAACTGACCCAAACTGTATATGGTATATCCATGATAACTCTTCCTCACGCATAGTATAACTTCTCCTTTATATATATTTACCCAAAAATATCGGATCCAATCCGTATAAGCAGTAGTTCCCACTGATAACTCACCAGCCCACCTTCCTTCCTTACGCTCGAGACCTTCACTGAACTGTGCACCCACGTTACTCAGGTAACCAGCCCACTTTTACTCCGACGTGAATGCTCCTCATACACCCGGTCCTTCTTTATATTTCATAGCAAAACATTACCATGTTTTAAACTGTACATCCCTTTACAACACACGCCACCACCTCATCAATTCCCTAACTAAACTCCACATTCCCTTTTCACGTTTTTCACCCTGTTTAAGTCACGCCCCTTCCTGTTTGAATTCCAGTCCGAGCTCGAGTATCACCATCCAACGCCATAGCCCAATACATAAAACTTGAGCCCCCTTCATGCAACTTCTCGCTAGCTTCTTCCTTGCATTTGCATGCACCGGATCCCCTTTAGATTCCAACAGCCCTTTCATCTTTGCCACTTACTTTTGCTATTTCACTTCCACCCTTATATTCACGCGTCACCCTCAATTGCTCCAAACCCGGTGAGCTTCCAAGCCCGTAGCTGCTCCCTACACGTTTTTATGATGCTTCAGACAACCACAAATATGTGCCATCATATCCCATTTTCCAAACTTCTTCAATCCCACGGCTTCACCCCCCACGCTCCAGAATGTTATGCAACTGCCAAGCTTCCATTTCCCATCTCGCATGTCACTGTAGCGCCCTCTCCTCATAAAGAAATGAAAACTTCTATACTGATATACGCATGTCGGTCCCCTGCTTCATGAATCACGTGAACTTGCATCTTCACTTCGTTCTTCACAGTCCTCATATTTACTCTACAGACCGCATACTTCTCCACGTGCTTCTTGTTACCATATGCTTGAAAATATCAGCTCCTTCATGTTGTATTCGCTCCTTCTTTGTAAATGGCCACAGTTCCTCTCCGGATACCACTACTTTATCACTGTCGTTTGCCCGGACCGCTCAGCGTTTAGATGTTTTGGTTTGCATTTAACATGGAGTTTGTGTTTTGCATTCGGTGGAGATAATGTTTCATTTTGTTCTTGGTTTCCTGCTGAGTTTTTGGATCTGGCGTTTTATATAGAAGAGGTTACTTCAGCGTTAAGGAGTAGAGGTATAGGTAGTTTATATTTCCCATGTATAGGCTGATGGTGTATGGTGAGATAGCTGATAGGGTATGGTTTGTAGAAAATAAGATTTCAGTGCATGATATTAGCTAGGTATGTCTCTTGAAAGTGACAGCTTGCTTTTGGGTAGGTAATGGCTCTCCTTGACTGTTGTTATATTTTATGTTCTTGTATGTGTTTCTATTAAATTTATAAGCAGTGTGTACTATGACTTAGCTGCTAAGGGATATCACACGTGATTGGAGAACACGACATATTTATTTCACAGCATGGTTCTTTTATTTTCAGCGTCCCTCATTCTTGGATCGGCAATATATTTCGGTTTCAACCGTCATTTTCCCATTTACAGTTATTATAAGGGTAGCATACTTTGGTTTGTAATGTGTGGATTAGCATGCGTGATTTATATGTATTGTTTACCTATTTTTTTTAAGTTTAGCATACCCCGTTACCCAAAATTCCATTCACGTACGAATCGCTACACACAGAAATAGGCATACGGTTGTATTAAGCAATGTGTCACGATCCCAAAAGTATAATAATATCGGTAGATTAACTCATATTTTGAAATCCCAAAATATCGATACAGGGTACGCAATACTTCAAATAAAAAGTTGCATATTTAATTAATTAAAAATTACAGTAAAATTCTAAAAATTAAATCATCGCTGCGCCTCAAAAGAACCTTGTCCCGGTTTGCATCCGATATCAAGTTATATTCAAATAACTGTTACGGTCGATATATGATTTCACAGCGACTTTTCGAATATTTGATTTGGACGTATCTTGCAATCTATACGAGGAAATCTTCATTTTCCACTTCTGTTAGAAAGATACAGTTCAACAGATTCCAACGTTTCTTGTTTTGAAGAAATCTGATTCAAAACGAGTCCGGTACACTCAGTTGAAGTTCAGAACGTTAAATTACGAATTACAGCGTCGTTATGGGCTCGATTATAATTAATATATATCTTTATACGTTCAACTTCGTTTTAGTTAATATATAAATCCACTTATATTACAAATTCAATATTTAAACTGATTTAAATATTCAAATACCCACCGACAAAAATGCGAGACGTTACAGACCTTCCCCCTTAAAATAATTTCGTCCTCGAAATTGCTAAGATAGGGAAAATGCTACAATCTCTGTTATAACATGGTTAAAAATCTTTTTGGTTTACTTCATAATTCCAGTTTCCACTGAACTGATTATTTCCAATTAAAATATTAATTCCTTATTATTTCAAATATTTTCAAAATTTCTGAAAATTTCCTAACAGCTTAAATTTTCAGAGAATCTCGCCAGCATCTCCTCTGCACGGCTCACTCGGTACTACAACAACTTGCCACTCCGGGCCTTCTCCAATCCAAAAGAAAATCAAACAGCCAAACGGCTTGCCCAAACTGACTCATAACAAATCTCATACTCGTATATAAACGTGTACCTTCTCTGTTGGGCATTCAACTCTATCTCTGCCATCTGTTATTAAACTAGCATATATCCAAACATTTCCAACTGATCTTCAATCAATTTATCTTCAAATCCAATTCACTTATATCCAAGCCGACACCATTTCAAACTCCCGTTTCATTCTTGGTTTCAAACTTTTATCTATCTGAGTCCAATTCTTCAACCAAGTTAAGTTCTATTCAAACTCTTATTTCACAAATTCAATTCAAAATTTATTTCACTTAGTTTTAAGTTCCACTTTTACCATTTTAACTCCATAAGTTAAATCCTTTATTTCAAAGTTCAAATTCCTGGGATTTTTCAAATCAGTTCGAAATCATATATTTGCATATAATAATGGTAATTCAAAACATTTGAATTTCTAGCAACTTGTTTCCTCACAATAATTCAAACAAAATCTTTGGTAGTAATCCGTCACTCTGCAACTCGAAAATGACACTGATGATGTGGCCAGCATCATCAGAATTATTTTCTAGTGGTCGAAGTGAGTTCAATACTATATTACATTTCAAAATTCATTTTGAAACACTTCCATTTTGAAAATCACTTCAAAATATCTTTCACATCATTTGGAAAACAATTTTTAAATCTCCTAGGATTTTAAAATTCCCTTATATCTAATTCAAATTTAATTTCAATTCTTTTCCAAGTTTCTAGAGTTTTATTTCAATTCTAGTTTTTAATTCAAATTCAGCTCATCTGATTTTACATATCATACTTATATAATATTTCGATTGGTTATTTATATAACCAACTCAATTATAATCATGTTCGATCATAATAATGATCACATATCCAATATATTATATTAATATCAAGATATATACTTCTTTTTATATCAAAATATACTTTGGGTAAAATTATTTTATTTACCCAGCTTTCAAAACAATATCATGTCGAATTACTCTGTTCAAGAGTTTAGAAACACCTATCGATCCAGTTTGCATTACTGTTTCGACCAGAATTCATAAACCACTTGACTGACTAGTCAACAAAATATAAAACAGTTTTTATATAAATCTGCAAATACGTTCACTCGTATATATATACTCAGACTCAATCTAGAGTATTACTTACTCCATATCTATTGAGTTTCGCCACAGAGCCAAGGTAATCACTTAATCTTACGCTCTGATACCATCTGTAATGGCGGGATTTTCGACCCAGAAAATCAACATAAAAACACACTGTTGACTATTCAAGCATCGAAAACACCAGGACATTAATAGAAGAATTTAGAGGGTGAGAAAGAAAAGATAGAACTAATAGAATAGAAGAAGAAGAAGATCACAACTGAACAGAATCAGAGTAACACGAAACTCGCAGCGGAACAAAATAACATGTATTATATAACATAACTTTGAATACAAAACTGTATTGTATATACATACCATTATCAGAGTACAATACATCATATCACAGCGGAAATAACTCTACATAACTAATGGTGAAGCTTCCTGCTTTTGAGCTCCTCCAAGTGAATCTGCAAAGCCTGAAATACTTGACTGCCCATACAAATTTGGGCACCCAAGAGTTTAGGGAAAACAAACAAAATAAACTCTGGGTCAGTCATGGGACTGGTGTGAGTAAATTCCAACTATACGGTTTTACTTTGAAGAAAATCCTTTTGAAACAAAAGGATAATAGTAAGACCAGCCCACACATAAACATGGACGGATTTTACCTTACTATAACCCAAATTACTTTGATATCAAAAACAGTGATATTATGATAATGTCTAAACAAATAATTATCCAAGTAGCAGAACGCTTGCATCTCACGTTCCACATATATATAGTATAAAATCATAAACCGCAGGGCGCTTATCGGAGAATGGATTCCAACAGACACGGTATGGGAGCACCTTCTTAATAGTGTACTCTAGAGGGAATACACTCAGGGTTCAACAAGAACGTCTTGCAACCCGGCCACACATGACCGCTCACTCATTTAACTTGAGTGTCGCGAATATATTGCCACCACGGTTGTAGGCCATCCAACCGTCATCCGAAGATACAGAATCGAAAAGAAGTATGAATATGAATTTTCTCTAGATCGGTGACAATACACCGTGCTTGGGGATGACCCAACTAGCCATGCTGCCTAACTCAACTTCTGTCACTTCCTGGTTGTGAGGCTAGAGGCTACGTCTATATTCAGAACATCTGATCACCATTCACTTTGAATGTCACATCGTCAAATCCGTAATCACACATTGGTTACACAAATGCACACTGGGTGTAGAATAAAGAGAAGTTACCTTCTCCCCACCAACTTGGTATATTCGTAAAATCAACGGCATGACCGTTGGAAATACTCTGTCAGACACTCGTCCATACAAGTTGTCCTGAGACTAGACAAACAAAAACATTATTCTAGAACTGGACGACCCTTGCATTTAACTCCGTCTTCAATCATCTTCAGCATATCTAATTCGCAGCGGTTATGCCTATACGGAGTGGTTTCGGATAACGTATCCAACCGGTCTCTCCATATCGACAACGATGGTCAAACACTTCGATAGTCGGTTATTTAACTATCGAAGTAAAAACAACACTCATTCTAATGTATAATTAACATCACACAACCATGGGTATTTTTAATTTTAACATTCGACTTTATTATTCGAATTCTCATATCTTACCAGATATTTCTCAAATCCCGTTTTAGCCTTTCCATACTTCTTGGAAAACATTTCCAGTTATTATAAACTCTTATTCTTTCATGTTCCAGAAAACATACGTTATTAACGTTCGAACTATTTTCATTAATTTCACATTCTTCATTTTCTACCCTTGGACAATCTACCCTATTTGCATTGGAAAATACTTCCAATTTCATTTTAACCTTTTAATCGGCCCAATGTTCACTTTTAAAACATTATTCACTTTGAAATGTGAATATCATTTCTATTATAGAAATCTGAACATCTTTATCAAATAAATCAATACCATGATCCCGTTTATCGAAATCTCTTTCATACTTTATATATTCCTATTCCACTTTGTAAACTCTGTTTCTAAGTCAACTTCTTATCAAATCGATATCAAGTTTAAACTAAGTACTGACTCCTATCCTCTTTAACATTTATTTATTTACAACTAAATGTTAATTATTATATCAGATTATAATCCCTAAAAATAGTTTACTTTTAATACATTCGACATCGTCGAATTCTAGTTACAAATCCTAATGGTTTAATTCTAATCACATTTCGAACATCGAAATGCTGTCATCAGTTTCTAATACGATTCCCCAATTCTTTTTCTAAACTCTTTCTTATATTTCTTTGAACAAACGTCGTTACTTATTACTCTAGAATAAGTGGATTTCAAACTCAACTGTTACATTTCCTAGGAAGTGCTGCTATATATAAAAGTCACGCTTAAGTGAAATCAACAACAGTTAATTTGTCGCTATAGTTCTAAACTTGTCATACGCTGTAATATTCTCCTTATAACTAATTACAGCCACACTTACCTTATCAACAGCGTTATTTTATTGCTATAGTTCTAACTTGCAATACGCTGCTATATGCCACTTTATAACTAACCTCGACGTCTTTTACCGTTACAAAAATCTTGACATCTCTTTCTGTTACAAAAACCTTGACATTTCTTTCCGTTACAAAAATATTGACATCTCTTTCCGTTACAAACTGATATCGTTCCTCGGTAATAGCGAAGCCGTTCAAGTTGGGGTATTTTATTTACCTCTCAGACCTTGATCGACAACGTTCTTACCTTAGAACCGATACAAGTCTGTATTCAAGTTCCTTATTACTTAATATATTTATTAAATCGTATTTCCTTGTTGTATTTTGGAATATGGTTTTACAACACCATATCCTTACTTTGGAATCTCTGTGGTTTATGCATATTTAATTTAAACATTAACTCTTTGCTTTCTCCATTCCCCAGTTCTTATCTATAACTGCTTAAATGGTAATTAACTCTCATTAATTTCGATAAACTTATTTCTAACCTGTTTTCATTAGATTAATTAAAGACCAATTAATCTAATAATCATGTTCCCAAATAACAGTTGATTAAATCAACTTATTTCCATCAGTAAATTCATTAACCGATTTTAGTTACTTCTTAACATTAGATTAATCTAATTAACCTAATGATATCTCTAAATTATTTATCTTAAATGTAATTATCCAAATATTTAATCGTAGGATAGTTTTTACTTTATAAATTTGTTTAAATGTCAACAATCGCTTTTATTTGCTTTATATAAACGAACTCTAAAATACTGGTTTATAATAGAACTTCTATTATAATTTAAAACTTCACTTTAATTATAAAAATATAATTTCTATAATTAACTTCATTGATTTGCCTGACGGTAAATCAGTTTCTTAACAAAACGATGGTTTTACGGTCGACTGTTAACACTTTCTACATCGATATCGTTTATTTATTTAATCTAAACAAACGTTGAATTTCTGTTCAATATCAATATTCACACCGGGTTTTAAATATAATTCGGGTTCAAACAGTGCATACAAAACAAACAGTACATATAAATATCGAGGAATCCGATCGGATTCCTCCAACCGGTTTCCGCATCCACAGATGTTAGTCAAACAATTATCACTGATTCTATACTAGGGGATATTTATAATCGACAGAATCAGTATCCAACCGGTGATGTGTACATATGCAACGATATAAAATATTTCAACCAATTTAACTGTAATTTACCTAAACGACCATCACACAGCATTCAACCAATATTTAAAATATAATATTTTAAAAAGAAATCAGAGTTGGTGAGCTTACTCACCTTGGCGCGTTAACCGTTAAATAACGATTTGCGGTTGATTAATCCAGTCAGCCATTTTGTTTGAAATTCCTCATCGCGTAAGTTCCTGCCACCGTTCGTCCATTGATCAAACTCCAACCCTTCCACCGTTTATACGTCAGTAGCCTTTAAACCGCCGCTACTATTCTTTCTTACACACAGTAAACCCAATATCATCTTTCTATTCTTCTTTCCATATTTAACGGATCATCCACGTGCCTTACTTCCATTATCATCGCAATTTCAGTAATGTTTTTGATCAGCAACTTACATCATTCGCAACTGACCCAAACTATATATGGTATATCCATGATAACTCTTCCTCACGCATAGTATAACTTCTCCTTTATATATATTTACCCAAAAATATCGGATCCAATCCGTATAAGCAGTAGTTCCCACTGATAACTCACCAGCCCACCTTCCTTCCTTACGCTCGAGACCTTCACTGAACTGTGCACCCACGTTACTCAGGTAACCAGCCCACTTTTACTCCGACGTGAATGCTCCTCATACACCCGGTCCTTCTTTATATTTCATAGCAAAACATTACCATGTTTTAAACTGTACGTCCCTTTACAACACACGCCACCACCTCATCAATTCCCTAACTAAACTCCACATTCCCTTTTCACGTTTTTCACCCTGTTTAAGTCACGCCCCTTCCTGTTTGAATTCCAGTCCGAGCTCGAGTATCACCATCCAACGCCATAGCCCAATACATAAAACTTGAGCCCCCTTCATGCAACTTCTCGCTAGCTTCTTCCTTGCATTTGCATGCACCGGATCCCCTTTAGATTCCAACAGCCCTTTCATCTTTGCCACTTACTTTTGCTATTTCACTTCCACCCTTATATTCACGCGTCACCCTCAACTGCTCCAAACCCGGTGAGCTTCCAAGCCCGTAGCTGCTCCCTACACGTTTTTATGATGCTTCAGACAACCACAAATATGTGCCATCATATCCCATTTTCCAAACTTCTTCAATCCCACGGCTTCACCCCCCACGCTCCAGAATGTTATGCAACTGCCAAGCTTCCATTTCCCATCTCGCATGTCACTGTAGCGCCCTCTCCTCATAAAGAAATGAAAACTTCTATACTGATATACGCATGTCGGTCCCCTGCTTCATGAATCACGTGAACTTGCATCTTCACTTCGTTCTTCACAGTCCTCATATTTACTCTACAGACCGCATACTTCTCCACGTGCTTCTTGTTACCATATGCTTGAAAATATCAGCTCCTTCATGTTGTATTCGCTCCTTCTTTGTAAATGGCCACAGTTCCTCTCCGGATACCACTACTTTATCACTGTCGTTTGCCCGGACCGCTCAGCGTTTAGATGTTTTGGTTTGCATTTAACATGGAGTTTGTGTTTTGCATTCGGTGGAGATAATGTTTCATTTTGTTCTTGGTTTCCTGCTGAGTTTTTGGATTTGGCGTTTTATATAGAAGAGGTTACTTCAGCGTTAAGGAGTAGAGGTATAGGTAGTTTATATTTCCCATGTATAGGCTGATGGTGTATGGTGAGATAGCTGATAGGGTATGGTTTGTAGAAAATAAGATTTCAGTGCATGATATTAGCTAGGTATGTCTCTTGAAAGTGACAGCTTGCTTTTGGGTAGGTAATGGCTCTCCTTGACTGTTGTTATATTTTATGTTCTTGTATGTGTTTCTATTAAATTTATAAGCAGTGTGTACTATGACTTAGCTGCTAAGGGATATCACACGTGATTGGAGAACACGACATATTTATTTCACAGCATGGTTCTTTTATTTTCAGCGTCCCTCATTCTTGGATCGGCAATATATTTCGGTTTCAACCGTCATTTTCCCATTTACAGTTATTATAAGGGTAGCATACTTTGGTTTGTAATGTGTGGATTAGCATGCGTGATTTATATGTATTGTTTACCTATTTTTTTTAAGTTTAGCATACCCCGTTACCCAAAATTCCATTCACGTACGAATCGCTACACACAGAAATAGGCATACGGTTGTATTAAGCAATGTGTCACGATCCCAAAAGTATAATAATATCGGTAGATTAACTCATATTTTGAAATCCCAAAATATCGATACAGGGTACGCAATACTTCAAATAAAAAGTTGCATATTTAATTAATTAAAAATTACAGTAAAATTCTAAAAATTAAATCATCGCTGCGCCTCAAAAGAACCTTGTCCCGGTTTGCATCCGATATCAAGTTATATTCAAATAACTGTTACGGTCGATATATGATTTCACAGCGACTTTTCGAATATTTGATTTGGACGTATCTTGCAATCTATACGAGGAAATCTTCATTTTCCACTTCTGTTAGAAAGATACAGTTCAACAGATTCCAACGTTTCTTGTTTTGAAGAAATCCGATTCAAAACGAGTCCGGTACACTCAGTTGAAGTTCAGAACGTTAAATTACGAATTACAGCGTCGTTATGGGCTCGATTATAATTAATATATATCTTTATACGTTCAACTTCGTTTTAGTTAATATATAAATCCACTTATATTACAAATTCAATATTTAAACTGATTTAAATATTCAAATACCCACCGACAAAAATGCGAGACGTTACAGACCTTCCCCCTTAAAATAATTTCGTCCTCGAAATTGCTAAGATAGGGAAAATGCTACAATCTCTGTTATAACATGGTTAAAAATCTTTTTGGTTTACTTCATAATTCCAGTTTCCACTGAACTGATTATTTCCAATTAAAATATTAATTCCTTATTATTTCGAATATTTTCAAAATTTCTGAAAATTTCCTAACAGCTTAAATTTTCAGAGAATCTCGCCAGCATCTCCTCTGCATGGCTCACTCGGTACTACAACAACTTGCCACTCCGGGCCTTCTCCAATCCAAAAGAAAATCAAACAGCCAAACGGCTTGCCCAAACTGACTCATAACAAATCTCATACTCGTATATAAACGTGTACCTTCTCTGTTGGGCATTCAACTCTATCTCTGCCATCTGCTATTAAACTAGCATATATCCAAACATTTCCAACTGATCTTCAATCAATTTATCTTCAAATCCAATTCACTTATATCCAAGCCGACACCATTTCAAACTCCCGTTTCATTCTTGGTTTCAAACTTTTATCTATCTGAGTCCAATTCTTCAACCAAGTTAAGTTCTATTCAAACTCTTATTTCACAAATTCAATTCAAAATTTATTTCACTTAGTTTTAAGTTCCACTTTTACCATTTTAACTCCATATGTTAAATCCTTTATTTCAAAGTTCAAATTCCTGGGATTTTTCAAATCAGTTCGAAATCATATATTTGCATATAATAATGGTAATTCAAAACATTTGAATTTCTAGCAACTTGTTTCCTCACAATAATTCAAACAAAATCTTTGGTAGTAATCCGTCACTCTGCAACTCGAAAATGACACTGATGATGTGGCCAGCATCATCAGAATTATTTTCTAGTGGTCGAAGTGAGTTCAATACTATATTACATTTCAAAATTCATTTTGAAACACTTCCATTTTGAAAATCACTTCAAAATATCTTTCACATCATTTGGAAAACAATTTTTAAATCTCCTAGGATTTTAAAATTCCCTTATATCTAATTCAAATTTAATTTCAATTCTTTTCCAAGTTTCTAGAGTTTTATTTCAATTCTAGTTTTTAATTCAAATTCAGCTCATCTGATTTTACATATCATACTTATATAATATTTCGATTGGTTATTTATATAACCAACTCAATTATAATCATGTTCGATCATAATAATGATCACATATCCAATATATTATATTAATATCAAGATATATACTTCTTTTTATATCAAAATATACTTTGGGTAAAATTATTTTATTTACCCAGCTTTCAAAACAATATCATGTCGAATTACTCTGTTCAAGAGTTTAGAAACACCTATCGATCCAGTTTGCATTACTGTTTCGACCAGAATTCATAAACCACTCGACTGACTAGTCAACAAAATATAAAACAGTTTTTATATAAATCTGCAAATACGTTCACTCGTATATATATACTCAGACTCAATCTAGAGTATTACTTACTCCATATCTATTGAGTTTCGCCACAGAGCCAAGGTAATCACTTAATCTTACGCTCTGATACCATCTGTAATGGCGGGATTTTCGACCCAGAAAATCAACATAAAAACACACTGTTGACTATTCAAGCATCGAAAACACCAGGACATTAATAGAAGAATTTAGAGGGTGAGAAAGAAAAGATAGAACTAATAGAATAGAAGAAGAAGATCACAACTGAACAGAATCAGAGTAACACGAAACTCGCAGCGGAACAAAATAACATGTATTATATAACATAACTTTGAATACAAAACTGTATTGTATATACATACCATTATCAGAGTACAATACATCATATCACAGCGGAAATAACTCTACATAACTAATGGTGAAGCTTCCTGCTTTTGAGCTCCTCCAAGTGAATCTGCAAAGCCTGAAACACTTGACTGCCCGTACAAATTTGGGCACCCAAGAGTTTAGGGAAAACAAACAAAATAAACTCTGGGTCAGTCATGGGACTGGTGTGAGTAAATTCCAACTATACGGTTTTACTTTGAAGAAAATCCTTTTGAAACAAAAGGATAATAGTAAGACCAGCCCACACATAAACATGGACGGCTTTTACCTTACTATAACCCAAATTACTTTGATATCAAAAACAGTGATATTATGATAATGTCTAAACAAATAATTATCCAAGTAGCAGAACGCTTGCATCTCACGTTCCACATATATATAGTATAAAATCATAAACCGCAGGGCGCTTATCGGAGAATGGATTCCAACAGACACGGTATGGGAGCACCTTCTTAATAGTGTACTCTAGAGGGAATACACTCAGGGTTCAACAAGAACGTCTTGCAACCCGGCCACACATGACCGCTCACTCATTTAACTTGAGTGTCGCGAATATATTGCCACCACGGTTGTAGGCCATCCAACCGTCATCCGAAGATACAGAATCGAAAAGAAGTATGAATATGAATTTTCTCTAGATCGGTGACAATACACCGTGCTTGGGGATGACCCAACTAGCCATGCTGCCTAGCCCAACTTCTGTCACTTCCTGGTTGTGAGGCTAGAGGCTACGTCTATATTCAGAACATCTGATCACCATTCACTTTGAATGTCACATCGTCAAATCCGTAATCACACATTGATTACACAAATGCACACTGGGTGTAGAATAAAGAGAAGTTACCTTCTCCCCACCAACTTGGTATATTCGTAAAATCAACGGCATGACCGTTGGAAATACTCTGTCAGACACTCGTCCATACAAGTTGTCCTGAGACTAGACAAACAAAAACATTATTCTAGAACTGGACGACCCTTGCATTTAACTCCGTCTTCAATCATCTTCAGCATATCTAATTCGCAGCGGTTATGCCTATACGGAGTGGTTTCGGATAACGTATCCAACCGGTCTCTCCATATCGACAACGATGGTCAAACACTTCGATAGTCGGTTATTTAACTATCGAAGTAAAAACAACACTCATTCTAATGTATAATTAACATCACACAACCATGGGTATTTTTAATTTTAACATTCGACTTTATTATTCGAATTCTCATATCTTACCAGATATTTCTCAAATCCCGTTTTAGCCTTTCCATACTTCTTGGAAAACATTTCCAGTTATTATAAACTCTTATTCTTTCATGTTCCAGAAAACATACGTTATTAACGTTCGAACTATTTTCATTAATTTCACATTCTTCATTTTCTACCCTTGGACAATCTACCCTATTTGCATTGGAAAATACTTCCAATTTCATTTTAACCTTTTAATCGGCCCAACGTTCACTTTTAAAACATTATTCACTTTGAAATGTGAATATCATTTCTATTATAGAAATCTGAACATCTTTATCAAATAAATCAATACCATGATCCCGTTTATCGAAATCTCTTTCATACTTTATATATTCCTATTCCACTTTGTAAACTCTGTTTCTAAGTCAACTTCTTATCAAATCGATATCAAGTTTAAACTAAGTACTGACTCCTATCCTCTTTAACATTTATTTATTTACAACTAAATGTTAATTATTATATCAGATTATAATCCCTAAAAATAGTTTACTTTTAATACATTCGACATCGTCGAATTCTAGTTACAAATCCTAATGGTTTAATTCTAATCACATTTCGAACATCGAAATGCTGTCATCAGTTTCTAATACGATTCCCCAATTCTTTTTCTAAACTCTTTCTTATATTTCTTTGAACAAACGTCGTTACTTATTACTCTAGAATAAGTGGATTTCAAACTCAACTGTTACATTTCCTAGGAAGTGCTGCTATATATAAAAGTCACGCTTAAGTGAAATCAACAACAGTTAATTTGTCGCTATAGTTCTAAACTTGTCATACGCTGTAATATTCTCCTTATAACTAATTACAGCCACACTTACCTTATCAACAGCGTTATTTTATTGCTATAGTTCTAACTTGCAATACGCTGCTATATGCCACTTTATAACTAACCTCGACGTCTTTTACCGTTACAAAAATCTTGACATCTCTTTCTGTTACAAAAACCTTGACATTTCTTTCCGTTACAAAAATATTGACATCTCTTTCCGTTACAAACTGATATCGTTCCTCGGTAATAGCGAAGCCGTTCAAGTTGGGGTATTTTATTTACCTCTCAGACCTTGATCGACAACGTTCTTACCTTAGAACCGATACAAGTCTGTATTCAAATTCCTTATTACTTAATATATTTATTAAATCGTATTTCCTTGTTGTATTTTGGAATATGGTTTTACAACACCATATCCTTACTTTGGAATCTCTGTGGTTTATGCATATTTAATTTAAACATTAACTCTTTGCTTTCTCCATTCCCCAGTTCTTATCTATAACTGCTTAAATGGTAATTAACTCTCATTAATTTCGATAAACTTATTTCTAACCTGTTTTCATTAGATTAATTAAAGACCAATTAATCTAATAATCATGTTCCCAAATAACAGTTGATTAAATCAACTTATTTCCATCAGTAAATTCATTAACCGATTTTAGTTACTTCTTAACATTAGATTAATCTAATTAACCTAATGATATCTCTAAATTATTTATCTTAAATGTAATTATCCAAATATTTAATCGTAGGATAGTTTTTACTTTATAAATTTGTTTAAATGTCAACAATCGCTTTTATTTGCTTTATAAAAACGAACTCTAAAATACTGGTTTATAATAGAACTTCTATTATAATTTAAAACTTCACTTTAATTATAAAAATATAATTTCTATAATTAACTTCATTGATTTGCCTGACGGTAAATCAGTTTCTTAACAAAACGATGGTTTTACGGTCGACTGTTAACACTTTCTACATCGATATCGTTTATTTATTTAATCTAAACAAACGTTGAATTTCCGTTCAACATCAATATTCACACCGGGTTTTAAATATAATTCGGGTTCAAACAGTGCATACAAAACAAACAGTACATATAAATATCGAGGAATCCGATCGGATTCCTCCAACCGGTTTCCGCATCCACAGATGTTAGTCAAACAATTATCACTGATTCTATACTAGGGGATATTTATAATCGACGGAATCAGTATCCAACCGGTGATGTGTACATATGCAACGATATAAAATATTTCAACCAATTTAACTGTAATTTACCTAAACGACCATCACACAGCATTCAACCAATATTTAAAATATAATATTTTAAAAAGAAATCAGAGTTGGTGAGCTTACTCACCTTGGCGCGTTAACCGTTAAATAACGATTTGCGGTTGATTAATCCAGTCAGCCATTTTGTTTGAAATTCCTCATCGCGTAAGTTCCTTCCACCGTTCGTCCGTTGATCAAACTCCAACCCTTCCACCGTTTATACGTCAGTAGCCTTTAAACCGCCGCTACTATTCTTTCTTACACACAGTAAACCCAATATCATCTTTCTATTCTTCTTTCCATATTTAACGGATCATCCATGTGCCTTACTTCCATTATCATCGCAATTTCAGTAATGTTTTTGATCAGCAACTTACATCATTCGCAACTGACCCAAACTGTATATGGTATATCCATGATAACTCTTCCTCACGCATAGTATAACTTCTCCTTTATATATATTTACCCAAAAATATCGGATCCAATCCGTATAAGCAGTAGTTCCCACTGATAACTCACCAGCCCACCTTCCTTCCTTACGCTCGAGACCTTCACTGAACTGTGCACCCACATTACTCAGGTAACCAGCCCACTTTTACTCCGACGTGAATGCTCCTCATACACCCGGTCCTTCTTTATATTTCATAGCAAAACATTACCATGTTTTAAACTGTACGTCCCTTTACAACACACGCCACCACCTCATCAATTCCCTAACTAAACTCCACATTCCCTTTTCACGTTTTTCACCCTGTTTAAGTCACGCCCCTTCCTGTTTGAATTCCAGTCCGAGCTCGAGTATCACCATCCAACGCCATAGCCCAATACATAAAACTTGAGCCCCCTTCATGCAACTTCTCGCTAGCTTCTTCCTTGCATTTGCATGCACCGGATCCCCTTTAGATTCCAACAGCCCTTTCATCTTTGCCACTTACTTTTGCTATTTCACTTCCACCCTTATATTCACGCGTCACCCTCAACTGCTCCAAACCCGGTGAGCTTCCAAGCCCGTAGCTGCTCCCTACACGTTTTTATGATGCTTCAGACAACCACAAATATGTGCCATCATATCCCATTTTCCAAACTTCTTCAATCCCACGGCTTCACCCCCCACGCTCCAGAATGTTATGCAACTGCCAAGCTTCCATTTCCCATCTCGCATGTCACTGTAGCGCCCTCTCCTCATAAAGAAATGAAAACTTCTATACTGATATACGCATGTCGGTCCCCTGCTTCATGAATCACGTGAACTTGCATCTTCACTTCGTTCTTCACAGTCCTCATATTTACTCTACAGACCGCATACTTCTCCACGTGCTTCTTGTTACCATATGCTTGAAAATATCAGCTCCTTCATGTTGTATTCGCTCCTTCTTTGTAAATGGCCACAGTTCCTCTCCGGATACCACTACTTTATCACTGTCGTTTGCCCGGACCGCTCAGCGTTTAGATGTTTTGGTTTGCATTTAACATGGAGTTTGTGTTTTGCATTCGGTGGAGATAATGTTTCATTTTGTTCTTGGTTTCCTGCTGAGTTTTTGGATCTGGCGTTTTATATAGAAGAGGTTACTTCAGCGTTAAGGAGTAGAGGTATAGGTAGTTTATATTTCCCATGTATAGGCTGATGGTGTATGGTGAGATAGCTGATAGGGTATGGTTTGTAGAAAATAAGATTTCAGTGCATGATATTAGCTAGGTATGTCTCTTGAAAGTGACAGCTTGCTTTTGGGTAGGTAATGGCTCTCCTTGACTGTTGTTATATTTTATGTTCTTGTATGTGTTTCTATTAAATTTATAAGCAGTGTGTACTATGACTTAGCTGCTAAGGGATATCACACGTGATTGGAGAACACGACATATTTATTTCACAGCATGGTTCTTTTATTTTCAGCGTCCCTCATTCTTGGATCGGCAATATATTTCGGTTTCAACCGTCATTTTCCCATTTACAGTTATTATAAGGGTAGCATACTTTGGTTTGTAATGTGTGGATTAGCATGCGTGATTTATATGTATTGTTTACCTATTTTTTTTAAGTTTAGCATACCCCGTTACCCAAAATTCCATTCACGTACGAATCGCTACACACAGAAATAGGCATACGGTTGTATTAAGCAATGTGTCACGATCCCAAAAGTATAATAATATCGGTAGATTAACTCATATTTTGAAATCCCAAAATATCGATACAGGGTACGCAATACTTCAAATAAAAAGTTGCATATTTAATTAATTAAAAATTACAGTAAAATTCTAAAAATTAAATCATCGCTGCGCCTCAAAAGAACCTTGTCCCGGTTTGCATCCGATATCAAGTTATATTCAAATAACTGTTACGGTCGATATATGATTTCACAGCGACTTTTCGAATATTTGATTTGGACGTATCTTGCAATCTATACGAGGAAATCTTCATTTTCCACTTCTGTTAGAAAGATACAGTTCAACAGATTCCAACGTTTCTTGTTTTGAAGAAATCCGATTCAAAACGAGTCCGGTACACTCAGTTGAAGTTCAGAACGTTAAATTACGAATTACAGCGTCGTTATGGGCTCGATTGTAATTAATATATATCTTTATACGTTCAACTTCGTTTTAGTTAATATATAAATCCACTTATATTACAAATTCAATATTTAAACTGATTTAAATATTCAAATACCCACCGACAAAAATGCGAGACGTTACAGTATTTGTGTTACAAATATATTTCCTTTTATCTCTTTTGGTTTTTCCTTTATTCACACCCAATTCATATTTCATTCACATTGATTTTACTCAATTTATTTATTTTGATCCATTTAATTTACTTAAGTTAAATTTAATTTCAATCATTCAAATTCCCATTAACTAGTTGCTAATTAAACGTTTTGCCTATTTCACCCTTTTTATTTGAATATAACTTGTTCAAATATATGTCAACTTAATTATAAACTAATCTAATTATATTTTCAACTCGAGTTATATATTCGATTTCGAATATAAATTCTCAATCTCTTTCACTTATCCAAAAACCCAATTTTGATTCAAATTTTATTTAACTAATTATTTTCCAATTTAGTTAATTCTATTTAACCATTTAAAATATGATTTTTGTCTTAAATATCATTTCACTTACTTCACTGAAGTTCATATTTATTTTATATCTCCAGTCTGGATTTTTCTAATGCCAATTCGGATTTTATTTCCTGAAAATCCTTTATTTATTTAATTAAACCGTTATGGTTTTATAATGGTTCTGGCGCTGCTTTTCTAAAAATTTGATTTTGACATAACTCAAAATCTATACGACGAAATCCATATTTTTCTCTTTCATTAGAAAACTATTATTCAACCCGTCCCGACGATTCTTGTTTCAAAGAATTCCGACTTCAATTGAGTTATGTATACTAAATTGAAGTTCGAATCGCCAATTTACGAACTGCCGCGCTACGGCGAGCTCGTTTTAATTATATTTATAAATATAAACGTTTTAACTTTGTTTATAATAAATTCAACTTCATTCTGATATATTTTTAATATATATCAAATCCATTTCATAATATTCCCGATCTGTTTCACTTCTAATATTCAAATCCTATATATTTATAATATTCAAATTCCATTTGAATTTCTTTATTCAAACTCTATATTATTTCCTTCTATTCAATTTTTATTTAAATTCTTTGAATTTAAATTCTATTTTAACTCCTTTGAATTCAAATTCTATTTAATTTCACTTTGAATTCAAATTCTATTTAATCTCCTTTTATTTAAAATTCTATTTCAAACTTTATATTTTCTTTGAATTCTAATATTCAACTTCCACTTTATATTCTCTTTGAAATTCTATTTAACCAAATTCCATTTGAATTCTAATATTCAAATCTCTATTTGACTTTTCTTTATTCAAATCCATTTGAATTCCTTTGAATTCAAATTCTATTTTACTTCTATTTGAATTATATATATATTCAAATTCCTTTTTCAAAATTCCTTTGAAGTAATATAAATATATACATATATTTATATCTATCTCAAATTCAAAACATTTGAATTTTCAAACAGCTTGTTTCTTTTCAAACAAATTTCCATCAAAAACTTTTCTAAGGCAGCAATTCATCACTTAGAAACTCGAAAATGAACACTGATGACGTTGCGACCATCATCAGAATTATTTCCCAGCTACTGAATGAGTTCAGTACTATATTTCTTTCAAACTCCATTTAGAAAAATATTTTCCAAACTCCCAGGATTTTAAATTCTGAATTCTGGTTGGAATTCAATTTTAATTTATCTCATTTGTATATTTTATTTTATATACAAATTCCATTGGTTATATATAACTATTTCTGTTTTATAATCTAATTTGATTATAATCCTAACAATCAACTCAACCATTTAAAAACAATATCGTGTGCAATCTTCTGTTCAAGTGTTTATAAACTCCTATCGTCATCGTGGCGTCCCACGATTCGACCAAAATTTATAATCCACTCAACAGACTAGTCAACACAATATAAAACGGTTTTTTATATCAAATAACAAATACGCTCTCTCGTATATATATACACTCAACTCATTCTAGGATACTACTGATCCTATCTCTAATGAGCACATTCCAACAAGCCTAGGTATTCGCTCAACCTAAGCTCTGATACCAACTGTAATGACCCAGATTTCCGTAACATCAGAGTTGACTATATACATCATACGTCCAACCCAAATATCACGAAAATACGAAACATTTTTTTTAGAAGAAAGAGATAGAAGAAGAACAGAAATAACAACACAGAATCTCACATCGTAGCGGAACAAAATATAATATATATCATAACTTTTGAAATACAAAATCTTAACTATATAACATACACTTATCAAAGTACAACACTTACAACACAGCGGAACAAAACTCTATGTAACTAACGTTGAAGCCTCCTGCTCCAAGCTCCTTTAGATAGATCTGTAAAATCCTGAACTACTTGACTGCCCGTACAAATTTAGGCACCCAAGAGTTTAGGTAGAACAAAACAAATAAACTCCGGGTCAGTCATGGGACTGGTATGAGTAAACAGTTTAAAAACAGTTTCAGAAAACTAAATGATATCTCATAAGACCACGTCGTATAACACGGAACGGGTTTTTCCCTTATGAAATTCCAAACGCTTGATTTAACTTTCAAAATCCCTTTGAAAGGAATGATAACTTTATATCAAAACTCCTTTGATATTATAATAGTGTCTAAATCAAGTAAATACAATCTAGTGGAACGTTTGCATCTCACATTCCACATATGTAATATACAATCATAAACCGCAAGCACGTATTGGGTATTTGATTTCCAACTATGACAAGGTATGGAACCACCTTCCGCTGGTATATCTCTAGAGGAGAATACACCGAGTTCAACAAGAACATCTTGCAACTCAACCACACATGACCGACCACTCATTTTGCTTGAGTGTATCGAATGTATATCACCAACGGTTGGGATCAGCAACCGTTTCCCGAATGGGACAGCATCGACAATAGATTTTTAGAAGTAAATGAAACTCTAGATCAGGCGATTATACACCCTAATAGGTGCGACCTACATAGCCATGCTGCTTGCCCGATTTCTGTCATTTACCGGTTGATGAGGCCAGAGGCTACGCTTTATCATCACACCAGATTCACTTTGAATGCCACATCATCAGATCCATCAAAATCACTAATTTGACGTCTACAACAGTACATTACGTGTCAGCTAAAAGAAGTTTCCTTCTCCGCTTCCACTCTTGGTACGGTTGAAGAAATCAATGTACGTAACCTTTCTGGAAATACTCTGTCAGACATCCATCCATACGAGTCACCCAGGAATAGGATGAACTGAAGGCACTATTTCTATTAATAGAAAAAGTCCTTGCACTCTACTCCGTCTTCGATTATCTTTATACAATCTGATTCGTAACGCTACTGCCAATACGGAGTGGTTCTTCGGATAATAATCCAACCAGTCTCTCCATATTGACAACGATGGTCAAAAACTTCGATAGTCTGTGATTTAACTATCGAATAAAACAAGTGTTTCGATAGTCGATAATTTAACTATCGAATAAAACAAGTGTTCATCCAAACATCCAACAATCAGTGAGCCTTTAATTAATATTCCATTAATTAAATCACTTCTCTATTTGTTTATCAATATTTGTTAACCAAATATTTTCAATAACCATATTGCCCTTTTCTATTATTTGGAAAACATTTCTGAATATCGCCTTCCTTTATTTTCTAAGCATAGAAAATATCTTCTATTTCCAAGCTTACATTTATTTGGGTTAAAACGGATGTTGTGTAAAACATCGGTACGACAACCCAAATACTATATTCAACTAACTCTCATTCAACATTGATCTTCGAGCCTGAAATCTTACTGTTTATTTGTTAATAATGAAATCAATCAAGTTGGGGTATAACTACCTCTCAGACCTTGACTGAATAACATTTATAACGTCAAAACAGATAAGACTACTTACTCGAACAATCAATACCATACAACTACTGATTTACCTTTAAACACGTATACACTTCCCCTTTCTATTCTTACTAGATTTTATTCTTATACTTCCTTTTTGATTATACTATTCTATTTCTAAGTTCGTTTTCTTATCGACTTCTATATATTTTGATATGTTGATTTCTAACTATCAAATTATCTTAAAAATATTCTATCTCCTTAAATTCCCGGAAAAATTCGCCATAACCTCCTTTGTACCGGGAGCATCGGGAAAATCCCCAAACTGCCACACAGGCCTTCTCCAAATCAAAAAGAAAAAGAAAAGCCAAGCGGCTAGCCGATACGGCGCATAAAATCTCATATATGAATTAAATACATACCTTTTTGTCGGACATTCTATTTATTTCACTTCTAACACTTTATTCCAAACCTGTCTCCTGTATATTTATACCTGTCCAATCTATTTTAATTATACCAATCGTTTTAACTAAATTTGTTAAATAAATTTGTTACTTAACTCTTCAGTCTATTTCACCTTCATATTTGAACATGACATGTTCAAATATATTTTAACTTGCATATTAACAAATTCTAATTATACTCATACTCTCGTTTCCTTATCGACTTCTTATTCAAATTCCAATTCAATTCTATTTGAATTCTCTTTATTTAAACTTCATTTGAATTCTATTGTCAAATTCTATAGTTTAAAGTCCAATTGAATTCTATATTCAAATTCTATAGTTTAAAGTCCATTTGGATTCTATATTCAAATTCTATTTGAATTCTCTTTATTCAGATTCCAAATTCAATTCTATGCATTTTTTTTAAACAATGTTTATAACTTCACTTAAAATCCCACACTATATATTTATAAACAAAGTTTATAAATTCAATTCAAATCCCACCTTTTCATTTATAAACAAAGTTTATAAATTCAATTCAAATCCCACCTTTTCATTTATAAACAAAGTTTATAAATTCAATTCAAATCCCACCTTTCATTTATAAACAAAGTTTATAAATTCAATTACTTGTTTTATATATTCAAACAAGTTAATATTTTCCCTAGTTCATTAAAATTTCAAATTCTATTTATAAAAATAGAATTTCCTTTTTAAATCTCAAATACCCTTTCAGGATATTTTTATAAATCAATATTCAAGCCCCAGGGATATTTTAAACAATCAAATCAACCAATTTCAATCGTTTGATTTTTTTTAACACATCATATATGAATATATATGAAATCAAACAAACAACAACAGATAATATATTTTTGAGGAATCCAGTTGGATTCCTCCAACCTGTTTTCCTGCATCCACAGACGTTAGTCAACATAGTAATACCCATCCTGCTTCGAGGCAGGATATCACGGTATGAAGGTCATCCACTATCATAGCGTGGGGCGTATAGGGTAATCATCAGCTATGAAACTGCGGGCATCCGCTAATGAGACTGCGGGAATCCAACCAATCATCAACCCAATATATATATCCTAAATAACTAATATATATTTTAAAACAATCAGACAACATTCAAACAAGCACAGACAATTATTTTTAACTATATAAAAATAATTCTAAATAAAAGGTGAGATTTACTCACCAGAATTTAAATTGCCGAACAACCAATAAATTTCCATTTCATCTCGGATATGTATTTTCTCGAATAAATTCACACATGCGATGATTTTATTCAAATTTACCAATTAAACATTTATTTATTTAAATTAATTATTTAAATAAATAAATAACTTTCCTTTATATTTTTCTTCTTCTAATGGTTACTAAATCACTTCTAACTTAACTAATATACTTAACCAAACCTATGTATTGTTAACCATAAATAAATAAATATGTTAGGTTTACTTGAACAAATAAATAACACATTTTAAATTGTTATTTTCTTTTCATTTTTAATGAAATAAGCAAAAATCACTTAAATTAAATGAATAATTTTTACCTTGAATCCCTTTCCATGCCTACAGGAAAAACTGATTTCACTTCATCTAACTCCACCTTGTCTCGACCTTCACCCTCTCCGTTCGAATACCCTTCCACTTTACTCGTTCATCCACAGAGACATCGCGATACCGTGAAAACTCCTTCTGGTCACCCTCTGCTACCGTTAACCCAAGCTCGACGCTTCCAGGTCATCGCAACCAGATCGACTTCGTACTTCTACAGGAAGCATCGCAACCTCAAAATCAATGATCGCCATTTGTTCTTCCGTTTTGAAGCTCTCGCGACTACTACTCCCACCTCAAATTTCACTGCCAAACTCCCTCTATCGCTGCCCTTTTCATTGCGAACCCTAACTCGGACGCGATTTTGCCAATATCGATTGGTTTCATTCCAGTCGGAAGAGATAAGGGTTTCACGGTTTTGTATTTGATTTCCGAAATGAAATCGAGGAGAGGCCATTTCACTGAGGCATTTGATTTTATACTGAATTGGGGGAGGCCTTTCTATTTTGTTTTGAGGCTTATATTTTAAACACGAGAAGAGAACCATTACCATTCATTTTGTTGTTTTAGTTAGTGGAAACAATGAAAGCACAGTTTTGTTTATGTTTTGTGGTCCTAGGAGAAGCACGACATTGTTTTTGGTGTTTGATTTTAGACCAAGGAAATATTTTCTATTTACACCAGTTTGGATATGTAATTATATAAAATTAAATACTACTAATTAATTTAATTAACTACCTTTTTAATCACTAATTACTTGAATTAAGTAAATTAATTTTACCTTAACTGATCGTAAAATTTACTGACTTAGATAAATAAAACAAAAACTTAAGTAACATTTTTTTTTAATTACTAAATTACTTAATAAATTACCTTAACCATCTTCGACAACGTACAACAACAACAAGTAAGACCCTCCACTTTAATATGCCTAGATTCTCATATTACGATGATTATATATATATATATTCGAAATAAACTGTATATCGATTATTTAATCGATAACTGAATAGAAAAAAATTCATTTATTATCTACTCAATATTTAAATTAAATATTTTAAAATTAACCCATAAGAATCCGGGTCATTACACCACCCCAGATCGATCCACTAATGCTGGCCTCTTCCATGAATTGCACACCCTCAACACAGTCAAAAACCCTAATCCGCCCATATCAACAACCGAACACCACCCACATCACTCCATCAGTTATCGCACCCTTTGAAATAAAAAAGACCCTTACTTCCGTACTAAAGTTGAACTTCCACTTCTGACCAGATCGATGCCATCCAGTCAAATCTGACATTGTCAGCAACTCCAACTCGAACCACCATTTCACATCGCGTCTTCAATCTAAAGGTTGAGCTAAGTCTGGCGACTTCAATCGCGAATACCAGGTGGAAAGCGCACCAGTATTGTTCGGAGAAATCAAGCCTGCAACCCCATCGTGATTTCGTGATTCGCGGTACTTCCTGGTCCTTAATTTCGAAAGATCCTAACTCTTTTAAATCGAGAAATTTACTGCTCTTGTTATATGAAGTTGCAGCCCTTTCTTTTTCTTATTTTCTATACAAAAACGGTATTTTGTTGAACGATTCAAGAGGAGCGAGATCCATCTGAAGTGTTGATTGGTTTGGAGAATAATGAGGGAGGTAATTGCATGATTGAATGGATTTAAATAATAGCGGACTTCCCTTTTTTTTCAGAAGAAGGAATTAGCAATCAAAGGAGAGGAAATAGAACAGAGGAGGTCCCGCAATTTATAGAAGTAAGAATACTTCGAGCTGAAGGAATTAGTCTGTATTGTCAACAGTTTAGGGTAGGTGAAGGTACATATAATTTATTATGATTTGATCTTTGATTTAACTACGATTAGAAATAAAGAGATTTTTATTTCTTTTAAACAGATTCTGATTTGATTTCAAGCTTATCTATAAATCAAATATCTTGGGGTCCATTACATGAATTCACGGACCGCTATTTTAACGTACCGACCGACATTTCAATGTAATTACACTATTCTGAACTCAACAGAATAGACTATATAATTTAATTCTAACATATTTAAAAATAACATATTAAATTGGTATAATATAATTTAAATTCAAAACAAATAAATTCCTTGAAAATAAATTATTATAAAAATTCATATTAACCATTCGAATCATTTTGACTCCATTTTAAATTCAAATTGAATTATTTAAGATCCTCGTATTACGATAATTATATCGATAATTCAATATAAAAATTGATTTATAATATCAGCTCAATATTTAAAACCATATTAAATATTTAAAATAAACTATTCAAAAATCTGGGCCATTACATAAATAATCACTAATATTGATTTTTAGGAAGATTAAAACCAAGTGGAGTTTTAATGAATCTTTAATTAGATTGAAATGAGAAAGTGATAATTTAAATTACCAAATTTGGGAAATAATCGAAAGTGGAGTATCACCTGTTTTGCTCCAAGCGATAGTTAAATCTTTAATTATATTTGAACGTGAAATGGTAATTAAATTTACCGATAACACCGTGGTGTTAGTTATGGAGTATTACCAGTTTTGCTCCATGGGATAAATAGGTTGGGATTGGGAAATTAAACAAATGATTACTTCGGTAAGGTTCGCTACTCCCGACTAATTGATAAACCTTAATTTGGTTTGAAATGTTATCCAAAGGAAGATTAAAGAATAAATATAAATAATTTATCTTTGATAAAATTAGTGAAAATTAGGGTCACATCCTTAAAATGAAACTTAATTAGGCTCACATCCTTCCCTTTGCAAACATATAAATTTCATCCTTATTTTTAAAATATCGGCATATTTTTTCCAGAATTGCCCATTAAATTAATTAGGCATATTTTCCAATTTGAAACGTACGATATAATTTTAGGAACTGACCAGATATTTCATAATTTTAGGATCTGATTCGATATTTCTTTTTACCTGCTAATGGAGGCGGCATCTTTTTTCTAATTCTTTGAACATCGAATTTGGTCTCTTTATAATTCTATTTGACATCAATTTTTGCAGAGATTTATTTCGATCGGCTTTTTATTCATAAAATGGCTTCGTCTTCGTCAAGGTAATTTATACTTTTTTATTTTTTTTTAAATTCTATACACTGATTTCACTTCTGCAATCGATTTTTGTTGATTAATTTTTCTGAATTAGTTTAATGGTCTTGTTTATTTGATGGATAGTTTAATTATTTTATAAAGTTTTTTTATTTTTTGCTGATTGTGCAGCCAGGTAAATTAATTTGTCAACATGTTTTTCATATATTCTGCATAGATGTATACGAATGTGCATACATTGGGAATTTGAGCGTATTAAAATGCAACTATTCGTATACTACCTATGTTTGAATGTATTCAAAAAAGTTGCATATTAGTGTGCATAATTTCTGAATTTATGCATACAAATATTCAGCTTTTTTTAATTTCTATTTTTTCGCGTGCTTGATGATTAGTTGCTTACATCTATGAATATTTTTTTATTGAATTCATATTACATGTGTTTGGTATGTAATTTGCGTATATGTATGCATCTAGTTATGATTATCTGAATATGTTTTTTAATTTTATTTGTTTACTGCAGATTAAGCTGATTAATTTTTTTATTTTTCAAGCAGTGGTCCTGAAAATATTGTTGTATTAGTGTTGCTGAAGTTTGGGAATGACTACTGGATGTTGTTTGTGCAAGAAGCTCGGTCATAACAAAAGGACTTGTTCTTCAACAGACTATTACATATGCTTTGTTATATTTTTTTAGATACTTTGATGTAGTGTAAATTGTTGTGAACATATATGTGATGCTTTATAAAATAGTTCAATAATTTACTGTTAATTTCTCTGATTTTTACAATTATTATTTTTACAGCTTATTCGTATGCACTTATTCTGTATAGTTGCAAACATGTATGCAATTATACTCATTATCTATATCACATTGATGATATTTTGCATAGATGCATAAATGTATGAAACAGATCGGGTTTGCTGCATACAGGTACGAAAGTATTGATATAACTGGATAATGTATACCACTATTTTATTCTATTGCATAAAAATATGAAACTATTCTTATTACGTGCATGCAAGTCTGCAAATGTTCAGCGTGTAAGCATATTCTCTTTCATCTTTGAATACTTGTCTCCTTTTTAAATCATGTATTATTTTAACCTATGTATTTTCTAGTTTTAAAATTATATATCTTAAAAGATAGATAACATCGACTATTGTATTGATTCTACAAATATTTGCACTAATGTAAGCAATTACATAAAAACAATGCATAATTGTATGCAAGTATTCGAAATATGTTCATTACACAAAATATTTACAGCATTCCCACTAACATTTGTATATAACAATGAAAGATTTTAAATTATTTATGTAGACTTCTTCCTTTCTTCCAGCCCTTGGTACGACATCAATTTTCTTTTCTTCGTCAACAGCAAACAAGTAGTAGGTCGATCAGTCGACCAAAGCTTTTTCTATTTCCCTCTCATCCTCTTCATTGTCTTGAACATTTGGTCTCTGAAATAAGATGTACATTAATTTTTAGTAACATTGATTAAATGCATTCACTTATGTATAAACAATTGACAACTGCCCACTTTCAATCTTAATTCTGAATAACTGCATACTAAATTGAAACAAACATTATATAACTGAACACTATAATGCTGCAATTCTAAATAATTTCACATACTAATGCAATAATTCTGATTAAATGCATATAAGTGTGCCGGTATTCTGAAAAACAGTACATAATTTCGCAAATATTGTTGTTACACAAACAAACATGTGCAAATAATATTAAAATTTGCACACAAGTTTGAACATATTAGTAATAATATTAAACAAAGCATGTATCTGTTAATTTCATATACTAATGCAATAATTCTGATTAAATGCACATAAGTGTGCAGGTATTCCGAATAACAGTGCATAATTTCGCAAATATTGTTGTTACACGAACAAACATTTGCAAATAATATTAAAATTTGCACACAAGTTTGAACATATTAGTAATAATATTAAACAAAGCATGTATCTATAGTACCATTACACAGGTTCTCTACTATATATAACAAAGTTACAAAGTTGCACACAAGCATGAAAGTTTTCTAATTAACTACGTACATAAATGCAAGAATATGTTTAAAACTGCATGGCTGCAATAAGCATTTCTGGTTAATATTATTTAATAATCCAAAAAAATCCCAAATTAAAAAATTAATTCTGCTTAATTCCCTGAACCAAGATCAAAATTTATAATAATCTTCATATACTAAATAAACAACATATTAGTTTTTGCAGAATACGTTCATTTGGTAGTCATATTTCTTACGAAATATGCATTCATACATGCAACAATTTCTTATACACGCAAAATAATCTGAATGTATTTGGGATAACTAAATTCCAGCGAGCATCTTCTACTTATATATGCATTCAAACAATTAATTACACAGATTAACTGAATGCTAAACATACATTCATACTGCTTCAATAAACGAATCATACAATCATGTAAAAATTCTCATGCTACGTAATAATTAGATGCTAAATACATTAAAAACATCATATGGTTTTGCTTTATTTCTTAATAACATCATAAAAACATGTAAAACTTCTTATTAATATATAAAAACTAGTCGAACAATGAAAAAACTGAATAAGAGTAATACCTTTTTTTCGCCATGTCGTATAAATTGATGAAAATGACAGAGAATTCGAGCAAAACTTGATAATCCTATTCAAAAGAGTTGACGGCCGGCAGTCGATTTTAACAAGATTATTTCTAGGGTTTTTGAGAACCGTGGATTTAAGGTTTGCGAGATTAAAGGAGCGGTTTGAATTATTAAACGAGGTCGAATCGATGTTTGGTATGTTTTGGTTGTGCGTAAGGGTACACATGGAATTATTTGAGCGTATTTTCAAAAACAGGGATGTGTTTTACATTCTTTTTATCAGTGGTTTTTTTTTACATTTTAGAAGTTAATAGGGACCTTAAAAAACGCACCTATAAAATTAACGGGAACCTTTCCCAAATGAGATGAATATTTAAATAAAAGAATATTCAGAATTGGAATGAGGCGTATGTTGTGTTTTTATAGCACTTGTTTATAAAATACGTGAGTTATTCAGAAATGCCGAGTTTATACCCATACTGAATAACTAATTCGACGAAAAGTCGGCGACGAAGACGGTGGTTGAAGACCGGAGGTCTTCACATCGTTTGGATGATTACTGATGTCTTGATTGGGCTGTACACCCAAGACAAGGTAATAAGTGGTGATCGTCCAGATGTACTTGGAGATCGACCAGATATGCGAGGACCTCTCTCCTGTATTGGACATATGAGACGAGGAATAAGGTGCCTCGGTTTGGTTCAGGCCCAGAATGAACTTGTAAATGGACGTGTGTCTGACATTGGATTTTATTCTGTGCTGATTGATATCTATTGAATATATATCTGTTTGGCGGCGGAGAATTTATTCTCTTGCTTAACGCCCTTCTCTGAGACGTACGAACTCAGAAATTATATATTGATAGACATCAATCGCATGGCATGAATTGTCTGTGTGACATGCTGAGATGCAAATGATCAAGGCTTTTGTTGAAAAGCAAAGTCTTGTGGTTGATGACCAAAGCACGACTTTAAATATCATAGCTTTGTGTAGCGTTAATTCGCGAGCCTCACACCCCGGTGTGAACCAAAAACGGGAAAGATAGTAGGGAAATGGACATATGTTAGTTCTAGCGGCGAATAACGTCATGGTATAGAGCCCAGACTGTTTACTCATGTGGATGTTGCTTATTATTACTTGCTGGATAGAGAGGCTCCTCGGATATATCGGTTACTACAGGGCCGATGGGTATATGGTCGATTACTGGCATGCGTGCCGATGTACATACCATTTTATAGGTTCGATAGAACCGGCTAACATATAGTTTATGGTATAACTAATCATTGACGGATGACTGACCCTACCGATCCGGGTGTAGTTGCGATTGAATCCTGAGGCACTTGCTAGGGTGTCTCGAATGTGCACAGGACGATCCCTAGCCTTGGTTCACAAATGGAAATCCAACTTCCAATACGACATTGTGCGGTTTTAATTATAGAACTAGTATGGCGACATGATATATGGTACCCATGCCGTCTATGCTTGATACATTTATATTTGAAGTTGTTTTATACACTATGCACTTATAATAGTATCAAATGATTTGTTTTAAACGTACCAAGCAAGTTTGGCTATTATAAGGGAAAACCCTATCCTCCGGCTTGCGTTGCATTGTGTGATGGGACCTGGGTCTTATAATAGCTTCATTTTTCCAAAAAGCATTGCCCTGTTTATTCTATGCACTGGTATTCTTGGGAGGAAACCCGTTCCGTGTTATACGTCGTGGTCCCTTGATTTATTCCATTTTAAAGTAATGTTTTAAATAAGTGTTATAGTTCTCATGCCAGCCACATGACTGACCTAGAGTTTATTGTTTTAACCTAAACTCTAGGCGCCCCTATTTTCCATACGGGCAGCTAGTAGTTTTGGATTTGCAGATATTATATTCACAGGATCCTAGTTTACAGCTGGAGCTATATTCGGAACGCTCTGTATCCATGTATTTCTTTCAGTTGTGTTTTGTATTATTTTCCGCTGCAATGTAATGTATTTTAATCTCTGATATTTTCCTGGTGTATATTATTTATTCATACACTGTATATTCTTGTACTCTGATGTAAATTGTTGTAATAAGAAATGAAATGTTCTTTTGTTTGTGTTCTGATTTGTCGTGTTCTCAAATAAATCCGGGCTTTCTCTTACGGGGAAGGAAGTTTGGGTCGCTTCATGTAATAACCCGGAAATCCGAGCCAATTTAAAATTTTTATTTCGGCGATTTTAGCGAATTTTGATTATTTAAAATGAATTATTTTAAATAATAACGACGAGAAATTTATTTTGAATAGAATTCGAACGTATATATTTATTCGATTCACCGTTAGAATATAAATATTTATTTTTATATATAAAAGGAATTGAAAATGGCGCGGTAGTTCGATAATTCGATTTCAAAGTTCAAATGAATGTACATGATTCAAAATAAACCAGATTTTAGTGAAACCAAAAATATTTGAATCTAATAGAGAATATCTTTCCAACGAATCCGAAAAATTGAAATTTCATAGCGGGAATCAAAAGATATGTCTAGTTGAAATTTCAGAATAGTCGCTATGGAATTCGGGCACTTGAAAATAGCCATTTTGCAAACGACCTCAGAATTCGACAAAACCACTTTTGTTGGATCCGTGATATCAAGTTATTGCTAGGTTTCAAATTTCGTAAATTTTCGAATCAATATGTGAGTGTGGTAAAGGAAAACGTGTTTTGACAGTTTCAGTTGATTTTAATCGACTGGAAAATGGCCATTTTTCAAACGGTCTCGGAATTTGACGAAATTAGTTTTGTTAGGACCGTATCGTCAATACGAAGCTAGAAAATATTTTTCGGGAATTTTTAAAGTCCGTATGTGGCCCAGGTAAATTGAAATGTGCGTTCAAATTCAATATATAGAGTTATATTTTGATTTTGACGAAAACTGATCGAAATAGTCGAATCAGCCTACGATACATATCCCATTGTATTCGGAATGGAGGCAATTAGCCATGGACGACAGTCGATGGGTTCAGTTTCGAGTTCAAAATAATAAGGTACCTTTTTGAATTAAATTTAAAAAAAATATTCCTCTCTCTATATTTTCTCACTTAGGCCCCCCGTTCACTCATTTTTCAAAACAAATTAAAAAAAAAGAGAAAGAAAAGAACGGAGCCCCCCGTCGATGGTCATCGCCGCGCCGCCTAGGGTGGCCGCCGCCGGAGCCACCGCGTCTCCCCCCTCTTCCGCCGACCCCCCTCCTCTGAAACGATTCGCGAGCTCCCCCTCCCCCTCTGCTGTTAAACCGAACCGCAACCCCCCCGAACCCTTGCCGCCACCTGAACGGATCCGACCACCTCCGCCTCACCAGCAACGCCTCAGGCGCCACCCCGACCCTCCTCCCTCTTCGTTCGTCTAAAAGGTGAGAGTTTAACTATTTTTATTTTTTTTGAATGTAATTAATCTAGTTAATTTTGCTGATTAAACATTGTTTTAAAAATTCCGATTTTACATATATTAGCATTGAATTTAGATGCGATTTTATAGGAAGGAAAACGATTTAAAGAATAGAATTTTCTTATTAAGAAGGTTAGATTTTTAGTAGTGAAAGGGAGAGATTTTTAAAACAAGAAGTTAGATTTTTAATAACGAAAGGTTTAGATTTTGAAAAGCAATAAAAATTAGATCTTTAATTAGGTAAAGACATGATTTTTAGTCAAATAAAAATGCGATCTTTACATACGAAGTAGCGGTATAAAATCTGGAATTTTATTCTTATGAATGGCATTTAAAAATATGATTTTTATATGGTGGCGATATTAAAAATATGATTTTTATCATATGTGAAATATAAAAATGTAATTTTTATAGAGTAGAGATAATAAACATCTGATTTTTATTATATATAAGTAGAAATAAAAATATGATTTTTATTTATTGAAAGGAAGTAATAAAAATATAATTTTTATTATGAACAGCGGGACAAAGATTGCATTGGAATTTCAGATAGGTCCAAAGGGTCCAACAGTTCAACAGTAAAACACGGCGGAGTGGAACCCTCTGTGAGAACTCCTCACCTTTAATTTAAATTTCTAGTTAAAATATATACTAGGATGCAGACGGTGTTTAGTAGCACCCAACACCCGTCGTCCACAGACCATGGACGGTTTGTTTGTTTGATTTTGATGTGTAGTTGATTGTGTGATGTGGATTGAAATAAAAATACTTTTATAGTTAAAAATAGAATTTTTAACGTGTATATGAAATGAAATAAATTAATATAAACAAATCGAACGATTTGTTTATATACACACATTTGACTGATATTGATTGGGACGATAAATTTTACACATCGCCCAACTGCACAAATAAAATCTATGTTTGATTGTTTGAAACCCCACACGGGTATTGGGATGATATATGACCAAAGTAGTTAAGGCGCGCGCCTAGGCGCGCCTAAGGCGCAGGCGCACTGCCTGCGCCTTCCAGAAAGCTGAGGCGCCTCCTCTAACGGAGGCGCATAAAAGGCGCGCCTCTGGCGCCTTATTTTGAGGCGCTGGGGCGCTGTAAGGCGCGCCTCGGCAACACTCAGCATGTTTTTTTTTTTTTGGGCCCAGTTTCTGTTCTGCCGACCCAATATCGAAGTCGATATTGAAAAGTTAGGGTTTTGCAAACCATTTCAGCTACTGTCGAAGTCGATATTGAAAAAAAGAAACGAAAAAAAAAAAAAAAAAACCTCTCAGCCGCCGCCGCCGCCGCTTCTACTTTTCCGCCGCCGCTTCTACGCTGCCTCCGCTGCCACTCCTCTGCCGCTGCCACTGTCAAGGTATATTTTTTTTTTTTATTATAGGCAACAGTTTTTTTTTTCTGCAGCAGTCTTTTTTTTTATATTTTGTTCCAGTTTTTTATTTTATTTAAAGATATACGGTTATGCAGCAGTTTTTGATTTTGTTTTGCAGCAATTCTTTTTTAAAGAAATACAAACAGCAGTTTTTAAAAAAAAAAACAGAAATTTTGCAGCAGTTTTTTTCTTTTTGAATAATATGCAACAGTCTTATTTTTATGTTTTGCTGCAATTTTTTTTTAATATATGCAACTGTTTTTTTTTTTTATATGTGCAGCAGTTTTTTTAAAAAATAAATATGTACAGCAGTTTTTTTTAGTTTTGTGCAGCAGTTTTAAACTAAACTATATGCAGCAGTTAGTATTTGATAAAATAGTTTAATAAATAATAACTTTATAATTTATATCACTTATTTTATTTCAGGTTGATATGGATTCAAATGCGCAAACTTCAGCTGGTTCTTCCGCCGTATCTAAAAATCGTAGAGCAGACATTGGATGGAATTACAATTTTTTGGCGGATGAAAACAACCCCAATAGCGTGACTTGCATGTATTGCTTGAAAGTCACTTCGGGTGGAATAAATAGAGCAAAACAACATCAAATTGGTGGCTTTAGAAATGCTAGTGAGTGTCCTAAATGTCCACCCGAAGTGAGAACTATTTTAAAGGAAGCCATGGCAAGTAAACAACGTAGAAAAACAGATGCTTTTGAAAGTAATGCGAGCAATGAGTTAGAGAACTATAGTTTGAATTTGGAAGACGATGTAGTTGAAGAAGGTGCGACCACTAATAGATTGAACATTGGTGGAAGGAATGTTGGAAAGAAGGCAACACAATTAAGGGGGAATGCAAAAGGTCCAATTGATTTGCTCATGAGTAACATGACTTCAAAGCAAAAAGAACAAGACAAAATTTTAGGATTGACCAAGTTAAGGCAATCAAGTATTAATGAAGCATGTGATAAAGAATTGAGAGCTAGAACCAATCAATATATTGCTCGTTTTTTTTATCAAGCCGGTATCGCATTTAATGTTGCTCGTATGGATTCATTTAGGGACATGATTGAAGCAATCGGTAGATATGGACCTAATCTAAAGCCTCCAAGTTACCATGAATTGAGGGTTCCATTGCTAAATAAAGAGTTGGAGTACACGAATGAATTAATGAAGGGGCATAAAGCCGAATGGGTGAAATATGGTTGCTCCGTCATGTCTGATGGGTGGACAGATCGAAAGGGAAGAACTCTGATAAACTTTTTAGTAAATTGTTCTTTAGGAACAATGTTTGTGGAATCCGTAGATGCATCCTCTTATGTCAAAACGGGAGAAAAGATATTTGAGTTGCTTGACAAGTTTGTCGAAAGAATTGGCGAGGAGAATGTTGTTCAAGTTATAACGGATAATGGAAGTAATTTTAAGTTAGGAGGTGAGTATACTTTTAATTACTTCATAAAATTTGAAATAATAATTATTCATCTTTGTTGAGGCTTGAAACTAATGAAATTCATATTTTTTTTTTATCTTTTATTATCTAGGTGAGTTGCTAATGGCAAAAAGGAAAAATTTATATTGGGCTCCTTGTGCGGCTCATTGCATTGACCTTATTCTTGAAGATATTGGAAAAATAAATAAGGTGGGAAACACAATTAAAAAAGGGGTTGCTCTCTCGGGATTTATTTATAACCATAGCGGCGTCTTGAATATGATGAGGAGGCTTAATGGAAACAAAGAACTAGTGAGATTTGGTGTTACACGTTTTGCAACTAGTTTCCTATGTTTGCAAAGTTTGCACAAGGCAAAATCTTATCTACGTACAATGTTCACTTCCGAAGAGTGGAATAGAAGCAAGTGGGCAAAAGAAATAAAAGGGAAGAAAGCTTGTGATACGGTTTTGAATACACACTTTTGGAATGGTGTCACTTATACTCTTAAAGTGATGGGCCCTCTAGTTCGTGTTCTTCGACTAGTCGATGGTGAGAAAAAACCGGCAATGGGATACATATATGAAGCAATGGATAGAGCTAAAGAAGCCATTGAAAAATCTTTTAAAAATGAAGAGAGTTACAAAGATATTTTTTCCATAATTGATAAAAGATGGGATTGTCAACTCCATCATCCATTGCATGCGGCGGGCCATTTTCTCAATCCACAATTCTTCTACAAAGATCCCTCCATTGAGTATGATATAGAAGTAACGGGTGGGTTGTATAAATGTATTGAGAGACTTCTTCCCATTGACAAACAAACGAAGGTGATGGATGAATTAAAGTTATATAAGAAAGCGGAGGGGCAATTTGGTATTAGTTTAGCAATCAATTCAAGAGACACAAAATCCCCTGGTAAGCATTAGTTTATACTTTTTTTTTGATAAGTAATATACCGATATTAAGTATTAATTAGTTTAACTTTTTCCCTTAGCCGAGTGGTGGGATTTATATGGAAATTCAACCCCTACACTTCAAAAGTTTGCGATAAAAATTCTAAGCTTGACTTGTAGTGCATCCGGTTGCGAAAGAAATTGGAGCATTTTTGAGCATGTAAGCTTGTTACATAATACTCCATACTAATTCTAAATTCTAATTGTTTATATCTTTAAATTTCAAACATATTGTCATTTTGTCGTTTGCATTTTTTTTATTTAGATCCATAGCAAGAAGCGTAATAGACTTGAGCATGAAAGGCTTCAAAAGCTAGTGTTTATCAAGTACAATCAAAATTTAAAGAACCGCTTTAAGCGAAAGGATTTGATTGATCCTATTTCTTTGGATGATATCGATGCTTCAAATGAGTGGATGACCGGCCACATGGTTGAAGGAGATAATTCGGATGTTGAAGTTGAGGATGAGTTGGTTTTTGAAGGAGATACGTTGACATGGGGAGATGTGACACGCGCTTCAGGAGCGGGGGAAAGGTTGCACATGACTAGGCAACATGCCACTGCCAAGTCAAAAGGAAAAGGAAAAGAAAAAGCGTCAACTTCTACTTTGCAACCTAATTTTGTTGAAATTGAAGAGGAAGCTACCTTTGAGGATGATTCACATGATGATAATTTTGAATATGATTCAAAGGAAGAGGAAGACTACGGTGATGGTTCAGAGGATGGTTCGGAGGATGATGATGATGATGATTGGAATTAGTAGATCAAGTTGAACTTGAATTGCAATTCCTTTATCATTTCTAGCATTTTGTTATCGTTGTCGTGTTGTTTATGACTTAAAACTTCTATGTTTTTGGTGTTCAAACTTCAACTTGTGATCGTTTTAGTTTTGGAATTGCATTTGTCACTTCGTACCTACTAATCTATGTTTTTTAATCACTAAATTCATCGTTTTTTGTAGCATTTTATAGTGCAGTTTTTTTCTAGTAAAAAAGCCCGCGTTTGTATAAAAGTCCCACAAAAAAGCCCAAGGCTCAAAAAAGCCCAAGGCTCAAGCCTTGCGCCTTTTTGCGCCTTAGCGCCTTAACTACTATGTATATGACATACACTAATCCCAATAATTAGTTGTATGTCGATCGATTGATTGACAGCCTGTTATAAGCGTTGAATATTTATATTTGATGCTTATACAGTGTAGAATGCACTTTGGATGATGGTTGATTATTTGTCATTGTTGATATATACATGCGTTGTATGGAAATCCATAGAAATAAAATCTATGGTAATTGATTGGGCCTCATTCCAGTTTTGAAATAGAATATTTGAGAAAAAATATTTGAAACGAAATATTTGAATAGAATATTTGAAATAGAAATATATAAAGCCGTGTTGATTAGATATGCGGTATTTTGACACGAACAATATTTATATCGATTATATTCGTTTTTTTAGAATGAACGTTGAAAACTGATTTCAAAATCGAATATTTTGAAATGAAATTCGAGTTGAAATTGAATAGAATAGAATTCGAATTGAAATTGAATAGAAATGAATTCGAATTGAAATTGAATAGAAATAAATTCGAATTGAAATTGAATAAATTTAAAATTCAAATTGAATTGAAAACGAACTGAAATTGAATTAAAAATCGATTTGAACTGAAATCAATTTGAAATGAATTTAAAATGAATTTATAAGGAAAAATTCAATTTTGATTTGAATTTGAAATGAAGTTGAAATCGTTTCGAAAACGAATTTAAAACGATTTATAAAATATGTTTTAAAAGGAAATCGACAAAATATAATATATATATATATATATATATATATATATATATATATATATATATATTATAATTACTGACTATCAAATGTTTTGCTCTCAGCCTTCTCACATTTAAAGCCGAAGAGTCGCAGATTATTTATTTACACGGCAAAAGCTTCTCTCTTTTTGTAAAACGAACGGAAACAATAATAATTAATCCGTTGCCATCCTTTTCTAAAGAAATCGCATATTTACAATTCCTATTCTCATACGTATCTTCCTCAATCGGCAGTTTTCCTTCTCTTTACATCCAAAACCTAGATATGCACAATTTCCCTCTTGACCTTCCCTCCTACAAGTCGTCACCATATCTTCAACTATAGGTCTGTGGCTAATCCGGTGTCACCATTTCCGTTTGCCGTTTTTTATCCCGTCCTCGCAGAGTTTCCTCTCAAATCGTAGACGATCTTATCGCAACACATCCAATAATCTTCCTTCTGCCGCTGCAGGTAATTTTGCTTTTCCCTGCGTTGTTAATCCTCCCAAGATCTGAATATTTTCGTAGTTCCTTCGGGTATCATTTACATTTGCAACTTTTCCCTGAGTGTTCTTCCCACGCTTAATATTGATGTTATTTTTACTAGATTACTTTTTTTGGATTTTCTGCTTATTAGAGATCCAATGCATACTGTTATTGTTTCTTTCAGTTTTTTAATATTATTTATGTTAGGTGAATATAATCTATGTCAATGTTGCCTCCTCTTTATCCTATGGCGAATCTATGTAAATAGTTTCAGTGAGAAGTACAAGTATTTTGTTTTATAGTAAAACCAGAATATTTTGCAAATCTATTAGCCACGCACTTTTTGACATATGGACCATAACCAAATCTATTAATGTACAATAATTTGCATTTTGCTCTTTTTTACTTGACATGCTATCTATCATGAAAATGCTTGATAAAGAGTCACTGGGTAATTTTGTTCCATCACTGCGTGTAATTGTGTTGTGGGGCCACATGTTCTGGTTTCCAATTGAACTGCATCATTTTTGAGATTGATATAGGAAGTTGAGTTTGACCGTGCTAATCATTTTTAAATTGAAGATTTTTCTTCAGGAGATTTTAAATATTTAATTTAATGCTGATTTATATATTTATCTTCAATTTTTGCACTCAATAAGTATATACATGGTTAAGATGGCTGGTTGATCAAACTTTAATATTCATACAATTAGTAGTTTTGCTTTCTGTAAATTAGTTATTAGTTTGATTAGATAAATTTGTGTATAATTTTCCCATGTTTATCATATTTTTAAAGCGCATCAAGGCAAGCGAAAGTCAAAATGAGAACCCTTTGTCGATCGATCTATTCTTTTGGACCAATTTAAATGTCCTCACTTTTTGATCTTTAGGGCTTCTTTGAAACAGAGGTATAAATTTATATAACTATTGTAATGAAATTTTAAAATAAGATAAATTATAAGCCGCTTTTTTATTGAACATGCAGATTGTTTCATAAAGGAAAATAAATTCATCTTAAATTATTCGCCAAATGATCTGAGAAAATTGAAAGAATTGTTAAAGAAACAGGATGTCAAATTTAAAATGAGTGGAAAGGCACACCTCAACTCATATAAACGGAAAATGAGCAACTGTTCTGTGTGGCATTCAATAGTAAATTGCTAATTACTAACATACAATACTTTGCAGTTGAATGTTGTGCAATAGAATGATGGTTTATCAAGTCTAAAAATCTCAAAACCCCTTTTAATTGTTGTGAGGTAACTACTGTTTGTTATTGTCTCTCTCTCTCTCTCTCTCTCTCTCTCTCTCTATATATATATATATATATATATATATATATATATATATATATATTCTTTATTTATAGTTTATGGTATGTCCATATAAATATATACTGAATAATACATATAATTGATTAGGTATTTGAACTGGACCCATCTCTATATGACTTGAATAAAGGAAGTTCCATTGAGATTCTTTGCTGTATAGCCAGGTACCTAGGCTGCTTAATTTTGAAATACCTCAGTGGCAATATTTACACAATATTTGCACATATGAATGGCTAAGTATATATACATATGTCTATACATTATTTTCAGTTACTCCTAAATGTTTTTGGATGTCACATGCATTGGCGTTGTGGTATACAGATCTGGCAAGAAGGAAGTGGCTTCGAAGTCTACGATGAAGGTAACATTATCATTGTTACAACGTAGAAAGTAAACCTGTATATATGAGACATATGATCTACATGTTTCTAATTTTGAAAGCACTCAAACACTGACATTTCATTAATTTTGTGAACTACTGAATGTGCTAGCTAATTATTAGATCTTTAATTTTAATGAACTTTAGTTCACTTGGAGGACATTTGTTGGCCTTGGTGTCACAAAGCTTGGCTCTGATGATATCAGTTATAGAAGATGGTGTTGTATAACCTTTGTGGTAATTTTCTTCTACGATTGCTTTTAATATTTTTTATACTGAAGGGAATTATGGTAGTCCTTAAAAGTTTTTTTTTTTTTTTTTTTTTTTGGGAGTCATGTTCTTTGTCAGTTCGAAATTGTGATGGTCCTTAATGTTAATGCAGAAGAGTCTGAATATATTAATGATTAATGAGTTTATCCTCTATGGGATGCTTTTTAATGTTTTTACCTTTCTTCGCTCATAGATGATTAGATATTTTATTCACCACGAACAACTTAAATTCTGATTTGCTAATATCCAATGCATGTTATTATTAACTCAGACCGTAATGAAGTAATAAAATATGTCCATATCCAACCTTTTGGTCTTTTATGCTTTTACATTTTCACTTTTAAGTGCTAAAGCATTTAAATTTTATCAGTTATTATCTTTTTAGTTGGCAGCTCGGAGTATGATTTTTTTTTTTCTACTCTCAATATTGCCCACCTTGATATCAGATTATGCACATCCACCATTGCTTCAGTAAACTCTTTTTAGCGGTCATCTTCTTTTACTAGATATCTGTTTCATTATCCATTTGATTATGTTCTACGTAATGGTTTTATTTCTCGAAATTCTGCTTTAAGCTAATAATTAGACGATCCACGTGTGTTATAGTCATGTACACTAAAAATTGTCTAGATCATCCTCACATAAAGCCATGAATCATTCTGTCTTGATATATTATCTTACGAGTTCCTTTTTACTAAGCTACAAGGTCATCATATACAGTTTCTACTTCATCAACTTCGACATCGGCTACACAGTCACGGTGAACGGCAGACATGACATAGGACAGGTTCTAATCATCAAGAATCGTGAGAAGAACTAAAGGAATTACTAATGTCATAGATGCCACTAGACAGAATTTGCAACCCTACTCAGCATATTGGAAAAGGTACAAAGACAAGACGAGGAATGCTTCTGCTGCTGCAAAGACAACTGCTTGAGGTTTGTGCTCTGTATTCGTTTATAATTTTTTTGAATTTTCAGGTAGGTTATTTTAAGATGGTTATTCATTCAGTATTTTGGCTTCTTTTTTTTGTTGTATGTTGAATTTATTTGGTACAATGTGCTTGATTTTTTTAGGTTTGATATTGGTTTAAAACAGTTACTTTGTTTTAATTTGCTGGTTTACATATTAAATGGTTCTATGGATTCTTTTTTTCTATGTAATTTACCATATAACCATCTAATTACCATAAACTATCTATATGAATGTTGATCAATTTGGAGAGAGGTTTCAAGAATGGGATATTCAAAATGTTCTGAATAATTGATGTGGATGTTTGCAGCCCTCTTGAAGTTTAGGATTACTTTTTAATATGAAAGCTGGGTTATTTGTAAACCATGCCACGAAGCATACTTCTGAAAAATCCCAAGAATATTTTATTATTTTTTCTGCTTTCCATTAATTATTTTTATCAGCAGGATACGGATGGTATTAGGAGTATGAAAAAACAGCTCATTCTTCCCTTTCCATGACTGAATGACATTAACCATATTCAAAAAATTAACAATTTATGTGATCTGTTATATAGGTCAGCATGTACAAGTCGGATGTTCTGTAATTTATCAATTCGATGTGCTTGGATAAGGAAAAAAAGATTGTGTTGATCATGATGTTGCAATATTATCAACTGATCAAAACATCTTTATGCTATTACTCTTTACATAATATCATGGAAAAGGTTTACAAATAGCAAATCAAAAACTCAAAAAGAGACCTTTACGGAATTATAATTTTAGCGTTCTAAAGAAAATTCAATATTAAATTGAAAGCCCTGTTAAATTTATATTTTTAAAGGAATTCAAGTTCCAACTACGTAATTCAAAAAGAGACAAATTCTCAAATTGTTAACCATTTCATAGAAACCTCTTTTTAGTATTCATAACTTTAACAAGTTTTAAAGCTAAATGTGAATTTAGTGAAAAATATCTTTTAGATATAGTATCATAAAATTATTTAAATTAAGTTTGCTAAAAGAAAGGCATGAAGCATGAAGTTAACTGATGCATGAAACATGAATCTGAACAATTTTCGTTTTATCAAATTATATTTAGTTTTCTTTGTATTTCTCATTATGGTGTTGTTGTCTCTTATAGGGATACTTGATTGATCTCTGATTCGAGGAGATTGCTAATGTAGATGGTAAGCTGGGTGAGTTTGCATCCATATTCTTTTTTTTTTTCAAAATTTTTTTTTTTTTTTTTTTTTTTTTTTTTTTTTTTTTTTTTTTTGATTGCGTGTGTCAGTGAGGAGCTTGAGTTCTGTAATGATTATTGATCTAGGAGACAATGTTTGAGAAATAACTATTGTTTGGAATCTAACTTCAGAAAAAAGAAGAATACAATTCCATTCTTTTTAATAGATAAAGATAATACTTCTAATATGGTCGTTTTATAGGAATGTGCATATTGATACAAGACTTGATACTGCATTTCTGAAGAAGTTAGTTAATTCAATTCTGTCAGTTTCAAATGCGGACTTTAGTGGAGAGATGGGGCTCATGTTTTGATTATAGATAAAGGAGTTATATGGTTGGAATTTAACATGTCAATTCCAAACAATGGAGGCGTACTGGATGTAAGCAGAAATATAAATTGGTTTGTTGCAGACTATATAGCTAGACTTAAATTTTAATATAATTGTGAACAAAGGAGCAGCATCGTCTATGAGGGAAGAATCTAATGAATTAGATTAATATATGTAACTTTTGTTGCAAAAAAAACTGATGTGTTGCAGTCTAAAAATGAATCATGAAGTAAAGGATGAGACCGAACAGTGCAAGGGACAAGATTATGGGCATGAAATAATATATTTTGATGGTATGAAGAAGCATGGTTAAAAAATTCTAGATTATATAGTAGAAGTACCGTCAGGAGTATGAGTGACACAATGTTTGTACCTGACACGACACGAGCATGAGGTCGGTGTGCAATCATGACGGGAATTTACACTAAAATATGTGAAGGTGCATGTATTATTAATTCAAAAAATGTACATAATTGCATCAAGAGACTAGGAGAAGTATTGCAGGGACGTGTGTTACTGTGTATTACGCCGTTCTGTGTACTATTTCTAATTTTGTATTAAGAACATTTTTTAAGGTTTAAGTTGCTTAAAAGAGAGTATTATTTTGAAAAGTTTAAATAGCAAACAAATATCATAATTAGAATTTGCAATATGCATCGTATAAAAAATAACAAAGGACATACTATGGTGTACATGTACTCAAGGATATTAATGGATTAGACAGTGTTATTGAAATTAATTTAGCGAAAGCCATATTCATTTTGCGCAAGGACAAGGCATACTTTTAACTCAATGCTCAATGTACGTTAGATGGAATGTATGTATAGTTAACATATGTTTAGCCCATTTTGTATTTCTTTTCTCTTCTTTATCATTCCTTTTGTTTTTGTCTTATAAATATTAATTTTTTTCTTCTTCTATATCTATATGGTGGACGCTTACTGTTTGACTGGAAGAAATCAATGCTGCACGATCATACTTTTCAGCAATTTCAGGTAATATCTATTTGTTTTTTAACACTGTCTTTTCCATGTCAGTTTCCATAAAATTTTAATGGAAACTGTAAGTTTTGTTAATGGTGCTTCTATAATCTTTATATTGTTTAGATACCCAGTTTAAACTCTTGAAACATAGGTGCAACTGATTATATCATCTGTCTAATTTATTTTTTCCTGTTGCCATCAGAGAGTCCAAATTTAGGATGGTTTACTTACTAGAATACTCGAATAGTTCATCCAAAAATCATTTCAAACGTGGTGAAAATAACTTACTCTTGGAATTATTGTTGATATATTCGGATGGCACTTCTTTGAGTTCATGGGTTTTTATGGATAGTGATATTTGTTACCTACCCTCTTTGATGGTCCTTTAATTTGAACAGGATAGCTTGGTTAGTTTTGAATTGGATATATTTTATTTATACACGTCAATGTTGTATTGTTGCATGTGAAACCGAGGTAAAATTGTGAAGAAAATAGTTTTAGTTTTGTCATACTGTTCTTCACTAGGTATAACAGCAAAATATAGCATGGGCAAGCAAGGTGTATTTTAGCCTCAAAAAACTGGTCGCTTTGTAGCAGTCCTTCATTCTTTTGCATACTGACATAGTATTTGTCATCAAAAATATTAAGAGTGTCATTTGAAGATTGTTTGAACTATTCTCATTTCCTCCATAAGGCAGTTATCTTGAAAAAATAGTAATCTTTCAGCCTTTCAGGCTATTTTTTTTCTTCAATCAATATTTTCTCTTTCCTAGACCCATATGAATTTGGTTTCGTCCCGGTAGAATGACGTGTCAAAAAACCAATGTCAAACTATATGATGTGCAAAAAATTGATTTAATGCATTTTTGGTTGTTAAGTATGAATTCATCAAATGCTGCAAATAATTGAAACTTCATCCTTCACTTGGTAAAACGATGCTAAAACATTTTTTCCTGTCCATTTTTATATGGATTTCTTAGAGGAGGGGTCGTTTGAAAAATGTACTTCATTAACGAACTTGCTGCGATGATCAAGGTTGGTTTCCTCTTGGATTTTGATGATGTTGGTGAATGATTCTTCTTAAAGCTCTTCTTCTCTTGGGAATGATGATGAGTTCTTGATTTCCATTCTCCCTAATTCAAGTCTTCATTGATGTCTCCAAGCGGTGATTGATGTGTATTTGTATTTCTCTATGAACACTGGATGGATGTTAAACGTTGTTGATGTTGCTTGATATATTTCTCGCTAAGATATATTTTAGTTGCAGTGGTAGTTAAGATCTAAATTTATATCTGCATTATATGGAAATAAAGTTATGGATAGCTTTTTGTTGTTATATGATAAATTATTATGTTTAAAAAGGAAAAAAATATATAGGAAATACTTCCAGCAAAATGAATGACTGTATAATTCTACATTTCCTTTTCTTTTGATTTTGGTGTTGACAGACATGCAAATAATTAACACATGGTATACTAACTTATCTTTCCCTGGATTACGTAAGCAAAGAATTTTTTTCTCTCGGGTTTTGTACACGTAAATCATGAATCATTTTGAAGCTGATATTATTCACTCCAATTTAAATTGTTTGAGTTGTTGAACTGTAACAGGTTTTCCAAGTAATTCTTCTAATGTGTTCTTCGTTTACATCTTTCTTTGTTTCTTAGGTTTTGCTAAATGGTCATGCATAATTTTTATTTTTACTGTAAATAATGAGCTATATGCTTTGGTTTTATACTATATGTACATATAATTTATTTTCAATCCCAAATAATGTTAATGTCTTCATGGACTATATTTTGCATCTATAATGGTTTTCCAAATAATCAATTAACGTTCCTTCTTTTGGTAATTATACAATGCAATTTTAATGTTTTCGAATGAAATTATGGAATTTCATTATTGGGCATTGATCGAATTTATTAGGTTCTAAATAAGGAATATGTAACGGTGAAATTTTATGGTTAAATTACACCTGGATTTTATTATGTCTATATATATTTCTCATAAAAAGTATTAGCAAGATCATAAGCATTTAAAGCAGCCATCATCAAGGTCATCGTGCATGCATTCTGTTGGATTTGTATGCAATTTTTATTTTTATTATACGATTGACTTCTTATTTTATTGAATTATCTATATCGAAATATGTAAACATACTGTTATGAGAGAGCAAAAGTTATGTTATGAGTAGTTAATTTACTTTTTGACCAACTATATCGAACTTCGTATTCATATCCATTACTGTTATTTTCTCAATTCAAGCTATTTATTTCTTTAATTTTTTATCCTTCATTTTTTCCTTGCTAAATTTTTCTTCCTTTGAATAATAATTCATTGATTAAGGTTCAGTATTAATTCTTGGAACTTTTATAAGTTAATTCTATGCTTAATATTTTGTAATTTGAAAATATTAATAAATAATGAAAAAATTGGAGGTGTAAGTGTTCATAATTGCTATAAGTGAATTATTTTTATGTAGGAAGAATCATATCAAATGTCATTATCATGGAAATGTATATCAGCTAGCTGGTTTTAATTTAGATCAATTTGACTTTAAGGTAATGCTTTGAAAGCTAAAATATAATTCATATTCATAAGAGAATTGATTTCATATTGGTTCCCTTTAATATTAGCAAACTATTTAATCAACATATAAATAGTTAATCTTTTAATTTTATCATTAACATTTTGGATGAGAACTCTATGAGGTAATCTGTATCATGAAGTGTTTTAGGAATAAGTACCATGACTTAGAGATAAAGTTATCCATTGTAGCCATAAGTGAACTACTTTTAAACACTAAGAATCATCTCAAATGTTATTTCCATGTAACAAATAATAAACTTAATTGCTTTTTAGTTGGACCAATTTGCATTCAACATAATCTAAGAATTTTATTCTAATTCTATTCAAGGGAGAGTTAATTACATAGTAAATTTCTTTAACTCTGATCAATTACAGAATATATGTTACCAATTAACTCTTTTTATATATTTACTTTTATTAGAAGTCAATAACATTTAACATACATAGATAGCACAATGCAGAAGGCAACTATACGTACCAAAGAAAATTAGCAACATCAAACCTCATTTCCTATTTTTCTAGAATACTTTAATGGTCTTTAATATTATTAGTAAAAAAATTCAATATTTTCGAGGATAAATATAGTCATAAATAATTTTATTCAGTAAAAACTTACCAAACAAATATTATGGTAGCATTTGCTTATACAGTAAAGGCAACACGATATTATTGACACATATATATATATATATATATATATATATATATATATATATATATATATATATATAGGTTTGAAGGGTAACATTATTTATCCTATGTATTTTAAAATGCATTAAAAAAATTGTCTTACATGCATAATAATTTTATTAGGTTAAAATTACTACATTTTACCAAAACTTAAGGGAAAAACAAAAATATTAACCGGCGTTTGTAACTACATTTGATCATATGATATTTTCATGGCTAACTTTGTTGGTTATATTTTCTTATGTCGTTTGTAGGTGTAGTTATTTCCAATGTAATGTCATCTATAGTATTTTATGCGTATTCATAAGCATTTCTGATGGTGATAATTATTTTGGTTTGAATTATGCTAAATTTTATATTATTTGGATATAATATGTTATATGATTATTTGAAGTAAATGCGAAAATTATTTCGCTATTAGGCTACAATATTCTAAAGTGTAACTTATTTGTTTATGACATTAGATATAATTAAATAATGCTAAGGATCGAACACACCATGGACAAAATACAATCAAATATTAAACTAACCAAAGTGCAAGGACTTTTTTGTGCACTTACTCAGTAGTTTATAAATTTATCCAATAACCGTACACAAAATTTATCAGTTACTTATATGTTTTAAATTTTAACTTGCTATATCTTTAAAAATATAATCCTTAAAGCCATAAATGATTTTCTATTAATTAGTATTAGTTTGTGATAATCAATGTACTAATATAAATAATATAATATTGTTTATTTGAACCAGCTTTGAAATGTTTTTTTTAACACTTGGCGTGGTTTCATTACTTCTATATGAAATACTATCGTAAAAAGCATATATACTTGAACTTATGCTTTATATAAATTGAATCGATTTTAAACTTCTGCGTAACTTAAATACGTAAGCGTGCACAATACTGTAATTCTAATAAATAAGGAACAATTGACATATGATGCTAACTTTTTCGTATAAATACATTATTCGCTTACAAAATGCTACGCTATTTGTGTTTCAAGATTACTTAAGAGGATTAATTAATAAATAGCAACCACCCGTGTGCGTAGCACGGGTTCGCACTTGTTATATATATAATGGCCTGAATATAACGCGCCACGCCGCGGTAGTTCGTGAATTTCGACCATTGACTTCGAATGGACTGTACGGGAGATCCGACCGTCGGATTCTCCTGAAACCAGAACCTTTGGGTTTGTATCGAAAAGAGCTTTCCAATGAATATTAGAAATCTAAAATCTAACGGTTGGATTTGGAATTATGTCCAAATCAAATTTGGAAAAGGTCGCTGTAAGTGCAGTTCGATGGCCGTTGATGGAAATTGACTATACGGGCCTTGATAAAATTATTAAAAATAGTAATAATTTGTGTAAAATTATAAGAAACGATTTGTGAAGAATTGGGATGAAAAACTCCATATTTGAAAAGATAAAAATAGATTTTTATCGAAATAAACTAGTTTTGAACTAGAATAATAATTCTATTTATTTTTAAATAAATAAATTGAATTTGGAAAGGGTTTTAAAAGTAACCAGAATTTCCAATAATTGAATTGGAATGAATTTGAATCGAAATTGTCTTTGGAACATTTCGATGTTGGATTTCGTGATTATACATATAACGTTATGGAAACTTGAAAGATATATAGATATCGTTATTTCCAATACGATATTTGTTGGTCGTAGAATTTGATATTGAATATAAGCCGATATATTTTCTATTCAGAGCCTTGTATTTAATATCAAATGTGATTTGGGTTTGTCGTGAATGGTGTCTTCATTAACATTGTTCTTAAGCCCAGTTGAGAAAAAGATTAAATCTTTTTATTTAGATTTAATGAAGTGTACCAATTAAATAATATTTAATTGGAATTGAATTGGTATTGATTTTTGGGTTTATCGTGAACAGTGTTTTAAATAACACTTGTTCTTTAACCCGATAATTAATGAAATGTGATTTTGAGTTGTCGTGAACGGTATCTTCAATAATACTGTTCTTAGACCCAAAGGAGTTAAGAAAATCAGAAACTAACTGGAGATTAGTTAAGTTGAATGTTTTCTTGGGTATTGATCTGATGTTGGTTTCGGCCTTCGGGGTTAATACTTAGGGAATTGTTCACTTGCTAATTTACGGTTAAAGGCTGATAGAATGGAATGTGATTTTGGGTTTATAGTGAAATGTGTTTTAAATGACATCGGTTCTTTAACCCAGTTAAAGATTAAAACTAAGTGGAGTTTTAATGAATCTTTAATTAGATTGAAAAGATCGAGAATGGAGTATCACCAGTTTCGCTCCAAGCGATAGTTAAATCTTTAATTAGATTTGAACGTGAAATGGCAATTGAATTTACCGATAACACCGTGGTGTTAGATATGAAGTATTACCAGTTTTACTTCATGGGATGAATAGGTTGGGATTCGGAAATTAAAACAAATGATTACTTCGGTAAGGTTCGTTAATCCCGACTAGTTTGGATAAACCATAATTTGGTTTGAATTGATATTCAAAAGAAGATTAAAGAATAAATTTAAAAGAATTTATCTTTGATAAAATTTATGGGAACCTTTCCCTAAAAATGTGAAATTTAGCAACTAACCAGAGATTGGCTAAGATGAATGGTTTCCTGGGTATTGATCTGATGTTGGTTTCGGCCTTCGGGGTTAATATTTGGGGAATTGTTTCCTTACTAGTTAACGGTTAGTGACTGATGAATTGGAATGAGGCGTATGTTGTGTTTGTGTAACACTTGTTTATTATATACGCGAGTTATTCGAAAAGACCGGGTTTATCCCATTCTGAATAACTAATACGACGATAAGACGAAGATGAAGACGGTGGTCGAAGACCGGAGGTCTTCACGTCGTTTGGGTGATTACTGATGATCTTGATTGGGCCGTACACCCAAGAGGAGGGAATCAGTTAGTGGTCGTTCAGACGTACTTGGAGATCGATGGATATGCGAGGTACCAGGTTCCTCCGATTTCGTTCAGACCCAGAACGGACTTGTAAATGGACTGTGTGTCTAACATTGGATTTTAGTCTGTGTGATTGATTTCTATTAAATATATATCTGTTTGGCGGCAAAGAATTTATACTCTTGCTTAACGCCCTTTTCTGAGACGTACGAGCTCAGGGGTTATATATTGATGGATATCAATCGCATGGAGTGAATTGCCTGTGTGGCATGCCTAAGTGGCAAATGATCAAGACTTCTGTTGAAAAGCAAAGTCTTGTGGTTGATGATCAAAGCACGACCTTTGTGGCATCGCTTTGTGTAGCGTGAATTCGCGAGCCTCACACCCCAGTTGTGAACCAGAAACGGGAGAGGACCTCAGGAAGGGCATGCATTTCTTTCTAGTTAGAAGTGGCGTCAGTGGTTTTACACGCCCTGACGAGTTTGACTTATGTGGTTGTTGCTGTTGCGAGGCGCCTCAGATATATCGGTGACTTTGTGAAGCCGATGGAGTCATTCGTTGGCTCATTGACACCCCAAAGGGTGGGGAAACGCAGTGTTCAGGCATTTTAATCCACATCGGTGGACCGGCCCTGTCGCTCTAAGGACTCACCTGTGTCTGGGTCTTGAGACACGGGCTAGAGCGTCTCGAATCGGTAGAGGACGATCCCTGGCCTCGGTTCATGGATGGAAATCCAATTTCCAAATACGTGACTTTGCGGTTTTATTTGTAGAGCCTAGTATGGCGACATAGTGGGATGGGGAGCTTATGCCGTCTATGATTGATACTTATGATTTGAAGTTGTTTTATGCACTATGCACTTATAATAGTATCAAATGATTTGTTTTAAACGTACCAAGCATCTTTGGCTATTATAAGGTAAAACCCTATCCTCTGGCTTGCGTTGCATTGTGTGATGGGACCTGGGTCTTATAATAGCTTCATTGTTCTTTATTTAGCATTGTGCTGTTGTTTTATGCACTGGCATTCTTGGGAGGAAACCCGTTCCGTGTTATACGGCGTGGTCCCTTGATTTACCCAACTTTAAAATAAAGATTAATAACTGTTTTAGTTCTCACACCAGTCCCATGACTGACCTGGGGTTTATTGTTGTAACCTAAACTCTGGGTGCCCTTATTTTGATATGGGCAGCTAGTAGTTTTGATTTTGCGGATTGATATTCACAGGATCCTGATGTACAGCTGGAACGATACTCGGAAAGCTCTGTATCCGTGTATTACTTCTAGTTGTGTTTTGTATTATTTTCCGCTGTGATGTATTTAAATGTAATTTAAATCTCTGATATTTTATGTGTAATATTTATTCTTACTCTGTATATTCTTGTATTCTGATGGAATTGTTGTAATATACAATGAAATGTTCTTCTGTCTGCGTTCTGATGTGGCTTGTTCTCCACTCAATCTGTGATTTCCCGTAAGGGGGATTTCGCGGTATCATTACAGTGGTATCAGAGCTTTGGTTTACAAAGCTCGAGAACAAGACACATTAGAACCATACGAAAGAATTCATCAGAAATTGGATTAGTAATATCCAATGAGAATGACTCGTTAGAGATAGGATCAGTAGTATCCTAGAACGAGTGTGAAGAGTATATTTTTAAAATGAAAATATGTTTTGTTTTGAAATTTAAATCATTGTATACGTATTTGAATATTTATTTTAAATTAATTGGAACAATCCAGTATATAAAGATTTTGCATATACGCCTTGCAAACGTGTATTCAAAGTTTTAATGTACTGGATAGTTATAGAATCACACTCTAGTTGCCCGGGGATAATTCTGGTGATGGGGCACCATCGCCAGTATTTATTTTCGAGTTTCGAAAGTGAGATTTCTATATATTTCCAATTGACTGGTGTGAGAACCGAAACTAGATAAGGCTTATTGTTGTGATTTGGCATTAAAAATTTGATTTTTTTGACTACATATCAAAATTATGAGTTTGAAAAGATAATCAACTAATTGATTGCTGATTGTGTTGTTTGATTATTGGTTGATTAATTAAATATTGAACCTTTAGCCAAATTGAACCAAATAGTAGATTGTATTGAAAATTAGTCGCATTTGCATGCATGTACATGTACTTACATTGAACAGGTCATAGCAAGGAAGCTAGAGCAGAAGAATAAAATTGTTTGCCCGACAAATAGGTACATGTTTACCATAATTTACTGTTTTTTTTGGGTGATGATGATTTTATGAGCCGATTGGCTTTTTCTTTTTCTTTTGGATTGAAGAAGGCCATGGGAGGCTATATGAAATATCCCGAAGTCCCCGGTGCAGGGGAGGTTATGGCGAAATTTTTCGAAAATTTAGGGTGTTAGCCAAATTTTTGAAAAATTTGAAAAGTTCTTAGAAATTGAAAAGTTGAAGAACTTAAGCCGTAAAGAAAATAAGGAAAGTTGAGTTGATTAGTTAAACAACTTTCGGTTTCGTTCCTTTTCGGGGACGAAAAGTTTTAAGTGGGGGAGATTGTAATAACCCGGAAATTCGAGCCAATTTAATTTTTTTATTTTGGCGATTTTAACGAGTTTTGATTATTTAAAATGAATTATTTTAAATAATAACGACGATAAATTTATTTTGAATAGAACTTGAACGTATATATTTATTCGAATCGTCGTTAGAATATAAATATTTATTTATGTATATGAAAGGAATTGAAAATGGCGTGGTAGTTCGATAATTCGGTTTCAAAGTTCAAATGAATATACAGGATTCAAAATAAATCGGATTTTCGTGAAACCAAAAATATTTGAATCTAATAAATAATATCTTTCCAACGAATCCGAAAAATTGAAATTCCATAGCGGGAATCAAAAGATATGTCCAGTTGAAATTTCAGAATAGTCGCTATGGAATTCGGGCCCTTGAAAATAGCCATTTTGCAAACGACCTCAGAATTCGACGAAACCACTTTTGTTGGATCCGTGATGTTAAGTTATTGCTAGGTTTCAAATTTCGTAATTTTTCGAATCAATATGTGAGCGTGGAAAAGGAAAATGTGTTTTGACAGTTTTAGTTGATTTTAATCGACTGGAAAATGACCATTTTTCAAACGGTCTCGGAATTTGACGAAATTAGTTTTGTTAGGACCGTATCATCAATATGAAGCTAGAAAATATTTTTCGGGAATTTTTAAAGTCCGTATGTGGCCCCGATAAATTGAAATGTGCGTTCAAATTGAATATATAGAGTTATATTTTGATTTAGATGAAAACTGACCGAAACAGTCGAATCAGCCTGCGATACATATCCCATTGTATTCAGAATGGGGGCAATTAGCTATGGACAACAGTTGATGGGTTGAGTTTCAAGTTCAAAATAATAAGGTACCTTTTTGAATTAAATTAAATTAAATAAATATATATATATATATATTCATCTCTCTATATTTTCTCACTTAGGCCCCCCGTTCACTCATTTTTCAAAACAAATTTAAAAAAAAGAGAGAAAGAAAAGAACGGAGCCCCCCGTCGATGGTCATCGCCGCACCGCCTAGGGTGGCCGCCGCCGGAGCCACCGCGTCTCCCCCCTCTTCCGTCGATCCCCCTCCTCTCTCCCCCTTTTCTGAAACTATTCGCGAGCTCCCCCCCTCTGCTGTTAAACCGAACCACAACCCCCCCTGAACCCTAGCCGCCACCTGAACGGATCCGACCACCTCCGCGTCACCAGCAACGCCTCAGGCGCCACCCCGACCCTCCTCCCTCTTCGTTCGTCTAAAAGGTGAGAGTTTAACTATTTTTATTTTTTTGAATGTAATTAATCTAGTTAATTTTGCTGATTAAACATTGTTTTAAAAATTCCGATTTTACATATATTAGCATTGAATTTAGATGCGATTTTATAGGAAGGAAAACGATTTAAATAATAGATTTTTCTTATTAAAAATGTTAGATTTTTAGTAGTGAAAGGGAGAGATTTTTAAAATAAGAAGTTAGATTTTTAATAACGAAAGGTTTAGATTTTGAAAAGTAATAAAAATTAGATCTTTAATTAGGTAAAGACATGATTATTAGTCAAATAAAAATGCGATCTTTACATACGAAGTAGCGGTATAAAATCTGGAATTTTATTCTTATGAATGGCATTTAAAAATATGATTTTTATATGGCGGCGATATTAAAAATATAATTTTTATCATATGTGAAATATAAAAATGTAATTTTTATAGAGTAGAGACAATAAAAATCTGATTTTTATTATATATAAGTAGAAATAAAAATATGATTTTTATTTATTGAAAGGAAGTAATAAAAATATAAATTTTATTATGAACAGCGGGACAAAGATTGCATTGGAATTTCAGACAGGTCCAAAGGGTCCAGTTGTTCAACAGTAAAACACGGCGGAGTGGAACCCTCTGTGAGAACTACTCACCTTTAATTTAAATTTCTAGTTAAAATATATACTAGGATGCGGACGGTGTTTAGTAGCACCCGACACCCGTCGTCCACAGACCATGGACGGTTTGTTTGTTTGTTTGATTGATTTTGATGTGTAGTTGATTGTGTGATGTGGATTGAAATAAAAATACTTTTATAGTTAAAAATAGAAATTTTAACGTGTATATGAAATGAAATAAATTAATATAAACAAATCGAACGATTTGTTTATATACACACATTTGACTGATATTGATTGGGACGATAAATTTTACACATCGCCCAACTGCACAAATAAAATCTTTGTTTGATTGTTTGAAACCCCACACGGGTATTGGGATGATATATGACATACACTAATCGCAATAATTAGTTGTATGTCGATCGATTGATTGACAGCCTGTTATAAGCGTTGAATATTTATATTTGATCCTTATACAGTGTAGAATGCACTTTGGATAATGGTTGATTATTTGTCATTGTTGATATATACATGCGTTGTATGGAAATCCATAGAAATAAAATCTATGGTAATTGATTGGGCCTCATTCCAGTTTTGAAATAGAATATTTGAAGAGAAATATTTGAATAAAATATTTGAGAAGAAATATTTGAAACGAAATATTTGAATAGAATATTTGAAATAGAAATATATAAAGACGTGTTGATTAGATATGCGCTATTTTGACGCGAACGATATTTATATCGATTATATTCGTTTTTTTATAATGAATGTTGAAAAGTGATTTCAAAATCGAATATTTGGAAATGAAATTCGAATTGAAATTGAATAGAATGTAATTCAAATTGAAATTGAATAGAATTGAATTCGAATTGAAATTGAATAGAATTGAATTCGAATTGAAATTGAATAGAAATAAATTCGAATTGAAATTGAATAAATTTAAAATTCAAATTGAATTGAAAACAAACTGAAATTGAATTAAAAATCGATTTGAACTGAAATCAATTTGAAATGAATTTAAAACGAATTTATAAGGAAATATTCAATTTTGATTTGAATTTGAAATGAAATTGAAATCGTTTCGAAAACGAATTTAAAACGATTTATAAAATACGTTTTAAAAGGAAATCAACGAAATATAATATATATATATATATATATTATATATATATTATATATATATAATGGCCTAAATAGATCGCGCCGCGGCAGTTCGTGAATTTCGACCGTTGACTTCGAATGGACTATACGGGAGATCTGACCGTCGGATTCTCCTGAAACCGGAACCGTTGGGTTCGTATCGAAAAGATATTTCCAATGAATATTAGAAATCTGAAATCTAACGGTTGGATTTGGAATTATGTCCAAATCAAATTTGGAAAAGGTCGCTGTAAGTGCAGTTCGATGGCCGTTGATGGAAATCGACTGTACGGGCCGTGATAAAATTATTAAAAATAGTAATAATTTGTGTAAAATCATAAGAAATGACTTGTGAAGAATTGGGATGAAAAATTCCATATTTGAAAAGATAAAAATAGATTTTTATCGAAATAAACTAGTTTTGAACTAGAATTATAATTCTATTTATTTTTAAATAAATAAATTGAATTTGAAAAGGGTTTTAAAAGTAACCAGAATTTCCAATAATTGAATTGGAATGGATTTGAATCAAAATTGTCTTTGGAATATTTCGATGTTGGATTTCGTGATTATACAGATAATGTTATGGAAACTTGAAAGATATATAGATATCATTATTTCCAATATGATATTTGTTGGTAATAGAATTTGATATTGAATATAAGCCGATATATTTTCTATTCAGAGCCTTGTATTTAATATCAAATGTGATTTGGGTTTGTCGTGAATGGTGTCTTCATTAACACTATTCTTAAGCCCAATTGAGAAAAAGATTAAATCTTTTTATTTAGATTTAATGAAGTGTACCAATTAAATAATATTTAATTGGAATTGAATTGGTATTGATTTTTGGGTTTATCGTGAACAGTGTTTTAAATAACACTTGTTCTTTAACCCGATAATTAATGGAATGTGATTTTGGGTTGTCGTGAATGGTATCTTCAATAATATTGTTCTTAGACCCAAAGGAGTTAAGAAAATCAGAAACTAACTGGAGATTAGTTAACTTGAATGGTTTCTTGGGTATTGATCTGATGTTGGTTTCGGCCTTCGGGGTTAATACTTAGGGAATTGTTCACTTGCTAATTTACGGTTAAAGGCTGATAGAATGGAATGTGATTTTGGGTTTATAGTGAACCGTGTTTTAAATGACATCGGTTCTTTAACCCAGTTAAAGATTAAAACTAAGTGGAGTTTTAATGAATCTTTAATTAGATTGAAAAGATCGAGAATGGAGTATCACCAGTTTCACTCCAGGCGATAGTTAAATCTTTAATTAGATTTCAACGTGAAATGGTAATTGAATTTTCCGATAACACCGTGGTGTTAGATATGAAGTATTACCAATTTTACTTCATGGGATGAATAGGTTGGGATTGGGAAATTAAAACAAATGATTACTTCGGTAAGGTTCGTTAATCCCGACTAGTTTGGATAAACCATAATTTGGTTTGAATTGATATTCAAAAGAAGATTAAAGAATAAATTTAAAAGAATTTATCTTTGATAAAATTTATGGGAACCTTTCCCTAAGAATGTGAATTTTAGCAACTAACCAGAGATTGGCTAAGATGAATGGTTTCCTGGGTATTGATCTGATGTTGGTTTCGGCCTTCGGGGTTAATATTTGGGGAATTGTTTCCTTACTAGTTAACAGTTAGTGACTGATGAATTGGAATGAGGCGTATGTTGTGTTTGTGTAACACTTGTTTATTATATACGCGAGTTATTCGGAAAGACCGGGTTTATCCCATTCTGAATAACTGATACAACGATAAGTCGAAGATGAAGACGGTGGTCGAAGACCGGAGGTCTTCACGTCGTTTGGGTAATTACTGATGATCTTGATTGGGCCGTACACCCAAGAGGAGGGAATCAGTTAGTGGTCATCCAGATGTACTTGGAGATCGATGGATATGTGAGGTACCAGGTGCCTCCGGTTTCGTTCAGACCTAGAACGGACTTGTAAATGGACTGTGTGTCTGACATTGGATTTTAGTCTGTGTGATTGATTTCTATTAAATATATATCTGTTTGGCAGTAGAGAATTTATTCTCTTGCTTAACGCCCTTCTCTGAGACGTACAAGCTGAGGGGTTATATATTGATGGATATCAATCGCATGGAGTGAATCGCCTGTGTGGCATGCCTAAGTGGCAAATGATCAAGGCTTCTGTTGAAAAGTAAAGTCTTGTGGTTGATGATCAAAGCACGGCCTTTGTGGCATCGCTTTGTGTAGCGTGAATTCGCGAGCCTCACACCCCGGTTGTGAACCAGAAACGGGAGAGGACCTCAGGAAGGGCATGCGTTTCTTTCTAGCTAGAAGTGGCGTCAGTGGTTTTACACGCCCTGACGAGTTTGACTTATGTGGTTGTTGCTGTTGCGAGGCGCCTCGGATATATCGGTGACTTTGTGAAGCCGATGGAGTCATTCGTTGTATCATTGACACCCCAATGGGTGGGGAAACGCAGTGTTCAGGCATTTTAATCCACATCGGTGGACCGACCCTGTCGCTCCAAGGACTCACCTATGTTTGGGTCCTGAGACACGGGCTAGAGCGTCTCGAATCGGTAGAGGACGATCCCTGGCCTCGGTTCATAGATGGAAATCCAATGTCCAAATACGTGACTTTGCGGTTTTATTTGTAGAGCCTAGTATGGCGACATAGTGGGATTGGGCGCTTATGCCGTCTATGATTGATACTTATGATTTGAAGTTGTTTTATGCACTATGCACTTATAATAGTATCAAATGATTTGTTTTAAACGTACCAAGCATCTTTGGCTATTATAAGGTAAAACCATATCCTTCGGTTTGCGTTGCATTGTGTGATGGTGCCTGGGTCTTATAATAGCTTCATTGTTCTTTATTTAGCATTGCGCTATTGTTTTATGCACTAGTATACTTGGGAGGAAACCCGTTCCGTGTTATATGGCGTGGTCCCTTGATTTACCCAACTTTAAAATAAAGATTAATAACTGTTTTAGTTCTCACACCAGTCCCATGACTGACCTGGGGTTTATTGTTTTAACCTAAACTCTGGGTGCCCTTATTTTGACACGGACAGCTAGTAGTTTTGGTTTTGCAGATTGATATTCACAGGATCCCGATGTACAGCTGGAATGATACTCGGAAAGCTCTGTATCCGTGTATTACTTCTAGTTGTGTTTTGTATTATTTTCCGCTGCGATGTATTTAAATGTAATTTAAATCTCTGATATTTTCTGTGTAATATTTATTCTTACTCTATATATTCTTGTATTCTGATGGAATTGTTGTAATATACAATGAAATGTTCTTCTGTCTGCGTTTTAATTTGTCGTGTTCTCAAAACAATCAGGCGTTTCGAACGGTCTTGGTCGGTCTAGCGACTGATTCAGATCGAGCGAAATTCCCGGTCGTTACACTTCATATATTGACATGAAAATAAAAAGTAACATGTAATTAATCAAAACAAGTAAGAAACAAATGTCGGGATAACATTGTTTGAATTTTGAAAAATAAATGGAGTTATACGCGGATATATACACGCAAGACTTCAAAGAATAACCGCGTTTGAAATTTGAACTTATATTAAAAACAGAAAGAATTAATGAATTGGTAACGTTTAAGAGACAAAAATTACACATCTATTAATGGCTGAAATTTTATAAACTTGTGTATAAATATATACGCATAGATTCAAAATTGAAATTTAAAGCATAAACTTAAAACGAAGGTAATAAATGTGGAATAAATGAAAATATGCAATAGAATTATGGCGTTCGAAATTTGAAATAGATTGGCTGAAAAATGGGAAAGAAATAAACTTAAAACCATTAAGAAATTATAACGTTAAACAAGCAATAAATATGAGATATTAATATATGGAGAAGAATAATAGGCAAGAATGTAAGTTAAGTGTAACGTTAAACTAACAATTAAATTGGAGTGGAAAATACGTGTATGACCCAGTACCATGAAACTAGCAGGTCAACCCAGGGGTCGACCCGGCTTAGGACCGGGTCAACCTAAAACTGGATGAGGTAGCGTGGATTGGACATTTTGAATGGTTCTTATCTTATTTATTTCGATCGAATGAACGTGATTCTCCCGAGCGCCTATAAATATACTAGTAAGGCTTGGTCTTCAACTCTTAATTTCTGAGATGATGCCAAGGCTTTTCCATTTTCTTTCTCCTCCAAATTCTTCAGAATTATGAATATATTAATTTTAGGGTTCTGATTTAAGATTTGGAGACAAAGAATGTAGATCTAAGCTTTAGGTGCTCAGGTTTCTTGTCTACGTGAGGTAAATTATGTAAATCTAGATTATTATGGTTCTTCTCCTTCTTTTAGCGTCAGATTTGTAAATTCGTTGTCATTTCAATAATAGATTCTATTAAGAAAAACACGGATGGTAGATCTGGATAATATTCAAGAATTGTGCATAGTCAGGTGAGTGGATTTAAATTATATTTTCTTATAAAAGTATTTTGTATCGGTTGTTTCCTATTGGAAATTATAATACATTTTTCTTCTTCTTTTCCCCTCTTCTGTGTTATACAATCTATGTTAAATTTTTGTTATATGAAAAAATGATTATACTTGTGGTTATGCGCAAATTGAATAAAATTGTGGTCAGGCGCAGAATTATTGAGTTGTGGTTAAGCGCAAATTTATTGAATTGTGGTTATGCTCAAATTAATTGAAATAATGAAAAAATGGAAATTTGATGATTTGGTGCTAAAAGAACATATTGTGCCAATATTGTAACAAAAGGGAAATCTCGAGAATTTACATACTAATTGTTAGGAATCACCTTCCAGATTTAAATGAAATAATTATAAAATGAAAAAATTGGTATAAGTCTAAATCTTACATAAGTATAGTAAATATATTAGATTTGGGAACAATAAAAAGAAGAAGACAGGAATATATATATATATATATATATATATGAAACGTTGGGAATAACCTAGATTGATTGGTTAAGAAAAAGGGGAATGTATTTGCATAGTTTGGTATATAAAGAGAAAAATAGGGAACATGACTGGTAACTGAAATTATGAACAAATGGAGATTAATGGGAAATAGGGAGTTAACTGTATTGAGCACTAATTTTATGACCTCAAAAATAAGAAAAGAAATGTTTGCAATCGTGAGTTTTATTATAGTAATTACCTGAAACTATGAAAATGGATTTTATTACAGTTTTGGTAATCAATCAATTTGGAATGAGCCTAACTTCCTAAAAAGAAGAATAAATTGTAAAATGAGAAAGAAGGGTAACATAAATGAAAGAGGTTATGAAAAGAAAAAGAGATATAAGGTTTATTGTGTAAACTTACAAAGACGGTAAGTAGATTAATGTATAACGATGAGGATTCTGTTAATTAGTAAGAAACCTGTGAAGTGTGTATTGAATGGAGAATGTAACCTATTATAAAAAATTATATCGGACGGGAATGTAATATAATAAGTAGACTTGTCAAAGGGACATGTAGGGTAATAACACACAGGTTATAATTAAAAGATGAAATGGGAAGTAAGAGGCTTATTATAAGTAAACTTAGACAACGGGGAATAAGATAAATAAGAAAACTCACAATTATAGTTATGGTAATATTATAACACGAGGTTAAAATTAAATGGAAAAGAGTAGAGTAAGCTTATTATTTGTAAACTTGTACTTGAGTAATCAAATTCAATGGATAAAATAATAAGAAGTGGTCCGTTCCGCCAGCGAAAGTTGATTAGGGAAAATAAGTGGACAATAAAATAAATGAGAAATGGTTCGTTCGGCAATGAGAGCTAATTAGGGAAAATAAGCAGCCAACTAAGGCTGATAAACAAATAACTTGGATGCAGAATAAACGATTTAAGATATAAGTTTATTAGCAATGCAGTAAGTAAAACAAGCACATAGTTAAAGATCAAACATAGGGTCTAATAACGTAATTATGAGATGTGCTTGGACTAGTCCCTACGTATTTGGGACGAAAATTTCAACAACGCAGATCATCGTTGGCGTTTGGAGACACGAGATAAGCACGTCCAACTTATTATTCGATGGGACTGGAAGGAAGTGCGAGACTTCTACGAGATATAAGGATATCTGTAATGGTCGTCTATGGTAGGCCTAGTGAAGCTGTACCCACAGAGGCACGGTTTATATTGTTCCGTCCAGTGAGTATGCCTTGGCTGCATCATTGATGATGGGAAGCCTAAAGACCGATGGAGATGATATTAGGATGGTTCGGTAGTTACCTCAAGAGGGGAGGCTTCGTGGTCAGGACCCAACAAAGGATAGTAGGTCGATAAATATCTGTCATCGTCTGTCAAAGCATATGAGGGAAAGACTGGAGCTAAGCCAAGAGGTCAATCACCTTTTTACTATCAAATCATTGGTTGAGAGACTACATGTTTGTTTAAATTGGATGGTAGGGCAGTTATTTGGCTCTTTGAATAGTCTTTTATTAATAAGATGGCAGGCTGGGTGAGGCCTTGGAGAGCCACCGAAAAAGACAGAACTATCTTTGGATATTTGTATTGTAGGACAAAGGATGTTGTCCCTTACAGATACATAGAAAACTCCAGGTGAGTTTCGTCGTAGAAATCAGGGATTGGGGCGCCTTTATGGTGCAGTGATAAAGGTTTATTCGCTTTCGCAGCGTAGCCTACTACGATTTCGTGGCGTAGCACTGGAGGTCCAGTACGTTTTCGTAGTACAACGAGGGAGACCACTCGAGGAGGGTATTATGGGGAATATCTCGATATATTAGGTATATAGCTACATATATATTATTTATTAGGTTAATCTACTAGGGAGTAGATGGGTACGATTTATGTGGAAAAATCGAAAGTGTATTATGAGATAAACATGAGTAACTTAATAAATATGAATCGGTGATAGAATGGTATATGTAGTGTTATTTATAGGAAGTATAGTTTGTCCATTCACTTGAACTTTTGTTTTGACCCCCTCCTCATAAAAACCCGCATGTTAGATAGGTGGTTGGGATTCTGCAGTTTAGAGATGCTTGTTTGATAGTGTCAATATATTGGCAAGTATTTACCAACCCTCCCGCTGTGAGATTTCAATTATGAGCTCAGATATATTTATCTTTGATTTTCTGCAGGATACCAGACAAACCAAGTTGCGTCTCGATAGATTTGGATTTTTGAAAAAAAATCAATCTATTGAAATTCGGGGTGTTACAATAAGTGACTACCTTCCATAATGCACCCCTATAAAATGCACCTAAGGATTTACCTATGGCCCCCGCGAACTAGAACCAGATTGCCCCTCAAATATGACAGTCCGGACTACCTCATCACAGACATCGTACCTTGATCACACTGTCTGCGATTCCTGCAAGCAACCAAAACTGAAGAAAATACCTAGAATAAAGACGATGGCTCCCAATGGTGACTCATTACATGGCCCTGGAGCATACCCAGTTTTTGCCATTTTCCTAGTTGATGAGGCTAAATACCACGTCTTTACCTTTTCTTCAATAGTTTCCACTTAGCGTGCCACAAAACCATTTCCAATACAATAATTGATTCTTACAAAAACACAACCTTTGAATTTGTATGCCTCAATGAAGTTTATATGGTATAAGAGGGTTTTCTGCCTACAGTGCCAGTAGATGTACATTTGCAAAAACCAATGTACATGGATTAGAAATGCAATGTCGGATATTCATCCATACAAGTCGTCCGGGGTTTGAACAAACCAAAGGCACTTTTTTTTACTACATTCTGTCGAAAATTACTCTTAGTGACAAGTAGTCCTTGCAATCAAAGATTCTAGAACATTGGGACCACTACTATAATATATATCCTAGTAGCGAACCAGAAACGCTCAAGCAGCAGTCCTTTCCGCCCTGAAGATCTCTGCCTTCAACTCTAGTTTTCAAGCTGTCCTTGATTTCATCAACTTTAAAGTCGTCCACATTCGCCGCTCTACCGGATCAAAGTGGTTTGCGGATACTTGAGTCGATCCTGGTCTCTTCGAAATGACTATCGATGATTTCCAGTAAACTTAACCCCGGTTGTTTAGAAAATAAACAGATAAGGATAATAGTGGAGTTCACCTCCTACCAGCTAGTGGATGTATTTCATTATCTCTTACCCTTAAGGAACTAAATGAGGTTTATATGCACAACGAACCATTTATAGGAACGATTGTGTCGTATATTAACTATAAAACAACGCATACACACAATAATCTAAGATTTATTTTCTGTAGTAATCACTAAGCCTCATTTTAATTAATTCCTTATTAATTAAATTTCAAATCTCTTTCCCTAAACATTCACATACTTAATCCTTCGATATAAGTTTGTATTTCAAAACCAATAAAGATAGTTTCTCATTTCTAATTCATAGTTAGTGGGTTACTAAAACACAAATCACTTCATCTAATTTCTAAGACCATGTCTTTTGAGTAGCAAATCATTCAATAAAAAATGATTTTAATTCTAAAATTTTACTCTTGATCACATACTAATTCTATACTTTGGATAAAAATGAAGCTGTTCAAATTGGGGTACTTATTTACCTCTTAGACCTTGGCTCGACATCACCTTCATTCTTAGAATAATAGAAGTTAACTATCTCTAGTTATAAAACATCTAACTTAAGTTGGCCAAATTCCAATTGAAATTCATTCCAAAATAAGATCTATAATCCATCTCCCTCTTAAATTCACTTTCATAAATCTAACACATTTACATAATTTCTTTTATCAAGGAATTCTTTTATGATAATCGACTCGTTAGCTTTAAATCCAATATTAATTTAAAGCATATTCTTAAGTTAATTGAATTAACTTGAACTTTGCTAATTTAGTAAATTAATTGGCTATAACAAATTACTTATCTTGAATATGTTTAGTAGAATGATTTATTTAAGTCTAAACCTCATCATTGAATAAATAGGTTAACTTCTAATCACATATAAAAAGTAATTCATATGTAACGACCCAGAAAATTCGATGCTCCAATTTTTGACAACTACATAATCCCATATTACATGCCAAAAACACAAGTATCGATAACCCATATTGTTAATAGAAAGAAATTAGAGGGTGAAAAGAGAAAGAAACAAATATCAGAATATCAGAATAAGAAGATTAGTATCCCACAATGGAATGAAAAAATATATAATATATCAAACTCTTTATACAAAAAGAATCATATATATATATGTACGATTAAAACATCGGAGTACACATACATTAAAATACAAACCACACAATGAAATAATAACTATTACCAGAAAATACTGATATACGTCTCGTCTCTGGTTTCCCTTCTTAAGCTCCAAGTGAAACCTAACCTGATAATATGCTCAGTCTGACCCGAGCACATTTGAAGAAAATCAAAATTCACCCGGATCTGTCTAGGTTACTTCTAGTGATAAATTCACAATACAAACAACTTGTTTAACTTTTGAAAATCCTTCAAAAGAAAAGGATAATCGTAATACCAATCCACACACAAACATGGACGGTTTATACCTTACGATAACCCAAAATACTTTTTATATCAAAATCCAGTGATCTTATGATAATGTCTATCAAACCACAATTTAATAACCATCTAGCAGAACAGTTGCATCTCACGCTCTACATATTCCACATGGCACTTAGCGGAAATTGGATTTCCAACATGACAAGGTATTGGACCACCTGTCGAATAGTGTACCTCTAGTAGGGTGGGAATTTAACTGATTTAACCAACTTAACAGATTCAACCGTCAAAACTGACTTAATCGATAATAGCGATTAACCAACTTCATCAGTTAACCGACCGACCTTAACCGAACATTTTCAGTTCAGTTAATGATTAATGTAACCTGGGTAGGTTCGGTTAACCGAACAATTATTTATAAAAAAACTTAGCTAGCCCAAAGAAATATAGCCCAATTACTCCAGCCCGCACCGTAACCCTTGTTAATTCACATTGGCATGCACCAACATCGTAAACCACTAAGTCACTAACCCTATTTTCTATTTCAAAGCTGTTGCACCCCTCTTTCACAAGAAAAATATGAACTGCTGCTAGCCTGCTAAGTGCAAACGCTAGATCTATTTCGCAATCAAAATCAGATCGTTTAGCTTCGACATTTGAATCTTCCAGAAACAAAAATCTTGACAACAAGACCGACAACGAGGAAGAGAAAACATGCAAGTATATCAGTTTCTATTTCAACAGCCGGTTTCTCTCTTTTTTTCCTATTTGATTTTAATTCAATATAGCGTGTGTTTGATTCTGTTTTGGACATGTTGATTAGTGTAATTATTGTGTGATGTTTATTGTAGTGTAATAAAGTATCACGGATACAATAAAAAAAGATGTAAATTGTGAAGTTAGTTAATGCCTAATTTCATTGTCTCTTGTATCAGATGATGCCTTAAAAGAGTAACTTATTGATATTTGATAATATTTATATTCAATATTTTTTTGGTAAACCAGAGGGCCTTGAGTAATTGTTGTTCCAGTCTTTTAGTTCATCCGTTTTCTATGTCATGCTAAAAGCCTTGAAGTAATGAGTATTGTTTATTAATTTCTAACTTCTTAAATAGTGAAAGTTGTGCTTAGTAAAATAAACCACATTCTTTTTGATTTTTTTCATTGATTGCAATTGGACATTGATTTACAAGTTTAGATTTTAAGTTATTAATTCTACTGCAGGTGAAAATTGGCACTGTTAATGATTTATTGGATGGTGATTGGGTGGTAAAGAAGAAGAACCCGTCATAGAGCCAAATAATGCAAGAAAACCTTCGTTAGTCCCTATGCGCAAAGCCATTACTAGAAAATCATCCATGGTATGGGAACATTTTACCAGAGTTAATCTGATGGACACTTTACATCCTAAGTGTTATTGCAATTATTGTCATGCACAATTTGCTTGTGATGGTAAATCAAATGGTACTTCACCTTTGATCGATCATATAAAAACAGCTTGTTGGTTAGTTCCTCGAGTAGGCAATAAGGGACGGAAAATTTAGTTTTCACAATAAATAATGAAAGCCAAGCAAGTAACACCATTATTACATGGACATTTAACAGAGATGAGTGTAGAAAGGATCTAGCTTGTATGTTACTAATTGATGAGCTTCCTTTTAGTTTTGTTGAGGGTGAAGGGTTTCTTGATTTTTGTCAAAAAATGTGTCCTCGCTTTGAAGTGCCTTCACGTAGGACAATATGTAGGGATGTTCTTAATTTATATGGAGACACAAAATATTGTCTTAAGACCATATTTTTTAATTGTTTGCATGGGGTATGTCTTACTACCGATACATGAACTTCTTGTCAAAACATAAATTATATTGTTTTTAATGCACACTTCATTGATAATGATTGGATATTACATAAAAGAATTTTAATCTTTTATGTGATCACAAGTCATAAAGGGGAAAACATTGGAACTTTTTTGGTTTCTTGCATCAAGCAATGGGAGCTTAAGCGAATAGTGTCTATAACAGTCGATAATGCTAGTGCTAATGAAGTCGCACTTAATTATGTGAGAAGTTCGTGAATGATTATAATGGATCAAATGGTTGTGTTTTGAATGGTGAATTCCTACATGTACGTTGTTGTGCACACATTGTTAATTTAATTATCAATGATGGTTTAAAAGAAATTGGCAGCACTATTTTCGGGATTTGTACAGCTGTTGGACTTGTAAGATCATCTCCTTCTTGATTGGCTAAATTTAAAGAGATTTCTACAAATTTTGGAACGGATGATAAGTCTATGCTTGCATCAGACGTGCCTACTATGTGGAATTCAACTTATTTGATGTTAGAAACTGCTTTGAAATATAATAGAGTTTTTGATAAAATGAAAGAAAGCGATGGTATTTATGTTGCCTATTTTAATGATGAAAACGAAGCTCCAAATTCTCTAGATTGTAAAAAGCTAAGTTTTTGGTTAAACTTTTGAATTTTTTAAATGAAATTACTATTAATTTCAGCAGCTCTTTGTCTGTTACATTAGATGTATGTTTTGTGGAGTTAAGTGGAATTCAAGAAGCATTGAATGGGTTAGCTGAAAAAAATGGATCGTAATCTTTCTCGAACGGAAAGAAGTATGAAAGAGAAATTTGTTAAGTATTAGGGAAATATTGGTAGCATGAATAAAGTTCTATTTATTACTTGTGTGCTTGATCCTAGATATAAATTACATTTTGTGAAGTTATGTCTCGAAGACATATATGGTAAAGAAGTGGCAAAAGAAATATTAGGTGAATTAAAAAGCATTCTAGTAAGATTTTTTAATTATTATGCCATAGATTCTACATTTGGGACACAAAGTTGGGATGAACCACCACCTAGTTCACATGCTAGTAGTGGAAGTATTGGTAGTAGTGGTTCTAGAAGAATGAATATTTTTTCTGCAAGAAGTGCAATAATTGGAAAATGAAACTAATGAATTAGAAAGATATTTAAATGATCCATTTGAAAAGCCAACTAGTAATTTTGATATTCTATTATGGTGGAAGGTAAATTATAACAACCCAGAATTTTGATAATAATTAATTTTTTAATTTGAATCTAAAAAATAGTAATTTTTGCAAATAGTGGAATTTGACAACGAAGCATTAAACGATGCGTTCGTCTCGGAATTTCGGTCAACTTTCATGTTTGAAATTCCACGAACGGAGTCCGTATGAAAAAATTACGGACGAAATACGAAAATGGACGGAAAGTAAATACATCAGAATAACATATATAGTAATATTTAATTACCCAACCACCTCACTGCCAGGTCGACCAAGCGGTCTACCGGAGCAGTCGACTGGCGGTCGAACGCTGGCTGCGACCGCTTGATCGAGTCAGGCAGTGACGACTAGGGTTTAAGTATATAAAATTATATATAGATGGACAGATATAAATTAAAACGAATCCAATGGTCCTAGGCCAATTCCACTCCTTTAAATAAAGGGGTAAGGCCTTATTCTTTTCCACACAAATCTATAGGCAGCAACGATGCTTTGCCATTTTCCTCCTTCTCCAAACCTAATTTCTTGAATAAAAATATATTCTTATACAATAAATCAAATCCAAATCACATAGGAATGAGAGGATTATCAGATCCAATGGAAAAGAATGCAAATTTACGCTCCAAATCAGATTCTCTCCTCTTTTCCTATTTTCTTACATCTTTACAGATCTGAAATTATCCCATTTTCAAATAAACTGTAGACTAATTTGGGAATTGTAGGCCTAAAAGGTTCAAACTTTGGATTTGGATGCTATAAGATGAGTGGGAAATTTACGAATACATTTATAATAACTTATCTATTTCATTAGAATTAGATCTAAATTTTTATGCTTATTTCCTATCAGATCTGTTCACTTAATCACTGTAATTGGGTTGACACCGATCAGATCTGATTGTAAACATGGTTAAAACTTGAATATTATGAACTGTGGTTTAGCATAAGTATTAATTGTAGGATTCTCAAACTTTTTTACACAAGTTCCTACAGTTATGTTGTAAAATATGTTGTAGTTGTGGTAAAGCACTATAGATCTGGAAATCAGTCCCACTAAACACCATTTAGATGTTGTTATAGTCCAAATCTTTAGTTCAATGTTGAATAATAATTTATGTGAATGTGGGTAAAAAGATTTAATTGGTAAATTATGTGACAGTAATTTTAAAGGAAATATGCCTGTTTGTATTCAATATTGTTGGGTTTTGGCTTAATTGTTGTAAATGTGTCGTTTTCCTCCTTTTTGAATAAGAAGGCATTATTTTGAAATTATATGGGACATGATAAAAAGGTTGAAAAAGGAAAAGTGGTGCAAATGTACATATAAATATAAATATTTGTGCGTCATTTGCATCAACTATTCCAAATGATATATTTACATATATTTCTTGTAATTTTGAAATATGTCAATTCCACTATTTAGGCATAATTTACAATGATTACGGTTAAAGGTCTTTTTGTAAGATTTGGAACCTTTTGACAATGTTGAATGTAAAAAGGAATGTTTGGTTATGGACTTAACCGAATCATTAAATTTAAAGAATAAGAATAAAAATAGAAATAATAACTACGTTGACTGCACGAAAACATCAAATATAAACATATATATATTATCGTCCAAAGCAACGTAAAACCATAAAAATGTACATTATGTTGAATGTTTGGATAAGGTTCAATTATGGACTTATATGTAAATGTAATCCATGTTGAATTAATATATTTGTGGTGACCATTTGTAGCAATAAATTTAACTAATTGCTATAAATAGGACCGCAAATCAATAAATAACAATTGTAACCAATGTTTATTGGGGGAAAGTAAATATAATAGGATAATGGTTACAATTCCTAAATTAATTAGGATAAATGTTGTAAACCCCAATTAGGAAATTTGAATTATAACCTCATTTCGACATGAGGTTAAGCTCAACTTGTGGTGGATGTCTGCCCAGAACCGATCGGAAAATCCAGCATCCACAGGTAGTCAGCTTAATGTGAGGGGTCTAATTCATAAACATAAATATACTAAGGCATGAGGTTAAGTCGAACTCGTGGTAGAAGTTTGCTCCGAACCGATCGGAAAATCCAGCATCCACAAGTGGTCAACTTAATGTGTGTGGCCTGGTGCATATATATATATATATATATATATACACACACAAATAAAATAAACAATTAAATAAATAAATATGAGTATTAATTGTATGATGGGGTACAACAAATAGATACTATGGGACTGATAAAATAAGGATATCTAGAATTAAGGGTTACCTTAGGAAAATATGACCGTTATGGTCATAAATGGCAATAAACTTATGTATAAGAAAATGGGGCTAATGGGTATCAATTATTGTTTAAATACAAAGTCCAATTAGGGAAGGTAATCAAATATATCCTAGGGTAAAGATGATATAACTTTCCTTATTTACAATTAGTTAATATAGAACTTATAAATAAAAGTTGGAATTGGACTTAGTAGGTTAGTAATGTGAAACATTATTAACCATAGGAAGCTGTGATGATAATTAATCATGTGCCTATAGTATTTCCGTGGGGAGAGACTAAACAGGAATGACTTAATAACGTAGTCCACCTTATCCCAATAGGGAAAAGTATTGAAGGCTAATGGGGTATGAACCTAATAACTTTCGCATATAGTCTTCTTCATAGGTCTTAAGCGGATGGGGTTGAAGAGTCCACCTAGGAATAGGTCTTTCCGTTTAGGAGTCTTAAATGGAAGATGTGTGTGGGCCCACCCTAACTTGGGAACTAAAATGTCAGATATGGCTACCTATCCTATGGGAAGTAGTAAGCGAATAAGGGTTTTATCTAATAAGGTCAGCTAGATGGTATAGCGTACGATAAAATACTATCTCTCACCTTATAAGGTGTTAGGGTATATGCGAGCTATCTCAGTATTATACTTTGGGAGTTCTACCTTGGGAAGAATAGTACAGTCGTGCGTAAATTTCTACAAGGTTGGGCTAGAATCACTAATCTTGATAGGCATACATCTTGGGTTGAACCAAATGGGATACATATGTGTATTGTAATCTTTTTTGTACATTTCCTGTTCACCAGAATCTTGTTGTTTTGACCCCTCTCCTCATTACAACTACCCAGGTTTTCTAGAGAAGATCGGGTTCTTACAGGTGTTTAAGTTTGGCTTTCGGTTCTCGTTCTCTCTCATGCTCGGTATTGGCAAAGTGACTCACATTGAAAAAGGAAATTACTTTAGTTAATACTAATTTATCCTATTTTGTTTTCGATGTAAGTTATCTTATCATACTCTGATTATGCTTATGCTCATTTATTGCAGGTACCGGATTTTCATGCTCCATACTTGGATGTGTTTGAGTTTCGATTTTTGTTGAAACTTGGGCATAGAAAAGTGTGGGATTTTACATTTGGTATCAGAGCATAGGTTAAATGATCAGAGGAATTAGTTAAATTAGGACTCGTGGGAGAACGTAATTTGATTTTCTTTTCTGTTTTTTTCATCTTTCTTACTCGACTTTAATTTATTTCAACGATGAATTAATTGCGGGCCAAATTATATAAAATAGGCTTTAAGCGACTAAGAGTTGAAGTATGTTAAGTTCGGGTTTCTAGGAAATTCTGTCTTACCCCACAGTACGTTGGTGATCTCATTGTGAAGAGCACGAGGACGACATATGGTGGATTCCGTTGATTCGAGTTCGGAGACCGGACAAAAATCTAGCTACAACCGAGATAGTCATGATTTCTAGTTTTAGGTTTCGTTGGTAGTTTCCGTTAGGACCATTACTCAATCCAAAACGGGAAAAGTTCACGTTAGTATGTTGTTTCCATTTCGGAAAATATAATTAAGGTATATCCATTCATTACTTCGTTGAATTTCCGAATCTACCTTTTTTGAAGTATGCATTTGAGTTATGTGCCTTGTATTCGAAGAAAATTATTTTAAAACTATTTGGGAAAAATAAAAATGGGTTTTAGAAGTTTTGAAATACGGTTTTGGAAAAATGGTTTCATAAATTCCTAGTTTTATAAAGATATGATTTTTAGATTTTAATCTATTCGTGTTTCAGATTTTTTCGGGCTTTGTGTAACTTTAATAAATATAATCCGATTGGTAGGAAGAAAGGGATTACAAATGACAAGGAATATACCATTAAACTTAAGAATAATAAATATCCATTACTTGTGATTTTTAGTATCCATCTCCCTATATATTGGATAGTTTATTGAAATCGTCACAATTAATCCTTAATATTTTAAAGCACCAACATTTTTTAGCACGAAAAGGTTTTTCATTTTGTAATATAAACTGAAATATAAATAATAATAGTGATAACAAAATAAATCTATAAATACGAAACCGATAGTTTGTAACATATTCCATTATTGGAAAACTCTTAAAATTTTCTTTAGAAAGGCTAAGGAAAATCCTTTATCTTGATTTTTGGGGTATTTGATTTTATGAATCGTCTGTTTATTGTCACTAGGTAAGGGGAAAATCCGATTTAATTTATATTATGGATTTCCAGCAGAATTATTTTTGGAATTCATTCGTTGTGTAGTCGCAGCATCGTTATTGAGACTATAATTCCTTGGAGTTGGTACAGAGTTTAACTACGGTCTTTAAATACCGCGGTGATGAGGATAATTATTTTTCGGATCGCGTCAAATATTAAAAGATAACACGGGACGATTAATATTTTAATCCGGTCTAATAAGGATAAGGTTTAATCTTTGTCCAAAGCACATTTAGTAGTTGACCGTTTACTGCTATACTAGGATGGTCAGTTAGTTGATGAACTTCTGCACAACTTGAACCTTGGTGTAACGACCCGGGTTTTCGCGATCCTAGTTATCGACACCAAACACGATGTCGACTATTCAAGCATCGGAAACACCGGATAGTTCATGAAAGAAATTAGAGAGTGAGAATAGATAAGACAGAAACTTAGAATAGAAGAAGAAGAACATACAACATCAAAGTAAACATGAATCTCACAGCGGAACGAACAATATATAATAGATACATAACTTTGAAATAAAACCAGTATATGTATACAATAACATTTATCAGAGTATAACACTTACAACATAGTAGAAATAAACAATTGCTATAAAATCCTGAAGCCTCCTGCTCCAAGCTCTCATTTTTTTGTAAAATCATGACTACTTGACTGCCCGTACAAATTTGGGCACCCAAGTGTTTAGGGAAAACAAAACAAAACAAACTCCGGGTGAGTCGTGGGACTGGTGTGAGTAAACATTTTAAAACACTTTGAGAAAATAAATGATATCTCATAAGACTACGTTGTATAACACGGAATGGGTTTTCCCCTATGAGAATCCAAAGCATTTGATTTAACATCAAAAAATCCTTTTGCAAGAAACAATGATCTTTTATATCAAAACTCCCTTGATATTATGATAGTGTCTACCAACCACAATATAATAATCATCTAGCAAAACTCTTTCATCTTACATTCCACATACATAATATATAATCAAAAACTACGAGCGCTTATTGGTTAATGAATTTCAACTGGCAAACTATGGGACCACCTTCCGACAGTGTATCTCTAGAGAGGAATACACCGGGTTCAACAAGAACATCTTGTAACCCAGGCTAAACATGACCGGTCACTCATTTCGCTTGAGTGTACCGAATGTATTATCACCAACGGTTGGGATCAGCAACCGTTTCCCGGAAGGGACAACATCAAAATAGATTATAGAAGTAAATGGAATTTCTCTAGATCAGGTGACAATACACCCTAATTGGCAGCTAACCACTTAGCCATGCGACATACCCTATTTTATACCATTTCCGGTTGTTTGGCTAGAGGCCATAACGTATCCTTTACAAACCACATCTTCATTCACTTTGAATGTCACATCGTCATACCCGCTAAATCACGAATTGATTTCTCCAAACATATCACGGGTAAACAGCTTAGAGAACAGAATTTTTCCGCCACCAAACGTAAATACGTTTGAAGAGATCAACTTACACGATCTATTAAATATACTCTGTCAGACATTCTTCCATACTGGTTGTCCTGGGACTGGCCAAACCGAAGGCACTATTCTGTAAACATGACAGCCCTTGCATAACTCCGTCTTCAATTATCTTCATCATATTTGATTCGCAACGATAATGCCATACGAAGTGGTTTTCAAATAATATATCTGATCCCGGTCTCTCCGTATTGACGACGGAAAAATGGTCAAAAACTTTGATAGTCGGTGATTTAACTATCAAAGAAAAACATGTGTACAAACAATGATATCATTCGCAGATGGAAATTCTATTGATCAATCATCAATCAACGTTTATTCATTTCCCTATTTCTCGTTTCCATATATTCATCAAATCCTTATTTTCTAATTTTATAAAATATACGTTATTAACTTTGGAAAACGTTTCCATTTCTGATTCACGCATCACTATCTTCTCACATATATCAGTCTTTAACTGTAAACTAGTAAGAGAACAACCCCCCACGTATTAAACCCAAAGGCCGAAACCAACATCAGATCAATACCCAGACAACTGTTTAACTTAATTTATCTCCAGTCAGTTTCTAATTCCTTTAACTCCATTTTAATTCCTATTTCAAACCCTATTTCCTTTATAAATATTTTATTAGCAAAATATTTTCTTTAATCTAATTTTCACATAGAATGGGAAAATTATTTCTTTATAAAATCAGAAACAGTTTGATTTCGTATTTAATAACAATATCTCAAACCCAAATTCAATTTATATTTATATTTGCAAAATTATTCATACAAATCTTATTTCATTTCCAACATTTATAATCTCATTTATAATTCCCTTTATATAATTCTATTTATTCTATATAAATCCTTTTTTAAATTCTATTTATTCAATATAAATCGTTTTATAAAATTATATTTATATTATATATAAATATTTCATTTTCAATACTCACTTTGAATATTTCCTTTTACATTCCTGTATTTCATATGGTATTTAAAATACCAAATAACCTGACCAGTGTCATCATAATTAATCACAGATTATATATCACATCATATATCACAATATATGAAAAACAAATAGTATTATAAATATTGAGGAATCCGGTTGGATCCCTCCAACCTGTTTCCCTGCATTCACAGATGTTGAACAATATAAATAACGTTGATTTCATTTCAATATGAAATATTCTGATAAACAGAATCAATATTTGATTTACGATATATATATATATATATAGTTATCTATAATTTCAACCAATAAATCAGCAATTCAACCAAATAATCAACACACAACAATCAATCATCATTTATCAATATTAGATTATATTTATAAAAATATAAACTGTACAGAGTTAGTGAGATTTACTCACATTGGTCGGTAATCGTTAAATAACGATAATCGATCGGCTGATTCAGTCAGACAAATTATTTTTCTATAAATTGTAACGAGCTCCAATTCACTCCCAGTCAGTTCCATGTTGTAGCCGCCGGGCATACGATCATAACGGATCCTGTTTTGTCCAATTCCGATACCGTATGATAAAGTTATATAATTTACAAGTTTATACTCTTATTAAATTTAAAATTAAACTATATATAATTTTAATTGGGCCTCACCCCTAATATATTGGCCCATCTTCCTTCTTAAGAAATCCAGACCCGCACCTTTATCCTTTCTTCCCCGTCGCACTTTCCTGTGACATGCTCCTCCATTCTTCGGATTTCCACTTGCAAGTTCTCCTCACACGATCCAAAACAAAATGAACTACATACACCAAATCACTCCACGTTCAAGTCTCTATCGCCTCATACTTCTCTTGTTATACTGGAACTACCCACCTTAAATCCGACGTCATCAGTGTCTCGCCAGCGCGGTGACTAACGCGTCACCTTTTACTACCGAAATGCACCAGAAAATCACAATCGACGCAAAACTCCATATCGAATTCAAATATTAACTCAAATACATAGATCGATACTTAAATCATTCACCCTCATGAACCCTAACCGACGCTTTGAGATTTCCAGCGAAAACAATATTCACCGAACCCCATAAAATGTACATCGAATCAAGAAAGAAGCTATGAGGAGTACAACGAAATGAGTTTTGGGATTTTAGGAAATTTCTAGGATTTGTTATCGATTTTCAAAGTCTCCAATTTACTGTTTGAATTTATTTTCAGTGGACGCCGTCTTTCTGTTGACTTTGGGAGTAAGAAGTAAGGTATATAAAATGGTAAGTGGTGTATTTATAGGTTAGGTTAACTTCTAGGCTAAGATTCATATTTTATTTTAGTAATTTATTTTAAATTTTTAGCTTTATTCATCGTTTAAAAATTCCTATAATCATATACAATATCCAAAAATCATGAAAATGGACATACCACTAGAGTTTGACATTACGGACCTAACAAAACTTGTTTCGTCGAATTCCGCTCCGTTTGCTCACACAACGTAATTTTAACCGTCAACATGCTGACTGTTTTTCACATTAAAAATCCGTATGGCCACACACTGACTTCAAAAATCACGAAAATTTGAATCTAATAATAATTTAATATTTCGGATCCAACAAAATTACTTTCATCGAAAACGGAGGTCGTTTGCAAAAGTGGCTATTTTTAAAGCTCTAAATAAATCCATTTAAATATTAATATATTTAAAAATAATTAAATTAAATATTTATAAATAAATATTATCGTATATATTCACAATAGAATATCATATAACTCCAAAATAAATACATTAGGATTTATAACTCGATATTTCAAAATTCCCAGTTATATCGATATTCGATTTATATTTAAAACCTTTTATAAATCGTTATAAATTATAAAGGAATTCCATAGCGACTTTTCAGAAATTTGATTTGATCATAAATCAAAATCTATCCGACGAAATCCCGATTTTTCTCTTCCATTAGAAAAATATACTTCACCAGCTCCGAACGCTTCTTGTTTCACAGAAATCCGGCTTAAAACGAACTCTGTATATTCGTTTAAAGTTTGAACTACCAATTTACGAACTGCCGCACCATTACGGGCTCGATTATAATTATATTATAATTTATACTTTTAACTATCGTTTATTTAATATATTCGTTAATATAATTCAACTCTAAACTAAATTATATATTATAAATGATCCAATTCACACAATATTGTCAATTCACTATTTCCCGCTATTTCGGAATTAAATATTTTATTCTATTAATTATATGAATTAAATATTCAATATAATTTAATGAAACAACCATTTAAATATCTAAATCACTATTTAAGTAATTAAATAAATTAATTATTATACCATAAAAATATGGGACATTACATTCTTCCCCCCGTAAATAATTTCGTCCTCGAAATTGCTAAGGTAGAAAACAAACCCTATTAACTGGGTTAAAATTTATTTGTTTACTTCTTTTAACTTCAGTTTAAATTGAACCAATTATTTCAATTAAATTATTAATTTATTTCTAATTAACAAAACTTTTCAAAAATCCCAAAAAGTTTCTAACACCCGAAAATTCTGAAAAATTTCGCCAGCACCACCTTTGTATTGGTCAATCGGTACAACTACAACTCGCCTCTTTAGGCCTTTTCCAACCCAAAAGAAAATCAAACAGCCAAGCGGCTTGCCAATTCGGCTCATAAATCTCATATCCAATAGAAATATAAACTTGTACCTTTTTGTCGGGCATATCATTATATCTTTTGCATCTGTTACCAATTCAACATATACCAATGTCATCTCAGTCAACTCCAATCAATTCATTCGCTTATATTCAACCCAGATCTCATTTCAACTCGAGTTCTGTAACACCCCACGTCCATTAATGTCACTCTCAAAGGGAATGCGTTAACTTTCCTAGAGTATTATTGATGTATAGAACAGAATATAACAAGACAGATACATATATTTGTACTTGAAAAATTAAAACAACTTTTATTGCAGTGGAGAAATAGTTTGGTTACAACAACTTCAAAAACCAAGTACACTTAATATCCATCTTGACAAATTATTTTCTGAGTACATAAAGTAAAAAGCATAACCCCAACATAAGTAGCCATAAAAGAGATAAGCTGAACTTTACTTTCAGCAATCCAAGTACTTCCAAAAGAGAGAGAAAGATCCAAATCAAGCTCCACTAGCACTAGTCCGGCCCTGAGAACCTGGGGGGGGGGGGGGGAAGGAAGAAAAGAGGCGAAAACAAAGGGGTCAGACATAAAGTCTAGCGAGTCCAATAGCTTTAACAATATAATTATTAAAGTAATTAGGATAAGGCATAAACTGGTAAAACTAGGAATGACTGTGAAGAAAATAGGCAAGACAAAACAAACAAGAGGAATATGCTGGTGTTAATCGCGCTCCTAATCATTATAGGATAATTACTATACTGCACCAATATTAGTCACCCTAAAAGTTGATCCCGCCTACTGAACAAAATAATAATAATTGTAGTTTCGTGTACCCCTAGCTGTCTTCATAGGTGTCGCCTGCTCTTATCTCCACTAGTTGTACCCACTACCCTCCCCACTCTAATTACAACAATTATTCATAATATGGTAGTTGTACTCCTAGCTGTCTTCATAGGTGCCGCCTACTCCTATCTCCGCTAGTCGTACCCACTACCTTCCCCGTTCGATCGGCTCCCTAACTCATAGATACCCGTGCTGGTCCCACAGTGGGGTGTATCACTCCCCAAAGTGGCAACCCGATACCACTAAAGATGCACGGCTTATACTTACACGATGCAACAACGTCTTACCTACCAGCCCGGGCCCACGCACGCACATGACCCCATTGGACTTGCGTTGCCACCGCTAACCCGTTTTGACCTCTTACAGTCAAACCCAGTAAGCGTGTCCTATCCTCGACCTAGCTCGACGTAACAACCCGGAATTTTGGGGTCAATTTAAAATTTTTATTTTAGAAATTTTAATGGATTTTAAATATTTAAAATAGTTTATTTTAAATAATAATGACTAAAAATTTATTTTAATCGAAGTTAAAACGAATATATTTATTTTCATTATAATAGGAGTTAGGAATAGCGCGGTAGTTTGAAAATTTGAATTTGAACTTTGACTGACCGCATAGGATGCATAATAAATCGGATTTTGGTAAAACCAAAAATATTAGAATCTATTTAATAATATCTTTCCAATGAATCCGAAAAATTGAAATTTCATAGCAGGAATCAAAAGTTATGCCCAATTTAAAATTCAGAATAGTTGCTGTAGAATTTATATATATATTTTAATATAATATATAGCCCTTAAAAATAGCCATTTTGCAAACGACCTCTGTTTTCGACGAAACCACTTTTGTTGGAACCCAAATGTCAAATTATTGCTAAGTTAAATTTTCCATAATTTTTTGAATCAATATGTGAGCGTGGCAAACGAAAATGTGTTTTGTCAATTTCAGTCAATTTTAATCGACTTGAAAATAGCCATTTTTCAAACGGTCTCGGAATTTGATGAAATTAGTTTTGTTAGGACCGTATCGTCAAAACATAACCAGAAATAATTTTCTGTAATTTTTAGAGGTCGTATGTGGCCCCGGTGAATTTAAATGTAAGATTGAATTAATTAAATAAATGAATAAAATATTAAATTAAATAAAACAGGCTGAAGACGTTTGTTTGGGCTGATGGGACCTAGCCCATTGCGTCCGAAACGTGGGTATTTGTCTAGGAACAACTGTAGTTGGGTTGGATTTGGAGTTATTTAGACATAGCGGGTTTTTCTGAAATTTAAAGAATTAAATTATTATAATATTGTATATACTCCTATTTCAAAACCCTAATCCGATTCCAAATGTTCTGAGCCGCCGTTTGCACTTTAATGGCTAGAAATCGTCAGATTTTAAACGCTAAGATCTTTTAATCTAATTTGAATTAAATCAAAATTCCAAACCCAAGATCAAGAGATTCTTCTCCTCCACGTTTTCATATGGTGATGATCGTATTCTATTATGTGTGCTACTCGATTTTTGGGCCTAAACACCACCGGTTCGTAGCGGATTTCGAGGAGAAGGAGGCCATGGGGGGCGCTGGAAGAAGGAGGTCGCGGCATCGTGGTGGCGGGTCCTGATCAACAGCCATTGGCCTGTGGTGGAGTGCGTGAGCAACTAAAGGATCAGAGCTTTATGGGTTCATTCTTACAGTAAACGAAGAAAGAAAGGAAGAAGGGCCTGACCTTTTTAAAGAGTAATTAGCTTAAATATTTTTTTAATTCATTAATTTTTTAATAATCAAATGTTTAAACATTCGTATCTTATGCAAATCAAATCAGAATTTGATGAAACGAAAAGCGTTGGGACCGTCTTGACCAGATCTACGCCATGAAGCTGACTAGAACAAATTCTGAACAAATCAAAATTTAGAGCAACTTCTGATCTGAACTGTACAAAATTAAAATCGATGTGAGAATTCTTTATTTTTAATAATTAAAATTTATTAATTTATGATCGTGTTAAAAATCAGATTTGTTGTTAAGTTTAGTTTGATATTATACGAGATTTGATATAGATTGCTTGATGTTGTTTGGTATGATCTGATTTGGTTTGATGATATTGTTATGTTGAGTTGTCGATTAAATTAATCAACTTTGTTGAAATTAGAATCAATGATACAAATTGTCATATTTTGTTAATTTAGAATTGACAAAACTAAATTGTCATATTTTGTTAATTTAGAATTGACAAAACTAAATTGTCATATTTTGTTAATTTAGAATTGACAAAACCAAATTGTCATATTTTGTTAATTTAGAATTGACAAAACCAAATGGTCATATTTTGTTGATATGTAAAACAAATTATTCATTTTGTTAAATTGAACAGTATGTAAAACAAAAATTTCATTTTGTTAAATAGAAAAGTATGCAAAACAAAATATTCATTTTGTTAAATTATAAAATGTTAAGATTTATGAAAATAACATTTTAGGTATAAAATGTTAAGATTTATGAAAATAACATTTTAGGTATAAAATGTTAGGATTTATGAAAATAACATTTTTGATATAAGATCTTATGATTGGTTAAAATACTATTTAGTTATAAAATGTCAAGTAGACAAAATATCACCTTTATTTGTTTTTGTTGAATTAGAGTTGTCGACAAACAAATATATTACTTTTATATGTTTGGTTGAAATAGAGTGTCGACAAAAACAAAGCTATCTTTTTATTTGTTTTTGTTGAAATGATAGAATTGATGTAACATAAAAATATTCTTTTTTTTGTGTTAATATGAAATGTTAGAAATGATGTAACATAAAAATATACTTTTATTGGTTGCTAGAGGACATTAGAAAAGAAAGACAATAAAAAAATTCATTTTTATTGTAGTATGAAACCATAGAAAAAGAATCACATTTTTGTTTGCATTTTTAGATGCAAACAAAACATAGAAAAAGAATTACATATTTTGTTTGCCTTTTTATATGTAAACAAACGTAGAAAAAGAATTATACTTTTTATTTGCATTTTTAGATGTAAATAAAACATAGAAAGGAATTACACCTTTTTATTTGCAAATTAATTGCAAATAAAAGACATGAATATAAAAGTGCATTTTTATTTGCAAATTTGTTGCAAATAAAAACTGGCATGTAAAAAAAAGCACATTTTATTTGCATTGTAGATGTAAATAAAAACATGAATTTTAAAAAGGATATTTTATTCACATTTTAGATGTAAATAAAGACATGAATTTAAAAAGGTTTATTTTATTCACATTTTAGATGTGAATAAAAACATGAATTTACAAAGTGGATTTTTAATTACATTTTAGATGTTAATAAAAACAGGATTAGAAGAAGTACATTTGTATTTGCAAGTTAGTTGCAAATAAAAAAACATGAAGATATAAAGTACATTTTTTTATTTGCAATTTAGTTGTAAATAAAAACATGATTATAAAAAGTTGGCATTTATATTTATATTTTAGATATAAATAAAAACATGAAAAGAAAAAGTACATTTTTATTCACCTTTTAGATGTGAATAAAAACATGCATTGGAAAAGGACATTTTTATTTACATTTTAGTTGTAAATAAAAACATGAATTAAAAGTCATATTTTTATTTACATTTTAGATGTAAATAAAAACAAGGATTAAAAAGTGCATTTTTATTTACAGTTTAGATGTAAATAAAAACATAGAAATAAAAAGAATACATTTGAAGTCATACTTTTGTTCACATTTTAGGTGAAAGCTAAAACATAGAAATGAAAGAAATATTTTTATTTACATAGCCCATGTAAGTAAAAGACATGAATGAAAGAAATATTTTATTTACATTATCCATGTAAATAAAAGACATGAGAAATAAAAGACACATTTTTATTTATAGATTAGATGTAGATAAAAAGAATATATTTAAAGTAACATCTTTATTTACATTTTTGATGTAAATAAAAAGAATAGATTTAAAGTGACATCTTGATTTACATTTTTAGATGTAAATAAAAAGAATAAGTTTGAAGTTACACCTTTATTTTCATTTTGGATGTAGATAAAAAGATTGGATTAAAAGTGACATCTTTATTTACATTTCAGATGTAAATAAAAAGGGATTTGATTAAAATGGACATTTTGATTTACATTTTAGAAGTAATAAAAAGTGTGGATTAAAATGTTATATTTTTATTGTCAAATTAGAGACAATAAAAAGATTAGAATTAAAAGAACTATTTTATCGTCATTTTAGATGCGATAAAAAGAGTAGAAATAAAGGTGATATTCTTATCGTCATATTAGATGCAGATAAAAAGAATAGATTATAATAGTTGAAATCGCCAAACGATTTATATTTATAAATATAAATTAAAATTAAAGAAACGCGCGTGGTAGTTCGCGTTTCGGCAATCGTGACTTTAAACAGTTATACCAAAAGATCCGGCCGTCGGATTTTCCCAAAACTTGAGATGACCCGAACTTCCCCGATAAGGAAAGCACGGATTGAATTGAGAACAAGCCACATCGGAACGCAAACAGAAGAACATTGCATTGTTAATTACTACAATTCCATCAGAATACAAGAATATACAGAGTATGAATAAATATTATACATCAGAGAAATATCAGAAATTTAAATACATTACTGCAGCAGAAAAATAATTCAATACACAACTAGAAGTAATACACGGATACAGAGCTTTCCGAATATCGCTTCAGCTGTATATCGGGATCCTGTGAATATAAATATGCAAAACCAAAACTACTAGCTGCCCATGCGGAAAATAGGGGCACCCAGAGTTTAGCTTAAAACAATAAACTCCAGGTCAGTCATGTGACTGGTGTGAGAACTAAAACAGTTATTAATCTTTATTTTAAAGTTAGGTAAATCAAGGGACTACGCCGTATAACACGGAACGGGTTTCCTCCCAAGAATACCAGTGCATAAAACAACATCGCAATGCTAAAATAAGAACAATGAAGCTATTATAAGACCCAGGTCCCATCACATAATGCAACACAAGCCGGAGGATAGGGTTTTACCTTATAATAGCCAAAGAATGCTTGATACGCTAAATTTCATCTTTTATTATTACTGTAAGTGTATAGTGTCAAAACAATTTCAATCATAAGTATCAATCATAGATGGCATGGGTACCATATATGTCGCCAATACTAGGCTCTACAATCAAAACCGCCAGTCACGTATTGGAAGTTGGATTTCCATCTGTGAACCGAGGCAAAAGATAGTCCTCTACTGATTCGAGACGCTCTATCCCGTGTCTCAGCACCCAGACTCAGGTGGGCCCTTGGATCGTCAGGGTCGGTCCATTGATGTGGATTAAAATGCCTGAACACTGCGTTTCCCCGCCCTTTGGGGGCGTCAATGTGCCAAATGACTCCATCGGCTCCACATAGTCACCGATATATCCGAGGCGCCTCGCAATCCAACAACCACACAGGTGAAAATAATATAAATGTCAGGGCTGGTAGGTCACTGACACCACCTTAGCTAGAAGGAAACGCATGTCCTCCCTGAAGTCCTCTCCCGTTTCTGGTTCACAACCGGGGTGTGAGGCTCGCGAATCAACGTTACACAAAGCTATGCCACACAGGCGGTGCTTTAATCATCAACCACAAGACTTTGCTTTTCAACAGAAGCCTTGATCAATTGCCACTTAGGCATGCCACACATGCAATTCACACCATGCGACTGATTTCTATCGATATACAACCTCTGATCCCGTACGTCTCAGAGAAGGGTGAAGTAAGGGAATGAATTCCCCTTCACCAAGAAGATGTATATTTAATAGCGATCAATCAACACAGAGAAAAATCCAATGCCAGACACACAGTCCATACAAGTTCGTTCTGGGTCTGAACGAAACCGGAGGCACCTTGTACCTCGCATATCCATCGATCTCCAAGTACGTCTGGACGATCACCAACTGATTCCCTCCTCTTAGGTGTACAACCCAAGCAAGATCATCAGTAATTATCCAAACGATGTGAAGACCTCTGGTTTTCGACCACCGTCTTCATCCTCGACACATCGTCGAATCAGTTATTCAGAATGGGATAAACCCGGTCTTTCTGAATAACTCGCATATATAATAAACAAGTGTTACACAAACACAACATACGCCTCATTCCAATTCAGAATATTCTTTTATTCGAATATTCTTATACTTTGGGAAAGGTTCCCATTAATTTTATCAAAGATAAATTCTTTAAATTTATTCTTTAATCTTCTTTTGAATCTCAATTCAAACCAAATTATTGTTTATCCAAACTAGTCGGGATTAACGAACCTTACCGAAGTAATCATTTATTGAATTTCCCAATCTATTCATCCCATGAAGTAAAACTGGTAATACTTCATATCTAACACCACGGTGTTATCGGTAAATTCAATTACCATTTCACGTTCAAATCTAATTAAAGATTTAACTATCTCCTGGAGCAAAACTGGTGACACTCCATTCTCGATCATTTCAATCTAATTAAAGATTCATTAAAACTCCACTTGGTTTTAATCATCCCAAAAATCAATATGAATGATTGTTTAACTTGGGAAATCATATCCTGCCTTTAACTGGGTTAAAGAACCAATGTCATTTAAAACACGGTTCACGATAAACCCCAAAATCACATTCTATTTCCAATGGAATCTTCATGGAAAACAAATCGATATAAACTTCCATATCCGATTAATAATATAATTGGAATAACGGCAAAGCCTTTTAAATTCCAGATATATTAGTTGTCTTCCTCCACAGAAATTCACTTCGATTATTACCAAATCGAATTCCATTCTATTCCAATTTATTTTATTAAATTGGAAAACTTTACTTTGGAAAATCTCCTTTAAATCTAAAAAAAAGATTTATAAATTCCAAATCACATTTCACTGTAAATCGGGTTAAAGAACGAATGTCGTTAAAACACTGTTCACGATAAACCCAATTCACATTCCATTAATTGTCGGGTTAAAGAAAAAGTGTTATTTAAAACACGTTTCACGATAAACCCAGAAATCAATTCAAATTCAATTCCAATTAAATACCATTTAATTGGTATACTTCATTAAATCTAAATAAAAAGATTTAATCTTTTTCTCAACTGGGTTTAAGAACAGTGTTAATGAAGACACCATTCACGACAAACCCAAATCCCATTTGATACTAAATAAAAGGCTCTGAATAGAAAATATATCGGCTTATATTCAATATCAAACTCTACGACCAACTAATATCATATTGGAAATAACGATATAAATATATCTTTCAAATTTCCATAACAATATCTGTATAATCACGAAATCCAACATCGAAATATTCCAAAAACAATTTCGATTCAAATCCATTCCAATTCAATTTTTGGAAATTCTGGTTACTTTTAAAACCCTTTCAAATCCAATTTATTTATTTCAAAAATAAATGGATTATAATTCTAGTTCAAAACTAGTTCATTTCGATAAAAATCTATTTTTATCTTTTCAAATATGGAGTTTTTCATCCCAGTTCTTTCCAAATCATTTCTTATGATTTTACACAAATTATTAATAACTTTAATAATTTTATCAAGGCCCGTACAGTCGATTTCCATCAACGACCATCGAATTGCACTTACAGCGATGTTTTCCAAATTTGATTTGGACATAATTCCAAATCCAACCGTTAGATTTCTAATTTCTTATATTCGTTAGAAAGCTCTTTTCGATACGAACCCAACGGTTCTGGTTTTAGGAGAATCCGACGGTCGGATCTCCCGTAATGTCCATTCGAAGTCATTGGTCGAAATTCGCGAACTACCGCAGCGCGGCGCGTTCTATTCAGGCCATTATATATATAATATATATTATATATATTTCGTCAATTTCCTTTTAAAACGTATTTTATAAATCGTTTTAAATTCGTTTTCAAAACGATTTCAACTTCATATTCAATTTCAAATCAAAATTGAATATTCCATATCATCGATATATAAATAATAGTATTTTCAAAATGTTATATTTTGAAATCAATTCCTTTTTCTATAATCATTATAAAAACGAATATAATCGATATAAATATCGTTCGCGTCAAAATGGCGCATACCTAACCAACACGGCTTTATATATTTCAATAACTTCGTTATTCTATTCAACACATGAATATTTTCTTCAACACATGAATATATATTTTATTCAACACATGAATATATATTTTATTCAACACATGAATATTCTTTATTTCCTAAATTGGAATGAGATCCACTCAATTACCATATAATATTATTTATATGGATTCTATACAACACATGTATATAATAACAATGATAAATAATCAACCATCATCCAAAGTGCACCACACAACTGCATAAGCATTAAATATAAATAATTAACGCTTACACAGTTTGCCAACCCATCGATTGACATACAACTAAACAATCGGGATTAGTGTACGTCAATGTAACACCCCGCATTTTTAAGTATAATTAAAAATAAAATAAAATATATGAAAATATGCTTATGATAGGTAAATAACGGTGATGCATAAGAAGAATTAATTAATACATGAAAGCGAAGAAAAATTAGTTCGATAACGGTGTGTGTAATGGAAAAGATAGTAAAATGAGGATAATTAATTTAATAATCAGGAATTAGGTAAAATGGACATCACCATTGCGTTCCTCTCGAAATTTTATATGAAATAGAGTCTGAGTTTTCGAAAATCGGAGTCCGGATGAAGAAGTTATGGCCTGTAGAAGATTCAGAAGGTTTCGGTCAGCACAGAACTGGGCAGGTCGACCTGGGGGTCGACCTCTCCCATGGGGGTCGACTATAGTGTCGACCTCCCACCCTACAGGTCGACCTGGTCGGCCTGTTTCGGTCCAGAACACGTTTTTGAAGCCCAGGGACGATTTTTGATGGTCCAGATTGGTTTTAGGGTTAATCTGATGGCTGAAATGAATTGCTACACCTATAAAAACAACCTAAGACCTAGCTTTCCCTACACACAATTCTATTCCGCTTCTTCTCTGCCTATGTTCTAAATAAAAAATAAAAATGGCATCGCTACTCTGCTGGAATCAAAACTAGAAGCTAATCAACATCAACCTAAGCAACTCAATTCAAATTAGAGATTAAAGCTTCTGCAACGATTCTACAACAATTAAAGTTCTTTCTTTAATCCAACCAAGGCAAGTACAGTTATTTTCCGATATAAACGTTAATTTTGATTGTGACATGAATTGTAAATCTGAATCTGAGGTTATATCTGTTCTGTTCTGTTTAGATCTATCTTACTTTGTATCTCTTTCCTCTTTCTGTTCTATAGCCAGGCTACCACGAGCCTGAGCCAATCTAATAAGAGATTAACCTATGCTAAATTGTTTGGGACAGTAAAATGAATGATGCATAAATTGGGCATGACCAATAGGTGACTGATTTGAGGAAAGAACATGGACTGTAGTTAGAACATAAATTTGAGACATATGACTGGACATGTTGTATTTATAACATAAATGGGTATTGAACATATGATTTGTGATAAAAAGAATATGGCTTAGGTATAAAGATTTACATGAGAGTAGGGTATCTATTAATGTAAATAAACACCTAAGTAAGGGATCTTTGGGATATATGACATGCATAGTAATAGACGGCTATATTTGGTATATAATCATATTGTGAACCATGACAATTATTTAGGCATGCAAACTTAGGCCAAATTTATAATTAGGCAAGATGGGTCAATGAAACCTTAAGGAATAATAAAATCTGCTATTTAGTTCTGCTATATTTGCCTAATCTGCTAGTCTGTTACATTGTTTAATTTGCTAGTTCTGCTCTACTGCCTAGTCTGCTAGATTTGTTCATCTGCCAAATCTGTCATTTGTTAAGTCTGTTGAAAATGCCAAATCTGCTAAACTAAATCTGTTGAGATGCCTAATCTGTTATCTGCTAAATCTGCTAGTTTGCTTAATCTGCTGAATCCGTTAAGACGCCTAATCTGTGAAAATCTGTTATCAACTATATCTGTTAAGCTGAGATATTCAGTCTATTATTGACATAATCTGAATTAGCTATGAATAATTGACATGTATATTAGGCATGGGTATAAATGGTAATTCATTAATTAATTAGCCGCAAAGATAAACATGGCTAACTCGAGGTTAAAATGAGTTTACGGCGTAATTCTGCCCAGAACCGCCCGACATATTCCAGTGGTCGCAAACTATAGGTTCTAATGTGAGAAGTTAGTCATAATGTGCTTGAAACCCGAGGTTAGACTCAGTTTGCGACAGAAACCTGCCCGGAACCAACCGGCCTAACCAGTAGCCGCAAACTGTCAGTCTAATGTGAGAGGTTTGGGCATTAATATTTAATTAATGAAAATCTGAGATAATTATGATGTCTAAAACGTGTTGGGTAAGGTTAAACCAATTGACCCAATGAATCTGATAAACCCGTTTCGTGAATCCGTAGGCCCAATACAAAGTTAGATAATCTGTAACCAGTTAATCTGTAAGTCTGTTAATCTGTAACCAGTTAATCTGTAAGCCTGTTAATCCGAACATCTGATCCATTAGTCTGAAAACATGTTAACTTGATTGTCTGATCTGTGAACTAGTTAATCTAAATTTTGTATGTCTGAAACTTGTAGACAAGTTAAGCTGAAATCTGTTAGTCTGGGGACACAAGGTTAGGAGGGGAATTACTTGTGTCATCTGTTGTTTGGGACCCATATTAGTCAGTAACCCTTTCTGGTATCAAAACTTTGACCCAACAGTAAGTAGGGTCCGGGCACGCTTACTGAACTAATTATAAGCGCTTCATTCTGATAATGGCGAGGGGTGTTGATGATGCGTTCCAACCGGGTCATGTGCGTGCATGGATCCCGGTCTGCCTCTGAGGATGTAAGACGCCGTGACATCTGTAAATAGGTCTATGCCAATTGGTTGTCACTTTAGGGAGTGATACACCCTACTGTGGGGCCGACACAGGATATTTATGTATTAGGGAGCCAATCGCTTGGGGTAGGGTTTTAGGGTACACTTAGTTCTGTCTGTTTCTGTTGGTACCGTCTGTTTCTGTTGGGTGGTAACACCTGATTGTTTCTGCGTGGTACCGTCTGTTCGGGTGGTAAAGGCCCATTACTAGTGTACACCTAATTCTACATTCTGTTTCCGTAAGGATTAATCTGTTTCTGCTTCTGTCTGTTTCTGATCGGGTAGTAAAGGCCCATTATTAGCATTCTGTTTCTGTTAAATTATTCTGTACCCGTTTCTGTTTCAGTTTAGACATTAGGGTGATACCTAATTCTGTTATACTAGTATTAGTGCAGAGAAGTGTAAAGCAATAGCATATATCATTTTGTTCTTCTGTTATATCTGCTACACCTGTTACAGTAATCTCTCATCCAGTTTTATGTTCATGTCATATTATTATTATCTGTTCATATGCTGAAAGTCACTGGACTTGCCAGACTTTATGTCTGACCCTTGTTGTTTCGCCTCTTTTCTTTCGTTTCCCCCCAGGTTTTCTAAGGAGGGAATACTCTAGCTAGATCCGGATTTCTTCTGCTTGAAGTGCTTAAAGTATGGCTTGTCTTCTTCTGTGGGGATTATGATTTTAAACTATGCATTCTGAAGGATTTTGTACAAGACTGGTATTTTGTACTTGAATTCTGATATTGTGATTTGAAAGAATGTAACCAAGCTTCTGTTGAAATAAAGTTATAAATTTTTCAAGTACTATTCTATCTATCTTGTAAGTTTCTGTTCTGTTTACTAAAATGCTCCACCAAAGTTAAGGCATTCCCTTTGTGAGTGACCTTAACGGAGGTGGGGTGTTACACTTGGTATCAGAGCTGAAGGTTACCAGATTTGATAAAAAGTTTTGAAAACTATTTTCAAAAAGGATTTAAAAAGGAAGTATTTTCAAAAGTAAAGCTTATTTTTGAAAAACATAATCCCCATAAGCCATATATCTATCTTTTGATCCTCTGTTTTAATCTTTGTTTCCTTCTTTCTTCGGGGCTCCCGGCTTTCTGGGAGGTAACCTCATCGCGGCATGGTTCTGTAGGCTTGATAAGACTACGACACCAGTCAAAGGGCAAATAAGCGCCCGACTTCCATCTGTAGCCGCAGTAGTTTCACCTACGGCTAATTTTCTTTCGAGCTTTGTAGGATTTTTCCGTGCGATGGAGGCAGCTTTCGAGGGACTGGTCAACGTGTTACACAAGCATAGTAAAGATGAGAATGAGGGAGTTTGTCCAAGGAGCACAACCCAAAGATAAGAAACCCATGGATATGAACTTGGTTCAAAAAGAAGGCAAAAAGGAAACACAAAAGAGGAAAGAAAAGTCTGAAGATAAGGGGGAGAAAAGTGTTTTACTTGTGGAAGCTCGACTTATCTGAACAAGGATTGCCAAAAGAGGAAGGACACTCACTTCAACTGTGGTGAGATGGGACACTTCACTAGGGACTGCCCGAAGAAACGGGGGCAAGGACATAGGACATGACCTACTTTGGGAAGGCAGGCGAATGCTCTCATAGTTGGTGGATAGGATATAAGTAGGAAAATTTCCGTAGAGAGTTTAGTTTCCTTATCTGATTATTGAGTTAGAACTCTTTCCGATTATGGCATTCTGATTATGTAGTCGAGTCTCTGCACTTTAATACTAGTCTTGTTTCTGATCTGGTTATAGTCTCAAACCCCATAGGGGTTACGACTCATCTGCTGGTGATAGGTTGGGGTTTGAGAGATATCTGTGTTAGGCGTCAAGTAGGACGCATACATTCTGGGTTTTATCATGCTTAGTTTTCTAAGAATCATTTGGTAATCTGATCTATACTAGTAGTCTGTAAATATCTGAATATCTCTGATAAGGTTAAGATTTCCAGTTTTGACATTGTCTAAAGAGGGTAATCCTCTGAGTGTCAATCTGATATTGATCTCGGTCTTTGGGGTTGATACTTAGGGGAAATTATTCTCTCAACCAATGTCTAATGGGAACCAAGTTTTTGTTTTATCTGTACTCGCTTCCATCGTTTGACTGTATCCTATCGATCGAATCTTCGAACTTTAGGTAGAAACTAATGGGTGTAAACATGTGTTTGAGACATGTTATGGTTGATGGTTGCAAGTGGATGCAAGTGGTTGCTAGTGGTTGCTCGTGGATGCATATACACACACTAGGCACTAGATTGGCTCGAAAACACTCTCATACTGCATATGGATGTGTGAGCATTTTTAATTTTTGTGGATGCAAAATGATTGGATGTTGCATATGACTGAATGGTTGTGCACTCATATAGAAATGATATGTATCGAGTAGGAAAATTGCATACATGTTGGACTCATGGTACAGGCATAATTCGCATTATGGAGGTCAACTGAATCAGTCGCCTGATCTTTGCATTAGACAAGGAACATATACACACACTTCTTGCATATGTTCATAAAGCATTAGAAATCTCTTAAGGACAATGAATGTGTGTGATTGGTGATTGAGTAGATGGATGATTGGATGGTAGGACACATTCTTCTTAACTTGAAGATTTCGGGGACGAAATCCTTTAAGGAGGGGAGAATGTAACACCCCGCATTTTTAAGTATAATTAAAAATGAAATAAAATATATGAAAATATGCTTATGATAGGTAAATAATGGTGATGCATAAGAAGAATTAATTAATACATGGAAGAGAAGAAAATTTAGTTCGATAACGGTGTGTGTAACGGAAAAGATAGTAAAATGAGAATAACTAACTTAAGAATCAGGAATTAGGTAAAATGGACATCACCATTGCGTTCCTCTCGAAATTTTACATGAAATAGAGTCCGAGTTTTCGAAAATCGGAGTCCGGATGAAGAAGTTATGGCCTGTAGAAGATTCAGAAGGTTTTGGTCAGCACAGAACTGGGCAGGTCGACCTGGGGGTCGACCTGGGGGCCAGGTCGACCAGGGGGTCGACATGGAAGTTGACCTCCCCCATGGGGGTCGACTATAGTGTCGACCTCCCCCCTATAGGTCGACCCGGTCGGCCTGTTTCGGTCCAGAACACGTTTTTGAAGCCCAGGGACGTTTTTTGATGGTCCGGATTGGTTTTAGGGTTAATCTGATGGCTGAAATGAATTGCTACACCTATAAAAACAACCTAAGACCTAGCTTTCCCTACACACAATTCTATTCTGCTTCTTCTCTGCCTATGTTCTAAATAAAAAATAAAAATGGCGTCGCTACTCTGCTGGAATCAAAACTAGAAGCTAATCAACATCAACCTAAGCAACTCAATTCAAATTAGAGATTAAAGCTTCTACAACAATTCTACAACAATTAAAGTTCTTTCTTTAATCCAACCAAGGCAAGTACAGTTATTTTCCGATATAAACGTTAATTTTGATTGTGACATGAATTGTAAATCTGAATCTGAGGTTATATCTGTTCTGTTCTGTTTAGATCTATCTTACTTTGTATCTCTTTCCTCTTTCTGTTCTATAGCCAGGCTACCACGAGCCTGAGCCAATCTAATAAGAGATTAACCTATGCTAAATTGTTTGGGACAGTAAAATGAATGATGCATAAATTGGGCATGACCAATAGGTGACTGATTTGAGGAAAGAACATGGACTGTAGTTAGAACATAAATTTGAGACATATGACTGGACATGTTGTATTTATAACATAAATGGGTATTGAACATATGATTTGTGATAAAAAGAATATGGCTTAGGTATAAAGATTTACATGAGAGTAGGGTATCTATTAATGTAAATAAACACCTAAGTAAGGGATCTTTGGGATATATGACATGCATAGTAATAGACGGCTATATTTGGTATATAATCATATTGTGAACCATGACAATTATTTAGGCATGCAAACTTAGGCCAAATTTATAATTAGGCAAGATGGGTCAATGAAACCTTAAGGAATAATAAAATCTGCTATTTAGTTCTGCTATATTTGCCTAATCTGCTAGTCTGTTACATTGTTTAATTTGCTAGTTCTGCTCTACTGCCTAGTCTGCTAGATTTGTTCATCTGCCAAATCTGTCATTTGTTAAGTCTGTTGAAAATGCCAAATCTGCTAAACTAAATCTGTTGAGATGCCTAATATGTTATCTGCTAAATCTGCTAGTTTGCTTAATCTGCTGAATCCGTTAAGACGCTTAATCTGTGAAAATCTGTTATCTACTATATCTGTTAAGCTGAGATATTCAGTCTGTTATTGACATAATCTGAATTAGCTATGAATAATTGACATGTATATTAGGCGTGGGTATAAATGGTAATTCATTAATTAATTGGCCGCAAAGATAAACATGGCTAACTCGAGGTTAGAATGAGTTTGCGGCGTAATTTTGCCCGGAACCGCCCGGCATATTCCAGTGGTCGCAAACAATAGGTTCTAATGTGAGAAGCTAGTCATAACGTGCTTGAAACCCGAGGTAAGACTCAGTTTGCGACAGAAACCTGCCCGGAACCAACCGGCCTAACCAGTAGCCGCAAACTGTCAGTCTAATGTGAGAGGTTTGGGCATTAATATTTAATTAATGAAAATCTGAGATAATTATGATGCCTAAAACGTGTTGGGTAAGGTTAAACCAATTGGACCAATGAATCTGATAAACCCGTTTCGTGAATCCGTAGGCCCAATACAAAGTTAGATAATCTGTAACCAGTTAATCTGTAAGTCTGTTAATCTGTAACCAGTTAATCTGTAAGTCTGTTAATCCGAACATCTGATCCGTTAGTCTGAAAACCTGTTAACTTGATTGTCTGATCTGTGAACTAGTTAATCTAAATTTTGTATGTCTGAAACTTGTAGACAAGTTAAGCTGAAATCTGTTAGTCTGGGGACACAAGGTTAGGAGGGGAATTACTTGTGTCATCTGTTGTTTGGGACCCATATTAGTCAGTAACCCTTTCTGGTATCAAAACTTTGACCCAACAGTAAGTAGGGTCCGGGCACGCTTACTGAACTAATTATAAGCGCTTCATTCTGATAATGGCGAGGGGTGTTGATGGTGCGTTCCAACCGGGTCATGTGCGTGCATGGATCCCGGTCTGCCTCTGAGGATGTAAGACGCCGTGACATCTGTAAATAGGTCTGTGCCAATTGGTTGTCACTTTAGGGAGTGATACACCCTACTGTGGGGCCGACACAGGATATTTATGTATTAGGGAGCCGATCACTTGGGGTAGGGTTTTAGGGTACACTTAGTTCTGTCTGTTTCTGTTGGTACCGTCTGTTTCTGTTGGGTGGTAACACCTGATTGTTTCTGCGTGGTACCGTCTGTTCGGGTGGTAAAGGCCCATTACTAGTGTACACCTAATTCTACATTCTATTTCCGTAGGGATTAATCTGTTTCTGCTTCTGTCTGTTTCTGATCGGGTAGTAAAGGCCCATTATTAGCATTCTGTTTCTGTTAAATTATTCTGTACCCGTTTCTGTTTCAGTTTAGACATTAGGGTGATACCTAATTCTGTTATACTAGTATTAGTGCAGAGAAGTGTAAAGCAATATCTTATATCATTCTGTTCTTCTGTTATATCTGCTACACCTATTACAGTTATCTCTCATCCAGTTTTATGTTCATGTCATATTATTATTATCTGTTCATATGCTGAAAGTCACTGGACTTGCCAGACTTTATGTCTGACCCTTGTTGTTTCGCCTCTTTTCTTCCGTTCCCCCCCGAGGTTTTCTAAGGAGGGAATACTCTAGCTAGATCCGGATTTCTTCTGCTTGAAGTGCTTAAAGTATGGCTTGTCTTCTTCTGTGGGGATTATGATTTTAAACTATGCATTCTGAAGGCTTTTGTACAAGACTGGTATTTTGTACTTGAATTCTGATATTGTGATTTGAAAGAATGTAACCAAGCTTCTGTTGAAATAAAGTTATAAAATTATCAAGTACTATTCTATCTGTCTTGTAAGTTTCTGTTCTGTTTACTAAAATGCTCCACCAAAGTTAAGGCATTCCCTTTGTGAGTGACCTTAACGGAGGTGGGGTGTTACAGTCAATATCATCCCAACACCCATGTGGGGTTTCAAATCAACAAACACAAATTTTTATTTGTGCAGTTGGGCGATGTGTAAAATTTATCATCCCAATCAATATCAGTCAAATCAATGTATATAAACAAATCGCCCGATTTGTTTATTACTATTTATTTTATATACACGCTAAAAATTATATTTTTAACTATAAAATATTTTTTTCCATTCCACATCACACAATAAAATTTCACAACACAGCAATCAAACAAACAAGTCATCCATAGTCTGTGGACGACGGGTGTCGGGTGCTGCTAAGCACCGTCTGCATCCTAGTATATATTTAAACTAGAAAATGCATTAAAATTGGGAAGTTCTAACTGATAAGCTAAACCAAACGCCGCGATTCTTTATATGTAGAAAATCTTTGCCGTGCTCGCCTTTTGTCACTTTCGTCTATCGTATCCACTACATATATAAAAAATCGCATTTTTATATTGTTGTCATGTATATAAAAATCACATTTTTATATTGCTATTGTATAGATAAAAATTCTATTTTTATACCGCTACATATATAGATAAAAATTCTATTTTTATACCGCTACATATATTATAAAGATCACATTTTTCTTCTTGTACTGTTCATATAAAAATCACATTTTTATTCTTTCTATAATATAAAAATCATATTTTTATTCTTTCTATAATATAAAAATCATATTTTTATTCTTTCTATAATATAAAAATCATATTTTTAATTATCTTACATATATAAAAATTATATTTTTATTATCTTACATATATAAAAATTATATTTTTTATTTCTTTAACTTCATACCAAAAATCCAATTTTTATGCTTCGTTATAAATATTAAAAATCATCTCTTTACTATATAAAAAATCAAATCTTTACGCTATAACAATCTAAACTTTAACTAATTGAAAATCATAACCTTCTACATTAAAAATCCTATTTTTATACCTTATTATTTTCTATGAAAATTACAACTTTATATAAACTGAAAATCAAATTTTATTTAAAGATTATTACTTGAAATACTGAAATAAAACAAATAAAATTGAAAAAAATTAAAACTTACAGCGAATGGGGGGCTGAGGGCTCGAGCAGGGGGAGGGGGTGGCGCTGTGCTTCGCCGGCGGTCGATGGAGTGGCGGATTGGGGATGCGGGGCTTCAAATCGGAGCAATTTGGAGGGGGTGCTTTCGACGGGGTCGGGGTCGAGGTGGAGGAGGGCGGCGCTGCTCCGGTGGGCGAGGTGGAGGTCGACGCGACGGTGGAAAGGGGGGGTCGGCGGCGGTTTTTAGTTGGAGCGTGGGTTTTTAAATCGAAGGGCAGATGGAGGCGGAGAAGAGATCGGAGGGGGCTGGAGGAATCGGCGGAGGCGGCGTCGGAGTGCGGTGGTGTGGGGGAGGGCTGGAGCGGCATTGACGAGATCTGAAGAAGGGGCGGTCTTTTATTTATTTTATTTTTCATGATCTGTATAATGAGAGGAGAGAGAGAGTGGAGAGAGTTTTATATAATATTTATATAACTATTTTATTTAATTTCTATAAAGTTACTTTTTGATCCGAACACCAAATCAGACCCCACGATTGTTGTCCATAGCTAATTACCCCCATTCCGAACACAATGGGATATGTATCGTAAGCCAGTTTGGCAGTTTCGATCAGTTTCCGTCAAAATCAAAATATAAATCTATATATTGAATTTGAACGCGCATTTCAATTTACCGAGGCCACATACGGACTCTAAAAATTCCCGAAAAGTATTTTCTAGTTTCGTATTGACGAAGCGGTCCTAACAAAACTAGTTTCGTCGAATTCTAAGACCGTTTGAAAAATGGCCATTTTCCGGTCGATCCACTTTAACTGAAATCAACCAAACACATTTTCCTTCGCCACGCTCACATATTAACTTCAAAAATTATGGAATTTGAAACCTAGCAATAATTTGAATTCCCGGATCCAACAAAAGTGGTTTCGTCGAAAACAGAGGTTGTTTGCAAAATTTCCACTTTTAAGGGCCAAAAAATTCCATAGCGACTATTCTGAATTTTCAGTTGGGCATATCTTTTTATCCCCGCTATGAAATTTCAATTTTTCAGATTCGTTGGAAAGATGTTCTCAAATAGATTCTAATATTTTTGGTTTCACTAAAATCCGGTTTATTTTGAATCCTGTACATTCATTTGAAATTTAAAATCGAATTTTCGAACTACCGCGCCATTTTCAATTCCTTTTATAAATAAAAATAAATATTTATATTCTAACGACGATTCAAATAAATATATACATTCTAATTTTATTCAAAATGAATTTCTTGTCGTCATTACTTAAAATAATTCATTTTAAATATTCAAAATTCATCAAAATTGCCAAAATAATTTTTTAAATTGGCTCGGATTTCCGGGTTATTACAATCTCCCCTACTTAAAACTTTTCGTCCTCGAAAAGGAACGAAGCTGCAAGTTTTTTAACTAATCAACCCAAGTTTCACTATTTTCTTTACGGCTTACGTACTTCAACTTTTCAGTTTCTAAGAACTTTTCAAATTTTCCAAAAATTTGGCTAACACACTAAATTTTCGAAAAATTTCACCATAACCTCCCCTGCACCGAGAGCTTCTGGATATTTCAAATAGCCTCGCATGGCCCTCACCAATCCAAAAAGAAAAAGAAACAGCCAAGCGGCTCATAAAATCATCAAAAACCCAAGAAATACAATAAACATGTACCTGTTTGTCGGGCAAACAATTTTATTCCTCTTCTCTAGCCTCCTTGCTATGACCTGTTCAATGTAAGTACATGTACAAGCATGCAAAAGCGATAAATTTTCAATACAATACACTATTTGGTTCAATTTGGCTAAAGGTTCAAATTTTAATTAATCAACCAATAATCAAACAACACAATCAGCAATCAATTAGTTGATTAGCTTTTCAAATTCATAATTTTGACACTTATACAGAAAATCATGTTTTTGATGCCAAATCACAACAATAGCCCTATCTAGTTTTGGTTCTCACACCAGTCAATTGGAAATATATAAAAATCCCACTTTCGAAAATCGAACAAAAATACTTACAATGTCCGGACATCACCAGAATTATCCCCGAGCGACTAGAGTGTGATTCTATATCTACCCCGTATATTAAAACTTCAAATACACGTGGATCAGACGTATATGCAAAAACTTTATATACTCTTCACACTCGTTCTAGGATACTACTGATCCCATCTCTAACGAGTCCTTCTCATTGGATATTATTAATCCAATCTCTGATGAATTCTTTCGTATGGTTCTAATGTGTCTTGTTCTCGAGCTCTGTAAACCAAAGCTCTGATACCAAAATGAGACAACCCGAACTTCCCCGGTAAGGAAAGCGCGGATTGAATTGAGAACAAGCGACATTCGAACGCAAACAGAAGAACATTGCATTGTTAGTTACAACAATTCCATCAGAATACAAGAATATACAGAGTATGAATAAATATTATACATCAGAGAAATATCAGAGATTTAAATACATTACTACAGCGGAAAAATAATTCAATACACTTCTAGAAGTAATACACGGATACAGAGCTTTCCGAATATCGCTTCAGCTGCATATCAGGATCCTGTGAATATAAATCTGCAAAACCAAAACTACTAGCTGCCCATGCGGAAAATAGGGGCACCCAGAGTTTAGGTTAAAACAATAAACTCCAGGTCAGTCATGTGACTAGTGTGAGAACTAAAACAGTTATTAATCTTTATTTTAAAGTTAGGTAAATCAAGGGACCACGCCGTATAACACGGAACGGGTTTCCTCCCAAGAATACCAGTGCATAAAACAACAGCGCAATGCTAAAATAAAGAACAATGAAGCTATTATAAGACCCAGGTCCCATCAAACAATGCAACACAAGCCGGAGGATAGGGTTTTACCTTATAATAGCAAAAGAATGCTTGATATGCTAAATTTCATCTTTTATTATTACTAAAAGTTTATAGTGTCATAACAATTTCAATCGTAAGTATCAATCATAGACGGCATGGGTACCATATATCATGTCACCAATACTAGGCTCTACAATCAAAACTGCCAATGTCACGTATTGGAAGTTGGATTTCCATATGTGAACCGAGGCAAAAGATAGTCCTCTACCGATTCGAGACGCTCTAGCCCGTGTCTCAGGACCCAGACTCAGGTGGGCCCTTGGATCGTCAGGGTCGGTCCACCGATGTGGATTAAAATGCCTGAACACTGCGTTTCCCCACCCTTTGGGGGCGTCAATGAGCCAAATGACTCCATCGGCTCCACATAGTCACCGTTATATCCGAGGCGCCTCGCAATCCAACAACCACACAGGTGAAAATAATATAAATGTCAGGGCTCGTACATCATTGACACCACCCTAGCTAGAAGGAAACACATGTCCTCCCTGAAGTCCTCTCCCGTTTTTGGTTCACAACCGGGGTGTGAGGCTTGCGAATCAACATTACATAAAGCTATGCCACACAGGCGGTTCTTTGATCATCAACCACAAGACTTTGCTTTTCAACAGAAGCCTTGATCAATTGCCACTTAAGCATGCCACACAGGCTATTCACACCATGCGACTGATGTCTATCGATATACAACCTCTGATCCCGTACGTCTCAGAGAAGGGTGAAGTAAGGGAATGAATTCCCCTTCACCAGGCAGATGTATATTTAATAGAGATCAATCAACACAGCGCAAAATCCAATGTCAGACACACAGTCCATACAAGTTCGTTCTAGGTCTGAACGAAACCGGAGGAACCTTGTACCTTGCATATTCATCGATCTCCAAGTACGTCTGGACGATCACCAACTGATTCCCTCCCCTTGGGTGTACAACCCAATCAAGATCATCAGTAATTATCCAAACGATGTGAAGACCTCCGGTCTTTGATCACTATCTTCATCCTCGATACATCGTCGAATCAGTTATTCAGAACGGGATAAACCCGGTCTTTCTGAATAACTCGCGTATATAATAAACAACTGTTACACAAACAAAACATACGCCTCATTCCAATTCAGAATATTCTTTTATTCAAATATTCATATACTTTGGGAAAGGTTCCCATTAATTTTATCAAAGATAAATTCTTTAAATTTATTCTTTAATCTTCTTTTGAATCTCAATTCAAACCAAATTATGATTTATCCAAACTAGTCGGGATTAACGAACCTTACCGAAGTAATCATTTATTAAATTTCCCAATCCCAACCTATTCATCCCATGAAGTAAAACTGGTAATACTTCATATCTAACACCACAGTGTTATCGGTAAATTCAATTACCATTTCACGTTCAAATCTAATTAAAGATTTAACTATCGCCTGGAGAAAAACTAGTGACACTCCATTCTCGATCATTTCAATCTAATTAAAGATTCATTAAAACTCCACTTGGTTTTAATCTTCCAAAAAATCAATATTAATGATTGTATAACTTGGGAAATCATATCCTGCCTTAACTGGGTTAAAGAACCAATGTCATTTAAAACACGGTTCACGATAAACCCCAAAATCACATTCTATTTCCAATGGAATCTTCATGGAAAACAAATCGATATATATAATCGATATAAACTTCCATATCCGGTTAATAATATAAATGGAATAACGGCAAAGCCTTTCAAATTCCAGATATATTAGTTGTCTTCCTCCACAGAAATTCACTTCGATTATTACCAAATCGAATTCCATTCTATTCCAATTATTTTATTAAATTGGAAAACTTTACTTTGGAAAATCTCCTTTAAATCTTAACAAAAGATTTATAAATTCCAAATCTCATTTCACTGTAAATCGGGTTAAAGAACGAATGTCGTTAAAACACAGTTCACGGTAAACCCAATTCACATTCCATTAACTATCGGGTTAAAGAACAAGTGTTATTTAAAACACTGTTCACGATAAACCCAGAAATCAATTCAAATTCAATTCCAATTAATTACCATTAAATTGGTATACTTCATTAAATCTAAATAAAAAGATTTAATCTTTTTATCAACTGGGTTTAAGAACAGTGTTAATGAAGACACCATTCACGACAAACCTAAATCCCATTTGATATTAAATACAAGGCTCTGAATAGAAAATATATCAGCTTATATTCAATATCAAACTCTACGACCAACAAATATCGTATTGGAAATAACGATATAAATATATCTTTCAAATTTCCATAACAATATCTGCATAATCACGAAATCCATCAACGAAATATTCCAAAGACAATTTCGATTCAAATCCATTCCAATTCAATTTTTGGAAATTCTGGTTACTTTTAAAACCCTTTCGAATCCAATTTATTTATTTCAAAAATAAATGGATTATAATTCTAGTTCAAAACTAGTTCATTTCGATAAAAATCTATTTTTATCTTTTCAAATATGGAGTTTTTCATCCCAATTCTTTCCAAATCATTTCTTATGATTTTAAACAAATTATTACGATTTTTAATAATTTTATCAAGGCCCGTACAGTCGATTTCCATCAACGACCATCGAACTGCACCTACAGCGACCTTTTACAAATTTGATTTGGACATAATTCCAAATCCAACCGTTATATTTCTAATTTCTTGTACTCATTAGAAAGCTCTTTTCGATACGAACCCAACGGTTCCGGTTTTAGGAGAATCCGACGGTCGGATCTCCCATAACGTCCATTCGAAGTCAATGGTCGAAATTCGCGAACTACCGCAGCGCGGCGCGTTCTATTCAGGCCTTTATATATATATATTATATATTATATATATTTCATCAATTTCCTTTTAAAACGTATTTTATAAATCGTTTTAAATTCGTTTTCAAAACGATTTCAACTTCATATTCAATTTCAAATCAAAATTGAATATTCCATATCATCGATATATAAATGATAGTATTTTCAAAATGTTATATTTTGAAATCAATTCCTTTTTCTATAATCATTATACAAACGAATATAATCAATATAAATATCGTTCGTGTCAAAATGTCGCATATCTGACCAACACGGCTTTATATATTTCAATAACTTCGTTATTCTATTCAACACATGAATATTTTCTTCAACGCATGAATATATATTTTATTCAACACATGAATATTCTTTATTTTCTAAATTGGAATGAGACCCACTCAATTACCATATAATATTATTTATATGGATTCTATACAACATATGTATATAATAGCAATGATAAATAATCAACCATCATCCAAAGTGCACCACACAACTGCATAAGCATTAAATATAAATAATTAACGCTTACACAGTCTGTCAACCCATCGATTGACATACAACTAAACAATCAGGATTAGTGTACGTCAATATCATCCCAACACCCGTGTGGGGTTTCAAATCAACAAACATAGATTTTTATTTGTGCAGTTGGGCGATGTGTAAAATTTATCGTCCCAATCAATATCAGTCAAATCAGTGTATATAAACAAATCGTCCGATTTGTTTATTACTATTTATTTTATATACACGTTAAAATTTTTATTTTTAACTGTAAAATATTTTCCACTATAAAATATTTTATTCCATTCCATATCACACAATAAAATTTCACAACACAGCAATCAAACAAACAAGTCATCCATGGTCTGTGGACGACGGGTGTCGGGTGCTGCTAAGCACCGTCTGCATCCTACTATATATTTCAACTAGAAAGTATATTAAAAGTGAGAAGTTCTCACTGATAAGCTAAACCAAACGCCGCGATTCTTCATATGTAGAAAATCTTTGTCGTGCTCGCCTTTTGTCACTTTCGTCTACCGTATCCACTACATATATAAAAAATCGCATTTTTATATTGTTGTCATGTATATAAAAACCACATTTTTATACTGCTACTATATAGATAAAAATTCTATTTTTATACCGTTACATATATAGATAAAAATTCTATTTTTGTACGGCTACATCTATTATAAAGATCACATTTTTCTTCTTGTACTGTTCATATAAAAATCACATTTTTATTCTTTCTATAATATAAAAATCATATTTTTATTCTTTCTATAATATAAAAATCATATTTTTATTCTTTCTATAATATAAAAATCATATTTTTAATTATCTTACATATATAAAAATTATATTTTTATTATCTTACATATATAAAAATTATATTTTTTATTTCTTTAACTTCATACCAAAAATCCAATTTTTATGCTTCGTTATAAATAATAAAAATCATCTCTTTACTATATAAAAAATCAAATCTTTACGCTATAACAATCTAAACTTTAACTAATTAAAAATCATAACCTTCTTCATTAAAAATCCTATTTTTATACCTTATCATTTTCTATGAAAATTACAACTTTATATAAACTGAAAATCAAATTTTATTTAAAGATTATTACTTGAAAAACTGAAATAAAACAAATTAGATTAAATAAAATTAAAACATACAGCGAATGTGGGCTGAGGGCTCGCGTAGGGGGATGGGGTGGCGCTGTGCTTCGCCGGCGGTCGGTGGAGTGGCGGATTGGGGCCGTGGGGCTTCAAATTGGAGCAATTTGGAGGGGGTGCTTTCGACGGGGTCGAGGTAGAGGAGGGCGGCGCTGCTCCGGTGGGCGAGGTGGAGGCTGACGCGACGGTGGAAAAGGGGGGGGGGGGGCGGCGGCGGTTTTAAGTTGGAGCGTGGGTTTTTAAATCGAAGGGGAGATGGAGGCAGAGAAGAGATCGGAGGGGGCTGGAAGAATCGGCGGAGGCGGCGCCGGAGTGCGGTGGTGTGGGGGAAGGCTGGAGCGGCATCGACAAGATCTGAAGAAGGGGCGGTCTTTTCTTTATTTTATTTTTCACGATCTGTATAATGAGTGGGGAGAGAGAGAGAGAGTGGAGAGAGTTTTATATAATATTTATATAACTATTTTACTTAATTTCTATAAAGTTAATTTTTGATCCGGTCACCAAATTAGACCCCACGACTGTCGTCCATAGCTAATTACCCCCATTCCAAACACAATGGAATATGTATCGTAAGCCAGTTTGTCCGTTTCGATCAGTTTCCATCAAAATCAAAATATAAATCTATAAATTGAATTTGAAAGCGCATTTCAATTTACCGGTGCCACATACGGACTCTAAAAATCCCCGAAAAATATTTTCTAGCTTCGTATTGATGATACGGTCCTAAAATAACTAGTTTCGTCGAATTCTAAGACCGTTTGAAAAATGGCCATTTTCTGGTCGATCCAATTTAACTGAAATCAACCAAACACATTTTCCTTCGCCACGCTCACATATTAACTTCAAAAATTATGGAATTTGAAACCTAGCAATAATTTGACATCCCAGATCCAACAAAAGTGGTTTCGTCGAAAACAGAGGTCGTTTGCAAAATTTCCACTTTTAAGGGCCAAAAAATTCTATAGCGGCTATTCTGAATTTTCAATTGGGCATATCTTTTTATCCCCGCTATGAAATTTCAATTTTTCGGATTCGTTGGAAATATATTCTCAAATAGATTCTAATATTTTTAGTTTCACTAAAATCCGGTTTATTTTGAATCCTGTACATTCATTTGAAATTTGAAATCGAATTTTCGAACAACCGCGCCATTTCAATTCCTTTTATAAATAAAAATAAATATTTATATTCTAACGACGATTCAAATAAATATATACGTTCTAATTCTATTCAAAATGAATTTCTCGTCGTCATTACTTAAACTAATTCATTTTAAATATTCAAAATTCATCAAAATTGCCAAAATAAAATTTTTAAATTGGCTCGGATTTCCAGGTTATTACAAAACTGGAACTGTTAGGACCGCTTTGGGAAGATCTTTCCAACGATATAAATTTCATCAAAATCCAACGGTTAGATTTCGAGAAATGTGTAAATAAAATTTGGATAAAAACAACGCCAGGGCCGCCCATTGACCCGAAGCGCCGTTTATTATAATTGAGCTATTTTAAATAAATAAAAATAGCGATAAATCGTTATAAATAGATTTGAATGATATGAAATGATTAAAAAGATAATTACTCGAGGATAATTTGAAAAGACCGAGTTCAACTCATTTCAAATAATTACTACGACGATTTAAGTCGAATATTTAAAGACGGTGATTGAAGACCAACGATCTTCACATCGAATGGATGTGTTGCTACTGTGGCCCATGATTGGAGTAGCTACCTTGAAGGGGAGTCAGGGGTAGTCGTCCGGACGTATTGTTGATTGTTCGGATATGCGAGGTATAAGGTGCCTCCGGTTTCGTTCAGACCCAGAATGGACTTGGACATGGATTGTATGTCTGACGTTGTATTCCTTTATACAATATTCGTTGATCTTTGCTAAATATATATCTGTTTGGTGTTTAACACCCTTCTCTTAGATGTACGAGCTTAGAGGTTATATATTGACAGGAATCAATGGTATGGTATGGATTGACAATGCAGCATACCAAGATGCATGGATCAAGGCTTTTGTTGAAAAGCAGGGCCTTGTGGTTGATGATAAAAGCATAGCCTGTTTAGGCGTAGCTTTGTGTATAGCGTGACTTCGTGAGCCTCACACCCCGGTATGAGTCAAAAATGGGATATGGACCGTAGGGAGTGCACACATTTCTTTCTAGTTAGAGTGGTGTCAATGACCTACCAGCCCTGACATTTTTACTTATGTGGATGATGGATTACGAGGTACCTCGGATTTATAGGCCGGAAGTGGTCATACTAGAGGTCCAAAAGGACTGGGAAGCGTGTGTTCAGGCATAACTAATCCACTAACGTAGGTGTGGATTGACCCTACCGCTCCAAGGGTTCACTGCGGGGGATCGTAAGGCATTTGCTAGAGTGTCTCGAATCGGAGAGGACGATCCCTAGCCTCGATTTCCTGATGGAAACCCAATTTCCAATACGACACCATGTGGTTTTGATTGTAGAACTAGTATGGTGACATGATATATGGTACCCATGCCGTCTATGATTGATACATTCTGATTGAAATTGTTTTTGAAAACATATATACACTAATAATAATATCAAATCCGTTTTTATCGTATCAAGCATTTTTGACCATTATAAGGTAAAACTCTATCCTCCGGTTTGCGTTGCATTGTGTGATGGGACTTGAGTCTTATAATGGTTTCATTTTTCTAAAAAAGCATTGCGTTGTTAAACGATTTACTTTATTTATGCACTGGCAATCCAATGGAGTAAACCCGTTCCGCGTTAGCGGCGTGGTCCTGTGATTAGCCTCATTATTAGATTAGTTAAGTTAGATTTCTCATGTCAGTCCCATGACTGACCTGTAGTTTGTTTCACTTGCAAGCTCTAGTGCCCTCTTTTCCACACGGGCAGTCGAGTAGCTTTTTGCAGATATTTATCTCTTGAGCAGGATTCTGGATCGAAGCCTAAAGCTGTGTCTAGAGCATAAAAAGTCTTCCGCTGTGTATTGTATTAATTTATTGTAATGAGTCTTCCGCTGTATTTTATTTATCATTATACTATGATATTCTGTACTCTGATGTAACATTATTATGATGTTTATAAAAGTCTGTTGTTATTTGTTCTAATGTATTGTATTCCCAAAGTTAACGTATGCGGGTTTTGAACGATTTTGATCGATCTAGCGATCGATTAAGGTTAGGTAAAATGCCTGTCATTACACTCGAGCTCACAAAGATACTTAATGGGTTACTGGTTTGAAAAGGGTCCTCCATGCTTGACACAAGCTTTCCACCTATGCTTGGTCCCCACTAGGATTTCCCACTTAACCCCTTCTTATTCATGTCTTCTTACATGTTTCAACTTGGTTATGTGTTTATAATTATACCCCACATGTCACCCATGTTACCCACTTATCAAATCAACATGTGTTATTGGTTAAGCTTGTGATAACCCTATCCGCTTATCAGATCAATATATATTTTATTGGTTAAGCTGGTCTTAACCCTATCCATTTATATATTATTGGTTAAGTTGGTCTTAACCCTATCCACTTATATATTATTGGCTAAGTTGGTCTTAACCCTATCCACTTATCAGATCAATATGTATTATTAGTTAAGTTTGTCTTAACCCTATCCACTTATCAGATTAATATATATTATTAGTTAACCTGGTCTTAACCCTACTCACTTATCAAATTAATATATATTATTGGTTAAGCTGGTCTTAATCCTACCTACTTATCAGATTATTGGTTAAGCTGGTCTTAACCCTATCCACTTATATATTATTGGTTAAGCTGGTCTTAACCCTACTACTTATCAGATTATTGGTTAAGCTGGTCTTAACCCTATCCACTTATCATGTTTTATGTATCATACATATATATATATCGTATGCCATGTTTTACTTAATTTATGATTAAGTACATCTTAGTTCACAAATACATTGGTTAAGAGAATAACTCCCTAAGTATCAACCTCGAAGACCGAAATCAACATCAGATTGGTACTCAGAGAATTACTCAACTCAACCAAACTTCTGTTTGTCATTCATATTCGTCTTTGATCAGCATTAATTAATTATTAATGCACAGACCTCTCACATTAAGTCGATTGCTTGTGGCTGCTGGATATGTCGGGCGGTTCCGGGCAGACTTCCACCACAAGCCAGACTTAACCTCGTGTCTAAGCATCTTTCAATTATGCCTACGACCTCTCACATTAGACTGCCGTTTGCGGTTGCTGGATGTGCCGGGCGGGTCCGGGCAGTCTTATACCACAAACGAGTCTAACCTCGTGTCTTAGGCATTTATTACGCATTTAATTTATGCCTTTGACCTCTCACATTAGACTACCGTTTGTGGTTGCTGGATTTGCCGGGCGGGTCTGGGCAGTCTTATACCACAAACGAGTCTAACCTCGTGTCTTAGGCATTTATTATTACACATTATTATTCAACCCCAATTTGAATTAATATCCCTATTTCAGATTGTCAATAACTTCCAATTTTAATCCATGTCCATAATTGTCACTTAAATTATGTCCATAATTTCCAGGTATATAAATTATACCAATTAATGTCTCAAATTAATTATATGCTTTTAAAGCCATTTTATGCCAATTCACAATATGTATATTTAATATTTTCCCATTGTCACCACGCCGTTCGTACGTTTAATATGAAATATGTTAGACTCGCAAATAGTCTAACTCATAAAAAGAAAAGAAACATCACAACTTGCATAACACATAAAATAGATCTAACTTGCGAATAAGAATTGTAACATTAGTTTGCATAGCCAATAACTTGCAGAGGCAATGGACATATAGAACATAAATTTGCATAAACTACCATGGATCTAAATATAGATCTAAACATGAAATTGTGAACTTGCATATATGAATATCGGTTTCACCTAAACTTGCATATGTGAATATGGTTTTCACCTAAACTTGCATATAGTTTTCACCTAAACTTGCATATGGATTCCTACAAACTTGCATATGAATTTAAACATGTAAACTAATATCACATGTTTTACATATAAACTATCACATGTTTTACATATAAACTAGCATATGTATATACTTGATTCACCTATAAACTTGTGTATAATTCGCATATAGACTTGCATAAGATTCACATATAAACTAGCATATGGTTTACATCCCAAACTTGCATATAAACTGATGTCATAAAATGAATCAGGTTAAACATATGTGATTGGACATATGAAATAGATCTACTAACATAAGTTAACAAAACTGTCATATGTTCACAAACAAACGATAACAAAGTTAAGCAACTGTAACGACCCAGAAAATCTGAACCAATTTAAAATTTTTAAATTGGCTAAAATAATGGATTTTAAATATTTAAAATAAATATTTTAAATAATGGTGATGAAAACTGCGTTTGAATCGACATTTGAAAACGAATATAATTAATTATAATTATATATAGAATTGAAAATGGTGCGGTAGTTCGATAATTCGATTTCAAACTTCAATTGAATATACCGGGTGCAAAACAATCCGGATTTTAGTGAAACCAAAAATAATGGAATCTAATTGATAATATCTTTCCAACGAATCTGACCAATCGAAATTTGATAGCGGGAATCAAAAGATATGTCCAATTGAAAATTCTGAATAGTCGCTATGAAATTCAGGCCCTTAAAAATGGACATTTTGCAAACGACCTCGGATTTCGATGAAACCACTTTTGTTAGATCCGCAGTGTCAAGTTATTGCTAGGTTTCAAATTTCATAATTTTTCGAATCAATATGTGAGCGTGGCAAAGGAAAACGCGTTTGACCAGTTTCTGTTGATTTTAATCGACTGGAAATTGGCCATTTTTCAAACGGTCTCATAATTAGACGAAACTAGTTTTGTTAGGACCGTATCGTCAATACGAAGCTAGAAAATATTTTTCTGGAATTTTTCTAGTTAGTATGTGACCCCGGTAATTTGAAATGTACGTTTAAAATTCAATATAGTGATTTAAATGTAAATTCAACGGGAACTGATTGTAACGATCAAATCAGCTTGCGATACATATCCCATTGTGTCCGGAATGGGGGTAAAACGCTATGGGCGACAGTCGGTGGGTCCCATTTCGACTTCGAATAAAAAGACAACTTTAGAATAGAAAAAGATTTAAACTTTAGGATAGGAAAAAGATTTAAACTTTAGGATAGGAAAAAGATTTAAACTTTAGGATAGGAAAAAGATTAGAACTTTAAAATAGAAAAGATCAGATTTTTAGAATAGAAAAGATCAGATTTTTAGAATAGAAAAGATCATATTTTTAAAATAGAAAAGACGGAATTTTTATTAAGTAGAAGAAGTAAGATATGATTCTTATATTTTTAAAGCAATAAAAATATAATTTTTATATCATAGGAATATTAAGAATATAATCTTTATTTTTGAAATTCGATTTTTATATATTGAATAGCATAATAAAAATTCGATTTTTATATATTGAATAGCGAAGTCAAAATTCGATTTTTATATATTGAATAACATAGTAAAAATACGATTTTTACATATGTAGAGAATACGGGCAACGAAGCGACAAAAGGCGAGATTGGCGAAGATTTCTATAAAGGAAGAGTCGTAGTATTGGATAGCTATTGGTGAGATTTCTGATTTAAAAATTATAAATGTGTGAGAATTTCTCACTCTTCAATTTCTTTTTCTATATATATATGTGTTGAAATTAAAGTGAATTGCTATATATATATATATATATATATATATATATATATATATATATATATATATATATATATACGCCCCTCGTCCACAAACCATGGACGATATTTATTGGTTGAAATTGTTGTGAAAATTGATTGATAGCGAATGATTGTTTGGGATTGTTTGTGATTGATATTGGTTGATTGTGGTTGAAAGATACCCATTTGTGGTTGAGAAATATTTGGTTGAAACCACATAGGATTAGTTTGTGGAAATGAAATAAATATATACATGCCGCCTACGTGCGAACTAGATGCATGATCCCCATTGTCAAAAACCGCGAGGTTTTAAGGTAGAGCGAGGAGCCGTACTAGGGACGGTCCCGGTTTTAACTACCCTGCCGTTATGCTGCCGAAATTTTGAATAATATTCGTGTGTTTGAATTATTTTCATCTGCTTAAACTATATTTATTCATTGAATAGAAAACATTCATGTGTTGAATTGATATTCATTCGTTGATTAGAAATTCATGTGTTGAATGGTATTCATATTTTGAAATAAATTGTTTGATAATAAAAATCACCTTTTATCTATATATAGAAACTATAGAAAACATTCATGTGTTGAATTGATATTCATTCGTTGATTAGAAATTCATGTGTTGAATGGTATTCATATTTTGAAATAAATTATTTGATAATAAAAATCACCTTTTATCTATATATAGAAACTATAGAAAACATTCATGTGTTGAATTGATATTCATTTGTTGATTAGAAATTCATGTGTTGAATGGTATTCATATTTTGAAATAAATTGTTTGATAATAAAAATCACCTTTTATCGACTATATGGAATGTGTAAAATAATCTCGTTTTGAAAGAAATTGTTTTATGATAAAAATCATATTTTTGTCACCTATATGAACTATATAGAAAAATAGTGTTTAGAAACGAATTGTTTTACAATAAAAATCACATTTTTATTGTATGCATAAATCGTCGAAATGTGAAGTGTTAAAAATAGCCACTTGTTCAAAATAAACATATATGAGTTGAAATATTCATTAATTAGCTAATGAAATGATTTGCACCTATTTATGTAACATTAGAATGAATGGTGTTTTTAAACCAAATAGAAATCAAATATGAAGTTGAATAGAAAATGATAAATGATAAGAACTGTATATATATGTACATGCATATTCATTGAACAGGTTATAGCAAAGGGGCTAGAGAAGAGGAATAAAATTTTGTGCCCGACAAATAGGTACACATTTACTGCTTTGTTTGGGTGATGATTTTATGAGCCTGTTGGCTAGCCGCTTGGCTTTTTCTTTTTCTTTTTGATATTAGAAGGACCGGGAAAGCTATTTGCGATTTCCCGATGCTCCCGGTGCAGGGGAGGTTATGGCGAAATTTTCCAAAATTTTAAGGTGTTAGAAAAATATTTGAAGTGAAAACGATATGGAAATCATTGAATGAACTATATTTATATAAATATATAAATATAAATAAAATTAAAACGAAACGAAGATGTGTAGTTCGTATTTTGAAACCGTGATTTCAAACAACTAGTACGGGAAATCCGACCATTGGATTTTCCCGAAACCTCAACCGTCGGGTTCGCCTTGGAAATATCTTTCCAACGGCACCAACCTTGTAAAAATCCAACGGTTGGATTGTCTGGAAAGTTTAAATCAAATCTGATGAAAAACAGCGCCAGAAGCGATTATATTTATATATATATATAAATATAATTATATATTTAATCGAATAACGATGCTGCAGTTCGTATTTTGAAATCGAAACTTCAAACGATTGTACCGGGAGATCCGATCGTCGGATTTTCCCGAAACTGGAACCGTTGGATTCGTTTTGAAAAGACCTTTCTAATGATGTAAATTTTGCGAAGATCCAACGGTTAGATTTTCAGATATGTGTAAATCAAATCTGAAGAAAAACAGCGCCACGGCCGCTTTATGGCCCGAAGCGTCGTTTTGAATATATTAGCTATTTTAAAATAAATAAAAATAGCGATAAATCGTTATAAAATATCATAAACAATATGGAATGGAAATAAGCTGAATTTGCTCGATTTATGTTGTGTTTGATGGTTGAATGTGTTTGGTGTGAAAATTACATTAAAGAACAAAGTTGGTGTTGTCGAATAATTTAACCATTGAAGTAAATTGATTTGCAATTCTAAATATACGTGAATTATTCGAAAAGGCCGAGTTAATTCTCATTTCAAATAATTGACCTACGATTGAAAGTCGAAGATGAAGACGATGGTCCAAGACCGGAGATCTTCACCTCGTTTGGATGGTAACCGAGGTCCTGATTGGGAGGCATCCCGAAATATGGATAATGAGTGGTGATCGTTCAGACGTACGTGTTGATCGAAGGGTTTGCGAGGTATTTAGTGCCTCCGGTTTCGTTCAGACCCAGAATGGACTTGTAAATGGACTGTGTGTCTGACATTGGAGTTTATTCTGTGTTGATTGATTTCTGTTAAATATACATCTGTTTGGCGGCGGAGAATTTATTCTTTCGCTTAACGCCCTTCTCTGAAACGCACGAGCTCAGAGGTTGTGTATCGATGGACATCAGTCGCATGACATGAATTGCCTGTGTGGCATGCTAAGATGCAGTGATCAGGACTTCTGTTGAAAAGCAAAGTCTTATGGTGATGATCAAAGCACCGCCTGTGTGGCGTAGCTTTGTGTATAACGTGAATTCGCGAGCCTCACACCCCGGTATGAACCTAAAACGGGAGAGGGACCTCAGGGAGGGCATGCGTTTCTTTCTAGCTAGGGTGGTGTCAGTGACCTACCAGCCCTGACATTTATATACTTTTCACCTATGTGGTTGTTGCTGTTGCGAGGCGCCTCGGTTTGATCGGACGATCCGGGTCCGATGGAGTCATTCGTTGGCTCGTTTACGCCCCAAAGGGCGGGGAAACGTATTGTTCAGGCATTTTAATCCACATCGGTGGACCGGCCCTGTCGCTCCAAGGGCCCACCTGAGTCTGGGTCCTGTGGCTCGGGCTAGAGAATCACGAATTCGGTAAGGACTATCTTTTGCCTTGGTTCATGACGGAAAACCAATTTCCAAATACGTGACGATGCGATTTTGATTGTATACCTATATATGGCGACATAGTGGTATGGGGCATTAATGCCGTCTATGATTGATAGTTATGATTTGAAATAGTTTTCAAAACATATAAACACTAGAAATAATATCAATTGCCTTGTTTTATTCGTATCAATCATATTTTGGCCATTATAAGGTAAAACTCTATCCTCCGGTTTGCGTTGCATTGTGTGATGGGAACTGAGTCTTATAATGGCTTCATTTTTATAAAAAGCATAGCGATGTTTAAAAGAAAGATTTGTTTTAAAGCACTGGCAATCCAATGGAGTAAACCCGTTCCACGAAAGTGGCGTGGTCCTGGGATTAGCCATATTATATATGTGTTGAATAGATTTCTCATACCAGTCCTTGTTGCTGGCCCTGTGTGGGCTGGGTACGCGTGATATGGGGTTCTCGCTTCGCAGTTTGGTGGCGAACGGGAGACTCTTACCCCTACATGTCCCTGTTGAGGGTTGGTTTGGCAGTGGCCGCGAGACTCGAGAGGGTTGCCGTAAAACAAGTGGTTGGGGTACTATTGGGAGCCACGGTGGGTTTTACCTGCTGTACTGGAGGATGAAGGGATGGTTGCAAAGCCTACCGGATTTCGCGGTATCGTCTCAGCAACGTCACATGATTCAATAGACATGTTCTCATAATCCCAATTATAACTCATCATAAATAATTTATTAATTATTTTGTGAAAGAAATTGTACTCACTAAGACAGACTAGAGAAGAGAACAATTTGTTCGTCGTTTGTATTAGAATTCAGACTTGAAATTCATAAGCTTTAAGAAGAACTATTCTAGCAGCAGCATGGAGGCCAAGAGATTAATTTAGTTTAGGTTTAGAGCTTGAGTCTATGTGTGCTTATATAGAAGTTTAAATCAATATAAGCCGTTAGATTATCATAGGAGCAATCACAACCGTCCAGACTAGATAGAGTTATCCAGAATTTCCACCTATGCCCTAGTGACTCAGCAACAGGTCAGAAAAGACTCAGCAACAAGTCAGAATCGTCACAGTTCAAATCTGCCAGGGAGGGGTAGGTCGACCCCCACGTCGACCTGTATAGGGGAGGTCGACCCCCTAGTTGACCTGGCCTAGGGCGGGAAAAATCCCGCCCAGCCCGCTTCTTCGTTTGAATTCAAATTTTTGAATTTCAATCTGAACTGTTTTTAATTTATTTAAATTTCTGAAACTTCTGAGGGCCATAACTTCCTCATACGAAGTCCGATTTACGTAAACTTAGACTCTATTCCAAGCAGAATTTCGAGACGAACGCAACGGCGTAACCCGTTTCCCTTAATTCTCACTTTAACAATTAAGTATTCATTAATTCGTTCTTTTAATAGTCATATAAAATTTAGGGTGTTACAAGTTTCATTCTCGATTCCAAATCCTTAACTCACCAATCCAATTTACCTAACCTCGTTAAGTTTCATCCATAAACTTCATTAATTAATTAATTTCAATTTCAGTTTGCTTTCACAAGTATTATTTATCTTGTTTTTAATTTTAACAAACAATCCATTATAATTCAACATTCTTTTTCCTGGGAGTTCTTAAACCACTTTGCTTTTCTCAAAAAAAATCAAATAATCCTTTCCAAAATTCAAACAACTTGTATTCGCAAAACATTTCCAAAACAAAATTTTTGGAAGTAATCTGTCACTTACAACTCGAAAATGAACACCGATGATGTCATGATCATCTTTGGTATCTATTTCCAGCTATCGAAGTGAGTTCAATACTATATCACTTTCAAAACAATATCTAAACACTTCCATTTTGAAGTTCATTTCAAAATACCATTTACAATGCTTTAAATCAATTTCAAATCTCCCAGGATTTTAAAATTCTCTTATATCCAATCCATATTCATTTACAAACACTTATTCAAATTTCCAGAGTTTTAATTTCAATTCTGATTTAAATTCAGACATAATTCATCTGATTTCACGTATTACACTTATATGAATTTTGATTGGCTATTTACATAACCATTTCACATTTTATAATCTTATTCGATTATAATCACAACCAACACATCCAATATACTATAATACTTCAAATATCTATACTTTGTTTATATCAAAATATAATTTGGGTAAAATTATTTCGTTTACCCTCTTTTCAAAACATACTGTGTCGGTTCATCATATTCAAGTGTTTATAACCCCTACCGATACAGTGGATCAAACCGATCGACCAAAACTCATAAACAACTCAACCAATAAATCTCCAAAATATAAAACAATTTTTATAAAATCTACAAATACCCTCTCTCATATGTATACACTCAACTCAATCTAGGGAATTACTAACCCCGTCTCTACAGAGTCATGCAACAGAGCCAAGGTAATTACTTAACTTTCAGCTCTGATACCACTGTAACGACCCAGGTTTTCACGATCCTGGTTATCGACACCAAACATGATGTCGACTATTGAAGCATCGGAAACACCAAATAGTCCATGAAAGACATCAGAGGGTGAGAATAGATAAGATAGAAACTTAGAATAGAAGAAGAAGAACATAAAACATCAGAGTAAACATGAATCTCACAGCGGAACGAACAATATATAATAGATTCATAACTTTGAAATAAATCCAGTATATGTATACAATAACATTTATCATAGTATAACACTTACAACACAACAGAAATAACCAATTGCTATAAAATCCTGAAGCCTCCTACTCCAAGCTCTCAGTATATCTGTAAAATCCTGACTACTTGACTGACCATACAAATTTGGGCACCCAAGAGTTTATGGAAAACAAAACAAAACAAACTCCGGGTCAGTCGTGGGACTGGGGTGAGTAAACAATTTAAAACACTTTGAGAAAATAAACGATATCTCATAAGACCACGCCGTATAACATGGAACGGGTTTTTCCCTTATGAGAATCCAAAGCATTTGATTTAACATCAAAATATCCTTTTGCAAGAAACAATGATCTTTTATATCAAAACTCCCTTGATATTATGATAGTGTCTATCAACCACAACATAATAATCATCTAGCAAAATGCTTTCATCTCACGTTCCACATACATAATATATAATCGATATCCACGGGCGCTTATTGGTTAATGAATTCCAACTGGCAAGGTATGGGACCACCTTCTGACAGTGTATCTATAGAGAGGAATACACCAGGTTCAACAAGAACATCTTGCAACCTAGGCTAAACATGACTGGTCACTCATTTCGCTTGAGTGTACCGAATGTATTATCATCAACGGTTGTGATCAGCAACCATTTCCCAGAAGGGACAACATCGAAATAGATTATAGAAGTAACTAGAATTTCTCTAGATCAGGTGATAATACACCCTAATTGGCAGCTAACCACTTAGCCATGCGACCTACCCAATTTTATACCATTTCCGGTTGTGAGGCTAGAGGCCATAACGTATCCTTTACAAACCACATCTTCATTCACTTTGAATGTCACGTCGTCATACCCGCTAAATCACAAATTGATTTCTCCAAACATATCACGGGTAAACAGCTAAGAGAAACTAATTTCTCCTCCACCAAACATAAATATGTTTGAAGAGATCAACTTACGCGATCTATTAAATATACTCTGTCAGACATTCTTCCCTACTAGTTGTCCTGGGACTAGGCAAACCAAAGGCAATATTATGTAAACATGACAGCCCTTGCATAACTCCGTCTTCAATTATCTTCATCATATTTGATTCATAAAGCTAATGCCATACGGAGTGGTTTTCAGATAATATATCTGATCCCGGTCTCTCCGTATTGACGATGGAAAAATGGTCAAAAACTTTGATAGTCGGTGATTTAACTATCAAAGAAAAACATGTGTACAATCAATGATATCATTTCCAGATGGAAATTCTATCGATCAATCATCAATCAACATTTATTCATTTCCTCATTTCTCGTTTCCATATATTCATCAAATCCTTATTTTCTAATTTTAGAAATATACGTTATTAACTTTGGAAAATGTTTCCATTTCTGATTCACGCATCACTATCTTCTCACATATATCAGTCTCTAACTGTAAACTAGTAAGAGAACAACCCTCTACGTATTAAACCCGAAGGCCGAAACCAACATCAGATCAATACCCAGACAGCTGTTCAACTTAACTAATCTCTAGTCAGTTTCTAATTCCATTAACTCCATTTTAATTCCTATTTCAAACCCTATTTCCTTTATAAATATTTTATTAGCAAAATATTTACTTTAATCTAATTTTCACATCGAATGTGAAAAATTTATCTTTATAAAAAAAAACAGTTTGATTTCGTATTTAAAAACAATATCTCAAACACAAATTCTATTTATATTTTTATTTGCAAAATTATTCATACAAATCTTATTTCATTTCCAACATTTATAATCTCATTTATAATTCCCTTTATATAATTCTATTTATTCTATATAAATTCTTTTATAAAATTCTATTTATTCAATATAAATCCTTTTATAAAATTCTGTTTATATTATATGTAAATATTTCAATTTCAATATTCACTTTGAAATTTTCCTTTTACATTCCAGTATTTCATTTGGTGCTTAAAATACCAAATAACATGACCAGTGTCATCATAATCAATCACAGATTATATATCACATCATATATCACAATATATGAAAAACAAATAGTATATAAATATTAAGGAATCCGGTTGGATCCCTCCAACTTGTTTCTCTACATTCATAGATCTTAAACAATATAAAAAACATCGATTTCATTTCAATATGAAATATTCTGATAAACATAATCAAAATTTGATTAACGATTTATATATATATAGTTATCTATAATTTCAACCAATAAATCAGCATTTTAACCAAACAATCAACACACAACAATCAATCATCATTTATCAATACTAGATTATATTTATAAAAATATAAACTATACAGAGTTAGTGAGATTTACTCACATTGGTCGGTTATCGTTAAATAACGATAATCAATCGGTTGATTCAGACAGACAATTTATTTCGTAATAAATTGTAACGAGCTCCAATTCACTCCAGTCAGTTCCATTTTATAGCTGCTGTCCATACGATCCTAACGGATCCTGTTTTGTCCAATTCCAATACCATATGATAAAGTTATATAATTTACAAGTTTATACTCTTATTAACTTTAAAATTAAACTATATATAATTTTAATTGGGCCTCACCCCTAATATATTGGCCCATCTTCCTTCTTAAGAAATCCAGACCCGCACCTTTATCCTTTCTTCCCCGTCGCACTTTCCTGTGACATGCTCCTCCATTTTACGGATTTCCACTCGCAAGTTCTCCTCACACAATACAAAACAAAATGAACAACATACACCAAATCACTCCACGTTTAAATCTCTATCGCCTTATACTGCTCTTGTTAAACTCGAACTCCCCATCTTAAATCCGTCGTTGATTGTATCTCACCAGCGTGGTGACTGTCGCGTCACCTTTTACTTCTGAAATGCACCAGAAAATCCCAATCGATGCCAAATTCCATCTCGAATTCAAATATAAACTCAAATACACAGATCGATACTTAAATCATTCACCCTCATGAACCCTAACCGACGCTGTGAGATTTCCAGCGAAAACAATATTCACCGAACCCTATAAAATGTACATCAAATCGAGAAGGATGCTATGAGGAGTACAACGAAACGAGTTTTGGGATTTTAGAAAATTTCTAGGATTTGTTATCGATTTTCAAAGTCTCCAATTTACTATTTGAATTTCTTTTCAGTGGCGGCCATCTTTCTGTTGACTTTGGGAGTAAGAAGTTAGGTTTAGAAAAGGGTAAGTGGTGCATTTATAGGTTAGGTTAACTTCTAGGCTAAGATTCGTGTTTTATTTTAGTACTTTATATTAAATTTTTACCTTTATTCATCGTTTAAAAATTCCTATAGTCATATACAATGTCAAAAAATCATGAAAATGGACATGCCACTAGAGTTTGACATTACAGACCCAACAAAACTTGTTTCGTCGAATTCCGAGTTCATTTGCTCACACAGCGTAATTTTAACTGTCAACATACTGACTGTTTTTCACATTAAAAATCTGTACGGCCACACAATGACTTCAAAAATCACGAAAATAGGAATCTAACAATATTTAATATTCAGGATCCAACAAAATTAGTTTCATAAAAAACGGAGGTTGTTTGCAAAAGTGGCTATTTTTAAAGCTCTAAATTAACCCATTTAAATATTAATATATTTAAAAATAAATTAAATTAAATATTTATAAGTAAATATTATCGTATATATTCACAATATAATATCATACAACTCCAAAATAAATACATCAGGATTTATAACTCGATATTTCAAAATTCCCAGTTATATCGATATTCGATTTATGTTTAAATCCTTTTATAAATCATTATAAATTATAATGGAGTTCCATAGTGACTTTTCAGAAATTTGATTTGATCATAAACCAAAATCTACCCGATGAAATCTCAATTTTTGTCTTCCATTAGAAAAATATACTTCACCAGCTCCGAACGTTTCTTGATTCACAGAAATCCGGCTTAAAACGGATTATGTATATTCGTTTTAAGTTTGAACTGCCAATTTATGAACTGATGCACCATTACGGGCTCGATTATAATTATATAATAATTTATACGTTCAACTGTCGTTTATTTTATATATTCGTTAATATAATTCAACTCTAAACTGAATTATATATTATAAATGATCCAATTCACACAATACTGTCAATTCACTATTTCCCACTATTTCGGAATTAAGTATATTCTTCTATTAATTATATTAATTAAATATTCAATATAATTTAGTTAAACGTCCATTTAAATCTCTGAATCACTATTTAAATAATTAAATAAATTAATTATTATACCGTAAAAATACTGGACATTACACTAGGACTCAACCGTAAAAGTTGTGTCCAAACCACCCCCTTTAACTTCTTTATTTCGTTCATTCTTCCTCATGTAGCTGAGCCATATTCTTGTCCTTATCTCTTTGTCTGTCGTCGCCTCATCTCCGCTTTTCCTGTGCTAGTTTGCGCATTAGATCATGCCTCACTAGTACTCCAACATCTAATTTCTTCTCTCCGACCATTTCTTAGTCTATATTACCTATTTGCGCTATCTGGTCTTACTTGTACCATTTATGTCCTGTCCTTAGGGAAGAGATCATTTGGTTGGGTTGGGATGAGGAAAAAGGTCTCACTGTTTTAGGGCTAAGAAAATTTGTCGAGGAAGTTGGACTTGCACTGGCCAGTTGCTTGGAGATCATAGAATAGGTTTTGTTGTTGTGCTGCACCCGCCTTTTCTATACCTTGTTAGAATAGGTTCTTTTAAAGGCGATCGTCATTTCGGGGATGAAGGTTAAGCTATTTTTTGATGGTTTTTGTGAGGAGAATCTCAAAGAGATTTTAGAGGAATGCGTGTTTTACACAGACTTGAATGGTCTTTTGTTTGACCGGCTTTGGAGATTTTGCAGCAAATCTCTTTTTCTTGATGTTAGTTTTTGTGTTTGGGAATCAATGTTCGAACTGCCCATGTAGACGTGTGACTCATTTAGCACATTGTTCTATAAATGGGAAGTTATGACTAGATTTGTCTCATGATGCGGAAATTAATCTTTTGCTTGATCGATGGTGTAACCATCTTCTAGTGCCGCATCATATTTGATTCAGCTTGTTGTTCTTGTATGTTGTCTCACAGAATACTTTTCGTAATTTCGCCTGTCTGTTTTGTCTTTAGACAATATTAGGTGGATTTCTATGAGAAGCAGTATTGTGGTAGGTTTCTTGTCTCATCGCAAATTCTCTCTTAGAAGAGATGGTGATGTAGGAACCTCTAACAACACCAGCAGTGTTCGTAAGACGAGATTAGCATTATGTTACCATGATATGGTTAATTAAATATCATAGAAATTGGTTTGAGCTCCATCCGCGTAGTACAACATCTCGTTGTTTATAGCCATGGTTTTGGGAGTTTCGATGTTGTTGTTTTGTCGCCATCTTTGTTATTTTCCCTTTCCAGCATCGGGTTCTTGGCTTGGTGGTGATTCGTGCTCATAATTGTTAGTGTTGTTTAAATCGCATGAATTAGGTTAATGAGATTTCTATGTTTTGTGTGTGATTATCTGATTGGGGTACAAAAAATAGATACTTCGGGACTAATAAAATAAGGATATCCAGAATTAAGGGTTGTCTTAGGAAAATATGACTGTTATGGTCATAAATGGAAATAAACTTATGGATAAGAAAATTGGGCTAATGGGTATCGATTATTACTTAAATACTAAGTCCAATTTGGGAAGGTAATCAAATATATCCTAGGGTAAAGAGGATATAACTTTCCTTATTTACAATTAGTTAATATAGAACTTATAAATAAAAGTTAGAATTGGACTTAGTAGGTTAGTAATGTGAAACATTATTAACCATAGGAACCCGTGACGATAGTTAATCGTGTGCGTATAGTATTTCCGTGGAGAGAGACTAAACGAGAATGACTTAATAACGTAGCCTACCTAATTCCAATAGGGAAAAGTACTAAAGGCTATTGTGGTACTAACCTAATAACCTTCACGTGTATTCTGCCCATGGGCCTTAAGAGGATGGGGTTGAAGAATCCACCTGGGAATAGGTCTTTTAGTTTAGGTGTCTTAAATAGCTGGTGATTGTGGGCCTACCCAAACCTGAAAACTAAAACGTTAGATATGGCTACCGATCCTACGGGAAGTAGTAAGAGACTAAGGGGGTTATCTCGTAAGGTCAGTTAGATGGTATAGCGAACGATAAAATACCATCTCTCACCTTATATGGGGTAAGAGAATATGCATGAATGACGGAAGCCTTAACATCTTGGGCCCATAGCTAGTGCCCTCTAGTTTATGTTAACGTCGAATCAGTTATCGAGAAATAATAAGTGACCAGAATGAAAGTATTCACATACACACACACATACACACACACACTCACACACACACACACACACACATATATAGAGAAATTCTGTAACTAGGGGTCCAACCTCGATTAAATAACCAACCATGTCCGGGTATAAAGGATTCACTTATATATGCATAAATGATCTATTTCGGTATTATACTTTAGGAATTCTATCTTGGGAAGAGTAGTACAGTCGTGCGTAAATATCTACAAGGTTGGGCTAGAATCACTAACCTTGATAGGCATACATCTTGGGTTGAACCAAGCAGGATACATATGTGTGTTATAATATGTGTTGTACATTTCCTGTTCACTAGAATCTTATTGTTCTGACCCCTCCTCCTTATTACAACCACCCAGGTTTTCTAGAGAAAGTCGGGTTCTTACGACTATTTATGGCTTCCAGTTCTCGTTCTCTCTCATGCTCGATATTGGCAAAGTAACTTACTTTGAAAAAGGTAATTACTTGAGTTAATACTAGTTTATCCTTTTTTGTTTCCGCTGTGAGTTATCTTATCGTACTCTGATTATGCTAATGCTCATTTATTGCAGGTACCAGATTTACATGCTCCATGTTGGATGCGTTTGAGTTTCGATTTTTGTCGAAACTTGGACGTAGAAAATTGTGGGGTGTTACATAAATAGTCCAAAATATAAGATTTTATCTTTAGTTGCACGAGATCTCCTGGCAATTTTGGTATCTATGGTCGCTTAAGAGTCCGCTTTTAGCACCGGAGGGCGTGTTATAAATCCATTCCTTAGTACGCTAAGTCCTAGGATGGTTGAGGCATTGGTTACTACCCAAAATTGGATAAGGTCTAAACCTATTTTTGTAGACCACCGACTTGAGGTCCCTTTAGATGATGTGAATTATTACGATGTAGTTTTTTCAAGTAATATTGGTATTTGTTTAGGCTGTAAAATATTATTGTTTAATCATTACATACAATGCACATTACTGTTGACTTGTTTTCGGTTATAGATTTGGTAAATGGGCGTGATTCGCTAGCCTCTTTAACTACGGAAACACCGACCGATATTCTGTCGCCATCTATAGGACAACGCTGAGTTCATCGGTAAGTTTTTACTTCTTATTACAGTTTTCTTGTGTTACCTTCGTTTCTTTTTTATACGGTAAATGCCCAAATAGCAACTTGGTTTTAGTAAAAAGTTCTGCATATCATATTATTCATACTTAATGTTATTCAAACTTAATGTTATTCAGTAAAAATGTCTGCATATCGTTTGAAATCATAATTTTATTTAGACTTAATGTTTCATGCAAGTAAGACAAGACCACTTAACGTTTCCTTTTGCTGATGAATGGTTATTAAATGACATAATTTTAAAGCATTATAGGTTGCTGATGATGTAGTTAATTGATTGTCTCAAGTCCTATATAGATTTTGATTTACTTAAAAGGAGTCTCAAGTCCTATCCAATTCATATGAGTACATGATGTTGTTTTTTCATAAAAGATATATATTTGGCTTTTGCAATGTGGTCATTGAGCTACATATTTTAGTAGTTTTAGCTGATATGCATTGACTATGAATATCTACTTTCAACGTTTCATGGTTTTAGTTTTCAACTGATATGAGGACTGAGGAGAGAGCAGTGGTGGAAGACCGGAAGTGGAGACTGACTGTTTCAGCTTATTACCAAGTAGTATCAGTATGTAATATGTATATGTATCACTGTAGACTTACTTAGTAGTAATGATTCTGTCATTGTATAATTGTATCTTATTATGTAAACTGTTTCAGCTGTCCGTGACCTGTGTCGATGTATCAATATGTATCTGAACTAAAGTCTGAACTTAGTAGTGAGTAGAAAACTGACTGTGGAGTCGTGGACGACTTTGTGAGTTGTAATTGAGTTCTGAGCTGAAACAGTCAGTGTAATCGTTCGATTTAAGCGGTTAACCTTCCGATCTAAATGGTTGATTGTTGTATAGTTAACGGTTTAAATTGTACCGTTAACCACTTAAATCAAACGGTTAACCGTGGGTAACTAGTTTTGGTTCGATCGGTACAAACCACGCTCGATTAACCAAAACTTGGTTAATCGAACCGAATAAACTAAGCGATTAACCGAAAAAATTAATCGACCTGTCCGGTTAACCACACACGCCCACCCCTAACCTTTGGAGATAACACATTAGGGTTCGACGAGAACACATAACCCATCCACACGTGACCAACCACTCATTCAGCTTGAGTGTATCGAATATATTATCACCATGGTTGGTACTTGGTAGCGACCCAAACCCTATTCCTGCAAGATACCAAAACGTTTAGATGGTGACAAATATACTATAGTGGTCCGCAAATCCGTACTATCTGAGTTGACTAAATACACTACACATCTAACCCAAATTGTATAGAAATAGGAATCATTATGAAATAAGAAGAAAAGATAGAAGAAGAACAGACACAACAACACAGAATCTCACAATCGCAGCGGAATAAAATATAATATATAAATAATCACTTTTGAAATACAACTGTATTTGGACTTACATACATTATCAGAGTATACCACAAATACAACCCAACGGAATAAACTCTAAATATCAACACTGAAGCCTCCTGCTCCAAGCTCCTTCAGATAAATCTGTAAAATTCTGAACTACTTGATTGCCCATACAAATTTGGGCACCCAAGAGTTTAGGTGAAACAAAACAAATTCTTGGTCAGTCATGGGACTAGTATGAGTAAATTTTTTTAAATAGTTTGAGAAAATAAACGATATCTCATAAGGCCACGTCGTACAACACAGAACGGGGTTTTCCCTTTTAGAATCTAAAACACTTGATTTAACTTTCAGATTTTTTTTGAAAGAAACAATAATCTTTATATCAAAACTCTCTTGATATTATAATAGTGTCTAAATCAAATAAATAACAATCTAGTGGAACGTTTGCATCACACGCTCCACATATATACTATACAGTCAAAACCGCGAGCACTTATTGGGTAATGAATTTCCAACTATGACAAGGTATGGAACCACCTTCCAATAGTGCATCTCTAGAGAGGAATACACTAGGTTCAACAAGAACATCTTGTAACCTGACCATACATGACCGACCACTCATTTCACTTGAGTGTATCGAACGTATATCACCAACGGTTGGGATCAACAACCATTTTCCCGAATGGGACAACATCGAAATAGAATAAAGAATGAAATAAATTTCTCTAGATAGGTGATAATACACCCTAATTGGGAGCTACCCACTTAGCCATGTTGCCTGAACGATTTTTGTCATTTCCTCGTTGTTAAGGCCTGAGGCTACGATTACTTACCATTCATTTGATAGCACAATCACTTTGAATGTTACATTGTCAGATCCTTTAATCATTATTTGATTTGCACAAATATATTCTGGATATTATGCTAAGAGAATAAATTCTCCACCACCATATATATTTATACAGACCAACATATGCCATCATTGAAAATACTCTATCGTACATTCGTCCATAACTTTGTTCTGGGACTGAATGAAACCGAAGGCACAATTTCTGTTAATCCATCTTAGGCAATTTCTACTTAGGATTAATAAGAAAAGCCCTTGCACTTTACTCCATCTTCGATTATCTTCATATAATCTGATTCGCAGCACTACTGCCAATACGGAGTGGTTCTCGAATAATAATCCATCCGGTCTCCCCATATTGACAACGATATTGGCAAATACTTCGACAGTCGGTTATTTAACTATCGAAGAAAAACAAACATCCATTCAAAGCATCAAATAATCACTGGGCCCCTTAATTAATATTCCATTTAGTTAAATCACTTCTCCATTTCCTTATCAATATTTTTTAACCAAATATTTTCAATAATCATCTTGGCCTCTTACGCTATTTGTAAAACATTTCCATATCTCGCCTTCTTTTATTTTCTATACTTAGAAAATATTTTCTATTTATAATTGGAAAACACTTCAAGTATTTCTCACTTCTACCACCATTCATTTCTGTACTTAGGAAATATTTATTATTTTATTTCCAAAATCCCACTCATTTGGGTTAAAACGAATGTTGTGTAAAACTTTGTTACAACAACCCAAAATACTGCATTCAACTAAATCTTATTCAAAACATTTATCTTCGAGCCTGAATCTTGCAATTTATTGGTTAATAATGAAATCAATCAAGTTGGAGTATAAATACCTCTCAGACCTTGATTGAATAACATTATTAACTTCAAAACGGACAAGACTACTTATCTCGAATAATCAACATCATATAACCAATTACTCATTTTTAAAACATGTATACGTTTGTATAGATTTAATTATAAAATTCCTTTTTGTTCATAATATTCTATTTTAAGCTCGTTTACCTATCAAATTCTATGTATATCGATATATTGATTTCTAGTTATCAATTTTTCTTAAAAATATTCTAACTCCTTAAATTTCCAGAAAATTTCGCCAGCACCTCCTTTGTACCGGTCAATAGCTCAAACCTCAACTTTCCTCTCTAGGCCTTTCCATTCAAAAAGAAAGTCAAAAAGCCAGGCTTGCCAATTCGACACATAAAATCTCATATGGAATTTAAACGTTCGCCTTTTTGTCACGCACACGAACTATAATCTTCATACAATCTATTCCATACCTGTCTAACTAACCCATATACGTCCATTCCCAATTTATTCTAACTCAAGTCAGTCATTTTTATCTCAATTCGTAAATTTATTCTTTAATTAGCTCTTTTTCCCATTTCACTTTTTATTTGAACATAACACGTTTGGATATATTTTTAGTTTACTTCAAACTCAAGCTAATTCCATTATCAACTTGAGTTTCATATTCTATTTCGAATATAAATTCGTAAACCCCATTTACTTATCCAACACCCAATTTTGATTTAAAACTTGATTAACTAATTATTCTTCAAATTAGTTAATTCTATTCAAAAATAAAAATCTGATTTTTGTTTTAAAAATTAATCCATTTGCTTCACTTGAGTTCATATTTATTTTACAACTCAAATCTGGATTTTTCTAATGGAAATTCGGATTTTATAACTTAAAATCCTTTTATAAATTTAAATAAACCGTTATGGTTTTTAAACAATTATGGCGCTGTTTTTCTGTAAATTTGATTTTGATATAACTCAAAATCTATAAGACAAAATCCATATTTTTCTTTTCCATTTGAAAACTATTATTCAATAAGTCCTGACGATTGTTGTTTCAAAGAATTCCGACTTAAATTGAGTTCTATATACTCAATTGAAGTTCGAACGCCAATTTATGAACTGTCGTGCTGCGGCAAGCTCGTTTTAATTATATTTAAATATAAACGTTTAAAATTTGTTTATTAATAAATTTCAATCTCATTCTTACGTATTTTATAGCTCGGTCATGATTTATTTACAACTTAATCTTATATATTAAATTCCAATTCCTTTATAAATAAATTATTTATAAAACTCGATATAATCAAATTTTAATTACAAATCCGGTGAATTATCTCAATTCAGTTTATATTCCGAATTCCGGAATATAATCGATCGTTCTATTTCAAAATGGTTTCAATTCACTTTATTTGTAAACATCGTTTATAAATTCACTTCCTTGTTTTATAAATTAAAACAAGTTTCCCTTTCAAATATTTATTTGAAACCCAAATCCTATTCTGGAATATTTGATTATTATAACTTATATGCAGTTGTAAGATCTATTTTAATATTTAAACTCGGTTTATATCGAATATAATTTAAATATCTTTTTTGGGAACAATTTATTTCTATAAATTCAACATAGTTGAATTCAAACCATAAATCTACATGGATTTATTTTAATTCAATTTATATTCCGATTGTCGGAATAAATTTCATTCTTTCCCTTTTTAACACGATTCCTAATTCTCATTTTAAATTCATATTTGAATTTAAATATTTAAATTGTCCAAATAATAAATTTCCACCTTTATTTACAAATATCGTTTATATTAGTTGTTTATATATTTAAACAAGTATCGATTTCAAATTCATTTGAAATTAAATTTCCCTTTTTAAATTCACACATACATTTACATTTCCTGAATTATCCAATGATAATTCATTTCACTTCATTTATAAACATCGTTCATAAATGAACTGCTTGTTATTATTATTCAAAACAAGTTAATATTTCTTAGCCCATTCGAAATTGAAATTCTATTTTTAGGAGATAGATTTTCCCTTTTAAATCTCAAAATATCCTTATTACGATATTTTTATATATCAACATTTTAGGCCTAGTGATATTTCAAACATTCAAAACACTCAATTATCAATCACAGGATTTCTGACACATCATATATGAAATATATATACGAAAACAAATAAATAATAATATTTTAAGGAACGCAGTTGGATCCCTCCAACCTGTTTTCCTTCATCCATAGATGTTAGCCAACATAAGTAATACCCATCGTGCTTCGAGGCAGGATATCGTAGTATAGAAGGTCATCCACTCTCATATTGTGGGGCGCATAGGGTCATCCGCTAGTGATATTATGGGCATCCGCTAATGATACCACGGGAAATATCTAACCACCAATATATATATATATATATATATATATATATATATAATAGCCACAAACACCAAGCCTAAATAACTAATATATGTATATACATATATATAATAACCACAGTAATATTTCTACGCATTCAAACAACCAACATAAAAAAATATTATTTAAATAAAATCCAAGTAGCGAGTTTACTCATAGTGATTTTCATTTTGCCGAATATCCCTTAATTTCCATATCGTCGGCTATGAATCTACTCGAATGAAATTCATTTCGTACCTATGATTTATTTAATTTACTAATTATATATTTATTTATTTAAATTAACAACTAAAATAAATAAGTAAATTAGTCTATGTACTTTAATTTTTTAATTAAAACGTATACCTCACTGCTTTGTAAACTTCGACAATCCACGAAGGCAACTCACCGATCAATTTCAAAAATGCACCATGACCACCAACATCACCATCAAACCAAAATCCTATTTCCGATTATCACTGCATTACTGTTGCACTGCTTCACTCCATTATTTCTCACTGATCAAGGCAAATGCTCCAAGTTGATGCTGTATTCACCATTACAAAGACCAAATTCCAGCATTCATCAGAAAAATCGAACTTTTCCAGTCATCACATCACCCATACGATCTACTTTACCCCAAAAACTCAATGACCAAACTCCAAATTCACCACTACCGAACCCCTTTCATCCACTCCAGTACATCGCCTCCTCCCAGTTCAAAATCTACTACTGACGTCGGCTTCTACGCACCCCAAAACACCAGATCGGACTCCCCATCTTCAACTGTCGAACCCTCCAGAACTTCACGAATCCCTAAATGACCACAATTCGACAACATTTGACCTTCATCTCAAACAATACATTGCACACTAGTGAACTCCAATCCCATTCATCGTTTTACCCAACTCCCTCTTCGCCGTCCTCCAACTGCATCCATAACATCACCTATTCTAAATCGAGCTTCTCCAACGCCTGTCGCGAGTAACCCCTACCCCTCGGTTTTCAATTTCATTGATAAATAGAAATCGTAGCTTTTCCATTTTCGATTTCCATCTTTTTTTTTATGATTTCGATTTCGTGGATCCAACAGTTAAGCGGTTTCAATTTTAATTTTCAAAATGGGAATGAATTGGTTTTTTATTTCAGCTGAAGGAATAAACAAGAGAGAAATTAAAAGGGGAAAAAATAAGGATTTTATTGCGTTTAAATAGAGGGGAATGGGGATCTAGAAGTACACAAGCCATTAATTCTGGTTTTACTTAGTTATGAAGAAAGGGAACAAAGTGTACATGATATGAAGGAAGACAACGATAGCTTAGGGTAGGTTTGCAGTGTCCTTTGTTTTGCTTAAGAAGTAAGGAATTTATTTTTAAAATAAATTTTATTTTATTTTAGTTTGATTAGAATCAGTATCCTTTAATTTAAATTATCACGTTGATTTCAAACTCCTATTTGAGCCCAACAACTGGCCTCCCTAGGGTTAAACCACTATTATGAACCCACTGGACATGTTTCAAAGCCTTATTCGATCATATGGAGAAGATATTAATTTAAATTGGTATAAATTAAATACAAAATAACTAATTCCTTGATAATAAATTATTATTATCGTTGTTTATATTAAAAATAGAATTTCGATTATTATCCGAATCGGTTTTGACACGATTTTAATTTCAAACTGAATTATTCTAGATTCTCGTATTACGATAATTATTTAAATTCGGAATAAATCGTATTTCGATTATTAAATCGATAACTCAATGTAAAATATTATTTATATTATCAACCCAATATTTAAAACCATATTAAATATTAAAAATTAACTGACCAAAATTTGGGTTGTTACATATACCCTAACGCGTATGACCCATATAGCCATACTGCCTACCCGGTTTCTGTTATTTTCCTGGTTGACGAGGCTTGTGGTTACGTTTACCTTTTGAGAACATCTCATAACTTTGAATTCCACATCGTCAGATCCGTCAAATCACTAATTGACGTCCATAAATACACTCTGGGAGTTAATCTAAGAGAACTTCTCCACCACCAAACTTGGTACATTTGTAAAAATCAACGTACGTGACCTTTAGGAAATACTCTTTGAGACATACGTCCATACAAGTCATCCAAGAACTGGATGAATCGAAGGCACCCTCCTACCACATCCTTGGAATCGCCCTATGGATCAGTAACGATTAGTCCTTGCAATCCGTGGATTTTAACCACGATAGAACCACAGTATATCTCAATGGATCAGCCAGATATTTTAAGTAGTTCATCCATTTTACGAAGATCTATGGTCTTCAATGCTCCATCTTTATGAGTTTCCAAGTAAATTAGTTTCGAATGCAGCGTTCGTTTGAAGTGGTTTTGGGTCTAGTTCCCATCCCGATCTCTTCGAAACAACACATCAAAAGTCCAATAAGATATTTCATTGATAGTCGGGTTTTAACTATCAATTACAACAGTATAGTCAAGTATATTGGCAGCTAAAACCTTTATTATCCTTCATTAAACTCTTTATCGATATTTTGAGAATCATTCCATCAATAAACAATCGATTCCATTTACTTTTCTCGATAAAACTATATTATTAACTCTTAAGAATATACGTACTGACCAATCTCCTACTAATTCTCTTTACTTAGAAAATATCACAACATTTTCACAAAAACTATTTCCATTTCCTTTGTTTAGAAACATTGCTTTACATTTTTAATAGTGCCTTAGTATTCCTTAAATTTGGACATTTTGATATATATTATATCTTAATGGTATAAAACCAATTACCGATTCTTATACGGCCAATTATGTCAAATTATTTACTTTAAAACCAAATGTTCTTATTCACATTTTAAACTCTTGCAACTATCGTTGTAATATTATTTACATTCCGAAATCTCGCTACTAACGTTGCAATATTCTATATATTTCAAAATCTCGCAACTATTGTTGCAATATTCTTATGGAATAATAACAAATCTCAAAACCTTTCACCATTACAAACTAATACCATTCCTTGATAATATTGAAGTCGTCCAAGTTGGGGTATTTTATTCACCTCTCAGACCTTGATCAACAACGTTCTTATCTTAGAACTGGTAGAAGTTCGTAACTCAAAAACCAGTAATTCTATAATATCAATATAATCTTATTTTTTTAAAATATGGATTTATAAACCATATTCTTAGTTTTGAAATCTCAGCCAATTATGAACATTTCCACTAAATATTAACTTTCTGCTTCATTATACAATTCCATTTATAATTGGAATTATATTTATCTAGTTTCAAAATACTTCCCGCAAAACCATTTTATATCATACTACAAACTAATCTCATGGATTTTTATAACTGAAATCCACTTATCAACTTCTACACTTGAAACCAATAATTGATTCTTTTTTCACTCTTGCACACCCTTCCCTTTTATATTGATTCGAGTTTTAAACAAGATATTAAACTTATCACATTATCTCGATCGCCTTCAATAACCGTATTTACGAAATTTGGATTATATGATCTGATCTATTTATAAATCCCTTTCAAAATTATTAATCTTATTACATACCTGATTATCTTCTTAAATAAATTTTATTTAAGAAATAATTATTTTAATTATAATTAACTTCATTATTTATGAAGTAAAAGTACTCTACTTGTTTATTAACTAAAATAGATCAGTTAATAACATTTGAAATTATTTAACAATAACTAACTATAATTATAACTTTAAACATCGTAAATTAAGAAGTAAATTACATTTAAGAAATCTTATTAAATTTAAACAACCATTCCTTAATAATCGCTTTTTGATCAAATAATTTACTTAGTCAACTTTAACCCATCGATTAACTTGTTAACCAATTTCAATTACCTTTCCTATTAGATTAATGAGATTAATCTATTAATATTTCTGAATCATTTACTTAAAAATAATCATCCCAAAATATTAACCAGTAGGTTAATTACAGCTTATAAAACTTATTTAAACATCAGATTCTTATTATATAATCATTAATAATACTTTATAATAACCAATTTATAAACATCGATCTATTTTTAAATACTTCTTTATAACATATAAAATATAATTAAAAATCCTGTTTCAGTTATACAATAAATTTTATATCTCAACGTCAATTCGATTGACGGCAAATCAACGTTTTAACAAAAAGTGGATTTTAGGCCATTTGATGCCAATCTCTCAATCAATGATGTCTATTGATTAAAATCACATCAATGTTGAATTTCAATTCAATGTTCAACAACTAAACTGGTTTTAACATCAATGGGGTTCAAACCATTCATATATAACAATATGAAAGCAAACAACATATATAATATTTAAGGAATCCAGTTGGATCCCTCTAACCTCTACTTCCCTGCATTACAGTTTATAACATCATTTCATAACGAAATATAAGATTTTTATCCAATATATTAAACAGTGATAATATTATGAACATCAATCATTTAATCAACAATAGGCATCCAAACATCCAATTTATACTATCAACGATGGAATTTAATTATATGAATTTAACCACATTATATAATTCCAGAAAGCGTGAGAGTCAACTCATATTTGTTTCGATTGATGAATTCAACGTTGTTTTGTCTAATTTTAAACAGACATTTAAAATTAAACAAAATATGATTGCATCTGATTTCTCCCGAACCTGCTTAGCAGTGTAGAACTCTTCGATACGATTCCAATGCCCTTGTTTTGTCTGATTCTGACAGTATATGGACAAACTGCAGTCATTACAACAAATTAGTTTAATTTTAAATAGTTTAACCATAATTATATATATTAATTTACCTAATTAATTGTAATTACCGCTAATTGCGTCACCCAAATTTAATAATTACCGTTAACATATCTTCTCCAATCTGAAACCGCGTCTCCCTGTTCATATACCAACCACACCGTTGACTTCCAAGGATCGCTGCCTCTTCAGGCGAACTCCAGACTTCGCCGCCCTTTGACCGTCACCCCCATCGAACTCCGCTGAGCTAATGTTTCCAGTCCATTTACCCACTATTCTGCCATTATTCACATTGATCTTCCAAAATAGGCCACCTCCTAAACTTCAATGCATTGCTGGCGACTTCGACAACCAAACACCACCGCCCTCCCACCGAAGGTCGCCCCTTCCATCCTTTCTGCAACGACCTCTGCCTTAGTTCGATCAATGCTCTGATGATGAGCACGAAAAAAAATGCCAAACTTACCTGATTCTCGCACCACCCTATTCAATGACGAACTCCACCAAACTCCCTCCCCACTTGCGCATCTTCACTAGAAACTGTCCACGTTCCTCGACTCAGCCTAACACCTCCTGCATTGCCATCCACCGTCTGATCTAGTTCACGCTGTGTGAACATTGAGCCTCCAAAAATATAATCGAACCCAAAATAACCTAAGTAATGAAGTCCATGCCTCGGTGATCTCAAAGGGATCGAACTTCGTGAGCTTTCGTTGTGATTTCAATCTTATTTAATTTTTTAAAGTTTCAAATGGTATGGCTTGTTGTGTTATTTCTTCGGGAAGAAGATGTGGCGTTTGGCGAAAGAAATAAGGCTGTAATGTATATTATATAGGTGAGAATGAAGGAAGGTTGCACATGTTTACCAAGAATTTTCTACATGTGTAACGACTCAGATTTCGTCCGGACTTAATCGATCGCTAAATCGACCAAGACCATTCAAAACCCGAATACGTTAACTTTGGGAATACAACACATCAGAACAAATAACATAAGACTTTTATTACATCATGATAATGTTACATCAGAGTACAGAATATATCAGAGTACATCGAATATAATAATACAGCGGAAGATTAAATTACAATAAATGTAATACACTACAGCGGAACAATTAAATTAACACAGCGAAATACTACTAATGCTTTGGACACAGCTCTAAGCTTCGATCCAGAATCCTACTCAATATATCTGAAAAATACGCTACTCGACTGCCCGTATGGAAAAAAGGGCACTCGAGTTTGCAAAGTGAAATGTTAACCCGTAAAAATACATGTTCAATATGTCGTCAAAACCATGCCGTTATTCGTTAAGTCGTAGGGCTTGATACATAAATTCCAGGTCGCTCTAAGGCCATGTCGTAGAGAAAGGAAGGAACCATGCCGTCTTCAGCTATAGCGTATCAGTTAGGTCGTTTCCAAGTTATTTTGTATAAGAAAGGCCAAAGCATCCTTCAATCATGCCGTTCTGATATCATAACAAGGTACTTTTCATATCGCAAGTCGCTATAGCTCTACTGGTTCGTATAACGAAGATCATGTTGCTGAGACTCCAAAGGGTAAAGCGAGAGCCATACCGCTGTGAATTAACTCGTTATGAAGTCATGTCACGCTTTTCTATGTTGCGCTCCCCTTATAGCATTAGAGTTAAGTCAAGCCGTCATGCGATATACCACCATGCCATGCCATACTAAGTCGCTCCAAGCTACACAAGTCGGAGTCAAGTCATGTCGGCCTCATATATAGTGTTAGACCGGTGTAGCGACATGAAGGTAAGCCACCATGTTCATCACACCATTCACCATGTCGTGAACGACATGAGTTGTGTCGCATGGCGTGTCATCCTTCTGAAGTCAGGTCGTTGCACAGCATCAAGCCGGTACACGTTCATGCCAGATGTACCATACCGCTCTGCGTCATGGTATCAATAGCATCTCACTGCATAAAGTTGTATCAATCCGCCCCATAAGGTCATGTCGCATGGAACTAAGTCGTGCCTAAGTAAAGGCGTTATCTCGTTCATACCAACCCGCCAAAATGACATGAGTCATGTCGTTGGCGACATGAGTGGAGGTTCAAGTCATGTCGGTGGTGACATGAGTCATGTTGTTTTACTACATAATTACGAAATTGCCACCTGGTCTAGAAATCTCCTATAAATACCCCCCCGCTCCTTCATTTGGGGGGGATCGAATCTTGAGACCACGAAGTGCTTCCGAAAATATTCCACAACAATTCTAACATCCATTCAACATCATAAATTGAAGATTAATCCATGGATCATGATCTCTATCAAGCACATCCAAATGATTCAAGAGTTGAAGATTGATTGAGCAAGCTTACATGAAAGAGGGATTCCTTTCAATTCTACCACATCTACATCAAATCTCCGCTGAATAATACTCTTCTCAATCATCTTTAGTAGATTAAGTGTAATTCATGAGTAGGGGTGTGACAAAATTGTTGTAAGAGAGAAGTTAATCTTGTAATCTTCATATTGATAATGGAATCTCTTATGAAAGTGGACGTAAACCCTTATTGGGTTGAACCACTATAAAACCTAGTGTCTTCTATTTGCATTTCAATCGTTGTAAGGCTCCACTTTTCATTTTTGTGAGACCTTTCTTCACATTTTTGGTGTTTTGCCCAATTTTAGGGAAAACATTTGGCGCCCACCGTGGGGCCCGAATTGCCAATCTATTTCTCGCTCTTTCACAAGGTAGAAGGCCTTGCATTAGAATTTTGAATCCACTCTGATCATCTAAGTTGTCCAAGTTGAAATACTTATTTCAAAAGCCATGGGCAAACCAGGTAGACCATCGAAGAAAGTTACAAGTAAAAGCCTTGAAGATGTCAATAATGCCACTAACACAGAAGATACCCCGCTTACTAATCAGTTTGAAGTTGGTGAAAGTTCTAAAGCCAGAACTGCCGTAACAAGTCGAATGGATATTGCGAATGAAACCATGATGAAGAAACTTGACACCATGTTCGCCATGCAAGCCGCAACGGCCAAAGTTACCATGAGTGCAAGCCGTCTCAAAACTGCTAAAACCACTGGAATGGAAGATACTGGATCTTCTTCCTCGAGTCCAAATAAAGGAAATTCTGTCCAAGAGATTGCAAATCCTAGTCATAAGGGAATGAGGCCACCTATTCATAACCACTCTGGAAAAGCAACTCCTCAACTAGCGTTTGGTTCCACCAAAGGGGAACTTCCCCATGCGGGAGGTCCAGGGCCCCGGAATCCGAACCGCGATCGTTTGCGGAGGCAAACATCCGGTAAAGAGGAAGGCGTCCGCCCCGTGGACCAACTCAATGAGGAGGAGAGAATATTCGGAATGGTACGAAAAATCATGAATGAGAGCCAAAAAAAGGTGGATGATGAAAAGGAATGGGAATTTTCTCCTACAAAAACCCCACTTACTGAAAGAATAAAAATGGCGCCATATCCAAATAAATTCAAACCCCCAGTTGTACAAGCCTACAATGGAACTGGCAATCCAAACGTGTTCCTATTCAAATACGATCAGCACATGGATGGGGCACGTGCTACTAATGAGCTCAAGTGTTTGTACTTCCCTACCTACTTGGAAGGAGTAGCCTCACTCTGGTTCACAAAACTCCCGCCAAAATCCGTGGATGACTTCGCTACCTTGGCCAAGCTGTTCAGACAGCAATTCAGGCTTCAAGCAACCAAGGTGCGTGATGTAATGGAATTGAATGAACTAGAACAAGGGCCGGGGGAGTCCATTAAAGCCTTCCTTTCTCGTTTTAACACAGCCGCAGCTGAAGTTGGAAACTATGAGCCATGTTTGGCTTTGATGGCTCTAAAGGGAGGGATAAGTAAAAAGACCAAACTTGGGCGGTGGATCAAGAAGAAGAAGGGTAACACCCCACGTCCATTAATGTCACTCACGAAGGGAATGCACTAACTTCCATGGAGGTTATAAGTGAATATAGAACGGAAAAATTACAACAAGACAGATAGTAAATAGTACTTGGAAATTTAAAACTTCATTTTATTGCAGTGGAAATTAAACATGTATATTACATCATAAAACCATAGATCATAACCAAGTACAATATCCATCTTCATAAAAACAAAATACATAATCCCATTACATAAATAGCCATTAACAAGATAACAAGCTGGACTTTACTTCAACGGTCCAAGCTTTCCAAAGAGAGATGAAGCAATTCAATCAAACTCCACTAGAGCTGGGCCCAACCTGAGGACCTGGAGGGGGAAAAAGGATAGAAAAAGAGGGGGTCAGACATAAAGTCTGGTGAGTATGATAATTCTAACAATACTATTATCAAAATAACTAGACTAAGGCATAAGCTGGAAGACAAGTAAATGTCTATGAACTCTTAGGAAGATAAAGATAGCGTTTAAGATAACGTTAAAGATAACGGTAAAGGCACACTTAATTACTAACGAATGATTACTACACTGCACCGCACATTACTACACTGCACCACACCAGTCACCCTATTGTTTGATCTCACTTGCTTCACACAGAAACTTTATAAATAGCCTTACGTACCCCTAGCTGACTACATAGGTGCCGTCTGCCCCTATCTCCACTAGGTGTACCCCACTACCCACTTTCGATCGGCTCCCTACTCGTAGATACCCGTGCTGGCCCCACAGTGGGGTGTATCACTCCCCTAAAGTGGCAACCCAATACAACTTGAGAATGCACAACTTATACCTACACGATGCAACGTCTTACCTACCAGCCCGGGTCCACACACACATACGAAACCCGTTGGACTTGCGTTGCCACCGCTCCCCGTTTTGGCCTCTTACAGTCGAACCCAGCATGCGTGTCCCGTCCTCGACTTGGGTCGAGCCCACAAAGAGACGTTTGGGATACTGGTCGAAATGGGCCCCCACAAGCTACCCACCTAAGCTTGTCACTAGTATATCCCACTTAACCCTCTTAGTCATGTTCATTTACATGTGTGTTTGGTTAAGTCTTACTAATTGTATTTCACATGCCACTAAGGGCACCCCCTAGATTCCTCATGCCACCCAAGGCACCTACTTAACCCCCATGTCCCACCTTACATGTTTATTTGGTTAAGTATTTCTTAATTCATTCAGGCCATAACCTCATAAAGACCTCTCACATTAGACTGGCATTTATGGCAGCTGGATTTGCCGGGCGGGTCCGGGCAGTCTTACACCATAAAAGAGTCTAACCTCGTGTCTTTACAAGTGTTATGCTTTAGTTTAGGCCTAGGACCTCTCACATTGGGCTGACATTTGTGACCACTGGATTTGCCGGGCGGGTCCGGGCAGGTTTACGTCACAAACGAGTCCAACCTCGGGTCCTAAGCATTGATTAACACTTAAAATCTTTTACCCCAGTTTTAATAATTCCCTATTCAAATTATTAATTAAGTCAACTTTTAATGATGTCCATAATTGACTCAATTATGGCCATCCACTTATGGCATGCAAAATCATATCAATTGCACCCCAACTTTTTAATATTAAATCCTTAATATTACCCCTACCCCACGTTTATACGTTCGCTTATTCAACGCATAATTTAGGCTAGACTTGTATAGTCTAACACCTTGCACAAAGATAAATTATCGCAACATATAGACAATTAAAATAAATCTAATCATAATACGGGTGAAACTTGCATAAACTACACATGTTAAGGATCAAAAGGTGTCAACTTGTTAAATGTCTTAATTTATATGATATGATCATAGCCCAAATCTTTACATAAACTTGCATATAGGGTTTTTAGGCAACATAATGATTGTGTGAACTAGCATAGGATATCACATATGTCATAGCATAATTCTAGATGTCATAATAGATGTCTTGGCATATGTTCATAACTTTTCTAATCAATCTAACTTGCATATGTGACTTGTCATATAGATCAACATAACCCATACATGATGATTTAATTAATATGAACTAACTAGCATAGATGGTAACATCATGGCCTTTTTAACATGTATGATTCATCACAACTTAGCATAGAAACTTTCAACATACATAACATCATCATAGCATGATTTACCACATATAAGATATCATCATCACATAACATTGGATTTACATTATACATGATAGAAAAAGGGGTTTACAACAACATATATGATAATTCACATCATCTACTCATAATCCATTCATAACTCAACCTAATTAAAATGATAATAATCTTGTTAAGATCATCATACTCACAATTTAGAGAAGAAAAGAGAGAGTTTTGCTTTGCTTTAGGGTTGAGAGAATTAGAATTGAATTTGCTTTTCTTCTTTCTTAGTTGGCGGCGGCTCCATTGATTTCCATGGCGACGGTAACTATTCTATTTTAATTAGGTTTAGGGTTAGCATTAGGATGTATTTATAGGTGTAGGAAGTTATTTAGGACCAGTAGATTAACCCTGAACCATGAGAACCAATCAAATGTAAAATCTGCATTTGAGCGAATCGGCCCACAGGTTGACAGCCAAACACCCTGGATTAACCCCTAGTCGACCCAGCAAAGCTTGGGTCGACCTCAAAAATGGGCCGGTTCGGTTATTCCCCCTCCCAATTCGCTATTTTGAACTTTTTCGCATATTTATTTATTTAATTTTTAATTTATATATATATATATATCTCTGCGCAACCCATTTCACTTAATTCTTTTCTAAAAATTAAGTATACTTTAATTTGTGAATTTTAATGTTATAAAATTACGGGGTGTTACATTCTCCCCTCCTTAAAGGATTTCGACCCCGAAATCTCCAAGTCAAGAAGAATGTATATCCTACCATCTAATCGTCCATCTACTCAACCATCAAACACCAGCATCCATTGTCCTTAAAAGACTTCTAATGCTTTAATGTTTATATGCACAGTGTGTGTATATGTCCATATCTAATGCAAAATTAGGCGGTCTACTGATTCAGTCGACCTCCTTAGTGCAATTCATGATAGTGCCATGCGTCCAATATGTATGCAAAAGATTCCTAATGATACATATTAATTCTATATGCGTGCACAACCATCCACCCGAATGCAGCTACTATATGATAATACAACCATTATACATCCATTCTATTAAATACATCCATATATATGCAATATGCAATATGAAGTGACTGAGCCGATCTGGTGCCTAATAGTGTGTGTATATGCATCCACGAGCAACCACTAGCAAACACGTGCATCCACTTTGCATCCACCATACATAACATGTCTCAAACACATGTTTCAACCATAGGATTATACTAACTAAAGGTCAAAGATACTAGCGAGAGGATATACTAAAGATAAGATAAGTACAAGCTAAGCGATAAAGGAGAAATTAAAAGACATACCCTCAAAAAGGAAAGGGTATCGTGAACGCATCTTCTCTTCTGTCTCCCAAGTAGCGTTGCTCTCATTATCTCCCCATTGCACTTTGACTAGTCTGACCTCTCGATTCCTCAACCTCTTGATCTCCGACCCAAGAATGCGCGTAGGAGCTCGTCGAATCGTTGCATCACGCTCTATCTCCACCTCTCTAAGCAAGCTCTGCTCTACCACCTCCGCGGTCTTGTGCAAGCACTTCCTCAAATGTGACCCATGGAATACGTCGTGTACACCACTAAGTCTCTCGGGCAACTCCACTCTATACGCCATCTGTCCAATTTTCTCCTTAATAGGAAACAGCCCTACAAACCTTGGTGCTAATTTCCCAACGGACCCAAAGCGAAAAACATTCCGTAATGGAGACACTTTGACAAAGACCATGTCCCCAACTTCAAACTCGAGATCTGTCCTCCTCTTATCCACATAAGATTTCTGCCTATCCTGTGCTGCTTTCATCCTCCTTCGAATCAAGTCGATCTTCTCCGAAGTCTCCCTAATCATATCGGGCCCAAGTAAGATCTTATCTGTAGATTCCCACCAACATGTAGGTGAACGACAAGGTCGTCCATAAAGAGCTTCGAATGGTGCCATACCAATGCTGGACTGAAAGCTGTTATTATATGCGAACTCCACCAATGGAAGATGCTCTTCCCACGTACCCCCAAAGTCTAGGATACATAGCCTCAACAGATCCTCTAGAATGCGATTCACCCTCTCGGTCTGGCCGTCCATCCGAGGATGATATGAGGTGCCCAAACATAACTGAGTCCCTACCGCCTCTTGTAAGCTTCTCCAAAATTCGCTAGTGAAAATAGGATCGCGGTCGCTCACTATGCTAGAAGGAACACCGTGCAAACGAACTATTTCTCGAACGTATACGGAGGCTAACCATGGAGCAGTCCTCTTACTCTTTACGGGAATGAAATGGGAGCTTTTAGTAAGTCTATCTACTATAACCCAAATTCCCGTATTACCCTTCCTTGATCGCGGTAACCCAACCACAAAATCCATCGAGACACTTTCCCACTTCCATAGTGGAACCTCCAATGGGTGAAGCAACCCACCGGGTTTCTTTTGCTCCGCTTTTACTTGTTGGCACACCAAGCATCTAGCGACATACTCGGCCACATCTTTCTTCATGACGGCCCAAAAGTAAACTCTCTTCATGTCTTTGTACATCTTGTCCCCGCCGGGATGAATGGTCATCTTCGAATGATGTGCTTCGTCAAGAATAGTCTTCCTTAGGTCATCGTCTTTTGGTACACAAAGTCTACCGTCCCTACGTAACCAACCCTTATCATCTAGGGTATACCTACGGAGATGGCTTGATGACTCCCCTCCTTTGAGTTTTTCTAATAACTCAACCAACTGCGGGTCGTCTCGCTGTGCCTCGCCAATCCGTCCCAAAAGCGTAGGTCTGACCTCCAAGGATGCTAGCAAACCAGGTACGAAGTCAACGGAAGGTCTAAAGTCAAACATCGAAATGAATTCTAAACTTCGCCGCTCAACAAACAAAGGACTTAAGGACTTTTTCTACTTAAGGCGTCTGCTACCACGTTACCCTTGCCAGAGGTATAGGCTATTTCGAAGTCGTAGGACGCTAAGAACTCCATCCACCTTTGCTGCCTTAAGTTCAAGTCCTTTTGAGAGAATAGGTATTTTAAAGACTTGTGGTCAGTGAATAATTTGAATTTCTCGCTAAGAAGATAATGACGCCAAGACTTAAGCGCGAAAACAATAGCGGCCAATTCTAGGTCATGTGTAGGATAATTTTTCTCATGCGCTCTCAACTGCCTTCCACCATAGGCTATTACCCTACCCTCTTGCATTAAGACTGCGCCTAGTCCTGTCCCATAAGCATCAGTATAAACGGTAAACGGCTTACTCCCGTCTGGCAATACTAAGACTGGGGCTGAAGTCAAAGCTCTCTTCAAACATTGGAACGCATCATCACAATCTACGTCCCATGTGAAAACTAGGTTCTTCTTCATCAAGCGTGTCAATGGAGATGATATCTTTGCGAAGTCTTTGATAAACTTCATATAGTAGCCAGCCAACCCCAAGAAACTTCTTACTTCGGTAGCATTTTTAGGGACCTTCCAATCTTGGATGGCTACCACCTTCGCGGGATCCACAGCTATCCCTTCTTTGGAAACCACGTGCCCCAAGAACCGTACTTCCTTCCTCCAGAAGTGACACTTAGAAAATTTAGCCTTAAGGCTATGCGCTCGAAGAGTCTCCAACACTTCCCTAAGATGTAGGGCATGCTCTTCCTCATCCTTAGAAAAGATCAAGATGTCGTCTACAAAGACTACCACGAATTTATTAAGGTACTCCCTAAACACCCTAATCACCAAATCAACAAAGTATGCGGGGGCGTTTGTCAAACCGAAGGGCATCACTAGCCATTCTTAGAAACCGTCCGGAGTCCTAAAGGCAGTCTTGTCTATGCTATCCTCAGCGACTCTCAACTGATGGAACCCAGTGGCTAAGTCCAACTGCGAAAACTCTGAGGCGCCAACTAGCTGATCGAAGAGATCGTCAATCCTCGGCAGTGGGTGTCTGTTCTTCTTAGTAAGCTTATTAAGTTCTCTATAGGCCACACAAAGTCTAAGGGACCCATCCGCCTTCGTGGCAAATACTACTGGAGCACACCACTCCGATATACTCCGTCTTATGAACCCCTTCTCAAGCAACTCCTTCACTTGCTTATCGAGTTCCCTCCTCTCACGTGGAGCCATGTGGCGTTCCGGCAAAGATACTGGTTTCGCATTATCCACCAGATATATTCGAAAATCTATCTCCCGCTTCGGAGGCAAGCCCTTCACCTCCTCAAACACATCTGAATACTCTCGGACCACTCTAACAGATCGTAGATTTTCCTCAGACGCATCAAGCGATTCTAGATAACTTAGCATAACCAAATTTATGGGATTACAGAAGATTTCGAGAGTGTTGCCAAGGCGAGTAACGAGCCTAACTACTCTCCTTTCACAATCAAGAACGACCCCATTTCTGGATAACCAATCCATTCCTAAAATTAGCCCATAGCCCGTGAAGCCCAACACATAAGCATCACATCTAAATTCAACGCTAAGTATGGAAATTTTCAAATCCAAACACATCATGGACAAATAAGCTGAGCCCCCTATTGGATTCGAAACAACTAAGGGATCCTCTACTAAACTGGTGTTTAAGTGCAGTGATTCAACTAATGATGTAGAGATAAACGAATGTGATGCGCCTGAATCGAATAAGGTACAGACAGGATGATCAAACAGAAAAACTAAGCTTTCAACAGAAATGGTTCTACCTCGTTCTTGCAGCGGTGGGACCGCGAGAGCCTGAACTTGTCCCCTAGCCTGCCCTGGTGCCATAAGAGCCTGCACCTGTCCTCCCGAGGTAGCTCCTGCCCTCTGCCCCTTCTTTGGGCAGTCCTTCACTAAATGTCCCGCATCGCCACAATGAAAACAGCCTGTCTTCTTTTTCTTTCGGCAATCCTTGCTGAGATGGCCTGGGGTTCCACAGTTAAAGCACTTCTTCTTTCCCTTGCCATTATTGTCTTTTCCACCCTTCTTGTTTTGCTGTTGTGGTTTCTTCTGATCCCCCTTCTTCTCGGGTGCCTTATCAGCTTTAGCGCTTTTCTCCTCATGCATGAGCGCCATTTCTACTAACTTCTCAAAGGTGGCCCCCATCGGGATGTGGGTCATAGCCAACCCTTGCAATCGTTCATTCAAGCCATTCACGAACCTTAGAGCCTTCTTCTCCGGCGTGTTTACTAAGTCCAAGCCAAACCTTGCTAACTGATTAAATTTATTGACATATTCTTTCACCGATGAGCTTCCTTACTTCAATGTCAAGAACCTTTCCATATATAGATTTTCTTCCGCCCTTGAGAAAAACTTCGCCTCGAACTTACGTCTGAAATCCACCCAAGAGTCAACAGGACGCTCCGCATTAGTGACCTCCCACCAAAACGAGGCCTCTCCCTTCATCAACCAAGCTGCTAAACGAACTCTCCTCCCTTCTTCTACTTCAAAGATTTCTAGCAATTCTTCCACCTCCTTAAGCCACTCTCTATCTTCCACAAACGTTTTTGACCCTTGAAATGGTTTTCCACCCATAGCCTTGAATTCCTTGCACGTCTTTGCAAAAGTATCTACGCGAGGAGTAGGAGGAGGAGGAACGAGTGCAACTGGTGGTGGAGGAACATTGGCTGGACCTGCAGCGGCCCTAGCCTCTAATAACCTCCTATACCATCCTAGTATCGTTACACCGTCGGGTAAATTAAGATCTTCAGCCATGCTGAAACGAAAAAGGAAAGATTCAAAATGGAGAATTCGAAAGATAATGATATGTGGCTATTGGGGTTTATGTTTTTCTTAAAAACTTTTCTCTTTAAATTTCTCATTAAAACATGTTTTTGAAAGCACTTCTTCCAAAAATAGCTATTTTTCTAAAGTATTTTTATCTGTCCTGGTAACCTTAAGCTCTGATACCACGTGTAACACCCCACGTCCATTAATGTCACTCACGAAGGGAATGCATTAACTTCCATGGAGGTTATAAGTGAATATAGAACAGAAAAATTACAACAAGATAGATAGTAAATAGTACTTGGAAATCTAAAACTTCATTTTATTGCAGCGGAAATTAAACATGTTTATTACATCATAAAACCATAGATCATAACCAAGTACAATATCCATCTTCATAAAAACAAAATACATAATCCCATTACATAAATAGCCATTAAAAAGATAACAAGCTGGACTTTACTTCAACGGTCCAAGCTTTCCAAAGAGAGATGAAGCAATTCAATCAAACTCCACTAGAGCTGGGCCCAACCTGAGGACCTGGAGGGGGAAAAAGGATAGAAAAAGAGGGGGTCAGACATAAAGTCTGGCGAGTATGATAATTCTAACAATACTATTATCAAAATAACTAGACTAAGGCATAAGCTGGAAGACAAGTAAATGTCTATGAACTCTTAGGAAGATAAAGATAGCGTTTAAGACAACGTTAAAGATAACGGTAAAGGCACACCTAATTACTAACGAATGATTACTACACTGCACCGCACATTACTACACTGCACCACACCAGTCACCATATTGTTTGATCTCACTTGCTTCACACAGAAACTTTATAAATAGCCTTACGTACCCCTAACTGACTACATAGGTGCCGTCTGCCCCTATCTCCACTAGGTGTACCCCACTACCCACTTTCTATCGGCTCCCTACTCGTAGATACCCGTGCTAGCCCCACAGTGGGGTGTATCACTCCCCTAAAGTGGCAACCCGATACAACTTGAGAATGCACGGCTTATACCTACACGATGCAACAACGTCTTACCTACCAGCCCGGGTCCACACACGCATACGAAACCCGTTGGACTTGCGTTGCCACCGCTCCCCGTTTTGGCCTCTTACAGTCGAACCCAGCATGCGTGTCCCATCCTCGACTTGGGTCGAGCCCACAAAGATACGTTTGGGATACTGGTCGAAATGGGCCCCCACAAGCTACCCACCTTAGCTTGTCACTAGTATATCCCACTTAACCCTCTTAGTCATGTTCATTTACATGTGTGTTAGGTTAAGTCTTACTAATCGTATTTCACATGCCACTAAGGGCACCCCCTAGATTCCTCATGCCACCCAAGGCACCTACTTAACCCCCATGTCCCACCTTACATGTTTATCTGGTTAAGTATTTCTTAATTCATTCAGGCCATAACCTCATAAAGACCTCTCACATTAGACTGGCATTTATGGCAGCTGGATTTGACGAGCGGGTCCGGGCAGTCTTACAACATAAAAGAGTCTAACCTCGTGTCTTTACAACCGTTATGCTTTAGTTTAGGCCTAGGACCTCTCACATTGGGCTGACATTTGTGACCACTGGATTTGCCGGGCGGGTCCGGGTAGGTTTACGTCACAAACGAGTCCAACCTCGTGTCCTAAGCATTGATTAACACTTAAAATCTTTTACCCCGGTTTTAATAATTCCCTATTCAAATTATTAATTAAGTCAACTTTTAATGATGTCCATAATTGACTCAATTATGGCCATCCACTTATGGCATGCAAAATCATATCAATTGCACCCCAACTTTTAATATTAAATCCTTAATATTACCCCTACCCCACGTTTATACGTTCGCTTATTCAACGCATAATATAGGCTAGACTTGTATAGTCTAACACCTAGCACAAAGATAAATTATCACAACATATAGACAATTAAAATAAATCTAATCATAATAGGGGTGAAACTTGCATAAACTACACATGTTAAGGATCAAAAGGTGTCAACTTGTTAAATGTCTCAATTTATATGATATGATCATAGCCCAAATCTATACATAAACTTGCATATGGGGTTTTTAGGCAACATAATGATGGTGTGAACTAGCATAGGATATCACATATGTCATAGCATAATTCTAGATGTCATAATAGATGTCTTGGCATATGTTCATAACTTTTCTAATCAATCTAACTTGCATATGTGACTTGTCATATAGATCAACATAACCCAAACATGATGATTTAATTAATATGAACTAACTAGCATAGATGGTAACATCATGGCCTTTTTAACATGTATGATTCATCACAACTTAGCATAGAAACTTTCAACATACATAACATCATCATAGCATGATTTACAACATATAAGATATCATCATCACATAACATTGGATTTATAATATACATGATAGAAAAAGGGTTTACAACAACATATATGATAATTCACATCATCTACTCATAATCCATTCATAACTCAACCTAATTAAAATGATAATAACTTGTTAAGATCATTATACTCACAATTTAGAGAAGAAAAGAGAGAGTTTTGCTTTGCTTTAGGGTTGAGATAATTAGAATTGAATTTGCTTTTCTCCTTTCTTAGTTGGCAGCGACTCCATTGATTTCCATGGCGACGGTAACTATTCTATTTTAATTAGGTTTAGGGTTAGCATTAGGATGTATTTATAGGTGTAGGAAGTTATTTAGGACCATTAGATTAACCCTGAACCATGAGAACCAATCAAATGCAAAATCTGCATTTGAGCGAATCGACCCACGGGTTGACAGCCAAACACCCTGGATTAACCCCTAGTCGACCCAGCAGAGCTCGGGTCGACCTCAAAAATGGGTCGGTTAGGTTATTCCCCCTCCCAATTCGCTGTTTTGAACTTTTTCGCATATTTATTTATTTAATTTTTAATTTTTATATATATACCAATATATATGTATTTCTCTGCGCAACCCATATCACTTAATTCTTTTCTAAAATTAAGTATACTTTAATTTGTGAATTTTAATGTTATAAAATTACGGGGTGTTACAAGAAGCATGCCACTCTCGAAGAGCTATTTGACAAGGCAGAAGAGTATATAGGCATGGATGAGGATCCGGCCTATACAATGGAAGCTACAGAAAATAAGGAGCCATCAGAAAAAAGAGACGTAAACGTGCAAGGAGGACAGAAAAACGCCGGAGGAAATCAGAAAAGGGGGAACGAAGGGAAAGATGGTTGAAACAACAAAAAGCTTCGTTTCTTCAAGAATTCCGAAATGACTCCTCTTAACGACACCATAGAGAACATTTATATGGCGACCAAAGACACTGAAGAGTACCCAAAGCTCGGGAAGTTAAGAGTCACTGATAACGCAATAAAGCCTGGCAGGTTCTGCCGATTTCACAACCAGCCGGGGCATAGCATGAATGAATGTAGACATTTGAAAAGCTTAATTGAGGAACTGATAAGGAAAAACAAGCTTCAACAGTACACAAAGAACTCCCAGAATGCTCATGGAACTCAAGACCAAGGAGCCTCTATAGGACAGCCTAAACAGAATGAGAACGCTTCGATTGCTGCTATACCAAGGATGATCATAAACACCATTTCAGGAGGCCCCTGCCCGTTTGGGAAAAGTTGGGGGGATATATTGAGGTATGCTCATGAGGCGAAGAACTTTTCGAAAAAAGGTGAGCTCATGACCATAGACGAAGTTTTATCGGCAAAAGTACCAAGAATCCTGCAAGACGACATCACATTTAAAGATGAAGATCCGAATGGGATCGTAACACCTACAGAGGATCCAATGGTGATAACTATTGGTCTGGGCCCAACCAAAGTTAGAAGGGTGTTAGTCGATAGCGGAGCCTCAGTTAATACCCTCTTCTTTAGCGCATTCCATAGGATGAAGCTTTCCATGGGCGATGTAAAGGCCTGTCAGAACATGGTCCATGGATTCACTGGTCAAGGTGTTCAACCAATTGGTGTCATCAGTCTGCTGGTGGAGCTTGGGGAAGGGGAGCAAAAGCTGCACGAGTACATGACTTTGTTATAATCGATGAACCCTCTGCTTACAACGCCTTCCTGGGAAGACCTACTCTTGCAGCATTCAGAATAACTATGGCTCCGTGGCGCCTCACTATGAAATTTCCAACGAAGAATGGTGTTGGCACAATTATAGGAGATCAACAAGCAGCAAGGGAGTGTTATTTGGTTGAATTGGCAGAAGCAAGGAAGAAGGAATTAAAGAAGGATGTAGAGCCGTCGCTTTGCATACAGAAACCCCTCTTATAGCAACTAAAGCAAAAATCCCATACTGGTGAGCACAGTGGCGCTCGAAAGGCAATTGATCCAAGGAAAAACAGTATGGGGGAAAATAGAGCAGCGCCGGCCGAAGATACTATCCCCGTTCCAGTATCCAAAGACCCTAACCAAGTCCTAAAGATAGGTTCTCAGCTAGGCATGAAGCTGCGGAAGGAATTAATCTTGTTTTTAAAAGCAAACCTAGATGTATTTGCCTGGGAACACTCAGATATGTGTGGGATCCCACCGAATGTAATTGTTCACAAGTTGAATATAATCAAAAATTGACTCCTGTAAAGAAAAAAAGGCGAATGCAGGGACTTGAGAGATCTGAGGCTCTAAAAGAAGAAGTAGATAGATTACTCAAAAATAATTTCATCCGAGAAGCTACATATCCAGACTGGGTCTCTAACCCATTTCTTGTTAAAAAGTCCAATGGGAAGTGGAGAGTGTGTATAGACTACTCAGACCTTAATAAAGCATGCCCAAAAGATAGCTTTCCTTTGCCCCGGATTGACCAACTTGTAGATGCTACAGCGGGTCATGGGTTACTATCTTTTATGGATGCATATTCCGGATATAATCAAATTATGATGTACAAGCCAGACGAGGAGAACACGAGCTTCATAACGGATAGAGGGATATACTGCTATAGGGTCATGCCGTTTGGACTGAAAAACGCAGGAGCAACCTACCAACGTCTCGTAAACTTCATGTTTAAATCTCAAATAGGGAATACAATGGAAGTATATATGGACGATATGCTAGTCCAATCAAAGAAGGTCGAAAATCATCTCGAGGATTTGGCAGAAATGTTTCACATACTCAGGAAATACGGGATGAAACTAAACCCGTTAAAATGTTCGTTCGGAGTCTCTTCAGGGAAATTTCTCGGGTTTATTATCAATGCTAGGGGCATCGAAGAAAATCCCTCTCAAATTGTGGCTTTAAGGGAAATGCGGGCTCCGAAAACCAAAAAGGAACTCCAAAGCTTAAATGGAAAGGTAGCAGCTTTAAACCGGTTCGTTTCCAAAGCAACAGATCGGTGTATCCCGCTTTTCGATGCCTTGAAAAAAGGAAAGAAGGACTTCCAGTGGACCTCAGAGTGCCAGGAGGCTTTCGAGGAATTCATAAGACATATGGAATCACCGCCAATGTTATCGAAACCTAAAGATGGGGAGGATCTATTTTTATACGTGGCAGTCTCATCACATGCTTTGAGTGCAGCACTAATCTGAGAAGAAGCAGGGGTGCAATTGCCGGTGTATTACATCAGTAAAAGACTTGCCGGGGCCGAATTGAATTACCCTAAGCTAAAGAAGCTCGCATATTGCCTCCTCGTTGCCTCAAAAAAGTTGAGACCATATTTCCAATCTCACCCTATCAAGGTTCTTACCGATCAACCATTAAGGAAAGTTCTCTTTCGCCCAGAAACTTCAGGAAGGTTACTAAAATGGAATATCGAGCTGTGTCAATATGACATCACTTACCATCCTCGAAGAGCGATTAATGGCCAAGCCCTAGCAGATTTTATTGCTGAGTTTACAAACAGAGGAGAAGAGATCGAGGAACCAGCGGAAACAGAGACCATTTGGAAACTATATTTTGATGGATCTAGAAACAAATATTGTTGAGGGGCTGGATTTGTCTTGGAAACCCTAGAGGGTCACTCTTTATGCTACGCATTAAGATTAGAATTTCCATCAACTAATAATGAGGCCGAATATGAAGCGTTAATAACAGGGCTAAAGTTGGGAAAAGAGCTAAACCTAAAAACTTTGCAAATTCTTAGCGACTCTCCGTTGGTGGTGGGTCAAGTGCGCGAAGAGTTCCAAACCAAAACTGGGAATCTACCCTCTTATCTAATCAAAGCTATGGAACTTCTAAACAATCTTGATCACTATGTTATATCTCACATCCCAAGAGAACAAAACTCAAAAGCGGATTCTCTTGCCAAGTATGCTAGTTCATCAATTGCTCAACTACTGGGTTTAATCCCCATCGAAGTCCTTTACACCCCTACTATTGAGGAAGCGAGTATTGACTGGATAATGGAAACCACTGAGGAACCTACATCATGGATGACTCCAATCAAAGTATATATCCTCAACGGGACACTTCCTAAAGAACGGAAAGACAAAAGGAAAATATTGCGCAAGGAGCCTCTGTACCTCATTCAAGATGGAAGGTTGTACCGACGAGGATTCTCCATGCCCTTGCTGCGATGTGTGACTAAGAAGGAATCTAGAGCGATTTTGGCAGAGTTGCACGAGGGAGAATGCGGAGGACACACTGGCGGTCAAACGTTAGCCAAGAAGATTCTGCGATATGGCTATTTCTGGCCTGATGTAAATTTAGATGCCATGACCTATGTAAAGAAGTGTGATAGATGCCAGAGATTCGCTAAAATTCCAAGAGCACCTCCCACGGAGCTAACTCAAATGGTTAGCCCATGGCCATTTGCGGTCTGGGGCATAGATTTAATTGGGGTATTACCCACCGCAAAAGCAAATATGAGATACGCTATAGTAGCTGTTGGCTACTTTACCAAATGTGCTGAAGCAGAACCTTTAGCTACAATCACATCAAAGAAAGTGATCAATTTTGTCTTAAAAAACATCATTTGCAAGTTTGGAGTACCGCAAAAGATTATTACCGATAATGGAACCCAATTCGAAAGCAATGAATTCCCAGACTTCTACGCTAAATATAAGATTGAAAAGAGTTTTGCATCTGTGGCCCATCCGCAAGCAAATGGGCAGGTGGAAGCCATCAACAAAATACTAAAGTCGACCATCAAGAAGCGTCTTGAAAAAGCCAAAGGCAACTGGCTTGATGAACTTCCCTTTGCGTTATGGTCATATCGGACAACGCATAAAACCGCTACGGGGCACACCCGCAAGCAAATGGGCAGGTGGAAGCCATCAACAAAATACTAAAGTCGACCATCAAGAAGCGTCTTGAAAAAGCCAAAGGCAACTGGCTTGATGAACTTCCCTTTGCGTTATGGTCATATCGGACAACGCATAAAACCGCTACGGGGCACACCCCATTCTCACTTGCATTCGGCTCAGAAGCTATGATCCCAGTGGAGCTAGAAGTGCCAACTAACCGCAGAAACTACTTTAACCAGAAGGAAAATGAAAAGCTGCAATTGGAAGCGCTTGATTTACTCGAGGGAAAGCGAAGAGAAGCAGAGCTTAACATAGAGGCCCATCAACGGAAAGTAGCCAGATATTTCAATACAAAATTCAAGACAAGAACTTTTCAAATTGGGGACCTCGTCCTGAAAAGAGTTATGACAGGAACTAGGGTATTCGGACCCAATTGGGAGGGGCCGTACATGATTAGCCAGAAGTTTGTAGATGGCACTTTTGAGCTAAAAACGACAAATGGAATCGCACTCCCTTGGGCTTGGAATAGCATCCACCTTCGCCGTTAATTTGTTTGAAGTTTCTTTCACATATTACTCATACATACACCATGAATTATAAATATATCATGCAAAGTATGTACAAATTAATGAAAGAAACTACTTTAGCTGTCTAAAATCGTACATCTGCAAGTTTTACTATCAAGCTGCTAACGTCGATTTTAATTACAGGCTTTTTAAGTAGATAGAAGCACACTCAGAACCAAATAGAGCTTAATGAATGCTACAGCACATCTCCAACCGAAAGAACTCAAACACCCGTTGCCTGATACACGAACACCCTTGAATTTCGTGTCATTAAGGGTATAAAATATGAAGCCATAAATAAGGGGCATCAAGAACTCTAAACCTAAACGATGTGACACCCAGACTACGGAGCAAGTTTCGAATTTCACCATAGGGGCACATTCTTAACAGAGTTCGGAGTTCTAGATCTAAAGATTCACAATGAGAGGTCGACAAATAAACTAGGGTCAGGCCCCAGAAATAATGTGATGATTAACCCAAGACCTCCCTGAGGGGCACCCGATTCATCGCCGACGCCATTAAGATATGGCTGGACAGCGATACAAACACCGGGCTCTTTAACCCAAGACCTCCTTGAGGGGCACCCGGTTCATCGCCGATGCCATTAAGATATGGCTGGACAGTGATACAAACACCGGGCTCTTTAACCCAAGACCTCCCTGAGGGGCACCCGGTTCATCGCCGACGCCATTAAGATATGGATGGACAACGATACAAACACCGAGCTCTTTAACCCAAGACCTCCCTGAGGGGCACCCGATTCATCGCCGACGCCATTAAGATATGGCTGGACAGCGATACAAACACCGGGCTCTTTAACCCAAGACCTCCCTGAGGGGCACCCGGTTCATCGCCGACGCCATTAAGATATGGCTGGACAGCGATACAAACACAGGATTTTCAAAGACCTCTTTGGAGGCATCCGCTCAGATGCTGGATCTTCCAAATTCAGCTATTGATTCTGGGTCCTACAAACCCAGTTACTGACGGACCTAAAGACCTCTTAGGAGGCATCCGACAAGTTCAACAAGCGTCTGAATTATTCAGACTCAACGAACGACGTATCAAAAATCCTTTCAAGGGCACCCGGTCATAAGCCAAATCTTCCGAATTCGGTTAGTAACAAAACCAAAAATTTCCCTCAAAGTTATTTGATAAAAAAAACCACAAGTAACTGACCCACTCAGTTACCAGGAATAACAGATTCCTTTATCTAACTGTAAATACCATGCTTAAATTTCCGAAGTAGTGAAACCAGTTGTGGTATGGGGTCATTACCATCGCATTAATGAAATCTAATAATGCTCTCTTAAAAACACACCACAATCTGGTCATAATTCTATGAAAACTCGGCATTGGCTCATTCCAACCAACAAAACTAGATTTCCTGAAATGACTAAGGTGAAATCAAAGATCCTAGCAAAATGGTTATTTATGCGAAATGATTTTTGACATCATCTCAGTCAAGGTTGGGAAAATCTTAGCTTGTCGGTTGGATTAACTCAGCCTATAATAGCAAACAATTTGTGATGCAGAATCTATATTGCAAATGTAAAGCAGGCATGAAATGCAGAATAGAGAAGTAGCAAGACTAAAAGCGAAATTTAAAGCATGAAAAGCAGGACACAATTTCCTGACAACAAAGCAGAATTATACCATAAAGTCACAAGCTAAAATGCAATATATCAGATGATAAAGTGCATAAAGACGACAAGTACAAAAGTAATGAGCGGGGACCGGCGCCCGCATATACAACCGGCCTGAGTACAACATGCAAAAGGAAATAGTTAACAACTAAAATTAAGCTACTACTAAGCGCGGTCATTTCTTCCTATCACTTGATCTCAAAGCAGGCTTGCTAGCCAAAGGTGGAGGGGTCTCTTCTACGTTACTCCGATTCCCTTGGGAAGAAAAAGCGGTAGCCTCCATCTCATTCTTCCTCTTCCTATTCTTCTTAGACAATGAAGATTTGGCAGACTTCTTTCCTTTCTCGTTGGTGGTAACCCAGGGACTCTCATCTGCGTTAATAACTTCAAGATCGTCACTTAGGCTGTAGTCAACGACATCTAAATCTGAGAAGGCACCGATTTTTTCATCCTGTGACCCAGGAGCTGCAACAAGCAAGGGTGTGTTACTAGGAGGAGGGGGTGTAATGACAGAAGTAAAAGGAAAAGTTGTCAATGGTGAGTCAGCCTTAATAGCTCCTGTTGTCAATGCATTGCCTATGGCAGGAGAAGACAGTGGTGAAATTAAATTCAAAGTATGGAAACATTGAGCATAATAAGCAAGGGACCCAGGTGAATCGAAAATGGACTCTAAGAACGACAGGGTAAAGTTAGTTTCAATTTTACCTGTATCTAGAAGATTCTCTGAGGGATTCCTATGCTCGATTCTCCAATGGTCGGGATTTTCCTCATCAGCCTCATCGTTTTCACCATGCTCATTAACAATATCCTTTGTATTGATATCCCCCTCAATGGTGACATTTTTGCCTTTAGGAGCATCACCCGGGTTAGCTAATGTCCGTGAGCCAGAAGCTTCAAAGGCCGAGGGATCAACAGGAAGGTTGACATCTGGTTGAGTGTGAACTTTCTCACCAGAAGTACCAGTCCTCTCGTCCATTAGTTGTGCCTTTCCTTCTGCCAAAGACTCTTTGGACCTGTCGTCTAAAAGTTTGTCAATGAGTTCGTCCTCGCAACAATCATCACCATTAATCTCAAGCACTCGCTCCCAAACAAGCGCCAAAGTACGTGCAAAACTATCCCCTAGGTAATGCAAGCTCCCACGACTCATGACGCTGTAGACATAGAAGCGGAACATGTCATCATCAGCTTCGTCCATGGCTTTCTTGTGAGTTTCTTCTGCAGTTGTCTTGTCCTTCTCAAGGGATTCGACCTTGGCCATGAGTGTCTGGTTGGAAGCCTTCATAGATTTTACCTCCTTACGGAGATTAGCGGCATCTTCTCGATATTGTTTGGAGAAATCCTTCTCCACAGCCAATTCAGCATCAACATCGCGCTTGGCAGCTATGGCATCTTTTTCTCTTCGTTTGGAAGCCTCGAGTTCTTCCCGAAGTTTTCTAATCTCGTTGTCCGATGCCTCCAACTCTGCGACTCTTTTATTAAGAATTGCGATGGTAGCGTCACAATCATTCAAAACCTTCTCCCATTTGACTTTATCATCCTCAAGCTCGGCAATTTTCGTAAGATGAGAATTATGGCGTTTTTGGAGGTCATCACCAAGTTTTTCCCATCCACACAACTTTTGGTAAAAGATATCTCTTACGATATTCCATTTTTTCTCAAGTTGACTCTTAGCAGTATTGAGCTGGGTGTGTGTTTGACTTATAACCGCATCCACCTCTTTAAGAAAATCATCGGTGTCGGTTATACTTACTCCACGATCAAAGTAAAGTCCTTTCAAGTTCCAACCCGGGAGCTTTTCGGAAAAGGAGATGTTCGTCGAGCCAGGAGTATGGCGAGGTTTATTAATAATCGAATGGATCTCAGCTGAAGGACCAGGAGGGCCAGAGGATGAAGGAAGTCGAGGTTTAATAGGCAGCTTCTCTACTCGGGAATGCTTATAAGAACCATCCCTTTCTCGTTTCCTTCCTCGCTCCCTTTCATCAGGAGTGTCTTCCCATAGCCAACTGCGCCTTCTAGCCTCTTCCTCTTCTTCCTCGCGTATCTTCTTTCTTTGTTCCTCAGTCAAAACAGATTCTAATACATGAAAAGACTGAGAAGAGGGCTTCGAAGGCGGAGGAGGATGGGGCTGCTCATGGTGACGGGATGATTGCCGAGGTTCGGATTGTGGTAAGTGCTTCGGATCAATAGCTTTGCTCCTCTTACTGAAATCTGATCTGATTCCTGATGAGCGTTTCCCGTACATGTCTAAACCTGAAATGAGACATGCTTGAGTTTTCAATACTTGAAACTATGCAGTGTCTAAGAATGCTAAAGCATGATACAAACACAGGAAAATAATTGAAATACGCAAGATGAATTTCTTTAAAAGGTACTATTGTTAACAGACCAGTCATATCCTCTGAGTTTAAGGGAATTCCTAAAAATTTAAGTGGCCTTTCTGACTCAGTTGAGACTGCATCCCTAAGTCCGGTTTCTATGGTTTGAGGGTCGAGAGGCTGAGTAACCGAACCATCCTGACTAAGATATCTAGCAGAGTTGAGATCACTCAAATTGTCAAATGTACCTGCAGAATCTTCCTTAGCTACATTTTCAGTAGGAAAATCTCCAGTTATAATCGCAGTATTCGGATCGGTTTCTAATACAACTACGTCTTCACCATCATGTTCAATCCTATACTCAAGTTTAGAAGGATTCACTTCCCTATCATCTCTTATAACCTGTTCGGAATTTGATTCTGGCTCAGGATGTGGGGAGATATGTTCTTTCTCAATCAACTCAACCGATGTTGTGGGATCTTCGCCACTATGACGGTTAGAGTCACCATCCTTATCCCAAGTCTTCGATGAGGGCGACGTTTTTCCACTAACAGACCCTGAACATCTTTTCATGAAGGATCAACAGAAGGGTTTCGATCAGCTTGAGTTACACTCCTGTCGTCTAGATTTACTAAACCTGATTTTGTAAGGTTAGGTTCAGGAGTGGAAGGTCCAGCCTTACATAAAAACTTCCTTAAGGGATGGAGTAGTTCGTATTGGTGAAGAATGCTATCTGTAATTAAAAGCTTTCTACTTCTCTTAGCCTCGTCAATAGCTTTAAGTGTTTCGTATGTGGCTTTAATAGAAGGGGGTGCTTTACTGTCCTTAATCAGGGTGGGGAGTAATGCATTTCAAAAGGAAATGATGTAATAACGCATAACTCAAAGAAAAGTAAAGCCAAGACCTCTTAATAAGATATGCATACCTCCGTTTGTCCATTACCCTCGGAATGGCTCGGGGCATCTGACGAAGAAGAATTGGATTAAAAACCCTGAAACACTGTCCGGTAATTCGAGAACCATCTTCCGGTTTCTGGCACCTTCAACATGCATAATAGAGGGGGTGTCCTTCCTACTCTTGAAAGAACATAAGTATCAAAGGTCCTGGAAAGTAGGCTCTTGCTTTGTCGTATCCAAGAAAAGGACATAAAGGCCTAGTAGAACTGTGTAGCCATTAGGATGGAGTTGAAAAGGAGCGATGCCTAGATGGTTTAAGATTCGCCCTAAAAAAAGATTAAATGGGGGAATAGCACCAGCTGCTAGCATTTGTTTGCTTACAGCAACATATCCAACAGGGGGGTCATCAGCAAAAACACCGTCCTTTGGTAATATTGCATCTGTAAGAGGAATTCCGTATTGACCACACAACAGTTCGTATTGCTCCTGAGTTAGGGTGGTAGACTGTCTCTCTTGATCCCTAGATTTAATCGGGAGAAGGTCCGAAGGAAGGGGGGCGAAAACTTGGCTAGAGGTAGTAGCTGTTTCAGTCCCGGAAACCTTGTTTAGAGAGGGATTGGTTTGTGCCGTGGAGGTCTCTTTACTTTGAGGAAGAGTTTGCTTTTCAGTAGTCATTCTACACAAATATACTCGAATACATCTCAATTTTCTAAAAGCAAAAGTGGAAGAATAAAAATATGGAAACACATCAAAACTTCGAAATAAAGGAGACAAACATCGTGGCAAGGCGCTTGTTGGCAATAGAATTAAGTCATTATAGCATGGTACAAATGACAATTCACGGCATGATACTCATGACGGTGCACGGCTTGAAGTCCATGTCGGTCCACGACATGAGAGGCATATCGTTTCACGACATGAAACCTTAAGCTAAAGCCACCAGAGAATTAACTCGTCTAACCAGTTCCCAAACACAAATCGTTCATGCGACATGTCACCTCGACCGACTTGAATTGCAACTACGGAACGATAACTTACATGGGCATAACGACATGGATTTTTCATCACGACTTAATGGTGGGATTGTCGAATAAATACAATTTAAAAGCATGTCGTAAACTTGCCATTGGGCAACACGAAGGCATTATAATGTCAAAAACAGTTCAAGTCGTTAAGGCTCATACGATCATCATCGTGTAGAAAACGACCAAAACAGGGCATTATAAGATATTAAAGTTATGTTACTAAGACAAAGTCATTCAAATTGTATAAGTGGTATAAATAAGCCATGACAACAGTGTAAGTGCTCATGACTAAGTGACAACAAAGTTGTTAAAAACATTTAAGTCAACTAAGTACGGTATGAAACTCATGTCATTGGAGCAGCATACAACTCAAGTCGTGTGAATTACACCAAAATCAGAGCTCCAAGAAAAGCAAAGAATTTCTAAGCCCTTATACACATTATACCCAATCAAGTCCAACCCATTTTCGGTTCATAAACATCTCAATAACACAAAACAGTCAAATTCAGTTCGCAAAATCATCACTTTACCGAAAATAGGTGGAAATCCTAGAATTCTATACAAGATCTAGCATTCAGAAAAAACAAAGTGGAATTTAAATCTAAAAATTACTTGTAGTAATTTCTGAATGATCGCCGGAAGAAGGATTCTTCAAAATCGAGAGTAGTTGATGATGATTGCTGAAGTTTGTTGAAGACGGTTGGAATCTAATAGAGATGGCTTTGGTGAAGGTGTCGAACTGATTAGGTAAGTTATTTATGAGGAAGGCGACGACTTTTCTCTAATCCAATCCTCCATTAATGAGAGAAAGCTCTGAAATGAAAAAAGAAGAGAAGAGAATGGGAATGGACACGTGGTGAAACACCCCACCCTCCATTAAGGTCACTCACAAAGGGAATGCCTTAACTTTGGTGGAGGTTTGTAAGTAAAAGTCACAGATAAAACACAAGACAGATATAAACACATGTATATAAGCAGTAGAAAACATACAGACTTTTTATTTCATAAATATGTGTTTATACAAAACATTTCCATAACTGTCACATAATAACATCCAAAACATTACATCATCATTTCTGTCTTGGTTATTAAATAAAGAAGCATAATACTTAATTAAAACTGCATAAATCCCCAAAGAGTGGGTCCAACAGCCATAGCCAAGGAAAGAGAGTCCAAACCGAACATCTACTATCTTGAAGCTTGAAAAGAGTCTGACTAAGCTGGGTTGATTCCTCCCTGTGGACCTTGGGGGGGGGGGGGGGGACAGAAGAAAAGAAGATGAAAGAAAATAGGGTCAGACATAAAGCCTGGTAAGTCTAGTGACTCTTCAGTATGAGAATAAGAAAAAGGGCATGATAAGTATGAACTAGAAATAGGAAAGTATCAAAAACTAAGATAAAGCAGTTTGAATCGAATATACTATCGCACCCCACACTATATCTCTGCACATACTTGTATTGTCTTAACCGGCACCCCATGCAGGAGGTAAAGTGGTCCCCTTTTTCTAAAGATCGGCTCTTACTCGCATAATCATCTGTGTCTTACGGCCCCCAAAGATTGTAGATACCTATGCTGGTCCCACCATGGGGTGTATCAAGTCCCATGGTGGCGGCCCAACACAAAACTAGAAATGCATAGGTTATACTACTGGTGCCCCCAGTGCCCTGTTTGTCTGCTCCGAAGTGTGTGCACGCCCGCACTCCGTTAGAACCACACTGTTGCACCCATCGCCGTCGCTTTGACCGCTTACAATCAACCCAGTAATCGTGCCCCACCCTGCCTAATTTCAGGGTACCATGATACCTAATTGGGTTACTGCTGAAATGGGTCCCCGTTACTAGGGTTTTCTAGTCAAACATGTTAAGTGGTTAAGTGTTTGTATTTACCTAACCCCACCCATCAATTTAATTAACATGTTGAATTGGTTAAGTGTTTTAGTTAACTTAACCCTACCATCCTAACAGTCTGTCCTTTGCTTTTTAAAGCACCGACCACTCACATTAGACAGGTATTATTACGGTTACTGGATGTGTCGGTCGGTTCCGGGCAGATTTACACCGTAACTCAGTCTAACCTCGGGTCCTTATTGGGCTTCATGCTTAACCACCCACATTGGATAGGTATTGTTGTGACTACTGGACAGCCGGGCGGGTCCAGGCAGGTTTACATCACAACTCAATCCAAAGTCATGTTAAGCATACTCGTATTTTCTAAATTTACATATTTGTCCTTATTACTTGTTATATGTAAATTAAATGTTATGGCCCACTTTCCAAGTTTAACATTTTTGGTATAAAAATTTATACCGTTCAAGTGTCACCAATTTTTGGCATGTGACAAACATGCCAATTTCATATATTTTCACCAATTTATGTCAAGTTACCAATTTTTCCCAACGTTACCCCGTCTAAATATTAGGCTAACAATCTTAGCCTAATTTTTCGTTCGCATGGTTTTTAACACATAATATTATGCTAAAAACTTAGCCTAATTTAGCACACACAAAATTGGCATAAGAGAATTCAAAAACATAAACATGGCATAGGTGTAAACTTGGCATTTTTGGCATAGTCAATATGAACATCATAGGTGTGAACTTGCAAAATAGTCAACATGAATATCATAGGTGTGAACTTACAACATAGGCTAAATCAACTTATATACATGTGAACTTGCATTGAAATAGCGGTCTAACCAAATAGGTGTCACATGAATTAACATATGATTTATACAACATAGGCCTAAACATGTTTAGATATAGGCATAACACAAACATCACTAGCATATGACAAGAATATAACATGTCCTCAGAGTATCTATAATTTCATCGCATGTGTGAACTAGATCCAAATCATGTTTACAACTATAACATGAAACTTGTATTAAAATGGATCTTGGCATGGATCCAATTATGAACTTGCAACTTTTGTATAGACATATAAGCATGTATATAAACTTAATCATTTAGGCATAGAGGTTTTAGCATATATATATATATATATACATGAACTCTTAATCACATACAACCTATATAATCGCATAAACATATAGGTGTAGATTACATCATGAACTATACAACTTGCATGTGATTCTAAATGTACAATAGGATCAATATCAACTCAACTCTACCACAAACATCACAATACCACAATCATTTCAATACATAGATATGAATTAACATCGTTGTTACATAATAACACAATTCCATTTCCATTTTACATCGAATCAAATCCTAACTTTTATTCACATCGGAAAAATCACTATACTTACAATGAAAGACGGTCTTGTTTTCTGATTTCTGAGTTCTGAATTTGAATTGCTTTCCTTTGGGTGGAGTAAAGTTGATTTGATTATTGTTTTAACTTTAATTTGGCTCGTCTCTAAGCTTTTCTACAAGTGGAGTCAACTATTGGCTTCCAGCCAGCAACATGACGGCTCTATCTCCAATTTATTTGTGTGAATTTAGATTTAGACTCAAGTTGTATTTATAGAATTTTAAATTAATTAGATTCGTCGATGAAGCTAAAGTGAATCCAGACCATCCATCTCAAGAGCAGCCAATCAGAAAGCGACATGTAAGCCCTAGTGACACAGCCAAGCCCCAAAAATCGACCAGAAACCCGACCAGGCCAGCCAGGTCCAAACCAGGTCGACTGGGCAGGTCGACCCCCAGGTCGACCCTATGGTCGACCTGGTCACCCAGGTCGACCCCCAGGTCGACCTGGAGCCTGGGTGGGAATTTTCCCGCCCAGCCCAGTTTGGGGTCTGAATTCGAAATTTGAATTGAATTTTGAACCGTTTGAATTTTAAATTGAATTCTGAAACTTCCGGAGGTCATAACTCCTTCATACGGAGTCCGATTCCAGCAAACTCGGAATCTATCCCAAGCAGAATTCCGAGACGAACGCAATGGCATAACCCGTTTCCCTTAATTCTTTCATTAAGGATTAATTATACTTTAATTTGTTAATATACAGTTAACAGAAAATTCGGGGTGTTACATTCTCCCCTGCTTAAAGGATTTCTTCCCCGAAATCTTCTAGTCTAGGAGAACGTAAGTCCTAACATCCAATCGTCCATCTACTCAACCATCAAACACAGGCATCCATTGTCCTTAAAAGACTTCTAATGCTTCATGATCATATGCACAGTGTGTGTACATGTCCTTATCTAATGCAAAATCAGGCGGTCTACCGATTCAGTTGACCTCCTTAATGCAAATCATGTAAGTGCCATGAATCCATTATGTATGCAAATTTTTTTTCCTATTCATAATTTGCGCAACCATTCATATAAATGCGACATCCAAATGACAACATATCAAGTTTCAACCACATACAAATATGAATACATATATGCATCTGCAATATGGAAGTGATTGAGCCGATCTAAAACCTAGGTTGTGTGTTTATATGCATCCACGAGCAACCACTAGCAATCACTTGCAACCACTTGTAGCCATCAACCATAACATGTTTCAAATACATGTTTACATCCAAAAGGTTTCTACCTAAGGATACAGGATAATATCGAGGAGATATACCTAAAAAGATAGATACAAGTACAACTTAAGGAAAAAGAGAAATCAAAGATGTACCCTCAAAAAGAAAAGGGTAGGCCGCGCGTATTCTGTCCTCAGTTTCCCAAGTCGCGTCTTCCTCGGTGTCGCACCACTGAACCTTAACGAGCTTGACTTCGCGGTTGCGTAGCTTCTTGATTTCAGTTCCTACGATTCGAGTTGGAACTCTCCTCACAGTTGCTTCGCGTTCCACTTAGGCTTCTTCTAGAATGCTTGGCTCCACCACTTCCACACATTCATGTAGACTTTTTCGGAGATGAGAAACGTGAAACACGTTGTGAATTCCAGCCAACCTTTCAGGCAACTCTACTCTATAAGCCATTTTCCCAATCTTCTCGATGATAGGGAACGGTCCTACAAATCTTGGTGCTAGTTTTCCTGTGGATCCAAAGTGAACGACGTTCCTTAAAGGAGATACCTTATGGAAAACCCTGTCCCCAACCTCTAACTCAAGGTCGGTCCTTCTTTTATCGGCGTAGGATTTCTGTCACTCACTATGCTGGAGGGTATCCCATGGAGTCGAACTATTTCCTTGAGATAAAGAGAAGCTAGAGACGAAGCAGTCCTTCTACTCTTGATAGGTATAAAGTGGGCGCTTTTTGTAAGCATGTCCACTATTACCCAAATGCTAGTATTGCCCCTTCTTGACCTAGGAAATCCATCAATGAAGTCCATTGAAATGCTATCCCACTTCCATTGCGGGACTTCTAGAGGATGAAGCAGTCCTCCAGGCTTCTTCTGTTCCGCCTTGACCTGTTGGCATATCATGCACTTAGAAACGAAATCTGCAATGTCCTTCTTCATGCCGTCCCAAAAGAAAACACTTTTTACGTCCTTGTACATCTTTTCCCCTCCTGGGTGTATTGTCATCTTGGAATGATGTTCTTCCTCGATAACCTTCTTTACCAAATCCCTTGCTTGTGGGACGCATACTCTTCCCTCTCGCCTCAGCCAACCCTTATCATCGATGGAGTACCTATTGAGGTGACTGGAAGTTTCACCCCTAATTAGCTTATCAATCACATCCACAAGCTTAGGGTCTTCACGTTGTGCGGCCCCTATTGAGTCTAAAAGAGTGGGCCGTACTTCTATGGATGCCAATAAACCAGGTACAAAATCAGAGGATGGCCTAAAGTCAAAACTGGCTATATACTCCAAGCTTTGCCTTTCCACAAAGAGAGGGCTTAAGGTTAGTTTCTTTCGGCTCAACGCGTCTGCTACTACGTTGCCTTTGCCAGGAGTATAGGAAATTTCAAAATCATACGAGGCAAGGAATTCCATCCATCTTTGCTGCCTTAAATTATGATCTTTCTACGAGAAGAGATACTTCAACGATTTATGGTCAGTATATAATTCGAACTTCTCACCTAGGAGATAATGGCGCCAAGACTTAAGCGCAAAGACGATGGCGACCAACTCAAGATCGTGGGTTGGGTAGTTCTTTTCATGAACTTTCAATTGTCTTCCACCATAAGCCACTACCCTCCCTTCTTGCAGTAGAACAGCGCCTAGCCTCGTACCACAAGCATCCGTATATACTATGAACATCTTGCTTCCATCAGGAAAAGTTAGAACAGGGGCTGTTGTAAGAGCCCTTTTAAAGCGTTGGAAAGCAATATCACAGTCCAAATCCCAAGCGAATGCTAGATTCTTCTTTGTTAGCCTTGTGAGTGGAGCTGAGATTTTCGCGAAATCCCTAATGAACTTTCGGTAAAGACCTGCTAGCCCGAAAAAGCTTCGGATTTCGGTTGCATTTCTTGGTGTCTTCCAATCTTGCACTGCCACCACTTTCGCGGGGTCTACAGCTAACCCCTCTTTGGACAGTATATGTCCCAGAAATCTGACCTCTTCTCTCCAAAAGTGGCATTTGGAGAATTTGGCTTTTAGCTGATGTGCACAGAGAGTATCCATGATTTCTTTCAGATGCCGAGCATGTTTTTCCTCATTCTTTGAGAAGACCAAAATAACGTCTATGAAAACCACCACGAATTTATTGAGGAATTCTCTGAACACCCTTCTCATTAGGTCTACAAAATAAGCGGGTGCGTTTGTTAAGCCGAAAGGCATGACAAGCCACTCGAAGAAACCGTCTGGGGTTCTGAATGCCGTTTTATCAATGCTATCTTTAGCTACCCTTAGCTGATGGAACCCAGTAGCCAGATCAAGTTGGGAGAAGACCGACGCACCTACAAGCTGATCAAACGAATCGTCTATTCTGGGAAGCGGATGTCTATTCTTTTTAGTCAGCTTGTTTAGCTCCCTATAGTCCACACAAAGACGTAGTGAATCATCTGCTTTGGTGGCGAACACCACTGGAGCAACCCATTCCGAGATACTCCTCCTTATGAAACCTTCTCGAGAAGCTCCTTAACTTGCTTACTGAGCTCCTTTCTCTCCTTTGGATCCATGTGTCTAACAGGCAGAGCTATGGGCTTTGCATTATCAACAAGATATATGAGGAAGTCTATTTCCCGCTTCGGACGTAAGCCCTTTTACCTCTTCAAAAACATACGGATATTCCCGGACCACTCTAACCGACTGCAAATTCTCAACAGAAGCATCAAGCGACTCTAGATAACCAAGCATAACAGCATTAAAGGGATTACAAGAAATTTCTAGAGTGTTACCGAGCCGAGTCAAGAGTCTAACCACTCTTTTCTCACAATCAAGAATGGCACCATTACTGGATAACCAGTCCATGCCTAAGATCAATCCATATCCTGAGAAGCCCAAAACAAAGGCACTACATCTAAATTCAACACATAGAATAGAGATTATCAAATCCAAGCAAACCATCGACAAATAAGCCGAGCCCCCAATTGGATTTGAAACAACCAAGGAATCTTCTACCATACTAGTGTCTAGGTGCAAAGATTCTACTAAAGCAGATGAAATAAAGGAGTGTGGTGCACCGGAATCAAAGTGAGTGCGAACTGGATGATCATACAGATAAACTAAGCTTTCTACAGAAATATTCCTACCTCGTTCCTGTGGAGGTGCCACCAGCGCGTGAACCTGTCCTCCTGAGGTTGATCCAGTCCTCTGTCCCTGCCTCCGCTTCTTTGGGCAGTCCTTAGCCAAGTGTCCAGTCTCGCTTCAACTGAAACAACCACCATTCATCTTTGCTTTCTTCTTTCTGCAGTCTTTCGCTATATGTCCCACAATGCCACAGAAATTGCACTTTCTCTTTTCATGAGATTTGTTGTTCTTCCCGCCTTTCTTGAAGTCTATTTTCTTGGCCTGTAAACCCTCTTTCTTTTCTTGAGGTACTTCCGCCTTTGCCTCTTTCTTGCCTTTATCTTCCTCGTGTAGCAGCTCCATGTCCACCAAGCTTTCATAGGTCGCCCCCATTGGTATATGGGTCATAGCAAGGCTGTGTAGGGGCTCATTCAGACCTTTGACGAAGCGAAGGGCCTTCTTGTGTTGGGTGTTTACTAAATCCAGCCCAAATCTGGCCAGCTGATTAAATTGATTTACTTACTCCTTGATTGTCATGCTTCCTTGTTTAAGGGTTAGGAACTTCTCCATTTGCAGGCTTCTTTCAGCTTGGGAGTGGAATTTCATCTCAAACCTCATCCTAAAATCTTCCCAAATTTCCACTGGCCTCTCAGAATGGGTAACTTCCCACCATTAGGAAGCTTCATCTTTAAGCAACCACACTGCTAGCTGTATCTTTTGCCTGTAATAAACTTCGAAGATGATGAACAAATCTTCGGTCTCCTTCAGCCAGTTCCTTGCTACCACAAAGGATTCAGTTCCATAAAAGTCCTTTCCACCCATAGCTTTGAAGTCTCTACATATCTTAGCGAAAGTATTTCCATGAGGAGGAGGAGGAACTGCTGCCACTGTGGGAGGAGGAATGTCTGCTGGGCCCGCACCATTTGCCCTAGCCTCTAGGTACCTTCGGAACCAGCCAGGTATCGGTACTCCTTCCGGAAGGTTAAGATCTCCAGACATGCTGGAACAAAAAGGAAAGTATTCAAGACAAAGGATAGAGGGATAATGCATATGGCTTTGGAGAAATTATGCCTTAAAAAAAACAACTCTTTTTCTTGAAAACAAAGCTTCTTTAAACTTCTTTTTGAAAATGGTTTCAAATTTTTTTATCTAGTCTGGTAAATCTATGCTCTAATACCAAGTGAAACACCCCACCCTCCATTAAGGTCACTCACAAAGGGAATGCCTTAACTTTGGTGGAGGTTTGTAAGTAAAAGTCACAGATAAAACACAAGACATATATAAACACATATATATAAGCAGCGGAACACAAACAGACTTTTTATTTCATAAATACGTGTTTATACAAAACATTTCCATAACTGTCATATAATAACTTCCAAAACATTACAACATCATTTCTGTCTTGGTTATTAAATAAAGAAGCATAAAACTTAATTAAAACTGCATAAATCCCCATAGAGTGTGTCCAACAGCCATAGCCAAGGAAAGAGAGTCCAAACCATACATCTACTATCTTAAAGCTTGCAAAGAGTCTGACTAAGCTGGGTTGTTTCCTCCCTGTGGACCTTGGGGGGGGGGGGGGGACGAAAGAAAAGAAGACGAAAGAAAATAGGGTCAGATATAAAGCCTGGTAAGTCTAGTGACTCTTTAGTATGAGAATAAGAAAAAGGGCATGATAAGTATAAATTGGAAACAGGAAAGTATCAAAAACTAAGATAAAGCAGTTTGAATCGAATATACTATCGCACCCCACACTATATCTCTGCACCTACTTGTATTGTCTTAACCGGCACACCATGCAGGAGGTAAAGTGATCCCCTTTTTCTAAGGATCGGATCTTACTCGCATAATCATCTGTGTCTTACGGCCCCCAAAGATTGTAGATACCTACGCTGGTCCCACCATGGGATGTATCAAGTCCCATGGTGGCGGCCCAACACAAAACTAGAAATGCATAGGTTATGCTACTGGTGCCCCTAGTGCCCTGTTTGTCTTCTCCGAAGTGTGTGCACGCCCGCACTCCGTTAGAACTCACACTGTTGCACCCACCGCCGTCGCTTTGACCGCTTACAATCAGCCCAGTAACCGTGCCTAGTTTCAGGGTACCATGATACCTAATTGGGTTACTGCTGAAATGGGTCCCCGTTACTAGGGTTTTCTAGTAAAACATGTTAAGTGGTTAAGTGTCTTTATTTACCTAACCCCACCCATCAATTTAATTAACATGTTGAATTGGTCAAGTGTATTAGTTAAATTAACCCTACCATCCTGACAGTCTATCCTTAGCTTTTTAAAGCACCGACCACTCACATTAGACAGGTATTGTTACGGTTACTGGATGTGCCGGTCGGTTCCGGGAAGATTTACACCGTAACTCAGTCTAACCTCGGGTCCTTATTGGGCTTCATGCTTAACCACCCACATTGGACAGGTATTGTTGTGACTACTGGACAGCCGGGCGGGTCCGGGCAGGTTTACATCACAACTCAATCCAACCTCGTGTTAAGCATACTCGTATTTTCTAAATTTACATATTTGTCTTTATTACTTGTTATATGTAAATTAAATGTTATGGCCCACTTTCCAAGTTTAACATTTTTGGTATAAGAATTTATACCGTTAAAGTGTCACCAATTTTTGGCATGTGACAAACATGCCAATTTCATATATTTTCTCCAATTTATGTCAAGTTACCAATTTTTCCCAACGTTACCCCGTCTAAATATTAGGCTAACAATCTTAGCCTAATTTTTCGTTCGCATGGTTTTTAACACATAATATTAGGCTAAAAACTTAGCCTAATTTAGCGCACACAAAATTGGCATAAGAGAATTCAAAAACATAAACATGACATAGGTGTAAACTTGGCATTTTTGGCATAGTCAATATGAACATCATAGGTGTGAACTTGCAAAATAGTCAACATGAATATCATAGGTGTGAACTTACAACATAGGCTAAATCAACTTATATACATGTGAACTTGCATTGAAATAGGGGTCTAACCAAATAGGTGTCACATTTAGACAACATAGGCCTAAACATGTTTAGATCTAGGCATAACATCGAACATCACTAGCATATGACAAGAATATAACATGTCCTCAGAGTATGTATAATTTCATCGCATGTGTGAACTAGATCCAAATCATGTTTACAACTATAACACGAAACTTGTATTAAAATGGATCTTGGCATGGATCTAATTATGAACTTGCAACTATTGTATAGACATAGAAACATGTATATTAACTTAATCATTTAGGCATAGAGGTTTTAGCATATATATACATGAACTCTTAATCACATACAAACTATATAATCGCATAAACATATAGGTGTAGATTACATCATGAACTATACAACTTGCATGTGATTCTAAATGTACAATAGGATCAATATCAACTCAACTATACCACAAACATCACAATACCACAATAATTTCAATACATAGATATGAATTAACATCGTTGTTACATAATGACACAATTCCATTTCCATTTTACATCGAATCAAATCCAAACTTTTATTCACATCGGAAAAATCACTATACTTACAACGAACGACGGTCTTGTTTTCTGATTTCTGAGTTCTGAATTTGAATTGCTTTCCTTTGGGTAGACTAACATTGATTTGATTATTGTTTTAACTTTAATTTGGCTGGTATCTAAGCTTTTCTACAAGTGGAGGCTACTCTTGGCTTCCTTCCAGCAGCATGACGGCTCTATCTCCAATTTATTTGTGTGAATTTAGGTTTAGACTCAAGTTGTATTTATAGAAATTTAAATAAATTAGAGCCGTCGATGAAGCTAGAGTGAATCCAGACCATCCATCTCAAGAGCAGCCAATCAGTAAGCGACATGTAAGCCCTAGTGACACAACCAAGCCCCAAAAATCGACCAGAAACCCGACCAGGCCAGCCAGGGCCAAACCAGGTCGACTGGGCAGGTCGACCCCCAGGTCGACCCTATGGTCGACCTGGTCACCCAGGTCGACCCCTAGGTCAACCTGGTGCCTGGGTGGGGATTTTCCCGCCCAGCCCAGTTTGGGGTCTGAATTCGAAATTTGAACTGAATTTTGAACCGTTTGAATTTTAAATTGAATTCTGAAACCTCCGGAGGTCATAACTCCTTCATACGGAGTCCGATTCCCGCAATCTCGGACTCTATCTCAAGCAGAATTCCGAGACGAACACAATGGCGTAACCCGTTTTCGTTAATTCTTTCATTAAGGATTAATTATACTTTAATTTGTTAATATACAGTTAACAGAAAATTCGGGGTGTTACACGCGGGTTGGAGATAATATAAGGAATACCGACATGACTGGGCCAGGTTCGGATCAAGTTGAAGCCTAAAATGACTCAGATGGTCTCCTGTGACATAAAAAAAACTAAAACAAGTCTCGACATGGTGTTAACTTGCGACATGGATCCAACAGTACCTTAACGACTTAACTAAAGTGCATGGAAAAGATCTCATAAAATATAATGATCCGAAGGCCATGCCATTTTTTATAACATGGACTTCGAGGGGCAAATGTTAACCCGTAAAAATACGTGTTCAATATGTCGTCAAAACCATGCCGTTATTCGTTAAGTCGTAGGGCTTGATACATAAATGCCAGGTCGCTCTAAGGCCATGTCGTAGAGAAAGGAAGGAACCATGCCGTCTTCAGCTATGGCGTATCAGTTAGGTCGTTTCCAAGTTATGTCGTACAAGAAAGGCCAAATCATCCATCAATCATGTCGTTCTGATATCATAACAAGGTACTTTTCATATCGCAAGTCGCTATAGCTCTACTGGTTCGTATAACGAAGATCATGTTGCTGAGACTCCAAAGGGTAAAGCGAGAGCCATACCGCTGTGATCTATGTTGTTCAATATGAATTAACTCGTTATGAAGTCATGTCACACTTTTCGATGTTGCGCTCCCCTTATAGCATTAGAGTTAAGTCAAGTCGTCATGCGACATACCACCATGCCGTGCCATACCAAGTCGCTCCAAGCTACACAAGCCGGAGTCAAGTCATGTCGGCCTCATATATAGTGTTAGACCGGTGTGGCGACGTGAAGGTAAGCCGCCATGTTCATCACACCATTCACCATGTCGTGAAAGACACGAGTTGGGTCGCATGGCGTGTCATCCTTCTGAAGTCAGGTCGCTGCACAGCATCAAGCCGGTACACGTTCATGACAGATGTACCATACCGCTCCGCGACATGGTATCAATAGCATCTCACTGCATAAAGCTGTATCAATCCGCCCCATAAGGTCATGTCGCATGGAACTAAGTCATGCCTAATTCAAGGCGTTATGTCGTTCATACCAACCCGCCAAAATGACATGAGCCATGTCGTTGGCGACATGAGTTAAGGTCCAAGTCATGTCGGTGGCGACATGAGTCATGTTGTTTTACTACATAATTACGAAATTGCCACCTGGTCTAGAAATCTTCTATAAATACCCCCCACTCCTTCATTTGGGGGGGGATCGAATTTTGAGACCACAAAGTGCTGCTGAAAATATTCCACAACAATTCTAACATCCATTCAACATCATAAATTGAAGATTAATCCATGGATCATGATCTCTATCAAGCACATCCAAATGATTCAAGAGTTGAAGATTGATTGAGCAAGCTTACATGAAAGAGGGATTCCTTTCAATTCTACCACATCTACATCAAATCTTCGCTAAATAATACTCTTCTCAATCATCTTTAGTAGATTAAGTGTAATTCATGAGTAAGGGAGTGACAAAATTGTTGTAAGAGAGAAGTTAATCTTGTAATCTTCATATTGATAATGGAATCTCTTATGAAAGTGGACGTAAACCCTTATTGGGCTGAACCACTATAAAACCTGGTGTCTTCTATTTGCATTTCAATCGTTGTAAGGCTCCACTTTTCATTTTTGTGAGACATTTCTTCACATTTTTGGTGTTTTGCCAATTTTAGGGAAAACAGAAACAAACTACGGGTTAGTCATGTGACTGGTATGAGAAATCTTACTTAAATTATCTAATAAGAAGGCTAATCACAGGACCACGCCGCTAATGCGGAACTGGTTTACTCCATTAGATTGCCAGTGCATGAAATAAAGTAAATCGTTAAACAACGCAATGCTTTTTAGAAAAATGAAACCATTATAAGACTCAGGTCCCATCACAAAATGCAACGCAAGCCGGATGATAGAGTTTTACCTTATAATGGTCAAAAATGCTTGATACGATAGAACGGATTTGATATTATTATTAGTGTATATATGTTTCAAAAACATTTCAATCATAATGTATTAATCATAGATGGCATAGCTACCATATACTATGTCGCCATACTAGTTATACAATCAAAGCCGCATGATATCATATTGGAAATTGGGTTTCCATCAAGAGTCAAGGCTAGGAACGATCTCCTTACCGATTCGAGACACTTTAGCAATGTCTCAGGATTCGGACGCTGGCGAACCCTTGGATGCTGCAAGGCCGGTCCACAAATACTTTAGTGGATTAGTTATGCCTAAACACACGCTTCCTGGTCCTATCGGACTTATAATACGGCCATTGGCGACCGATAAATCCGAGGGCTCGAAAATTCCATCATCCACATAAGTAAAATGCCAGGGCTGGTAAGTCGTTGACACCACTTCTAGCTAGAAAGAAACGTGTGTACTCACTGCATTCCTTTGCTCTGTTTCTGACTCTTACCGGGGTGTGAGGCTCGCGAGGTCACGTTATACACAAATCTATGCCGAAATAGGCTATGCTTTGATCATCAACCACAGGGCTCTGCTTTTCAACAAAAGCCTTGATCATTTGCATCTATGCATGCCACATTGACAATCCACGCCATGCGATCGATAACTACCAATATATAACCTCTGAGATCGTACGTCTCAGAGAAGGGTGTTAAGCAAGGGAATAAATTCTTCCCCACCATAAGTATATATTAAATAGATATCAATTCAGTTTACATGGAATGAAATTCAATGTCAGACACACATCCATTTACAAGTCCGCCCTAGGCCTGAACGAAACAATAGTCACCTTATTCCTCGTCCCGTATGTCCAATACGGAAGTGAGGTGCTCGCATATTCGGGCAATCAACAAGTACGTCCGGACAAACTACCACTTTAACCCTTTACTGGTAGCTAGCCAATGCCGGGCATCAGTAGTCATCCATTCGATGTGAAGATCGCTGAACTTCAACCACCGTCTTCATCTTCGACTCTTAATCGTCGTAGTAATTATTCGAAATGGGTTAAACCCGATCTTTCCGAATAACTCGCGTATTTTTATAATTAAAAATCAAGTGTTATAAAAACACATCAAACGCCTAATTCAGTTCAGAATATCCTTTTAATAAAATATTCTCATTATTCTATCAAAGATAAATTCCTTAAATTAATTCTTAAACCTTTCTTCTTAAAGATTTATTAAAACTCCAATTTGGTTTTAAATATCAAAAATCATTATTTAACGATTATTTAAATTTTAAGAAATTAATCTTATCTTTGACCGGGTTAAAGAACTAATGTCATTTAAAACACAGTTCACGGTAAACCCAAAATCGTTTTCCATTAAATATGGGATTTTCACCGAAATCAAATCAATATATGATCGATATAAATTTCTATATCAGGCCAATAATATAAATGGAATAACGACAAAGCCTCTTAAATTCCATATATAGTATCGTTCTTCTTTTACAGAAGATTATCTCGATTATTATTAAATCGAATTCCATTCAATTCCAATTCAATATATTAAATTGGAAACTTTAATTTGGAAAATTTCCATTAAATCTAAATAAAAGATTTATAAATTCCAAATTACATTTCCATTGTCAATTGGGTTAAAGAACAGATGTCACTTAACACACAGCTCATAATAAACCCAATTCACATTTCATTTTATTCTAATTACTAAATATAATTGGAAACTCTAATAATCTAAATTAAAAGATTTATTCTTTTCTCAACTGGGTTAAGAATGGTGTTATTGAAGACAACATTCACGACAAACCTAAAAATCCAATTTATTTGATTCCAAATATATATTAATTAATTGGAAAACTCCATTAAATCTTGATTAAAGATTTATTCTATTTCTTTATTAAAATAATGTTTTCAAAATATAAGATTTTGGAAATTACTACTTTTTATTCGATTCATTATAAAATGATAAAAATGATCGATAAACCCATTCAGGTTAAAATGGCGTTTCAACTTATAAAGGGCTAAATAGTCCAATTCATTATTATATCCATTTATGGTATATAATGGGCTAGACCTCCCACATTAGGCCTACAACTTGCGGATGCTGGACATGCCGGTCAGGTCCAGGCAGACTTATCCCACAAGTTGGGCTTAACCTCGTGTCATAGCCCGCTTCGTATTTGCGCACTTAGACCTCTCGCATTATGTTCAACATTAGTGCCTGCTGGATATGTCGGTCGGGTCCGGGCAGACTTCCACCACAAATGCAACCTAACCTCGTGTCGAAAGTGCAATTATAATTTTTAATTATAATTATTTCACTGAAAAATATTCATTATTTTTAAACTATTCTTTATATAAAAATGTTCTTTATTTTCAAATATTATTTATTTAAAAGATATTCTGAATCGGTATGCGACTCAATCAATTACCATATATTTTCAGTTATATGGATTTTATACATTGCATATATATATATATATATATAATAGTAGTGATAAATAATCATTAAACAATCCATTCACATCTAGAGTGAAATTTATAATTGTGTGAGCATTAAAATAAATAAATAACGCTCATCACAGACTGTCAATCCATCGATTGACATATAACTAAATATTGGGATTAGTGCAGGTCAAATATCATCCCAACACTCGTGTGGGGTTTTCAAACAACAACAATTGATATAAAAAAATCATTGTTTAATAAATTTAACCAATCTAATTCAATTTAAATTACTTTCCATTTAACGAATTTTTATTTGTCTAAATTATAAATAAATATTTATAATTTAATTTCACTACCATAATAACATTATAATGATAATGTTTTAATCTAGCACAAATCATATTTTAACTTATGATCAACATTCTTATAAAATGACATTTCTAATTAAATGACATTTCTAATTAAATGACCTATTTATTTACAAAATATGTTTAAATCTAAATGACAGATTTATTTGACAAATATGTTCAAATCTAAATGACATATAAAAATGTAAATTTTAATATGTATAAAAACTAATGTATTCATGACATATAAAAATGTAAATCTTATCTTTGACAATTCTAAATGAATATAAATGACATTTATAATTGAACATAAATGAACTTCATTTTCTGACAATTCTAAATGAACATAAATGACATTCCTAAATGAACATAAATGAACTTCTAAATGAACATAAATGATACTTCATTTCTGATAAATTGAAAAGAACATAAATGACATTTTTATTTTACAAAACATGATCCTAAATAAATGACATGTTTTGTTTTAACATATACTAATAGAATGACACGTTTTATTTAACAAACAATATGCTAATAAAATGACATGTTTTATTTAACACATCAAATACTAACAAAATGACATGTTTTGTTTTAACATAACATATACCAATAAAATGATGTTTTATTCTAATATAACATTTGCTAACAAAATAATATTTTTATACTAATGTAACGTTCCATAATAAAAATGATATTTTCTTCAAACTTAACATTTTATAACAAAAATCCCATTTATTTCTAATGCAACATTTTAAAACAAAAATGTTGTTTTATTTCTATGTAGCTTTTTATAACAGGAATGTTATTTTATTTCTAATATAAACAATTCTAATAAAAATGACATGTTTGATCTAAATAAACATTTCTACTAAAATGACATGTTTAATTTAAATACACTTTTCTAATGAAAACGTTGTCTTTAATTTAAATAAACATTTCCTCACAAAAATGTTACCTTTAATCTAAATGAACATTTCCTAACAAAAATGATCTTTTTATACGACAATTCTAATTTAACATGAAAATGGTATTTTTATATGACAATTCTAACTCAACATAAAAATGGTATTTTATAATGCTAACATTTTTAACTAGAATGTCAATTTTATTCTAATGTAACATTTTATAACAAAACCTGATCATTATTTCTGATATAGCATTTTTAACAAAAATGACATTTCTATTTACAACCTATGATTCTAACTAAGTGTCATATTTTATTTACAAAGTATAATTCTAACTAAATGTCATATTTTATTTACAAAATATGATTCTAACTAAATGTCATGTTTAACAAAAATGACTATTTTTATTTAACTAACATGTTTTGATAAAAGGGTTAATTTTATTTTCCATTAAAATGAAGTGAACAAGAGTATATTTTTGTTACAACAAAAATGAGTGAACAAAAGTATATTTTTGTTACAACAAAATGAGAATGATAAATGTGTCATTTTTGTTTGCAACAAAAATCATATGAAAGTAAGTTTCATTTTGTTACAACAAAAATAACATGAAAATAAGTTTCATTTTTGTTTCAACAAAAATATCATGGAAATAAGATCCATTTTTGCTACAACAAAAATAACATGAATAAAGGTTTTCATTTTTATTACCACAAAAGGGATATAAATAAAGGTCTCATTTTTATTACAACAAAATGGCATGAAATAGAAGTGTATTCTCTTTTCCAATACAAATCATATGAACAAAAATAAAATTTTGTTTTCAAGCAAAAATTTTTATGAACAAAATTTTATTTTTGTTTTGTAATAAAAATCATATCAACTAAAATTCTATTTTTGTTTACTAATAAAAATCATATCAACAAAATTCTACTTTTGTTTTGACAATAATTCCTATCAACAAAAGTGATATTTTATTGTGACCAAAAACCATGACAGCCAAAGTGACATTTTTATTATGACCAAATCATAACAACAAAGGTGACATTTTTATTATGGCAAAATCATAACGACCAAAAATGATATTTGTTTTCTATTTTGTTTCATCACAATTATCATATGAACAAGATTCTAGTTTTTATTTTTTTAAACTAAAATCATGTGAACAAAATTCTATTTTTGTTCCTATTGTTTTCAACACAATTGTTTCATTGAGTCAGCAGATCTATACAATAACATCAATCAATGCAACAAATCATGAATAACAACAACAGAATTTCATACATGATTTCAAATATTTCTAAGATGCGATAATACATTACTTTTTATAATTTAAAAAAAAGAGATCTCACATAGAATTGTCTGAATTTCTCAAGGTGTCGCGTTTCAGATCTGGTCTATTCCATCATGTAGATCTGGATTTCACGATTCCAACGGATTTAACGGCACTCAGTTCTGAGGATATACGAATAAGTTCTTTATTTTATAAACTTACACAATTTAATTAAGTAATTAAATTTAAATTAAACACTAATACATGGATTTGCAAAATGCTCCCCGTCTCCACGAAAATCGATGCGAACGCTGCCACTTTGAAGCTCGATTTCCCATAAATTAGCGTATAAGAATTGATCTCACTCGTTGGTTGTGACGAGATCCCATAGCTCTACACCTTTCCCTTTAGAAATTTTGGAAACCATCGACTAGATTGAAAGAAAAATGAGGAAGAGCGAGAGAGCATTTCAGCCATTGAAAAGATAAGGGGCTGCGGCTACGTTTGTTTTCTGAAATTAGGGTTATGCATTAATTTTAGGGTATTTATAAATTTATTTAATTCTCTTTTTTTATTTAATTCTTTTATAAAATTAATTGTTACTTAAATTTATTTAGAGATGAAACTTCCCATTTCCTTTCATTTAATGCAATCAATTGATGAGGGGGAGAGAAAAACGTTTCATTTCCTTTCTTTAAATTATTTAATTATTTTCTTTTTAACCCCTTATGTTTTATTCTATTTAATTATTTTTCATTTAAATTTCAAAAGTAAATAACAAAGAGAAGAAAAGGAGAAATAAGTGGCATAGTATTGTTTCCAAATGAATTTGAACCATTTCTTATGTCTTTAATTGTTCATTTAATTTACTTAACCCTTTTATATAAATAAATATATGATGTGTATTTCCAGATTTAAAAGGGTAAAAGTTTCACATAAATGGAAGAATTTAAAACATGGCTTGCATTCATTTAGGACATGGACCACATGCATTAAATTGTTAAAAAAGGAATGAATGTATTGCGTTTAACAAAAAAACGTGCCTGAAAATGAAAGGCTAATGGAGTAAAGTAGTGTATAAATATATTATATGACAAAATTTCCAATTATAAATTAATATATGCATACTAAATACTAAATCAATAATATTACAACGTGTGCTTGACTTTGTAGCATTATATCAAGTTCTTGCAGCATTGACATAAAAGGATGTTTTGCCAAGTTTGATCGATAAAAAATTAAGAATATGTATAAATATAATGAATAAGTTAGTGAATAAATATACTTCTTTTAGAATAGTAAAGCAGGCAGGGATAGAAAAAGGTGTTGCATAATATGTGATTAGTTTATTATATTAGGAAAACTTTTAACATGGTGACAAACTCATAACTCAACATTTACATGTACTTTTAATAGTGGAGTGATTGATTAGTATTAATGTTTTATGGCTAATATTTTTTCTTTTCCTTTCATATTGATAATCTAGAAAAAGATTATTTGTAACACCCCGTACTTTCTATTAACGTTATTGTAACACCCCACGTCCGTTAGTGTCACTCACAAAGGGAATGCACTAATTTCTGTGGAGCATTTTGGGTAAAAGATGCAGATAAATTACAAGACAGACAAATATTAAACAGCGGAAAATAGAACTTTGCTTTATTGATAAAATAGTCTGTACAAGATTCTTTTACAATATCAGAGTATCATCTGTCTTTATAAAATAAAGAAGCATGAAAATACATTTATATTCCCCAATGTAGCAAGAGCCAGCCATAGCATCTGAAAGAGAATCCAAAGACAACTTCGTCAAATCTTCAAGCTGGGAAAGAGCAACGGTCCAATCTAATCCTGAGTTATACTATTCCCTCCTCAACTACCTGGAGGGGGGGGGGGAACGGAAGAAAAGAAGCGAAAGAAAAACAGAGTCAGACATAAAGCCTGAGTAAGTTCAGTTACTTCTAGCAAATGAACAAGGAAAACAGAACGACATGAATTAACTGAATACAAGATAACACCATGATGATAAGATCAACAAGATAGGATTAACACAAGCTATGCTAGGACAAGATAAACTGGATATACTATAACACTTTCTCCGCTTCGCTTTTACCGCGATATACTGGTTTCTATATCTCTGCACCGCCTAACTAGTGTCCCTACTAGTAACGATAACGTGATCCCAATCCCTGTATTTTCCATCGCCTTCAGGCATCCATTTATTAGTTATTACCTAGATCTAATCTAGGGTTTTCTATCAAGTGCCTTCTAGATTCAACTAAAACTTACGCTATCTTTCTGAACGCTTCTTGGATTCAGGGTTTATGCCACCTAGTTCCAAACTAGGGATTATGCTACCTGTCGAACGATGCCCTTTAGTCTAGGACACACCACCTAGAATGGTACATGTTCCTAGACTTTCCCCACGCATGTATCGCGAATCGTTATCGCTTGTCTAGATGCACATGTCCAGTAATGTGCGGTCCGAGTTCCGTTGTCAGGGATACTCTAGAAATACGGAACTCGGTCGGGAGTTTTCAATAGCTGCCGATGCAGATGCTAAGGTCTGTTTTTCCGGTGGCTATGGTCCCACTCGACCCCTCCCTCAACTAATGAAAGGCACACCTTGAAAAATGAGAAATATACGCCGGCCCCCGGTGCCCTACTATCCAATGGCCATCCGCAACCATAACCAGATAGCAAGTATATGGTCTTTTGGAGTTCTCCGCCTTTCCGCTTCACGTATCTCGATTGACTCAAGATGGATGGTAGACGACGAGTTGCTATCACAGGGCTTCCGATTTCTCGCCGAATCACGCTGGTCCATCCGAGTCTTTAGGTTGCCATATATATATATATATATATATATATATATATATATTGCAACCAAGGCATACCCTTGACTCTTCTATCGCAGACCATAACCTCTGTGCGCCCAGGCGGATCATCTGCAGCCTCACAGAGGGATACCAAGAGTACCCTCACGTCCCCTCGAAGCCTCGGGCTTCGTAACCCAATTCGTTGGAGCCTTCTAAAAACCAGATGGATGACCGCTCCTTCGTGTTATACTAAGAATTACTACTTAGTTCTACTAACTAAGGTTTACCACTTAGTTTCCAAATTCCTTGTTTTCTTAACTAAGTTTTACTACTTAGTCCCCTTTTTAACTGAGGTTTACTACTTAGTTTTCTTTCTCGCCAGGTTGGATTGGTTAAGTGTCTTTAGTCGATTCAAGCTATCTTAACCCTCTTCCCTTATCCTGTTAAACTGGTTAAGTGTTATCCCTTTCTGCTTTTTACTTAACCCTATTCATTTATCATATTCTGATGGTTAAGCGTTCAAGTTTACTTAACCCTATGGTCTAGTCCGGCTAACATATTAAATTGGCTAAGTGTATTACTTAACCCCAACCTCTAGTCTAATTAACATGTTGAATTGGCTAAGTGTATTAACTTTACTTAACCCCACCTTCTAGTCTAGTCAACATGTTAATTTGGCTAAGTATTCCCATGGACTTAACCCTCCCATTCTAGCTTTAACTGTGCTAAGTTGGTTAAGTGTTCCTTAACCTTCCCATTCTAGCTTAACTGTGTTAAGTTGGTTAAGTGTTCCTATGGACTTAACCTTCCCATTCTAGCTTAACTGTGTTAAGTTGGTTAAGTGTTTCTATGGACTTAACCCACCCATTCTTGCTTAACTGTGTTAAATTGGTTAAGTGTTTCTATGGACTTAACTCTCCCATTCTTGTTCTAGCTTTAATTAATAAATTAAAGCCGCAACCTCTCACATTAGACAGATATTGCTGTGGTTACTGGATGTGCCGGTCGGTTCCGGGCAGGTTTACATCGCAACTCAGTCTAACCTCGGGTTAGACATATTCATGTTTTCTAAGTTCAAAGAGTTTTTGATTATTTTCCAAATCTGGTTTTGAAAACAACCATCCCGTGCTTCAGTTCAGTTAGTGATAGCCAGGGAGGGCAGGAAACTTGTATTTTCCAAACCCAAGCCTAGACACTATCCTCTCTGTCACCCTAGAACTTTCAGGTGTATGTGTTATTCAAAGAGAAAACCTTTCTTTTGTCCATATATAAATTTTCAACAATTTATCTTCAAATTCCATTTTCCCTTTTTAAATAAACTTGGCCTATACCATTTTCATTTTGTCCTGCCCACTAGTATACTTATATTCTAGGCCCAAGTCCTAACCCAACTTGCAGTTCAGGCCATTTCCTATTTCATTGCCAAAACTAGATTAAATATCCTAGTTTATAATTTATGGCCAAAACTTTACCTACATGCAAGTTACATATTTTGTGGTAAATGAACAATTTATCATTTATGACAAATTTTATAAGTAAATTTACTCCTAATTTACTTATTTCATTATTACACTTTTAATGTACATTGTCACATTTATTATTATGGCCCGTTCCCTCTTATTTATCATATTTATACTTTTTGGTATGTAAATTATACCAAATTAAGTGTCACTAACCATAATTTATTCTAAACATGACAATTTCTCACAATTATGGCTAAATTCAAAATTGTGCTAATATACTTATTCCAAATCTTTAATTAACACAATTTTGATTTAACATTCCTAATTCACAGTTTATGGTAAGACTAGAATTATTATTCTAGTTTACATTTCATGCCTAAAATTTAGCTTACTTGCTAATACTAAATTTAATATGTCAAACTTATCAATTTGCATTCCTATGAACATGCCATAATACATATTCCCAATTTATGCCAATTTCCAAGCTTATAACTACGTTTATGTTCATTTTCATATTTTCCCCAAATTGCATTCCCACCGTTCGTATAATCGTGATTTAACCTAGATTGTAAATAAATCTAGATTCGTAGAAAATAGGGAATGAACCAAAGATGCTATGAAAAGGGATAATAACTGGCATAAAAGGTTTGGATAACGACGTAGGTTCAAGAATATGGGTAGATCTAACTTAATAGGTAAATTCCCACAGTCTAAAACCAGAAATAGATAGAATAGGTTCAAGAACATGGGTAGACCTAACTGAATAGGTAAATTCCCACAGTCTAAAACCAAAGAAAAACAAGGAACAGATAAAATAGATAATCGGGTTTAGACCCAATTTCATAGCCACAAAACTTAAGCAACAATTTTCCTAATTATGAATCATAGGCAATAGTTCATGTTTCCAAATCCAAGGCATAGGCTTAGTCAAGGAAATAATCCTCGTAGTCATAGTCACAGTCATAGGTAATGTTCATAGTTATAGGCAATGTTCATAGTCCAAAAGGGAAAATAATTCCCATAGTCATAAGTCATTGTCATAGGCAATGTCATAGTCATATGTTGTATGTCCCAAATCAAGGTTCATGTTCGTAATTCAAAGGCAATAGGTTCATGGTCATAGTTCTCATAATCATGATCATAGGCATAGGCATATCCTCTTTGTTCAATAGTCATAGGCCGTCAATCAAAGTCATAGTATGTTCTGGGCCATAGTCAAGAATTAGATCCAAAAACTTAAATAAACACAGATCCAAGTGAAGAGATTAGGCATTTTTCTTACATACTTTTAATTTCATGTCACAAATAAAAATAAAACGTTCAAGTCTAGAAATAACCAACTTACAGAAATTAGATCTAGAATAGAAGAACGGCGATGCTAAGATTCGTATGTCGTTGCTCGAGGTTTGTTGATTTAGCCTTTGAATTCTTCACTTTGATTTGAATCTTCTCTTGAACAGATTTGAGCAGCATCTCCATGTCTTGAATTTATATTTTATTTTAATTATTTAAGAAAATTTAGAGAAGGGGAAGAAGCCATGAATCTTAGCAGCATAAGGATAGAAGAGAATTGGTGCAAAGAGAATGAAGACTAGGGTTGTTTATATAGCTGCTCAAGACCTTATCGTACACGCAGCGCTGAGTCAGCATTGAACCCAGTTAAGAAAATAGTCCAGGTACGTAGATGAATCTAGCCAAACCTTATCATACACGCAGCGCTGAGTCAGCATTGGGTCCCACAAGCTATTTTGGCGTAGAAATTTGAATTTCGAATGAATTGTTTTGGCGTAGAAGTTTGATTTTCGAACTTTTGAATTTCTGGAATTTATTTAACTGTTTTATTCACATGAAATATTCTTATATGTATACAATTCCTCTAACGACCATTTTACGCGTATATATATACGCACAACTTTCATTTTATTTTCAAAATTCAAATGATGTTGCCATATTTCATTGACTGTAGCCTTATCTTGAATTTTAACTTTCGTATACATATATTTTTGCATATATATATATTTTATATTCTCATATGTATATATATATTTTCTTTATTTCCTTATATGTACGTTCTTATCCTTTCAAATTTTGAATTTGTATACGTACATATATTTGCATGTTCAGTTGGCCCTCTCTAAAACAAAGATAAAAAATTATGCCGCCGCCGGGGTTCGAACCCCCGACCTCCATGCTACAAATCCAATGCCTTAACCAACTGAGCTACAGAGGCTTTTGTTCATAAGTCTTAGAACAATAATAATTATTGTTCTCTCCTTACTTTTCTTTTTCATGTTAGTTACAATACTTAAATTAAACAACTGCATGGATCTTTTTCTTTTAATTTTTCTTTTAAAAATTAATTATACTTTAATTTGAGAATCTTAATGTCACGGAATTACGGGGTGTTACATTCTCCCCCACTTAAAAGGATTTCGTACCCGAAATCTTCAAGTTAGGAAGAATGTGTCCTACCATCCAATCACCCATCTACTCAACCATTCAATCACAGGCATTCATTGTCCTTAAAAGATTTCTAATGCTTTCATGTTCATATGCATAGTGTGTGTATATGTCTCTATCTAGTGCAAAATCTGGCGGTCTACTGATTCAGTTGACCTCCTTAATGCAAATCATGTCAGTGCCATGCGTCCAATCATGCATGCAAACATCCCTAGTCATGTAAATACTACATGCGTGCACAGCCATTCATCCATATGCAACGTCCATATGATATCATATCAAGTTCAACTTATAAACAAATGCATATATGTAAATGCAATATGAGAGCGTCCGAACTTGATCTAGTGCCTAATACGTATGCATATGCATCCACGAGCAACCATTTGCAACCACTTGCAACCATTCAACCATAACATGTTTCAAATACATGTTTACATCCATTGGCTTCTACCTAAGGATCGCAGATACGACCTAGAGGATATACTTTGGAAAGAGAGAAACAACTATGCGTAAAGCTCCTAAACAGAGAAATCAAGGATGCACCCTTAAGGAAAAAGGGCAAGTTGCTAGTATCTAGCCTTCTTGAGCCTTACTCCACTGTATCTTAACCAATTTATCTTCACGATTGTGAAGTTCCTAACCTCCATTTCCAAAATAAACAGATGTCAATCACGGTACCAAGTATATGTACTAAGATGATTAGAGGTCTCCCTCTTATCTGCCATGCCATAACTATAGAGGTCGAAAGGTTACTACGTGCTTTTTAGAGTACCTGCCACAACTATTCCTCTCTCACGCAAACCATCCTAGTCGAACTCGACATTCCTCAAGTACAAGCCCTAAAGGCCTAAACCAATATCAGACAAACACCCAAGGAATATCTCCTCCGAATTTAGACTATCCTCGTGAGATGATATAAGCAAACTCGATAGCTATCCTCAAATCCCTACTAACCAAAAATAAACTGGTCGGACCACCAAATGGGATTTGAGACTCTAGTGGGATCTTTCTACTATACAAGTACTATGGTGCAGAAACTCAACTGTGGAAGTGGATATGGACAAATGCGAAGCGCTAAAACCAAAGGAAATAGTACGAACAGCAAACCTAGACTCTTCCAACAGAACTTTACTACCTTTCTCCTAGGTACGCTTGGTGGTGAAAGTATGTGCTTGCCCTTCTGAAAATCTTGTTCCTTGTTCTTAATTATATGCCCTATCATTCCCTAGCAAAGATACTTCCTCTTGTCTTAGGTCTACATCCATGATTTTCCTCATCCTTGGGTTGTGCTCTTTTGCCAAACTCCTCATCCTTTTGCGTGTGTAACCACATTGGCAAATCTCTCGAAAGCCGCCTCCATCGCACGGAAAACCCTATAACCTTGAAAGAAGACTGGCCGTAAGTGAAACAACTATGGCTATAAATGGAAGTCGGGCACTACTTCGCCCTTCGATGAGGTTACCTCCCAGAAAGCCAGGAGCCCCATAGACTCAAGAAAGAAGGAGACAAGAATTCAAACAGAGGAAGAGGAGACAATGCGTATGGCTTTGGGGAATATGCCTTTAAAACAAATCCTTTCTTTTAAAAATGCTTCTTTAAAAACCTTTTGAAAATAATTTTTCAAATCTTTTATCTAATCTAGTAACCTTCAGCTCTGATACCATGTGTAACACCCCACGTCCGTTAGTGTCACTCACAAAGGGAATGCACTAAGTTATGTGGAGCATTTTGGGTAAAAGATGCAGATAAATTACAAGACAGACAAATATTAAACAGCGGAAAATAGAACTTTGCTTTATTGATAAAATAGTCTGTACAAGATTCTTTTACATTTCAGAGTATCATCTGTCTTTATAAAATAAAGAAGCATGAAAATACATTTATATTCCCCAATGTAGCAAGAGCCATCCATATCATCTGAAAGAGAATCCAAAGACAACTTCGTCAAATCTTCAAGCTGGGAAAGAGCAACGGTCCAATCTAATCCTGAGTTATACTATTCCCTCCTCAACTACCTGGGGGGGGGGGGAAACGGAAGAAAAGAAGCGAAAGAAAAACAGAGTCAGACATAAAGCCTGAGTAAGTTCAGTTACTTCTAGCAAATGAACAAGGAAAACAGAACGACATGAATTAACTGAATACAAGATAACACCATGATGATATGATCAACAAGATAGGATTAACACAAGCTATGCTAGGACAAGATAAACTGGATATACTATAACACTTTCTCCGCTTCGCTTTTACCGCGATATACTGGTTTCTATATCTCTGCACCGCCTAACTAGTGTCCCTACTAGTAACGATAACGTGATCCCAATCCCTGTATTTTCCATCGCCTTCAGGCATCCATTTATTAGTTATTACCTAGATCTAATCTAGGGTTTTCTATCAAGTGCCTTCTAGATTCAACTAAAACTTACGCTATCTTTCTGAACGCTTCTTGGATTCAGGGTTTATGCCACCTAGTTCCAAACTAGGGATTATGCTACCTGTCGAACGATGCCCTTTAGTCTAGGACACACCACCTAGAATGGTACATGTTCCTAGACTTTCCCCACGCATGTATCGCGAATCGTTATCGCTTGTCTAGATGCACATGTCCAGTAATGTGCGGTCCGAGTTCCGTTGTCAGGGATACTCTAGAAATACGGAACTCGGTCGGGAGTTTTCAATATCTGCCGATGCAGATGCTAAGGCCTGTTTTTCCGGTGGCTATGGTCCCACTCGACCCCTCCCTCAACTAATGAAAGGCACACCTTGAAAAATGAGAAATATACGCCGGCCCCCGGTGCCCTACTATCCAATGGCCATCCGCAACCATAACCAAATAGCAAGTATATGGTCTTTTGGAGTTCTCCGCCTTTTCGCTTCACGTATCTCGATTGACTCAAGATGGATGGTAGACGACGAGTTGCTATCACAGGGCTTCCGATTTCTCGCCGAATCACGCTGGTCCATCCGAGTCTTTAGGTTGACATATATATATATATATATATATATATATATATATATATATATATATATTGCAACCAAGGCATACCCTTGGCTCTTCTATCGCAGACCTTAACCTCTGTGCGCCTAGGCGGATCATCTGCAGCCTCACAGAGGGATACCAAGAGTACCCTCACGTCCCCTCGAAGCCTCGGGCTTCGTAACCCAATTCGTTGGAGCCTTCTTAAAACCAGATGGATGACCGCTCCTTCGTGTTATACTAAGAATTACTACTTAGTTCTACTCACTAAGGTTTACCACTTAGTTTCCAAATTCCTTGTTTTCTTAACTAAGTTTTACTACTTAGTCCCCCTTTTAACTGAGGTTTACTACTTAGTTTTCTTTCTCGCTAGGTTGGATTGGTTAAGTGTCTTTAGTCGATTCAAGCTATCTTAACCCTCTTCCCTTATCCTGTTAAACTGGTTAAGTGTTATCCCTTTATGCTTTTTACTTAACCCTATTCATTTATCATATTCTGATGGTTAAGCGTTCAAGTTTACTTAACCCTATGGTCTAGTCCAGCTAACATATTAAATTGGCTAAGTGTATTACTTAACCCCAACCTCTAGTCTAATTAACATGTTAAATTGGCTAAGTGTATTAACTTTACTTAACCCCACCTTCTAGTCTAGTCAACATGTTAATTTGGCTAAGTATTCCCATGGACTTAACCCTCCCATTCTAGCTTTAACTGTGCTAAGTTGGTTAAGTGTTCCTTAACCTTCCCATTCTAGCTTAACTGTGTTAAGTTGGTTAAGTGTTCCTATGGACTTAACCTTCCCATTCTAGCTTAACTGTGTTAAGTTGGTTAAGTGTTTCTATGGACTTAACCCACCCATTCTTGCTTAACTGTGTTAAATTGGTTAAGTGTTTCTATGGACTTAACTCTCCCATTCTTGTTCTAGCTTTAATTAATAAATTAAAGCCGCAACCTCTCACATTAGACAGATATTGCTGTGGTTACTGGATGTGCCGGTAGGTTCCGGGCAGGTTTACACCGCAACTCAGTCTAACCTCGGGTTAGACATATTCATGTTTTCTAAGTTCAAAGGGTTTTTGATTATTTTCCAAATCTGGTTTTGAAAACAACCATCCCGTCCTTCAGATCAGTTAGGGATAGCCAGGGAGGGCAGGAAACTTGTATTTTCCAAACCCAAGCCTAGACACTATCCTCTCTGTCACCCTAGAACTTTCAGGTGTATGTGTTATTCAAAGAGAAAACCTTTCTTTTGTCCATATATAAATTTTCAACAATTTATCTTCAAATTCCATTTTCCCTTTTTAAATAAACTTGGCCTATACCATTTTCATTTTGTCCTACCCACTAGTATACTTATATTCTAGGCCCAAGTCCTAACCCAACTTGCAGTTCAGGCCATTTCCTATTTCATTGCCAAAACTAGATTAAATATCCTAGTTTATAATTTATGGCCAAAACTTTACCTACATGCAAGTTACATATTTTGTGGTAAATGAACAATTTATCATTTATGACAAATTCTATAAGTAAATTTACTCCTAATTTACTTATTTCATTATTACACTTTTAATGTACATTGTCACATTTATTATTATGGCCCGTTCCCTCTTATTTATCATATTTATACTTTTTGGTATGTAAATTATACCAAATTAAGTGTCACTAACCATAATTTATTCTAAACATGACAATTTCTCACAATTATGGCTAAATTCAAAATTGTGCTAATATACTTATTCCAAATCTTTAATTAACACAATTTTGATTTAACATTCCTAATTCACAGTTTATGGTAAGACTAGAATTATTATTCTAGTTTACATTTCATGCCTAAAATTTAGCTTACTTGCTAATACTAAATTTAATATGTCAAACTTATCAATTTGCATTCCTATGAACATGCCATAATACATATTCCCAATTTATGCCAATTTCCAAGCTTATAACTACGTTTATGTTCATTTTCATATTTTCCCCAAATTGCATTCCCACCGTTCGTATAATCGTGATTTAACCTAGATTGTAAATAAATCTAGATTCGTAGAAAATAGGGAATGAACCAAAGATGCTATGAAAAGGGATAATAACTGGCATAAAAGGTTTGGATAACGACGTAGGTTCAAGAATATGGGTAGACCTAACTTAATAGGTAAATTCCCACAGTCTAAAACCAGAAATAGATGGAATAGGTTCAAGAACATGGGTAGACCTAACTGAATAGGTAAATTCCCACAGTCTAAAACCAAAGAAAAACAAGGAACAGATAAAATAGATAATCGGGTTTAGACCCAATTTCGTAGCCACAAAACTTAAGCAACAATTTTCCTAATTATGAATCATAGGCAATAGTTCATGTTTCCAAATCCAAGGCATAGGCTTAGTCAAGGAAATAATCCTCGTAGTCACAGTCACAGTCATAGGCAATGTTCATAGTTATAGGCAATGTTCATAGTCCAAAAGGGAAAATAATTCCCATAGTCATAAGTCATTGTCATAGGCAATGTCATAGTCATATGTTGTATGTCCCAAATCAAGGTTCTTGTTCGTAATTCAAAGGCAATAGGTTCATGGTCATAGTTCTCATAATCATGATCATAGGCATAGGCATATCCTCTTTGTTCAATAGTCATAGGTCGTCAATCAAAGTCATAGTATGTTCTGGGCCATAGTCAAGAATTAATCCAAAAACTTAAATAAACACAGATCCAAGTGAAGAGATTAGGCATTTTTCTTATATACTTTTAATTTCATGTCAAAAATTAAAATAAAACGTTCAAGTCTAAATAATAACCAACTTACAGAAATTAGATCTAGAATAGAAGAACGACGATGCTAAGATTCGTATGTCGTTGCTCGAGGTTTGTTGATTTAGCCTTTGAATTCTTCACTTTGATTTGAATCTTCTCTTGAACAGATTTGAGCAGCATCTCCATGTCTTGAATTTATATTTTATTTTAATTATTTAAGAAAATTTAGAGAAGGGGAAGAAGCCATGAATCTTAGCAGCATAAGGATAGAAGAGAATTGGTGCAAAGAGAATGAAAACTAGGGTTGTTTATATAGCTGCTCAAGACCTTATCGTACACGCAGCGCTGAGTCAGCATTGAACCCAGTTAAGAAAATAGTCTAGGTACATAGATGAATCTAGCCAAACCTTATCATACACGCAACGCTGAGTCAGCATTGGGTCCCACAAGCTATTTTGGCGTAGAAATTTGAATTTCGAATGAATTGTTTTGGCGTAGAAGTTTGATTTTCGAACTTTTGAATTTCTGAAATTTATTTAACTGTTTTATTCACATGAAATATTCTTATATGTATACAATTCCTCTAATGACCATTTTACGCGTATATATATACGCACAACTTTCATTTTATTTTCAAAATTCAAATGATGTTGCCATATTTCATTGACTGTAGCCTTATCTTGAATTTTATCTTTCGTATACATATATTTTTGCATATATATATATATATTTATATTCTCATATGTATATATATTTTATTTATTTCCTTATATGTACGTTCTTATCCTTTCAAATTTTGAATTTGTATATGTACATATATTTGCATGTTCAGTTGGCCCTCGCTAAAACAAAGATAAAAAATTATGCCGCCGACGGGGTTCGAACCCCCGACCTCCATGCTACAAATCCAATGCCTTAACAAACTGAGCTATAGAGGCTTTTGTTAATAAGTCTTAGAACAATAATAATTATTGTTCTCTCCTTACTTTTCTTTTTCATGTTAGTTACAATACTTAAATTAAACAACTGCATGGATCTTTTTCTTTTAATTTTTCTTTTAAAAATTAATTATACTTTAATTTGAGAATCTTAATGTCACAGAATTACGGGGTGTTACAGTTATAATAATGAATCCCATAATACTTAATTTAAAATGTGAGATTTAAGGGAAATGGGTTACGCCATTGTGTTCGTCTCGGAATTCTGGTTGAGATAGAGTCCGAGTTTGCGTGAATTGAACTTCGTATGAAGAAGTTATGGCTGCCGGAAGTTTCCAGAGATTTCAAATAAATTCAAAACTATTCGAAAACGAGTTCAAAATTCAAACAGAAGCCAGAAGCGGGCTGGGCAGGAAAATTCCCACCTAGGCAGGTCGACCAGGGGGTCGACCCTAGTGTCGACCTCCCCCCTTGAGGTCGACCTGGGGGTCGACCTTAGGTTCGACCTGGGGGTCGACCTGGCCCCCGGCCAAATCTGAAATTTGAACGATTTCTGACTCGCTGCAGAGTCACTAGGGTTTCTGGAAGGGCCTGATCAGGTCTGAGTGGCTGTGATTAACCCTAGGTTCATCTGACGGCTATAATCAAACTGAAATTCTATATAAACAACTCAATGCCTAACCTAAAAACACACATAAAAATAAACCTAGAACTGAAATGCCGTCAGTAGAACACTTGGAGTAGCCGTCACTTCCAATTCAAAGACAGGTTGAAGCTAACATCTAAAATCAAATTAAAACTAGTTTAATTCAATGGTCTTCATCAAAGGCGCACATCTCCAATTTCAGAATTCAGATTTCTGAACGCAAGAATTTCTTTTAGTTTGTAAATTAGTTGTTACGCAAATTTAAACATTCCTTTCGACTGAATTCATGACATGTTGTAATTGGGGTATAGTATGATGCCTATGTATAAGATTTGATTCTCGTCTATCTTAAAGTATCGTTGTAATTAATCTTGTCTATATGTTTGTGGCGATGAACATGTTGTATATTTCATGTCTATATGCTTATAGCGATAAACATGTTGTATATTTCATATCTATATGCTTGGGTGATGTACAACATCGTATGTTATTACGATTGAGTAAAGAACTGATTATGCCAACAAAATGGTAAAACATGTCATGCTGTAATTTTGGTGGTTATTCGCAAGTTTAGGATCTAAATCACATGTTTACATGTTAGATTTACATTTAAGAATATTTAGAACTATACCAAGTTGAATCTATTTATGTTGTAAAAAGTGGAATTGTAATCCTCTTATGTTGTTAACATCATGCTAAATTGTGATAAGAAAATGATTATGATAGCTTTCTTATGTTTTAACATACATAAGATTATATGCCAAGTTGTGGGTTGAAACTATGATTATATGTTAAACTTTCATGCTAGACCTTTGTTGAGTTTACATGACTATTAGATTCAACTTAGTCACAAGTTCACCTTTACCCAAGTGATTAAAGTTAAGCGACATACATCTATACCAAGTTACATGTGAAAAGTGAAATGTATGCTATTTTATGATCATTTCATGTTCTTTGTTTATTACTTTTTTTTATGGGTTTGGGCTAACATGCTAGCCCAACATTTTATGTGATTTACGCATACGTTCCATGGGGGTAGCAATGGGAAATATGAAAATTTATGGCATAGATTTGTTCATTTAATGGTATATTTGATATACCATTTATGTTGAGCATAATCACAGGGTAAGTATGCTGTGATTAAATTTAATTTAATTCACATAAAGGAAATTTGACATATATAGAAAAATATGAATTTAGAAAAGACGATATGCCTAACCCGAGGTTAGACTGGGTTGTGGTGTAAACTTGCCCGGAACCGACCGGCATATCCAGTAACCACAACAAGACCTATCTAATGTGGGTGGTTAGTGCATCAAGCCCAAAAAGAACCTGAGGTTAGACTAAGTTGTGGTGTAAATCTGCCCAGAACTGACTGGCATATCCAGTGACCACGACAAGACCTGTCTAATGTGAGTGGTTGGTACTTTAATAAATTAAAGCTAAGTCAGGACTGGTAGGGTTAAGTAAATTAGGAAAACACTTAACCGATTCAACATGTTAACTAAAACGAACGGGCTGGGTTTGGTAAACTTGGACACTTAACCAAATAAAAATGTTGATTAGAAAACCCTAGTAACGGGGTCCCATTTCAGCAGTAACCCACATAGATGTATCATGGTACCATGAACTAGGCAGGGTAGGGCACGATTACTAGGCTGAACTATAAGCAGTCAAAACGTCGGCGGTTGGTGGGCTAGTGTAGGTTCCGATGGAGTATGGGCGTGCACGTACTCCGAAGTGGAAAAATCAGGCACTGGGCATCAGTAGTGTACACTGTGCATCTTGAATCGTGTCGGGTTGCCACCAGAGGGACTGATACACCCCATGGTGGGACCAGCATAGGTGACTACAATCAAGCGGGGCCGAAGGACACTGGACATGAATATGTGCGAGTAGGAGCCGATCATTAAGGGGATCATTTGTTGTAAACACGTGGGCTGGTTGAACCAAGGGTTAAGTAGGTGTAGAGACTATAGTAATGGGTGTGATCACATGTCCCTCTTATCTTATATTAGGGTATTGTCCTATGTTCTGTTACCACTGTCATGATCCCTTTTCTTGTTTAAATACTAGTAACCACTGAACTTACCAGACTTATTGTCTGAACCGTTTTCTTTCATATTCTTTTCTTCCGTTTTCCCCCCTCAGGTCCACAGGGAGGAAATACTCCAGCTTAATCAGACTCTTTACAAGCTTCAAGAAAGTAGATGTATGACTTGGATTCTCTTGCAATTGGCTATGGATTTGGATATGATCCTTGGGGATTTATGCATTTTTACTTTTTTGTTTATGCTTCTTTATTGAATAATCAAGACATAAATTATGGTGTAATGTTTTGAAGTTGTTTTGAGACAATTTGGTGTAATACTTTTTATTGAACTACGTATGAAATAAATATTTAAATTCCGCTGCTTAAATTTATCTGTCTTGTAAATTTTTCTGTGTCTTGTACCTATAACCCTCCACCAAATTTAAGGCATTCCCTTTGTGAGTGACCTTAATGGAGGTGGGGTGTTTCACTTGGTATCAGAGCAAAAGGTTTACCAGATCAGATAAGAGTTTTTTTTTGAAAACTATTTTCAAAAAGAAATATAAAGAAGCATTTTACAAGGAAAAGTATTGTTTTAAATTTAAAAAGGCATAATCCCCAAAGCCATATGCACTATCTTTCTATCCTTCGTATTGAATCTTTTCTTTTTTCGTTTCAGCATGTCTGGGAATCTTAACCTTCCAGAGGGTGTGCCAATACCTGGCTGGTTCAGGAGGTACCTAGAGGCTAGGGACAACGACGTAGGCCCAGCAGATATTCCTCCTCCAGCTGCAGCGGTTCCTCGTCCTCCTCGTGCAAATGCTTTCTCAAAGATCTGTAGAGATTTTAGGGCCGTGGGTGGAAAGGATTTCAAGGGAACTGAATCATTCGTAGAAGCGAGGAACTGGCTCAAAGAAACTGAGGATCTGTTCGTTATCTTCAAGGTGGACGATAGGCATAAGGTACAGTTGGCAGTATGGTTGCTCAAAGACGAAGCTTCCTATTGGTGGGAAGTCACTAATGCTGAAAGATCTGTTGACACATGGATGGATTTCAGGATAAGGTTTGAGATGAAATTCCCCTCACAAGCTGAACGAAATCTACAACTGGAAAAGTTCTTATCTCTTAAGCAAGGAAGTATGGTTGTCAAGGAGCACGTCAATCAATTCAATCAGCTGGCCCGATTTGGACTGGACTTAGTGAATACTCCTCATAAGAAGGCTCTCCATTTTGTCAAGGGATTGAATGAGCCACTTCACAGCTTAGCTATGACCCATACACCTATGGGGGATACTTACGAGAGGTTGGTGGACATGGCACACTTACATGAGGAAGACAAGGGCAAGAATGAGGCAAAAGCAGAAGTGCCTCAAGATAAGAAGGGGGAAGGGTCGTAGAACAAGAAGGCTGATTCAAAGAAAGGTGGGAAGAACAACAAACCCCGTGAAAAGAGAAAGTGTAATTTCTGTGGCATTCCCGGGCATCTGGTCAAAGACTGCAGGAAGAAGAAAAGGAAGATGGGTGGCTGTTTCCACTATGGTGAGACAGGACACATGGCTAGGGCATGCCCAAAGAAGCAAGGGCAGGGAGCTGGACCTTGTTCTGGAGGACAAGTTCACGCTCTCACGGCACCTCCACAGGAACGAGGTAGAAATATTTCTGTCGAAAGTTTAGTCTATCTTTTTGATCATCCTGTACGTACACTATTTGATTCTAGCGCATCGCACTCCTTTATATCTACTGCTTAAGTGGAATCTCTGCACCTAGACACCAGTATAGTAGAGGATCCCTTGGTTGTTTCAAATCCAATTGGGGGCTCAGCTTATTTGTCAATGGTTTGTTTGGATATGAAAATATCTATACTAAGTGTTGAGTTTAGATGTAATGCCTTTGTTTTGGGCTTCACGGGCTATGGGTTGATTCTAGGTATGGATTGGTTATCCAGTAATGGTGCTGTCCTCGATTGTGAAAAGAGAGTGGTTAGACTCATGACTCGCCTTGGTAACCCTCTCAAAATTTCTTGTAATCCCATGAACTTCGCCATGTTTAGTTATCTAGAATCACTTGATGCGTCTGTTGAGAACTTACAGTCTGTGAGAATAGTCTGTAAATACTCGGATGTGTTTAAAGAGGTAAAGGGCTTACCTCCGAAGCGGAAGATAGACTTTCGCATATACCTTGTTGATAATGCAAAGCCCGTTGCTTTATCAATTAGGCACATGGCCCCAAGGGAGAGGAAGGAGCTCAGCAAGCAAATCAAAGAGCTGCTTGAAATGGGGTTCATAAGACGGAGTATTTCTGAATGGGGTGCCCGGAAGTGTTCGCAACCAAAGCTGATGGTTCGCTTCGCCTGTGCGTTGATTATAGGGAGCTAAACAAGCTGACTAAGAAGAATAGGCACCCACTCCCAAGAATAGATGATTTATTCGATCAGCTTGTAGGTGCATCGGTTTTCTCCCAATTATACTTAACTACGGGGTTTCATCAGCTAAGAGTGGCTGAAGACAGCATTGATAAGACTGTGTTCAGAACTCCCGATAGTTTCGTTGAGTGGCTTGTCATGCCTTTCGGCTTGACAAACGCACCCTCTTACTTCGTTGATTTAATGAGCAGGGTGTTTCGAGAGTTCCTCAATAAGTTTGTGGTGGTCTTCGTAGACGATATTTTGATCTTCTCAAAGAATGAGGAAGAGCACGCTCAGCATCTAAAGGAAGTCTTTGATACTCTTTGTGCACATTAGTTGAAAGCGAAATTCTCTAAGTGCCATATCTGGAGAGAAGAAGTTAGGTTCCTTGGGCACGTGGTGTTTAAAGAGGGGATAGCTGTAGACCCCGCAAAAGTGGTTTCTGTGCAAGATTGGAAGGTTCCTCGAAATGCAACCGAAGTGCGAAGCTTTCTCGGGCTAGCAGGCTTTTCTCGAAAGTTCATCAAAGATTTTGCAAAAATCTCAGCTCCACTAACAAGACTGACAAAGAAGAACCTAGCTTTCGATTGGGATTTGGATTGCGATATTGCTTTCCAAAGTTTGAAAAGGGCTCTAACAACAGCCTCGTTTCTGACATTGCCTGATGGAAGAAAGATGTTTACAGTATACACAGATGCATGCAGAACGGGACTAGGCGTTGTTCTGATGCAAGAAGGGAAGGTAGTGGCTTATGGTGGAAGGCAGTTAAAAGTACATGAGAAAAACTACCCAACCCACGACCTAGAATTGGCAACCATCGTTTTTGCGCTTAAGTCTTGGCGCCATTATCTCCTAGGTGAGAAATTTGAACTGTATACTGACCATAAATCATTGAAATGCCTATTCTCGCAGAAAGATCTCAATTTGAGGCAGCAAAGATAGATGGAGTTTCTTGCCTCGTACGATTTTGAAATTTCCTACACTCCTGGCAAAGGCAATGCAGTAGCAGACGCCTTGAGTAGAAAGAAACTGACCTTAAGCCCTCTCTTTGTGGAAAGGCAAAGCTTGGAGTTCATAGCAGGCTTTAACTTCAGACCCTCCACTGACTTTTTACCTGGCTTGCTAGCAACATTAGAAGTGCAACCAACTCTATTAGACTCAATCGGAGCCGCGCAAAGAGAAGACCCTCATCTAGCCGAAGTGATGGACAAGTTAATTAGGGGTGAGACTTCCAGTCACCTCAATAGATACTCCTTTGATGCCAAGGGCTGGCTGAGACGAGATGGAAGACTATGTGTCCCACAAGTAAGGGACTTGGTAAAGGCGGTTCTGGAAGAGGCACACCGTTCCAAGCTGACCATACACCCAGGCGGAGACAAAATGTATAAAGACATCAAAAGAGTTTTCTTTTGGAATAGCATGAAGAAAGATGTAGCTGAATTTGTTTCTAAGTGTCTAATATGCCAACAAGTCAAGGCGGGGCAGAAGAAGCTTGGTGGTCTGCTTCATCCTCTAGAGGTCCCACAGTGGAAATGGGATAGTATCTCTGTAACACCCCACGTCCATTAATGTCACTCACAAAGGGAATGCATTAACTTCGACGGAGCGTTTTAAGTGTGTATAGAATAGAAACTTAACAACAAGGCATATATAAACAGTACTTAAAAATTTAAAATTTTATTCATTGCAGCGGTAAACACATAGCTTTGATTACATCATCAAAAACCAGAGTCAAAGTACATAATATCCATCTTGACTAAATCAGAGTACATAAATTGAAAGACATAACCCCAACTCAAAATAGCCATAAATAAGATAGGCTGAACTTTTACTTCAGCGATCCGAGCAACTTCTAAAAGCAAGAGATACAGCTGTCAAAAATCAAGCTCCACTGGTGCTAGTTCCACCCTGAGCACCTGGGGGGAAAAGGAAGGAAAGAGGTGGAAACAAAGGGGGTCAGACATAAAGTCTGGCGAGTACAATAACTTTAACAATATAATTATCAAAATAACTAGGCTAAGGCATAAGTTGGAAAAATAAGGAAATGACTGTGAACGATTGGGTATAACAGAGTAAACAAGGAAATAAGATGAACAAAGATAACGTTAAAGGCGCACCTAAACCACTATAAGATAATTACTATACTGCACCACCACTAGTCACCCTAAAGGGTTTATCCCGCCTACAGAACTTAATATGATGATGGTAGTTTCGTGCACCCCTAGTTGCCTTCAAAGGTGCCGCCTGCCCCTATCTCCACTAGGTGTACCCACTACCCCCATGCGATCGGCTCCCTAACTCATATATACCCGTGTTGGCCCCACAGTGGGGTGTATCACTCCCCAAAGTGGCAACCTGATACCACCAACAATGCACGGCTTATACCTACACAATGCAACGTCTTACCTACCAGCCCGGGCCCACACACGCACATGAACCCATTGGACTTGCGTTGCCACCGCTAACCTGTTATGGCCTCTTACAGTCAAGCCCAGTATGCGTGTCCCGTCCTCGACTTGGGTCGAGCCCACAAAGATACTTATGGGTTACTGGTTGAAACGGGCCCCCATTACTTGACACAAGCTATCCACCTAAGCTTGTTCCCCTCTAGTACATCCCACTTAACCCTCTTCTTATTCATGTTCACTTACATGTTTCAATTTTGGTTTAGTGTTTCTAATCGTATTTCACAAGCCACCCAAGGCACCCACTTAACCCCCATGTCCCACCACATGTTTATCAGGTTAAGTGTTTCTTAATTCATTAACACCGTAACCTTGTAAAGACCTCCCACATTAGACTGGCATTTGTGGCAGCTGGATTTGTCGGGCGGGTCCGGGCAGTCTTACACCACAAACGAGCTTAACCTCGTGTCTTTACAACTGTTACGCATTTAATTTATGCCTAAGACCTCCCACATTAGACTGGCATTTGTGGCATCTGGATTTGCCGGGCGGGTACGGGCAATCTTACACCACAAAAGAGCCTAACCTCGTGTCTTAGGCGATTAATTACACATAATTAATTATCCCCCAATTTGAATTAATTTCCCTATACAAATTATCAATCAATTCCAAATTTAACTATGTCCATAATTGACTCAATTATGTCCATCTGTTTATGGTATGCAGAATCATACCAATTTTCATCACAAATTAATTCTATGCCATTTAAGGCATTTATGCCAATTCTCAATATTAAATCTTTTAATATTATCCCATTGACCCACGTTGTACGTTCGTTCGTTTAACGTAAAATATACGTTAGACTCGAATAGTCTAACTTACGGAATAAGGAGAAATCATCACAACATACATAGAAATAAAACTAGTTCTAAACATAAGGGGCGAACTTGCATGTGTGAATGAGGTTCTTTATCTAAAACTTGCATAGGCCAAAGTCACAAACTTGCATAAAACTACATATGTCATAGATCTAAATCTAAAGGTGAAAACTTGTTTAGGTAATAGTCACAAACTTGCATAAACCATGTATGTCATAGATCTAATCATAAGGTGTAAACTTGCATAGGAAATAACCACAAACTTACATTACATGATTCATACTCCAAACATATATATATATATATATATATATATATATATATATATATATATATATATATATATATATATATACCTGCATATGTGATTTATGTAACACAACGATGGTGTAAACTTACATCTAAACATGTAAACTAGCATGTAGAATTTTGTATACTAGCATATAACTCACACATGTCATAGCCTATCTTTAGATCCAATTTACACATAAAATAGATGTCATGAAACATGTAAGGTTGTATATAATTTTCACTGACTTGCATATGATCCATGCCTCAATTAACATCCTAACTTGCATACATACATATGATTTATCATATGAATTAGTTCCAACCACATAACCAAACTAGCATATGAAACATCATTATGAATTGATTATACATAAGCCAATCATAGAATTACAACATAGATGATAACATCACAACTTTACAACATAGATGATAACATCATAGAATTTACAACATAAATATTAACATGCGGTCAATAATTCACAACATATCCATATAATCCACATCATAGCTCAATCCAATTAAATTGTTAATTATTTTATTAAAGAAATCGAACTCACAACTCAAAGAAGGTCTTGAGTTCTGAAATCTGAGTTCTGAAATTGATTTAGCTTTCCTTTGAAGAAGACAATTTGTTGCGGTTAGATTAGGATTGAATTTGATTAGCTTTTCTTCCTCTCTAATTGGTGGCGGCTATTCTAGGTTGCAAGGTGATGGCATGGAGGCCATGATTCTAATTTTTTATTTGATTTTAGGGTTTGAGTCTACATGTGTTTTTATAGAGTTTAGGATTATGTAGGCCGTCCGATCAACCCAGAATTAACCCCAGCCATTCAGACCAGATCAGAAACACTAATGACTCAGCATTCAGTCATTAAAAGGTCATCAATCAAATCTGCCCAGGGGGGCAGGTCGACCCCCTGGTCGACCTGTGTGGGTAGGTCGACCCTCTGGTCAACCTGGACCTGGCGGGAAAATTTCCCGCCTAACCCAATCTGACTCTGAAATTCGAATTTTTGAAATCTGTTTAAATTTTTCTGAAACTTCCGATGGCTATAACATCTTTATACGAAGTCCGATTCACGCAAACTCGGACGCTATCTCAACCAGAATTCCGAGACGAACACAATGGCACAACCCGTTTCCCTTAATTCTCACATCTGAGATTAGTTATTCTTTAATTTGTGAACATTACTATTGAAAATTATGGGGTGTTACATTCTCCCCTCCTTAAAGGATTTCGCCCCCGAAATCTCCAAGTTAAGGAGAATGCATATCCTAACATCCAAACAACCATCTACTCAACCATCAAACATAGGCATCCATTGTCCTTATAAAATTCCTAATGCTGTATGAATATATGCAAGAAGTGTGTGTATATGTTCTTTATCTAATGCAAAATCAGGCGGTCTACTGATTCAGTTGACCTCCTTAATGCAAACCATGATAGTGTCATGCGTCCATTATGTATGCGAAAGAATCATATCGATACATAGTATTTCTACATGTGTGCACAACCATTCACCAAAATGCAACTTCCATAAGATAGTACAATCATTATACATCCATTAACTTAAATATGTACACACATTTATATGCAATATGCAATATGAAGTGACTGAGCCGATCTAGTGCCTAAAGTGTGTGTATATGTATCCACGAGCAACCACTTGCATCCACATGCATCCATCATACATAACATGTCTCAAACAGATGTTACAACCATAGGGCTACCCTATCTAAAGGTCAAAGATACTAGCGAGAGGACACACTAAAGATAAAACAAGTAAAAGCTAAGCAATAAAGGAGAAATTAAAAGACATACCCTCGAAAAGAAAAGGGTACAATGAACGCATCTTCTCTTCCGTCTCCCAAGTAGCGTTGCTCTCATCATCTCCCCATTGCACTTTGACTAGCCTGACCTCTCGATTCCTCAACTTCTTAATCTCTGACCCAAGAATGCACGTAGGAGCTCATCGAATCGTCGCATCACGCTCTATATCCACCTCTCTAAGCAAGCTCGGTTCTACCACTTCCGTGGTCTCATGTAAGCACTTCCTCAAATGTGATACATGGAATACATCGTGTACACCACTAATTTCTCGGGCAACTCCACTTTATACGCCATCTGTCCAATTCTCTCCTTAATAGGAAACGGCCCTACGAACCTTGGTGCTAACTTCCCAACGGACCCAAAGCGAACAACATTCCGTAATGGAGACACCTTGACAAAGACCATGTCCCCAATATCAAACTCAAGATCTGTCCTCCTCTTGTCTGCATAAGATTTCTGCTTATCTTGCGCCATCTTCATCCTCCTTCGAATCAAATCAATCTTTTCCGAAGTCTCTCTAATCATATCGGGCCCAAGCAAGATCTTATCTGTAGATTCCCACCAACATGTAGGTGAACGACACGGTCGTCCATAAAGAGCCTCGAACGGTGCCATGCCAATGCTAGACTGAAAGCTATTATTATTTGCGAACTCCACCAAAGGAAGATGTTCCTCCCATGTACCTCCGAAGTCTAAGACACACAACCTCAATAGGTCCTCTAGAATACGATTCACCCACTCAGTCTGGCCGTCCGTTTGAGGATGATATGCGGTGCTCAAACATAACTGAGTCCCTACCGCCTCATGCAAGCTCTTCCAAAACTCGGTAGTAAAGATAGGATCGCGGTCACTTACTATGCTAGAAGGAACACCGTGCAAACGAACTATCTCTCGAATGTATACGGAGGCTAACCATGGAGCAGTCCTCTTACTCTTCACGGGAATGAAATGGGCGCTCTTAGTAAGTCTGTCTACCATGACCCAAATCCCCGTATTACCCTTCCTCGATCTCGGTAACCCATCAATAAAGTCCATCGAGACACTTTCCCACTTCCATTGTGGGACCTTCAATGGGTGAAGCAACCCACCGGGCTTCTTTTGCTCTGCTTTTACTTGTTGGCACACCAAGCATCTAGCGACAAACTCAGCCACATCCCTCTTCATACCGGCCCAAAAGTAAACTCGTCTCATGTCCATGTACATCTTGTGCCCGCCGGGATGGATGGTCATCTTCGAACGTTGTGCATCATCAAGAATGGTCTTCCTCAAATTCTCATCCCGTGGTACACAAAGTCTACCGTCCCTACGTAACCAACCCTTATCATCTAGGGTATACCTACTGAGATGGCTCGATAACTCCCTCCTTTTGAGCTTCTCTACTAAATCGACCAATTGTGGGTCATTTCACTGTGCCTCACCAATCCGTCCCAAAAGCGTAGGTCTGACCTCTAAGGATGCTAGCAAACCGGGTACAAATTCAATGGAAGGTCTAAAGTCAAACGTAGAGAGGAACTCTAAGCTTCGCCGCTCAACAAACAACGGACTCAAGGACAACCTTTTCCTACTTAAGCCGTCTGCCACCACGTTACCCTTGCCAAGGGTATATGCTATCTCGAAATCGTAGGACGCTAAGAATTCCATCCACCTTTGCTGCCTTAAGTTCAAGTCCTTCTGAGAGAACATGTATTTTAGCGATTTGTGGTAAGTGAACAGTTCGAATTTCTTGCTAAGAAGATAATGGCGCCAAGACTTAAGCGCGAAAACAATAGCGGCCAACTCTAGGTCATGTGTAGGGTAATTTTTCTCATGGTCTCTCAACTGCCTTCCTCCATAGGCTATTACCCTTCCCTCTTGCATTAAGAGTGCGCCTAGTCCTGTCCCACAAGCATCGGTATAAACGGTAAATGGCTTACTCCCATCTGGCAACACTAAGACTGGGGCTATGGTCAAAGCTCTCTTTAAACGTTGGAACGCATCATCACAATCTATGTGCCATGTGAAAACTAGGTTCTTCTTCGTTAAGCGTGTTAATGGGGCTGATATTTTTGCGAAGTCTTTGATAAACTTCCTATAGTAGCCAGCCATCCCTAAAAAACTCCTCACCTCGGTAGCATTTTTAGGGACCTTCCAATCTTGGATGGCCACTACCTTCGCGGGATCCACAACTATCCCTTCTTTGGAAACTACGTGCCCTAAGAATCACACTTCCTTCCTCCAAAAGTGACATTTAGAAAATTTAGCTTTAAGGCTATGCGCTCGACGGGTCTCCAACACTTCCCTAAGATGTAGGGCATGCTCTTCCTCGCTCTTAGAAAAGATCAAGATGTCGTCCACAAAGACTACCACGAATTTATTAAGGTACTCCCTGAACACCCTACTCATCAAGTCAACAAAGTATGCGGGGGCGTTTGTCAAACCGAAGGGCATTACAAGCCACTCGAAGAAGCCGTCTGGAGTCCTAAAGGCAGTCTTGTCTATGCTATCCTCAGCCACTCTCAACTGATGGAAACCCGTGGCTAAGTCCAACTGCGAGAACAATGAGGCGCCAACTAACTGATCGAAGAGAACGTCAATCCTCGGCAGTGGGTGCCTATTCTTCTTAGTAAGCTTATTAAGTTCTCTGTAGTCCACACAAAGTCTAAGGGACCCATCTGCCTTCGTGGCAAATACTACTGGAGCACCCCACTCCGATATACTACGTCTTATGAACCCCTTCTCAAGCAATTCTTTCACTTGCTTACTGAGTTCTCTTCTTTCTCTGGGAGACATATGGCGCACTGGCAATGCAACTGGCTTTGCATTATCTACTAGATATATTCGAAAGTCTATCTCACGTTTTGGGGGTTGACCCCTTACCTCATCGAAGACATCAACATATTCACGGACTATACGAACAGAATGTAAATCATCATTGGATGCGTCAAGGGATTCTCGGTAGCTAAGCATTACTGGACCTCTAGGGTCATAAGAAATATCAAGGGTCTTTCCACAACGAGTCAACAATCTAACTACCCTTCTTTCACAATCTAGGATGGCCCCATATCTAGTTAGCCAATCCATACCTAGAATCAAGCCGTAACCCATGAAACCAAGAACAAAGGCGTTGCATTCAAACCCAACACCCAAGATAGACACTCTCAAATCTCGACAAATCATAGAAAGATGAGCCGATCCACCAATAGGATTTGAGACTACTAAGGGATCTGTAACTAAACTAGTATTTTGGTGCAGTGTTTCAACTAATGATGTAGAGATAAACGAATGTGATGCGCCAGAATCGAATAAAGTACGGACAGGATGATCAAACAGAAAAACTAAACTTTCAACGGAAATTGCTCTACCTCGTTCTTGCAGCGGTGGGACCATGAGAGCCTGAACTTGCCCCCTTGCCTGCCCTGGTGCCATAAGAGCCTGCACGTGTCCTCCCGAGGTAGACCCTGCCCTCTGCCCTTTCCTTGGGCAATCCTTAATCAGATGTCCCGCTTCGCCACAGTGGAAACAGCCAGTCTTCCTTTTCTTCCTACAATCTTTGCTTAGATGGCCGGGTATCCCACAGTTAAAACATCATTTCTTTCCCTTACCATTGTTGTCTTTACCACCTTTCTTGTTCTATTGTTGCTGTTGCGGTTTCTTTTGATCCCCTTTCTTCTCGGTTGCCTTATTAGCATTGGCGCCCTTCTCTTCTTCATGCATAGGCGCCATGTCAACTAGTCTCTCAAAGGTAGCCCCCAAGGGGATGTGGGTCATAGCTAACCCATGAAGCGGCTCGTTCAAACCCTTAACAAATCTCAGGGTCTTCTTTTCAGGTGTATTCACCAAGTCCAAGCCAAATCTCGCCAACTGATTGAACTTGTTAACGTATTCTTTCACTGATAGATTCTCCCTGCTTCAATGCCAAAAATCTTTCCATGTATAAATTATCTTCAGCCCGTGAGAGAAACTTTGCTTCAAACCTCCGCCTGAAATCTGGCCATGTATCAACTGGACGCTCTACATTACTAACCTCCCACCAAAACGAGGCCTCATCCTTCATTAGCCAGGCAACTAACTGGACCTTTCTTCCATCTTCCACTTCAAAGATCCCAAACAATTCTTCAACCTCCTTTAGCCAATTTCAAGCTTCAACAAATGTCTCCGTCCCGTGAAAAGGTTTTCCACCTATTGCCCGAAAGTCCTTACATATCTTTGCAAAAGTATCGACACGGGGAGGAGGAGGAGCATTTGCTGGACCTACGGTGGTGGCCCTAGTCTCCAAATACCTCCTAAACCATCCTGGTATCGGTATCCCCTCGGGTATCTCGGGAATTCCAGACATGCTGAAACGAAAAAGGAAAGATTCAATACAAAAGAACCGAAGGAAAGATATATGGCTCTTGCGGTTATGGTTTCTAAAATAAGATTTTCGCTTGAAAATACTTTCCTTAAAACATGCTTTTGAAGGTACTTCTTTACAAAAGTGTCTTTGAAAAACAGTTTTTCAAAATTCATATCTGTTCTGGTAACCTTCAGCTCTGATACCACGTGTAACACCCCACGTCCATTAATGTCACTCACAAAGGGAATGCATTAACTTCTATGGAGCGTTTTAAGTGTGTATATAACAGAAACTTAACAACAAGATAGATATAAACAGTACTTAAAAATTTAAAATTTTATTCATTGCAACGATAAACACATAGGTTTGACTACATCATCAAAAACCAGAGTCAAAGTACATAATATCCATCTTGACTACCCAACAAAAAATAGCCATAAATAAGATAGGCTGAACTTTTACTTCAGTGATCCAAGCAACTTCTAAAAGCAAGAGATACAGTTGTCCAAAATCAAGCTCCACTGGTGCTAGTTCCACCCTGAGCACCTGGGGGGGGAGGGGGAGGGGGTGGGGGGGAAGGAAGAAAAGAGGTGGAAACAAAGGGGGTCAGACGAAAAGTCTGGCGAGTGCGATAACTTTAACAATATAATTATCAAAATAACTAGGCTAAGGCATAATTTGGAAAAACAAGGAAATGATTGTGAACAATTGGGTATGACAGAGTAAACAAGGAAATAAGATGAACAAAGATAACGTTAAAGGCGCACCTAAACCACTATAAGATAATTACTATACTGCACCACCACTAGTCACCCTAAAGGGTTGATCCCACCTACAGAACTTAATAATGATAATGGTAGTTTCGTGCACCCCTAGTTGCCTTCAAAGGTGCCTCCTGCCCCTATCTCCACTAGGTGTACCCACTACCCCCATGCGATCGGCTCCCTAACTCGTAGATACCCGTGCTAGCCCCACAGTGGGGTGTATCACTCCCCAAAGTGGCAACCCGATACCACCAACAATGCACGGCTTATACCTGCACGATGCAACAACGTCTTACCTACCAGCCCAGGCCCAGCACGCACATGAACCCGTTGGACTTGCGTTGCCACCGCTAACCCGTTATGGCCTCTTACAGTCAAGCCCAGTATGCGTGTCCCGTCCTCGACTTGGGTCGAGCCCACAAAGATACTTATGGGTTACTGGTTGAAACGGGCCCCCATTACTTGACACAAGCTATCCACCAAAGCTTGGTCCCCTCTAGTACATCCCACTTAACCCTCTTCTTATTCATTTTCACTTACATGTTTCAATTTTGGTTAAGTGTTTCTAATCGTATTTCACAAGCCACCCAAGGCACCCACTTAACACCCATGTCCCACCACATGTTTATCTGGTTAAGTGTTTCTTAATTCATTAACACCGTAACCTTGTAAAGACCTCCTACATTAGACTGGAATTTGTGGCAGCTGGATTTACCGGGCGGGTCCGGGCAGTCTTACACCACAAACGAGCCTAACCTCGTGTCTTTACATCTGTTACGCAGATAATTTATGCCTAAGACCTCCCACATTAGACTGGCATTTGTGGCAGCTGGATTTGCCGGGCGGGTCCGGGCAGTCTTACACCACAAAAGAGCCTAACCTCGTGTCTTAGGCGATTAATTACACATAATTAATTATCCCCCAATTTGAATTAATTTCCCTATTCAAATTATCAATCAATTCCAAATTTAACTTTGTCTATAATTGACTCAATTATGTCCATCTATTTATGGTATGCAGAATCATACCAATTTTCATCACAAATTAATTCTATTCCATTTAAGGCATTTATGCCAATTCTTAATATTAAATCTTTTAATATTATCCCATTGCCCCACGTTGTACGTTCGTTCGTTTAACGTAAAATATAAGTTAGACTAGAATAGTCTAACTTATGAAATAAAGAGAAATCATCACAACATACATAGAAATAAAACTAGATCTAAACATAAGGGGTGAACTTGCATGTGTGAATGAGGTTCTTTATCTAAAACTTGCATAGGCCAAAGTCACAAACTTGCATAAAACTACATATGTCATAGATCTAAATCTAAAGGTGTAAACTTGTTTAGGTAATAGTCACAAACTTGCATAAACCATGTATGTCATAGATCTAATCATAAGGTGTAAACTTGCATAGGCAATAATCACAAACTTACATTACGTGATTCATACTCCAAACATATATATATATATATATATATATATACTTGCATATGTGATTTATGTAACACAACGATGGTGTAAACTTACATCTAAACATGTAAACTAGCATGTAGAATTTTGTATACTAGCATATAACTCACACATGTCATAGCCTATCTTTAGATCCAATTTACACATAAAATAGATGTCATGAAACATGTAAGGTTGTATATAACTTTCACCAACTTGCATATGATCCATGTCTCAATTAACATCCTAACTTGCATACATACATATGATTTATCATATGAATTAGTTCCAACCACATAACCAAACTAGCATATGAAACATCATTATGAATTGATTATACATAAGCCAATCATAGAATTACAACATAGATGATAACATCACAACTTTACAACATAGATGATAACATCATAGAATTTACAACATAGATAATAACATGCGGTCAATAATTCACAACATATCCATATAATCCACATCATAGCTCAATCCAATTAAATTGTTAATTATTTTATTAAAGAAATCGAACTTACAACTCAAAGAAGGTCGTGAATTCTGAAATTTGAGTTCTGAAATTGATTTAGCTTTCCTTTGAAGAAGACAATTTGTTGCGGTTAGATTAGAATTGAATTTGATTAGCTTTTCTTCCTCTCTAATTGGTGGCGGCTATTCTAGGTTGTAAGGTGACGGCATGGAGGCCATGATTCTAATTTTTTATTTGATTTTAGGGTTTGAGTCTACATGTTTTTTTATAGAGTTTAGGATTAATTTAGGCCGTCCGATCAACCCAGAATTAACCTCAGCCATTCAGACCGGGGGGGGGGGGGGGGGGGAGGGCAGGTCGACCCCCAGGTCGACCTAGCCCTGGCGGGAAAATTTCCCGCCTAACCCAATCTGACTCAGAAATTCGAATTTTTGAAATCTGTTTAAATTTTTCTGAAACTTCCGATGGCCATAACTTCTTCATACGAAGTCCAATTCATGCAATCTAGGACTCTATCTCAACCAGAATTCCGAGAAGAACACAATGGGGCAACCCGTTTCCCTTAATTCTCAAATCTGAGATTAGTTATTCTTTAATTTGTGAACATTACTATTGAAAATTACGGGGTGTTACAATCTCGATGGAATTTATAGATAGGTTGCCTAGGTCAAGTAAAGGCAATACTAGCATTTGGGTTATAGCGGACAGGCTCACAAAAAGCACCCACTTTATACCTGTCAAAAGTTGAAGGATTGCCTCATCTCTAGCATCCATATATCTTAAGGAGATAGTTCGACTCCATGGGATACCCTCTAGCATAATGAGTGATCGAGACCCTATCTTTACGAGCGAGTTTTGGAAGAGTTTACAGGAGGCTGTAGGCACACAGTTATGCTTAAACATGACCTATCACCCTCAAACCGATGGCCAAACGGAAAGAGTCAATAGAGTATTAGAAGACCTCTTGAGGTTTTGCATTATTGACTTCGGAGGAACTTGGGAGGATCATCTACCTTTGGTGGAATTCGCTTACAACAATAGCTACCAAGGCACCATAGGCATGGCACCTTTCGAAGCTTTATATGGAAGACCGTGCAAGTCACCAACTTGCTGGTGGGAGTCCACAAACAAGCTCATACTTGGACCAGACATGATTAAGGAGACTTCAGAGAAAGTAGATTTGATACGAAGAAGAATGAAGACTTCCCAAGATAGACAGAAGTCCTACGCAGACAAAAGAAGAACTGACCTGGAGTTCGAAGTTGGAGACAAGGTGTTCCTTAAAGTATCTCCTTTGAGGAACATCGTTCTCTTTGGATCAACATGAAAGCTAGCACCAAGATTTGTAGGACCGTTCCCTATCATCGAGAAAATTGGGAAGATGGCTTATAGGGTACAGCTACCCGAAAAATTTGCTGGGATTCATAATGTCTTTCATGTCTCTCACCTGCGGAAATGCTTACACGAGTCTGCGGAAGTGGTAGAACCAAGTATGTTAGAGGAAGTTGAAGTTGAACCAGAAGCAACGGTGAGGAGAGTTCCAACCCGTATCTTGGGAATAGAGGTCAAAAAGCTACGCAACCGTGAAGTTAAGCTCGTCAAAGTTCAATGGAGTGATACCGAGGAAGATGCGACTTGGGAAACTGAGGACAGAATACGCGCAACCTACCCTTTTCTTTTTAAGGGTACGTCTTTAATCTCTTTTCCTCAAGTTTATACTCGTATCTATCTTTTTAGGTATATCTCCTCAATCCTATCCTTTATCCTTAGGTAGGAACCCATTTGGATGTAAACATTTAATTGAAACATGTTATGATTGATGGTTGCAAGTCGTTTCTAATGGATGCATATACACACACATTAGGTATTAGATCAGCTCAGTCATTTCCATATTGCATATGCATATATGTATTGGTTTATGGGTTAAAACTTGATGGGTTGTCATATGGACGTACATTTGTATGAATGGTTATGCACTCATGTAAGAAATTTTGAGTAGGAAAAATTGCATTCATAATGGACTCATGGCACTGACATAATTTGCATTAAGGAGGTCAACTGAATCAGTAGACCGCCTGATTTTGTATTAGATAAGGACATATACATACACAATGCATATGATCATGAAGCATTAGAAATCTTTTAAGGACAATGGATGCCTGGGTTTGATGGTTGAGTAGATGGGTGATTGGATGGTAGGATATAAGTTCTTCTCGACTTGAAGATTTCGGGGACGAAATCCTAAAAGGATGGGAGAATGTAACACCCCGTACTTTCTATTAACGTTATAATAATGAATCCTGTAATACTTAATTAAAATGTGAGAATTAAGGGAAACGGGTTACACCATTGTGTTCGTCTCGAAATTCTGGTTGAGATAGAGTCCGAGTTTGCGTGAATTGGACTTCGCATGAAGAAGTTATGGCTGCCGGAAGTTTCCAGAGATTTCAAATAAATTAAAAACAGTTCGAAAACGAGTTCAAAATTCAAACAGAAGCCAGAAGCGGGCTGGGCGAGAAAATTGCCGCCTAGGCAGGTCAACCAGGGGGTCGACCCTAGTGTCGACCTCCCCCCTTGAGGTCGACCTGGCCCCCGGCCAGATCTGAAATTTGAATGATTTCTGACTCGTTGCTGAGTCACTAGGGTTTCTGGATGGGACTGATCAGGTCTAAGTGGCTGTGATTAACCCTAGGTTCATCTGACAGCTATAATCAAACTGAAATTCTATATAAACAACTCAATGCCTAACCTAAAAACACACAGAAAAATAAACCTAGAACTGAAATGCCGTCAGTAGAATACTTGGAGTAGCCGTCACTTCCAATTCAAAGGCAAGTTGAAGCTTACATCTAAAATCAAATTAAAACTAGTTTAATTCAACGATCTTCATCAAATGCGTGCATCTCCAATTTCAGAATTCAGATTTCAGAATGCAAGAATTTCTTTTAGTTTGTAAGTTAGTTGTTACGCAGATTTAAACATTCCTTTTGACTGAATTCATGACATGTTGTAATTGGGGTATAGTATGATGCCTATGTATAAGATTTGATTCTCGTCTATCTTAAAGTATCATTGTAATTAATCTTGTCTATACGTTTGTGGCGATGAACATGTTGTATATTTCATGTCTATATGCTTATGGAGATGAACATGTTGTATATTTCATGTCTATATGCTTGGGTGATGTACAACATCGTATGTTACTACGATTGAGTAAAGAACTGATTATGCCAACAAAATGGTAAAACATGTCATGTTGTAATTTTGGTGGTTATTCGCAAGTTTAGGATCTAAATCACATGTTTACATGTTAGATTTACATTTATGAATATTTAGAACTACGCCAAGTTGAATCTATTTATGTTGTAGTTGTAGTCCTCTTATGTTGTTAGCATCATGCTAAATTGTGATAAGAAAATGATTATGATAGCTTTCTTATGTTTTAACATACATAAGATTATATGCCAAGTTGTGGGTTGAAACTATGATCATATGTTAAACTTTCATGCTAGACCTTGTCGAGTTTACATGACCATTAGATTCAACTTAGTCACAAGTTCACCTTTACCCAAGTTATTAAAGTTAAGTGACATACATCTATGCCAAGTTACATGTGAAAAGTTATATGTATGCTATTTTATGATCATTTCATGTTCTTTGTTTATTACCCCTTTTTGTTTATGGGTTTGGGCTAACTTGCTAGCCCAACATTTGATGTGATTTACGCATACGTTCCACGGGGTAGCAATGGTAAATATGAAAATTTATGGCATAGATTTGTTCATTTAATGGTATATTTGATATACCATTTATGTTGAGCATAATCACAGGATAATTATGTCGTGATTAAATTGAATTTAATTCACATAAAGGAAATCTGACATATATAGAAAAATATGAATTTAGAAAAGACGAATACGCCTAACCCGAGGTTAGACTGAGTTGTGGTGTAAACCTTCCCAGAACCGACCGGCATATCCTGTAACCACAACAAGACCTGTTTAATGTGGGTGGTTAGTGCATCAAGCCCAATAAGAACCCGAGGTTAGACTGAGTTGCAGTGTAAATCTGCCCGGAACCGACCGGCATATCTAGTGACCACAACAATACCTGTCTAATGTGAGTGGTTAGTGCTTTAATAAATTAAAGCTAAGTTAGGACTAGTAGGGTTAAGTAAATTAGGAAAACACTTAACCGATTCAACATGTTAACTAAAACGAATGGGCTGGGTTAGGTAAACTTGGACACTTAACCAAATAAACATGTTGATTAGAAAATCTTAGTAATGGGGAACCATTTCAGCAGTAACCTACATAGATGTATCATGGTACCCTGAACTAGGCAGGGTGGGGCACGATTACTGGGCTGAACTATAAGCGGTTAAAACATCGGCGGTTGGTGGGCCAGTGTAGGTTCCGACGGAGTATGGGTGTGCACGTACTCCAGAGTGGAAAAATCAGGCACTGGGCATCAGTAGTGTAAACTGTGCATCTTGAATCGTGTCGGGTTGCCACCAGAGGGACTGATACACCCCATGGTGGGACCATCACAGGTGACTACAATCAAGCGGGGCCGAAAGACACAGGACGTTAATACGTACGAGTAGAAGCCGATCATTAAGGGGAATGTTTGTTGTAAACACGTGGGCTGGTTGAACCAAGGGTTAAGTAGGTGCAGAGACTATTGTAATGGGTGCGATCACATGTCCGTCTTATCTTATATTAGGGTATTGTCCTATGTTCTGTTACCACTGTCATGATCCCTTTTCTTGTTTAAATACTAGTAACCACTGAACTTACCAGACTTATTGTCTGACCCGTTTTCTTTCATCTTCTTTTCTTCCGTCCCCCCCTCAGGTCCACAGGGAGGAAATACTCTAGCTTAATCAGACTCTTTACAAGCTTCAAGAAATTAGATGTATGACTTGGAATCTCTTGCAATTGGCTATGGCTTTGGATATGATCCTTGGGGATTTATGCATTTTTACTTTTTGGTTTATGCTTCTTTATTGAATAATCAAGACAGAAATTATGGCGTAATGTTTTGAAGTTATTTTGAGACAATTTGGTGTAATACTTTTGTACTGAACTACGTATGAAATAAATATTTAAATTCCGCTGCTTAAATTTATTTGTCTTGTAAATTTTTCTGTGTCTTGTACCTATAACCCTCCACCAAAGTTAAGGCATTCCCTTTGTGAGTGACCTTAATGGAGGTAGGGTGTTTCATTATTCTAATTGACTTGAGTACATCCTATAATGATTTCTTTCTGTTTTTAGGTGCAAAACTTTTTTTTACTTGGAAAGATGTTTCTAACAAAATTCAGTTCATGCCATTTCAGCACCATTAATTTTGATTTTATAGTGCAACATAGGCAACTTACCATTTTCAGATATTTTTATAGTATCATGGATTAAATGGATTTAAGAAAGGAAGCTGTTTTTAAAATCAACATTAAAGGGAGAGGGCAAAGTGACTATATATAAGATTTAATTAATTATCCTTTACAATCAAATTTTTTTTATGTAAAAATGATGTTAGGATCAGTATGATAGTCTTTACCATATTACACTTGGTTTTAAGGATTAAATTACGCCACCAAGAATTTATTGTGGCAAAATTAGATGCTTACATTGAGAATTTAAATTTACATTAAGAATTTATCGTGGAAACAATTTCTATGTTTTCACATATGCAAATAAAAAGGAATTTTATTGTATACACTTTTTTTTAAAAAATAAAAAATAAAAATAAATAAATAACCAATTTATACTCCATATTCCTCAAAATAGATTAAATTAAAATTTAAAATTCGTTCTGAAATTCCGGGTTGTTACAGTCTCCCCCACTTAAAATCTTTTCGTCCTCGAAAAGGAACGGAGCTGGAAGTTGTTTAATTAACCAACTCAACTTTTTTTTTATTGGTTTCAATAATTTTATTAGTTGAACACACAACACAACCATCCATTAATTAGTTGATTAAGTTTAAAAATATATGTCTTTTATATATTCAAAAATCATATTTTCTAAAATCGAATTATATATATAATCACAAATACGTTAATTATAGACTTGTCACTCTGAACTCATTCTAGGGCATTTCTAACCCCATCTCTAACGAGTTTTCTCATTCTAGGATAATACTGATCCTATCTCTAATGAGTATTCTTTCATAGGATATTCCTAATCCTACCTCTGATGAGTCTTTCGTACAGTTCTAACGAGTTGTACCCCAAAGATTGGAGCTAACCAGAGCTCTGATACCAACTGTAACGACTCGAATTTCGCCCGGACTTAATCGATCGCTAAATCGACCAAGACCGTTCAAAGCCCGAATACTTTAACTCTGGGAATACAACACATCAGAATAAATAACAGAAGACTTTTATTTCATCATGATAATGTTACATCAAAGTACATAATATATCATAGTACATCGAATATAATAATACAGCGGAAGATTAAATTACAATAAATGTAATACACTATAGCAGAACAATTAAATTAACACAGTGGAAGACTACCAATGCTCTGGACACAATTCTAAGCTTCGATCCAGAATCCTGCTCAATATATCTGCAAAATAAGCTACTCGACTGCCCATGTGGAAAAGAGGGTACCCGAGTTTGCAAAATGAAACAAACTACGGGTCAGTCATGGGACTGGTATGAGAAATCTTACTTAACTTATCTAATAAGAAGGCCAGTGAATGAAATAAAGTAAATCGTTAGACAACGCAATGTTTTTTAGAAAAATGAAACCATTATAAGACTCAGGTCCCATTACACAATGCAACGCAAGCCGGAGGATAGAGTTTCACCTTATAATGTTAAAAAGTGCTTGATACGATAAAATGGATTTGATATTATTATTAGTGTATATATGTTTCACAAACATTTCAATCATAATGTATTAATCATAGACAACATAGCTACCATATACTATGTCGCCATACTAGTTATACAATCAAAACCGCATGATGTCGTATTGGAAATTAGGTTACCATTAAGAGTTAAGGCTAGGAACGATCTCCTTACCGATTTGAGACACTCTAGCAATGTCTCAGGATTCAGACGCTGGCAAACCCTTGGATCCTAAAGGGTCAGTCCACAAATACTTTAGTGGATTAGTTATGCCTAAACACACGCTTCTCATTCCTATTGGACCTATAATACGGCCATTGGCGACCGATAAATCCGAGGCCTCGAAAATTCCATCATCCACGTAAGTAAAATGTCAGGGCTGGTAAGTCGCTGACACCACTTCTAGATAGAAAGAAACGTGCGCACTCCCTGCGTTCCCTTGCTTCGTTTCTGACTTTTACCGGGGTGTGAGGCTCACGAGGTCACGCTATACACAAAGCTATGCCGAAATAGGCTATGCTTTGATCATCAACCACAGGGCTCTTCTTTTCAACAAAAGCCTTGATCATTTGCATCTTGGCGTGCCACATTGACAATACATGCCATGCGATCGATAACTACCAATATATAATCTCTGAGCTCGTACGTCTCAGAGAAGAGTGTTAAGCAAGAGAATAAATTCTCTGCCACCACAGATATATATTAAATAGATATCAATTCAATTTACATGGAATGAAATCCAACACACATCCATTTACAAGTCCGCTCTGGGTCTGAACGAAACCGGAGTCACCTTATTCCTCGTCCCGTATGTCCAATGCGGAAGTGAGGTGCTCACATATCCAGACAATCAACAAGTACGTCCAGACAAACTACCACTTTAACCCTTTACTGGTAGCTAGCCAATGCCGGGCATCAGTAGTCATCCATTCGATGTGAAGATCGCTTGTCTTCAACCACCGTCTTCATCTTCGACTCTTAATCATCGTAGTAATTATTCGGAATGGGTTATACCTGGTCTTTCATAATAACTTGCATATTTTTATAATTAAAAATCAAGTGTTAATAAAACACATCAAATGCCTCATTCAATTCAGAATATCCTTTTAATAAAATATTCTCATTATTCTATCAAAGATAAATACCTTAAATTTATTCTTAAACCTTTCTTCTTAAAGTTTTATTAAAACTCCAATTTGGTTTTAAATATCAAAAATCATTATTTAATGATTATTTAAATTCTAAGAAATTAATCTTATCTTTAACTGGGTTAAAGAACTAATGTCATTCAAAACTCAGTTCACGATAAACCCAAAATCGTTTTCAATTAAATATGGAATTTTCACTGAAATCAAATCAATATACGATCGATATAAATTTCTATATCAGACCAATAATATAAATGGAATAACAGAAAAGCCTCTTAAATTCCATATATAGTATCGGCCTTCTTTTATGGAAGATTATCTCGATTATTATTAAATCGAATTCCATTCAATTCCAATTCAATATATTAAACTGGAAAACATTACTTTGGAAAATTTCCATTAAATTTAAATAAAAGATTTATAAATTCCAAATTACATTTCCACTGTCAATTGGGTTAAAGAATAGATGTCGCTTAAAACACAGCTCACAATAAACCCAATTCACATTTCATTTTATTCTAATTACTAAATATAATTAGAAACTCTAATAATCTAAATTAAAAGATTTATTCTTTTCTCAACTGGGTTAAGAACGGTGTTATTGAAGACACCATTCACGATAAACCCAAAAATCCAATTTATTTAATTCTAAATAAATATAAATTAATTGGAAAACTCTATTAAATCTTGATTAAAGATTTATTCTATTTCTTTATTAAAATAATGTTTTCAAAATATTAGATTTTGGAAATTACTACTTTTTATTCGATTCATTATAAAATGAATAAAAATGATCGATAAACCTGTTCGGGTTAAAATGGCATTTCAACTTATAATAGGCTAAATAGTCCAATTCATTACCATGCTCATTTATGGTTTATAATGGGCTAGACCTCCCAAATTTGGCCTACATCTTGCGGATGGTGGACATGCCGGTCGGGTCCGGGTAGACTTATCCCATAAGTTGGGCTTAACCTTGTGTCATAGTCCGCTTCGTATTTGCGCACTTAGACCTCTCACAATAGGTTCAACATTAGTGCCTGGTGGATATGCCGATCGGGTCCGGCCAGACTTCCACCACAAATGCAACCTAACCTCATGTCGAAAGTGCAATTATAATTTTTAATTGTAATTATTTCACTGAAAAATATTCATTATTTTAAACTATTCTTTATATAAAAATGTTCTTTATTTTCAAATATTATTTATTTAAAAGATATTCTGAATCGGTATGCGACTCAATCAATTACCATATATTTTCAGTTATATGGATTTTATACATTGCATATGTATATAATAGTAATGATAAATAATCATTAAACAATCCATTCACATCCAGAATGAAATTTATAACTGTGTGAGCATTAAAATAAATAAATAACGCTCATCATAGACTGTCAATCGATCGATTGACATATAACTAAATATCGGGATTAGTGTAGGTCAAATATCATCCCAACAACCGTGTGGGGTTTCCAAACAACAACAATTTATATAAAAAAATCATTGGTTAATAAATTTAACCAATTCTAATTCAATTTGGACCACTTTCCATTCAACGAATTTTCATTCGTTTAAATTATAAATAAATATTTATAATTTAATTTCACTACCATAATAACATTATAATGATAATGTTTTAACCTAGCGCAAATCATATTTTAACTTATGATCAATATTTTAATAAAATGACATTTCTAATTAAATGACAATTCTAATTAAATGACCTATTTATTTACAAAATATTTTTAAATCTATATGACAAATTTATTTGACAAATATGTTCAAATCTAAATGACATATAAAAATGTAAATTTTAATATGTATACAAAACTAATGTATTCATGACATATAAAAATGTAAATCTTATCTTTGACAATTCTAAATGAATATAAATGACATTTCTAAATGAACATAAATGAACTTCATTTTCTGACAATTCTAAATGAACATAAATGAAATTCCTAAATGAACATAAATGAACTTCTAAATGAACATAAATCATACTTCATTTCTGACAATTCGAAATGAACATAAATGACATTTTTATTTTACAAAACATGATCCTAAATAAATGACATGTTTTGTTTTAACATATACTAATAGAATGACATGTTTTATTTAACAAACAATATGCTAATAAAATGACATGTTTTATTTAACACATCAAATACTAACAAAATGACATGTTTTGTTTTAACATAACATATACCAATAAAATGATGTTTATTCTAATATAACATTTGCTAAAAAAATAATATTTTTATACTAATGTAACGTTCCATAATAAAAATGATATTTTCTTCAAACTTAACATTTTATAACAAAAATCCCATTTATTTCTAATGCAACATTTTAAAACAAAAATGTTGTTTTATTTCTATGTAGCTTTTTATAACAGGAATGTTATTTTATTTCTAATATAAACAATTCTAATAAAAATGACATGTTTGATCTAAATAACCATTTCTACTAAAATGACATGTTTAATTTAAATAAACTTTTCTAATGAAAACGTTGTCTTTAATTTAAATAAACATTTCCTCACAAAAATGTTACCTTTAATCTAAATGAACATTTCCTAACAAAAATGATCTTTTTATACGACAATTCTAATTTAACATGAAAATGGTATTTTTATATGACAATTCTAACTCGACATAAAAATGGTATTTTATAATACTAACATTTTTAACTAGAATGTCAATTTTATTCTAATGTAACATTTTATAACAAAAAGTGATCATTATTTCTGATATAGCATTTTTAACAAAAATGACATTTCTATTTACAACCTATGATTCTAACTAAGTGTCATATTTTATTTACAAAGTATAATTCTAACTAAATGTCATATTTTATTTACAAAATATGGTTCTAACTGTTAGATCAAAATTTGGACCTAACACCCAAATTGTTCTGAATCTTATAGAGTTTTAACTGGAGAATGAAGAAAAAGCGGAAAACACACAGGATTTATAGTGGTTCGGCGTTAACGAGCCTACGTCCACTTTATTATACTTTGAATGCTAGTACAATCAATTATCTCTCTCTAGCTCACTTTTACAATTTTGATTTCTCTCAGTAATCTAGTAATAAAACAGATAAGAAATGGCAGTATGACAATAATGGTGGAATCAGAACTCAATATTGCCAAAGGATCCTCAAAAATGCCAAGCTTTGGGCTATTTATAGCTGATTTTGTCAGGCGGATCGCGGTCACACGTGGCACGAATCCCGAGAATATCGGATCGTATCGCAGCCGATGAAGAATTAGTCAAATTAGCCGTTGTGGACAGGTGTCGTGAACCCCTTGAATATCGGATCGAGCAAATGGGGAGAATCAGTCAAAATGACAGTTGGGGACACGTGTCACTAGATCCGTGCATCTCGGATCGCCGAAGACTAGCTCGTGCTTGAACGGGTCAGAGGCTTCGTCGTGCATCAGGGGATTGGATCGGTCTGTGCAGGATAGTGGCGTAAGGGCGGATCGAGTCGTGCAAGGGTAGTTGGATCGCTGAAGCTATGGGGGCGATCCGATGAGGGGCGATCCGAGAAGAGCGATTCGAGAGGGGCGACCCAATCCTTCATGGACTTTTAAGGAACGTAGTTTCATACTTTCTTCTGGTGAATGAACCTTGGTGGCTTGGTCAAAAGGCTAGCCAACATTTTTCCCCCTCGAAGTATGTTTTAACGATGATGGAACATGCTTCGAAACTATAAAAACGTTTTTTCATAAAGAGAAGCAAATCAGTGGACAATTCTTTTTTCTGGGATCTTTCGGAGTCTTCATCATCGAATCTGTCAGGTGCATCTTTGAATTTTCATTTCTGTTGGTCATTTATAGATTCGGATCGCATGCGCGAGTCACGGTCCGTTAGCGAGTCATTCGCCTCGTCCTTTGGTGAGCTCTTGGGCCTCTTCACGGAACGGAACGAGGTGGGCTCCTCTTCGAGTCGTGGTGGGCTTTTGGTTCGCGGCCCGTCTATTTTCGCGGATCGAATAAGACAAAAAAAGGGGAGACAAACGGTCGCCCTTTTGCCTATATAAGTCGATCCTCACCCTCATTCTTCTCTTCTTCTTTCTTTGTTCACAGTCGCCGCCAATTTTTCTGAGAAAAACCCTAACTTCGATTTTCAAATTCCCAACCAATCTCAAATTTTAAGAAGGTAATTAAATCGCTTTTCTTTTAATTCTAGCTTATTCGCACTGATTTAGAAAGGGGAGACAGTGGAAATTTGTAGGATTCGACGATAGTGAATGCGAGCGTGCCTGGTGCGAAGAGGAGAGTTGAGGAAGAAGAAGGAAGGGATGACCAGGTCGGTTCGTGGGCGAGGTCTGAGTTCGGAGTGGTGGCGAGACGAGGGGAGAGGGTACAGAGCTAGAAAGTTGATTTGGGTAGCGGATCGGATCGCGGAAATGATTAGGCTACGATTCGTGTGAGTATCGGATCGCGGAGATACCAGAGCTTCGGGTCGTGGAGGATGGGGGCGATGCGGATCGCCAAGAAGCCATCGTGATCCGTTCAGGATGAATTGGTGCGCATCATGATTCGAAGCTTTTCCCTGATCTAATACCCTTCCGCCTACCGAGTCCTTCACCACGATCCGTCCACACTTCGCGATCCGAACCTGTCTTGCGGTCCGACCAAACGATCTGATGCGCACGCTGACTAAATAATATGATGCAACTCTAACACATTGATGAACAGTTAGGTTAGAGCCCTTGAGATGAAAACTCCGGATTGAACAAATGCATAATCTACCAACCGAACAATGACCAATGTCTGGATGATTTTATTGACCCCTGTACTTTTCTTTAATGCATGCACATGCACACACACCGACACTTGCACACACAGGGGGGACGGGTATTTTTAATCTCATTTCTTATGTTTTCTCGCCCTAACAGTAATGTCGGATAATCATTCCTCTTCAAGATCGGTCACAGAAACGGAGTTCGAGGCTCCTGAGCAACACAACCCCGAGGTCCCTCCAATTAGCCCAGAGGGTGAAGATTCCGGATCTGAATACGAGGCAACGAAATCGGATCCGTCTGAAAGTACTTCATCTAGTGAAGAGTCTGAAATAGACAGGCGAGCTCCCGATGAGATTCCTGGCGCGCTCGGGATAGAGAAATTTTTTGACTCTTTAGCATCTAAACTCGATGACATAAAGCTTAAAAGAATCTGCCTGAGACATGGGATCCCTTGGGATGATGTGAGGACACCCGTTAGCGAAGATAGACCCCACTTAGCTCCGGAAGGGTATATGGCAGTCAGCCGAACCATGTGCTTGGTAGGAGCTATTCCTCCGTTTCCTCCGATCGTTATCGAGACCTTAAAACGACTGGGTATCGCTCCGATGCAGCTTCATCCTAACGCCTACGCGTCTCTATACACCCTATATATTGCATACGCGGAGATTCTGCATACCGAACTCACATTTAGAGATTTAACATTCTTTTATCTTTTCAAGCATCGCTCCTCGGCAACCCCAAATTTCTCTTTCTTTGAATCGGTGGCGAATTGGAAGGTTCTATATGACGGATACAGTAATATAGGGGATCCCAAGTCTGATTGGTTCTATATAAAGAAACAGGCCGGGTGCTCAAGAAGACGGCTTAAATCAAGTAAACTTTAACCTTTCGATTGAATATCTTGCTTAAGAAACCGAAGCATTAACATCCCCCCTTTTTTTGTTTTAAGCAGATCACGTCTTCCCCAAGACAGAAGGCCCGTTATACAATAATCGATTGTCTATTCTTCTTCAAAGCAGATCCGATTTTCTAAGGATCAAGAAGTGCATCTCTGACGAGAATCTTCATAAGCATCGCCTTCTGGATATAAGATTTGGACTTGGTGCTGGCGGCAAACCCTACAAATACGTGCCCCCAACGGAGGGAGAGGGAACATCTCGGGCAGCAGAAACAACTAAATTCCGTAAGAGTCCTTCTCCGATAATCATCCAGGATGACGAGGACCTGAACATATATAGAGGAGATGAGGCTCATGGTGACAAGCCTAAGGAAATCCCAGTCTCTCCGCGGGGTTTCCCCTCCTTGGCTTCCCTTCCGATCGAACCTGCTGCTCCCGATGATTTGACAGATGAACAGCTATTTAAAGAGCTGAGCAAAATTCCTCTACCTGATGATGTATACACAGAGGGGGACTTTGAAGGGGAGCCACTCTTCCCTACTTCTGAGGAGACCACCGTTCCAATTAGAGAACAAGAAACTACTCAGATGAGCCTGACTTCAGGCCCGGGTCCGTTAGGGGGAATTATATGGGATGCACAAATCACACATACTGCCTGACCCTGCACTTTTATATCAACAGTATTCAAGGTCTTAATATGCTTTTTTCTCCTTTGCAGGAAAGATGTCTCGTAGGCGGTCTTATTCTTATCATTCTCTTCGTGAGGGCACACCCAGTCTCCATCCAAGTATCGAGCGCTCTCGCGGCCCTTCTCACAAGCCGACTTCTTCGCAACCCCGGTCTCCACCGAAATCGACATCTGGCAAGCTTCCCAGTTATCCGGTGGCTCCTGCAGGGGGAAAACAACTTCCTAAAGAGTTAACTCCTCCGAAGAGTGCACCCTCTCACAGCAGGTCGTCAAAAAGACATTACGAGCCTAAAGATAAAAGCAAGGATCCAATCAAAGATTCTGAAAAGGAGAGGAGTGACATTGTCCCTTCCAGCCAGCCAGAGTTGGCTGCCCCCGGGTCACGGGATTACATCCATGGTCCCGAGACTTAAGGTAGGCTGGAAAAGTTGCGGGAACAATTCCCCAACATCTTCTTCGACAGGATGACGTTTGTTCCAGCCTTGGAGCCAGTCCCTGGGAACTGGGATAATGAAGTTGTCGGGCACATTCGCCATGTAGCCAGGCAGTATGAGATGATGAAGAAACATGTAGTTAATCTTTCAGAAGTCATTCGAACGCTTGAAATAGAAGCACATAGATCTAAGGTGAAAATTAATAACAATGAAAGGGCCAGGACAAAGATGGAGAAGGACCTGGAAGATGCTCAATCCCAACTGGCCTTAGCGCGGAGAGATCCTGAAAATTACAAGACCGAATTGGAGAATGCTAAGAACGCTTTCATTCGGAACTTGACTCAAATAGTCAAGAGAAAATGGCCTTAAAGAAGGAGGTAGAAGATCTCAAAATGGCCAACATTGAGTTGAAGACAGCACAAGGCCATTTTGAAGCTGAGAGAGCTGCTTGGGAGGCAGAAAAAGCAAGTTTGAAAGAAAGTTTAGCTTTGGATGAGGCGGAAAAGGTGATTCTAAATGATCAATTCGCGGATGCGGAGAGGCACGCGGCTCTTACCGAAAAGAATGTTGAAAGTGCCATTGAAATGGCTACTGCCTATAACAATGAGCTCCTCGAGAGAGAAAAGGACATCGAAGGGTTTGAAGAGATGATTTTTGACTTCCTGGGCCAAGTCCTCAAAACCCGCAACATCTCGTGGATCCCGGACTATCACGTTACTTTAGCCAATTTATGGGATGCCATCGTTGAGGGTGAGAAGCAGAGATTGGGAGTCGAAGAAATCGACGAAGATGAGCTGATGAAGACCATCCTCAGGGATAACGAGCCCGAGGATCTGGCAGAAGGTCGTCGTCTAATTCAAGCGGAAATGGAAAAGGAGAGGGCCCTGGCCAAGGGCAAAAGCAAGGCTGACGAAGGTTCGAGTTCAGCCGTGGAGCCTAAGACCTCCGGAGTTGAGGAATACCATCCTGATGATCCATTAATCCCTTTGGGGCTAACTCCTGTGGTCGTTGGAGCTCCTGCAGCTACCCTAGATGGAGGATCTGCGGAAGGTATCTCCCTTTTTTCCCCACAATTTGTCCAAGCAATTGTGAATTGTCGTCGCCTGGTAGAGCAACCAATTGAATTAGTAACATGTGTTCCTCATAATACAGGTGGCGAGCCCATCGACAAGGATGTTGAGCAAAGGAAAGAGGCGGAGAAGGTTGTCGTCTCGCCGGGTGCCGACGTTGATATACCGAAGCAGGCTGAGGGTGCAACAGCAGAGAAAAGCTTCCTGGCACCCAGTTCTAATGTTCCCAAGGATGATGAAACCATCGAAGCCTTGAAAGATATGGATGGGCGCCATGTAGAGGACGAGGAGGATATTATTAGCGCTAAAGAAACCGAAGATGATGACGACGAAACTTTGGCCAACAGAAAAGCCAGGCAGGAAAAGGAGATGGCTTTGAAGAAGGTGGGACAAGAGCCTTTGAACATAGTCCCTATCGCAGAATTTGATCCCCAAACTGGGATGATTTTGAAAATCCAGCCCAAATCCATCAGCAGACAGCTTCATTTTGCGAATCCTGATGATTTCCCAGCTTCCCTTACTGATAAAAGGAAGAGAAGGGAGGCGGAAGAGGAATCTTCTGAAGAGTCGGATGTTCCTCTCATAGACAAAAGGAAGAGAAAGAAAGGAGATCAATCCGACGCTGACAAAGCGAAGCTGGAGAAACAGAAGCAGGAGAAGAGGTCAAAGCATAAATAGGATATTGTCGCTTGTTTATATTTTTTCTTTAGGTTTCCCACTGGCCAGGAAATGTAATTACGAGACTGGCCCACGTTTTGCTTTCTAGGTTGTTTTTCACTTTGTAGGCTTGCAGTATATAAATGAAAGTTTATCTCTTTTGCATCATTGTGTACCTGTATTCAATAAACTTTTCATGCTTAGTCACAGACCATCTAATTATAACTACAAATCAGTCAAACAACAGAAAGAAAAATTTAACAATTTCAGTGCTGTATCGAAGTTCATGTATGTATGTATATATGTATATGTTCCCCCAATCAATCGTTAACATAGCGCCTAACTAGGGCTTGTTAAGGATTGATTAGCATTGTCGGCACGTTGCCCCCTATTTCTGAATATGGGGGACTTAACCATAAACTCCTTTATACTCTCTCGGTGGCAGCCGAGGTTAGAGTTTGAATTCAGTAGTTCGGTCGGTCCCCGTTCCTTCAGCGGGGAAGAAGTTCTTTCTCTGCGCTCAATCGAAGACGCTTTTATAGTCTCTCTCTCTCTGGAGAGTTAGAGTTCGAGCTCAGCAATTCAATCGCTCCCCGATCCTTCAGAGGGGAAGGAGCTCTTTCTCAGCGCTCAATCGGAGACGCTTTTATACTCTCTCTCTCTCTCTCTGGAGAGTTAGAGTTCGAGCTCATCAATTCAATTGCTCCCCGATCCTTCAGCGGGGAAGGAGCTCTTTCTCAGCGCTCAATCGGAGACGCTTTTATACTCTCTCTCTCTCTGGAGAGTTAGAGTTCGAGCTCAGCAGTTCAATCGCTCCCCGATCCTTCAGCGGGGAAGGAGCTCTTTCTCAGCACTCAATCGGAGACGCTTTTATACTCTATCTCTCTGGAGAGTTAGAGTTCCGTCAAGGCGGTTCCGATCATGGTACACCGCCATGACTTACGGACATCGGCTTCATGCCCGTTATGCTCTTTCTCGGCTCTGGAGAGTTAGAGCGCTATCAACGATATGATTTACTTTATTGCATCCTCAGAATTTTGACTAGTGATTACATTCCATTCTGATGGAAGGCATCTATAATTATATGCTTCTGGGATCGTTGCATTATTCACAGCAATTTCCATAAAAATAAAAAGGCAGATAAATAATGGTGCAATAAAGGTAAATGACACACAATATTTTTATAGTGGTTCGGTCGAATCATGACCTACGTCCACTTTATAATCTTTTGCTTTAAGAAATCAGACTATTCTAGGCAAGTCGTGCCTTGTACATGGTTCTCAACAAAGCAAAAGAACAGATTTGAAATTTTTATGTTAAGTATGGCCGTAAATGTTGGGCATTCCACACTCTGGGGATTTCCTTTCCATCTACGGTTGCCAGCTTGAAGGTTCCATTATCAAGCTTGCTCAGAATGGAGTACGGTCCTTCCCACTTCGCACCCATATGAGTTGGGGGTGGAAAGACACGCCTCAGAACCAAGTCTCCGGGTTCCAAGGTTCGGGCTCGAACCTTTTTGTTGTAATATCGAGCGACCTGTTGTTTGCATCTCAAGGTACGCAGATATGCTTCATCCCTCTTTTCTTCGATCATATCCAGGGATTCAAGGAGCAATTCGTTATTAGTCATCGGATCGTAATAAGTTACTTGGTGAGAAGGTACTTTTATCTCAACCGGGATGACTGCTTCTGCTCCAAAAGCAAGGGAGAAGGGGGTATGCCCTGTTGCCGATTTATACGTTGTCCTGTAGGCCCATAGTGCCAAGGGTAATTCATCAGCCCACATGGCTCTGGCCCGCTTCAGTCTTCTTTTCAGAATGGACTTAATCACTTTATTCGCCGCTTCGACTTGTCCGTTCGATTGCGGGTGCGCCACAGAGGTGTATCGTTTCTCAATGTGGTATTTCTGGCAGAAGTTTCTGAATTCAGTGCTATAAAACTGAGTTCCGTTATCAGTTATAACAATCTTTGGAATCCCAAATCGACAGATGATGTTTCTAACGATAAAATTGATCACTCGTTTGGTTGTGATTGTAGTCAGTGGTTCAGCCTCGACCCACTTAGTGAAATAATCTACGGCTACAATAGCGAACTTTGCTCCGCCCCTAGCTATGGGGAGACTTCCGATGATATCAATTCCCCACATAGCGAAAGGCCATGGGCTCGTCATTATTTTTAACTGATTGGGAGGTGCTCTAGGTATATTTGAAAATCTCTGGCACGCATCACACCGTCGTGCGTATTTCGCCGCATCCTTGTTTATGGTAGGCCAGAAATAACCATGCCGCAACACCTTTTTCGCCAATGTTTGCCCTCCAGCGTGATCGCCGCATTCACCTTCGTGTACCTCCTGCAGCACACGCTTGATGTCATCATGAGCTATACACCGAAGAAGGGGCATCGAAAATCCTTGTCTGTAAAGAACTCCGCCTTGTAGAACGTATCAGGCAGCTTTACGAATTACATTACGCCTCTCGCTTTTCTTGGTCGGAAGCGCTCCATTTATCAAGTAATTCTTTAGAGGGGTCATCCATGACTCCCTTTCTGGTTCCGTCTCTAGTATTGGATCGATTTCCATTTGATCTATACTAGGGGACCGAAGTACTTCAACGTGGGCTAGCCCGGTCTCTTCAGGATCGTCAGAACTAGCCATCTTTGCCAACTTATTCGCCTGCTGATTCTCTGACCGCGGAATGTGAGATATGCTGTAGTGATCAAAGTCGTTCAGCAACTCCTTCACTTTCTTCAAGTATAAAATCAATCTTGCACTTTTGGCTTGGAATTTTCCAGCAACCTGGTTCACAACTAACTTGGAGTCGCAAAAGATGTCCAGCTTTGTGACTTCTAACTCCTTTGCGATCCTTAGTCCGGCTATCAGGGCTTCATATTCGGAGTCGTTGTTAGTGGCGTGAAACTCCATCCGGATAGCATAGGATATCAATCGTTTTTCGGGAGTCTCAAGCACTATTCCAGCGCCGGATCTCTTGTCATTCCTAGCGCCATCAGTATACAATCTCCAGGCACTGGGATCGAGAAGTAATTTTGAGGGGTCAACTTCTTCGTTTGCTATATCCTCCTCCGGGACGGTAAACTCTGCTATGAAGTCGGCTATCACTTGCCCCCGAATTGACCGTCGGGGCCGAAAGTTCAGATCAAATTGACTTAACTCAATGTTCCATTTGAGTAATCTTCCATACGCCTTTGGTCTCTGTAGAACTTGCTTGAGGGGATGATCAGTGTATACGGTAATGGGATGCGCTTGAAAATAATGTCAAAGCTTTCTAGAGGCGATCAGCAAACCATACGCCAACTTTTCTATCCTTGGATAATTACGCTCTTCTGCCGTCAATTTTTTGCTCACGTAATACACATGTCTTTGGACCTTATCTTCTTCTCTTACCAACGCTGAGCTGATCGCGTGGGACGACACTGCCAAGTACACGAATAAATCCTCGTGATCCATCGGCTTAGATAATATCGGAGGTTTCTCCAGGTGTCTAAGAAAGTTCTGAAACGCTTCTACGCAGTCGGGCGTCCATTTGAAGTGGCGTTTTCCTCGCTTTATCAATTCGAAAAATGGGATGCATTTGTCCGTAGCCCTGGAGATAAATCTGCTTAGTGCGGCTACTTTCCCAGCAAGGCTTTGCACATCCTTATTTTGCCTAGGTTCCTGAATGTCTCTGATTGCCGCGATCTGGTCTGGATTAATCTCAATCCCACGAGAACTGACGATGAACCCCAAGAATTTTCCGTAGGCGACACCGAATGAACATTTTGTTGGGTTGAGTTTCATCCCGTACTTTCGAAGAATGCCAAACATTTCTGCCAAGTCCGTAGTGTGATTGGAGGATTGTTTGGACTTAACCAGCATGTCGTCAACGTATACTTCCATTGTTTTCCCAATCTGGTTATAGAACATTCTGTTCACTAACCGTTGATATGTAGCGCCTACGTTCTTCAAGCCAAAGGGCATTACTACATAGCAATACAATCCCAGATCCGTAATAAAACTAGTGTGTTCTTGATCTGGAACGTGCATTGGAATTTGGTTATATCCTGAATAAGCATCCATAAATGAGAGAAGTTCATGGCCCGCCGTCGAGTCCACCAACTGGTCGATCCGAGGTAACGGAAAACTGTCTTTTGGGCAGGCTTTGTTCAAATCCGAGAAATCGATACACGTTCGCCACTTCCCGTTGGCCTTCTTTACCAGGACTGGATTTGAAATCCATTCTGGGTAGATTGAGTCTCTGATAAATCCATAACGTTTTAGCTTTCCAACTTCTTCCTTCAAGGCAGCGGACCTCTCTGGGCCCAGCATTCGCCTTTTTTGTTTTACCAGAGGATGTTTAAGGTTAATGCTTAATGAATGGCTCATGATTGATGGAGATATCCCGCACATGTCTGCGTGGGTCCAAGCAAATACATCCAAGTTATTTTTTTAGAAATTCGTCAGTTCTTTAGCGAGATTCGGATTTAACTGGGATCCAATCTTAAGGACCTTCTCTGGGTCACTATCATCGATCGGTACATCCACAGTTGTCTCGTTGGGAGTCGCCATTCTGCCCCCAGGTTCTTGGTCCTCTCTGGGATCTATATCCTCGGGCAACTCTCTGGGCGACTCTCCTACGGTTATCCTCTTTAATTTCTATAAGGTCTCCGCCCTTGTAGGGGGAGAAGCGCCCTTGGTTTCTATGTCCCCTCCATTGCGGAGTAGTTTTAGCTCTGCAACATAACATGCTCGTGCGGCAACCTGATCTCCTCTGACAATACCAGTGCCAGCTTCCGTAGAAATTTCAATAATAAGCACCAGGGGGCTATACAGGCTCTAAACTTTGCGAGGGCCGGTCGGCCCAGGAAGGCATTGTAGGGTGATTCAACATCCAAAACCACGAAGGGAAGGATTCTCACTCTCTGGCGTTCTCCTTCCCCAAGCGTAACTGGTAACTCTACATAACCCATTAAAGCGGTGGATGCTCCGTTAAATCCACGGATCCATCCCTGACAGGGCTTCAAGTCTTTTATCTCGAGGTTCATCTGGTCGAATGTCCTTTTGAAAAGAATGTTGACGGAACTCCCGTTGTCTACCAAAACCTTATGAACAGTGGCTGGTCCAATAGGTACTGTGATTACAAATGGATCTTCAGTCGGAGCATGGACTCCTATGCTTTCTCGTTCGCGGAAAACGACATTGTTGGACATCATCTTTTGTTGCTTTACCGGGATATTGTCCTCGGGGTTGCTACACTCCCCTACCTCGAGGTGTTGCTTGGCTGCATTGACATACTGATCCAATGCCTTGGAACTGTGTCCGGCGAGATAAAGCCCTCCGATTACGGTATTGATAACGAGGTCTTTCCCCTTTTGCTGGGCAGTTGGCCTGACAGCAAGTTGATTCTGGTTCTGATTTGGGGCCTGTACGGCTTGCCCCCTATCTCTGGGCGTTACTCTGTATTCATCTAATTTTCCTTCTCGAAGAAGCCTCTCGACTACATCTCTTAGGTGACGGCATTCATTTGTCGAATGGCCATGAATCTGATGAAAGAGACAAAACTTCCCTGTTTCGCGTTCTTTCTCCGTCGACTCTCTGGGAGGTGGCCTCTTATTCTGGAGGACGTTGTACGAATCCATGAAGATATTTTCCAAAGTATCATTTATTGGCGTATAACTCTCAAAAGCCCTGGGACGAGTCCTTCTCGGGGAGTCGTTCCCTCGATTCCTCTTCCGGTTGTTGCCATTACTGTTATTATCATTGTTCCCTGACTGACGACCACCCTGATTCCAATTTCCGACATTAACTTCGACCTTCCCCGAGCTGTCTCCGGTCTGCTTGATGGCGACATTGCTCTGGATTTCCTCCTTATCGGCCGTTTTTGCCTTTCGGTTAGCATATACTTCTTCCCGGCGTAAATGTACGTTAGCTTTTTCGTAGAATAACTCTCTAGTATGGGGTGACTTGCCGGCCAGGTATCTCCCAAATTCAATGTCTTTATCTACTCCGTCAATCAGAGCTGCGACAACGGTTGGCTCGTGAGGATCTTTAACTTCAGTAGCGGCTAGGTTGAAACGGTCTAGGTACACCCTCAAACTCTCGCCTGGTCGTTGCTTGACAAGGAACAAGTCAATCACACTCTTTGTCTTTTGTGCGTAGATGCGGAACTGTTCCACGAACCTTTCACTCAACTCCCTAAAGCTGGAAATTGATCTTACTGGTAAGCGAGTAAACCATAACAATGCTACATCCTCCAAGAATATGGGAAATGCTTTGCACTTGACAGCGTCAGAAGCTGCGGCAGCGGTCATTGACCAAGAATATCTCATCAGATGCTGAACGGGATCAGATCTACCCGCGTAACGGTTCATCTGTGGCATGTTGAAACGCCTCGGGAAAGTCGCATCTAAAATGTCATCAGTGAAAGGGGTATGACCGCGATAAATTCCCCAATCTTCATTCCGTTGTCCACGGCTATTTGCCAGAATTTGATGGATCATAGCTGCAACATTTGCACTGGTCAGTGGAGGTTCGGGGTCAGTGCTTCTTGCTCGGTGGGGTTCTCTAATCTCTCTTCCGGGAGCAGTCACAAAATCCGGGGCTCGGATTGGGCTTCGTTGCCCCCTATTACCATGAGCATTTGCACGACGACGGGGCTGAGGCAGTCTGTCCTGTACAGGGCTGTCCACACCCCGAGCTCTGGGAGGTGCGGCGTGATCGTTCACATTACGGTTTAAGGGCCCTGCACCCAGCGCCTCTTCTTCTGGTGACGGCAGGGTTCCAAATCGAAGCTGCTCTATGTTTTCGGGTCTCTCATATGGTCGCCCCGGAGGTCTCGGCGATTCCTCTGACGAAGAAGAGTATCTTGGGGTGAGCGGACGAACTGGTGGCGTCCTTTGCCTTACGAGATCATTAAGCCTTCTATCCATAGCGGTCAAATTATGTCGCAGAACGGAGCTTTCCTGCCTCTGAGCAGCCAGCTCATCAAACAGCCTTTCCCACATTTCAGAAAAGCAAGAGAGGTCCCCCTCAGTAACGGGAGCCGAAGGGTCATATTGATCATCATCAATTTCTCTTATGCGCAAAGAGCTTGAGCCAGGTCGAGCGGAGGGGCCAGGACGATTGGAGCGAGCTATAGGCTCCTTTCCAGGTCTAGTTGTAGTCTGATCATCAATTCGGATCGCTGTGGATCGAGGATGGTGGCTCGCAGCGCCCCCCTGGGATCGGTTCGTGGTCACGGTTCGCGGAGGATTCGAGGCGTTATCACGGGATCGAGTAACAATCCCTTCAGCAGTTCGGATCGCCTCGTCCTCGTCAACTCGGAGCGTGGTACCTTCATCGGATCGGTTCGCACCTGGCGCTCCGCGATCCAAAGTTCCCTCGTTGCCTAGCTCATGCACACTTTCTTCAACTGCTTCATTCGCGATTTCATTGGTTCGTGAAGCGCGTACTTCCTTAGATCTCTTTCCAGCCATGATATCAGATGTTGCTGGAATCTTCAAAGAATTGAATAGTGAAGTTTTGGGACTGTTCTCTCAATGAAAGCACCAAAATGTTAGATCAAAATTTGGATCTAACACCCAAATTGTTCTGAACCTTATAGAGTTTTAACTGGAGAATGAAGAAAAAGAGGAAAACACACAGGATTTATAGTGGTTCGGCATTAACGAGCCTACGTCCACTTTATATGTTATCGATTATACTTTGAATGCTAGTACAATCAATTATCTCTCTCTAGCTCACTTTTACAATTTTGATTTCTCTCAGTAATCTAGTAATAAAAATGATAAGAAATGGCAGTATGATAATAATGGCGGAATCAGAACTCAATATTGCCAAAGGATCCTCAAAAATGCCAAGCTCTGGGCTATTTATAGCTGATTTTGTCAGGCGGATTGCGGTCACACGTGGCACGAATCCCGAGAATATCGGATCGTATCGCAGCCGATGAAGAATTAGTCAAATTAGCCGTTGTGGACAGGTGTCGCGAACCCCTTGAATATCGGATCGAGCAAAGGGGGAGAATCAGTCAAAATGACATTTGGGGACACGTGTCGCTGGATCCGTGCATCTCGGATCGCCGAAGACTAGCTCGTGCTTGAACGGGTCAGAGGCTTCGTCGTGCATCAGGGGATCGGATCGGTCTGTGCAGGATAGTGGCGTAAGGGCGGATCGATTCGTGCAAGGGTAGTTGGATCGCTGAAGCTATGGGGGCGATCCGATGAGGGGCGATCCGAGAAGAGCGATTCGAGAGGGGCGACCCGATCCTTCATGGACTTTTAAGGAACGTAGTTTCATACTTTCTTCTGGTGAATGAACCTTGGTGGCTTGGTCAAAAGGCTAGCCAACACTAACTAAATGTCATGTTTAACAAAAATGACTATTTTTATTTAACTAACATGTTTTGATAAAAGGGTTATTTTTATTTTCCACTAAAATGAAGTGAACAAGAGTATATTTTTTTTACAACAAAAATGAGTGAACAAAAGTATATTTTTGTTACAAAAAAATGAGAATGATAAATGTGTCATTTTTGTTTGCAACAAAAATCATATGAAAGTAAGTTTCATTTTGTTACAACAAAAATAACATGAAAATAAGTTTCATTTTTGTTTCAACAAAAATACCATGAAAATTAGATCCATTTTTGCTACAACAAAAATAACATGAATAAAGGTTTTCATTTTTATTACCACAAAAGGGATATAAATAAAGGTCTCATTTTTATTACAACAAAATGGCATGAAATAGAAGTGTATTCTCTTTTCCAATACAAATCATATGAACAAAAATCAAATTTTGTTTTCAAGCAAAAATTCATATGAATAAAATTTTATTTTTGTTTTCTAATAAAAATCATATCAACAAAAATTCTATTTTTGTTTACTAATAAAAATCATATCAACAAAATCATTTTTTTTTGACAATAATTTCTATCAACAAAAGTGATATTTTATTGTGACCAAAAACCATGACAACCAAAGTGGCATTTTTTATTATGGCCAAATCATAACAACAAAGGTGACATTTTTATTATGGCAAAATCATAACGACCAAAAAAGATATATTTTTTTCTATTTTGTTTCATCACAATTATCATATGAATAGGATTCTTATTTTTTATTTTTTTTTAAACTAAAATCATATGAACAAAATTCCATTTTTGTTCCTATTATTTTCAACATAATTGTTTCATCGAGTCAGCAGATCTATACAATAACATCAACCAACGCAACAAATCATGAATAACAATAACAAAATTTCATACTTGATTTCAGATATTTCTAAGATGCGATAATAAATTATTTTTAATAATTTTAAAAAAGAGATCTCATATAGATTTGTCTGAATTTTCCAAGGTGCCCCGTTTCAGATCTGGTATGTTCCATCATATAGATCTGGATTTCACGATTCCAACGGATCGAACGACACTCAGTTCTGAGGATATATGAATAAGTTGTTTATTTTATAAACTTACACAATTTAATAAAGTAATTAAATTTAAATTAAACATTAATACATGGATTTGCAAAACAAGGCCACTATCTTCTTCTTCCTCTTCTACATGAATTGCCTGTCACCGTGAACCCAATTGCTCTCCGTCTCCACGAAAATCAATGCAAACGCTGCCACTTTGAAGCTCGATTTCCCATAAATTAGCACACAAGAATTGATCTCAACCGTTGGTTGTGACGAACTCCCCTAGCCCTACACCTTTCCCTTTAGAAATTTTGGAAACCATCTACTAGATTGAAAGAAAAATGAGGAAGAACGAGAGAGCATTTCAGCCATTGAAAAGAGAAGGGGCGGCGACTACATTTGTTTTCTGAAATTAGGGTTTTGGATTAATTTTAGGGTATTTTTAAATTTATTTAATTCTTTTTTTAATTTAATTTTTTTATAAATTTAATTGCTATTTAAATTTATTTAGAGATGAAACTTCCCATTTCCTTTCGTTTAGTATAATCAATTGATGAGGGGGAGAGAAAAACGTTTCATTTCCTTTCTTTAAATTATTTAATTATTTTCTTTTTAACCCCTTATGTTTTATTCTATTTAATTATTTTTCATTCAAATTTCAAAAGTAAATAACAAATAGAAGAAAAGGAGAAATAAGTGGCATAGTTTTGTTTCTAAATGAATTTGAACCATTTCATATGTCTTTAATTATTCTTATAATTTACTTAACCCTTTTATATAAATAAATAAATATATGACGTGTGTTTCCATATTTAAAAGGGTAAAAGTTACACATAAATGAAAGAATATAAAACGTGGCTTGCATTCATTTAGGACATGGACCGCATGCATTAAATTGTTAACAAAGGAATGAATGTATTGCGTTTAATAAAAAAACGTGCGTGAAAATGAAAGGCCAGTTGAATAAAGTAGCGTATAAATATATTATATGACATAATTTCCATTCATAAATTAATATAAGCATACTAAATACTAAATCAATAATATTACAATGTGTGCTTGACTTTGTAGCATTATATCAAGTTCTTGCAACGTTGGCATAAAAGGATGTTTTGCCAAGTTTGATCGATAAAGAATTAAGAATGTGTCTAAATATAATGGATAAGTTAGTGAAGAAAATATACTTCTTTTAGAATAGTAAAGCAGGCAGGGATGGAGAAAGGTGTTGCATAATATGTGATTAGTTTATTATATTAGGAAAGCTTTTGACTTGGCGACAAACTCATAACTCTAAATTTACATGTACTTTTAATAGTGGAGTGATTGATTAGTATTAATGTTTTATGGCTAATATTTTTTCTTTTCCTTTCATATTGATAATCTAGAAAAAGATTATTCTAATTGACTTGAGTTCATCCTATAATTATTTCTTTCTATTTTTAGGTGAATTTTTTTTTTTACTTGGAAAGATGTTTCTAACAAAAGTCAGTTCGTGCCATTTCAGCGCCATTAATTTTGATTTTATAGTGCAACATAGGCAACTTACCATTTTCAGATATTTTTATAGTATCATGGATTCAATGGATTTAAGAAAGAGAGCTGTTTTTAAAATCTTCATTAAAGGGAGAGGGCAAAGTGACTATATATAAGATTTAATTAATTATCCTTTACAATCAATTTGTTTATTTATGTAAAAATGATGTTAGGATCAGTATGATAGTCTTTACCATATTACACTGGGTTTTAAGGATTAAATTACCCCACCAAGAATTTATTGTGATAAAATTAGATGCTTACATTGAAAATTTAAATTCACATTAAGAATTTATCGTGGACACAATTTCTATGTTTCACATATACAAATAAAAAGGAATTTTATTGTATACACTTTTTAAAAAATAAATAAATAAAAATAAATAATTTATACTCCATATTCCTCAAAATAGCTTAAATTTAAAATTAAAATTCGTTCTGTAATTCCGGGTTGTTACAACATGGCTCTCTAATCGATCTAAATAATTTTTGCAATATCATGTGGAGGGGGACACAGAGTTTTAAATGTGAGGTAACCAATGATTTTTTTCTTAAGGCGACGAACCATATTTTACAAAAGCTACTTGCGATTTTTTTGGCGTATAACTCTCGGCGTTCATAATTCGAACGAGCACACACGACCTTCAATTGAAACAAAATTCGAAAACATACAATAATAATATTTCGGACACGATGATGATTTCTCGAATTCTGAAATTGTTTGTGAAAATACTGTTTAATTTCAACGGCTAAACAATATGCGTTTATACCGTCTAGAATCATAAAATAAATCCAATTGACGTGAAACTGAAAATCTTACAATAATTAATCATTACAGTTTAGTAAAATTAGTTTCATTGAAAGCCAAAGTCATTTGAAAACTAACTTATTTTGGCAGAGCTAACCGGATTTTATAGAGGCTACAACCACTTTTCATTACAACAAATAATGAATACATGAGAACAGGTGTTAGGCAATTTGTCTAACAGCAAAATCTGGGTTTATGTAACAACCCGGAAAATCAAAACCAATTTAATTTTTTTTGGCAATTTTAATAAATTTTGAATATTTAATATGATTTATTTTAAATAATAACGATAATTATTTAAATCGAAGTTAGAACGAATAAATTTATTTTAATTATAATACAAGCCTTGAATGGCGCGGTAGTTTAAAAATTCGATTTCAAATTTCAAATGAATGTACAGAATTCAAAGTAAATCAAATTTCAGTAAAACCAGAAATATTTGAATTTTTTTGAAAATATCTTTCCAAAAAATGTGAAAAATCCAGATTTCATAACGGGAATAAAAGTTATGTCCAGTTGAAAATCCAGAATAATCGCTATGGAATTTATATGAGACGACCCCAAACCCCGCACTGATGGCGGCAAGGGTAATCCTTGGAATATAACACAGAAACAGATAATAGCAGAACAGAAATAAATAAATACACCAGATAATGCACAATAGAATATACTGGATAAACGTAATCATCAGAGTTACACAGTATACAGGATCATACTTAGTACAAATACAGTTCAGCTATACATAAATGTCTACAATGGAAAAAAAACATAATATGTACAATAGGAGCTGAACAGCATAAAATAGATAAATGATAGAATCCATCTTCAGCTCTAGCTATCCAGAAAGAGCCAGCTAAACCTGAATACAAGGCTGCCCGTGTAGAAAAAGGGGCACCCGAGTTTGAAAGTGAAACAAACTATGAGTCAGTCATGGGACTGGTATGAGAACTCTACTCAACACATTTAAAATATAGCTAATCACAGGACCACGCCACTTTCGTGGAACGGGTTTACTCCATCGTATTGCCAGTGCTTTAAAACAAATAATACTTTTAAACCTCGCAATGCTTTTTATAAAAATGAAGCCATTATAAGACTCAGTTCCCATCACACAATGCAACACAAACCGGAGGATAGAGTTTTCACCTTATAATGGCCAAGATATGCTTAATACGAATAAATCAAAAGCATTTGATATTACTACTAGTGTTTATATGTTTCAAAAACAATTTCAAATCATAATTATCAATCATAGACGGCATTAATGCCCCATACCACTATGTCGCCATATATAAGTATACAATCAAAATCGCACAATCACGTATTTGGAAATTGGATTTCCGTTATGAACCAAGGCAAAAGATAGTCCTTACCGAATTCGAGACTGCCTAGCCCGAGCCTCAGGAACAGCCGCAACTGCCCCTTGGATCGTCAGGGCCGGTCCACCGATGTGGATCAAAATTCCTGAACAATGCGTTTCCCCGCCCTATGGGGCGTAAACGAGCCAACGAATAACTCCATCGGACCCGGATCGTCCGATCTAACCGAGGCGCCTCGCAGCAGTAACAACCACATAAGTCAAACTCGTCAGGGCGTGTAAAACCACTGACGCCACTTCTAGCTAGGAAGAAACGCATGTCCCGCCTGAGGTCCTCTCCCGTTTCTGGTTCATACCGGGGTGTGAGGTACGCGAATTCACGATGTACACAAAGCTACGCCACACAGGCGGTGCTTTGATCATCTCCACAAGACTTTGCTTTTCAACAGAAGCCCTGATCACTGCATCTTAGCACGCCACACAGGCAATTCACACCGTGCAACTGATAGCTATCAATCACACAGAATAAATTCCAATGTCAGACACACTGTCCATTTGCAAGTCCGTTCTGGGTCTGAACGAAACCGGTGGCACTATATACCTCGCAAACCCATCGATCACCACGTACGTCTGGACGATCACCACTCATTATCCATATTTCGGGATGCCTCCCTATCAGGACCTCGGTTACCATCCAAACGAGGTGAAGATCTCCGGTCTTCGACCACCGTCTTCATCTTTGATTTCTTATCGTTGATTCAATTATTCAGAATGGGATAAACACGTTCTTTCTGGGCAACTCGCGTATATAATAAACAAGTGCAACACTAACATACATACGCATCATTTCAATTCATTAGTCACTAACCGTCAATCAGTAACAGAACGATTTCCCAAATATTAACCCCGAAGGCCGAAACCAACATCAGATCAATACCCAAGAAACCATTCGACTTAGCCAACCTTCAGTTAATCTCTAAACTTTACATCCATATTGTTTATAATATTTTATAATGATTTATCGCTATTTTTATTTATTTTAAAATAGCCAATTTATTCAAAACGACGCTTCGGGCCATAACGCGGCCGTGGCGCTGTTTTTTCTTCAGATTTGATTTACACATATCTGAAAATCTAACCGTTGGATCTTCACAAAATTTACATCGTCAGAAAGATTTTTTCAAAACGAATCCAACGGTTCCAGTTTCGGGAAAATCCGATGGTCGGATCTCCCGGTATAATCATTTGAAGTTTCGATTTCAAAATACGAACTGCAGCATCGTTATTCGATTAAATATAATTATATATATATATATATATATAAACATAATCGATTCTGGCGCTATTTTTCTTCAGACTTGAATTAAACATTCCAGACAATCCAACCGTTGGATCTTTACAAAGTTGGTGCCCTTGGAAAGATATTTCCAAAGCGAACCCAACGGTTGCGGTTTAGGGGAAATCCGATGGTCGGATCTCCCGCACTAATCGTTTGAAATCACGGTTTCAAAATACGAACTGCAGCTTCGTTATTCGATATATTTTAATTCTATTTTTATATATATATATATCGATTCTTCGATTTCAAAGCTATATTCTTTTCATACATTTGATAAAAATTATATTTTTATCTAGCTGTCTTCTATTTCAACACTTCATTATTTTTAACAATTCATGTATATTATAAAAATGTGATTTTTAATGTAAAACAATTTATTTCAAAACACGACTATTTTATATAGTTAATATAGGTGATAAAAATAGGATTTTTATTATAAAACAATTTATTTCAAAACAAGATTATTTTATACATTTCATATTGATGTTAAAAATGGGATTTTTGTTATAAAACAATTTCTTTCAAAATATGAATACCATTCAACACATGAATTTCAATTCAACGGATGAATTTCGATTCAACACATGAAGGTTTTCTATAGTTTGTATATATCGATAAAAAGGTGATTTTTATATTTAAAACACGAATACCATTCAACACTTGAAATTCAATTCAATGAATGAATTTCGATTCAACACCTGAAGGTTTTCTATAGTTTATGTATATTGATAAAAAGGTGATTTTTATATTTAAAACACGAATACCATTCAACACATGAATTTCAATTCAACAAATGAATTTCGATTCAACACATGAAGGTTTTCTATAGTTTATATATATCGATAAAAAGGTGATTTTTATATTTAAAACATGAATACCATTCAACACATGAATTTCAATTCAACGAATGAATATCGATTCAACACATGAAGGTTTTCTATTCAACGAATAAATATAGTTTCAACAAATGAAAATAATTCAAACACATGAATATTATTCAAAATTTCGGCAGCATAACGGCAGGGTAGTTAAAACCGGGACCGTCCCAAGTACGGCTCCTCGCTCTACCTTAAAGCCTCGCAGCTTTTGACAATGGGGAATCATGCATCTAGTTCGCACGCAGGCGGCATGTATATTTATTTCATTTCCACCAACTAATCCTATGTGGTTTCAACCAAATATTTCTCAACCACAAACGGGTATTTTTCAACCACAATCAATCAATTTCAACCACAAACAATTCCAATCAACCATTCGCTATCGATCAATTTTCACACCAATCACAACCAATAAATATCGTCCATGGTTTGTGGACGAGGGGCGTATATATATATATATATTTATATATAGCAATTCACTTCTATTTCAACACATATATAATTTTTACAACGCATATATAACTTATACATCGATCGTACAACTTATACAACGCTTATACAAGAGGTGTACAATGCTTATATAACTCATACATCGATTATATAATTTATACATCGTCGTTTTCCATATTGTTTATAAATTAAAATCTCACATTGGTTCCACTCCACCAAAAATAGCAGAAGGCTCAGAAAAATATGCGGTCTCTTCTAGAATGTAGAAGACGTCCACACGGTCACGACGTTTCCTGTTTCATCGAATTTCGTCAAGAAACGAAAAAGATATGATTTTTCAAAGTTTGCAACGATTTAAAGGTGTTAAAACTGTTCAAAATTAATATAGCCGTATACCTCGTTTATTTCTTCAAAACTAGGTTTAGATTTAATCTTCAATCCGTTGCGCTTCGTCCCGATCAGGTTACGCCACCTCGTCAAGCTTGGAACGACGCACCAGGGGGTGGGAGTTTCGTTGAACTCGAACTGGCGAGGAGGGGGTATCGGGGACGGGAAGTTCGGATCTTCCTGGGCTCGATTCTCGAGGCACAGCGCACGGTGGAGGTCGAGGGTTGTATGGATTTGAAGGCCTTGAGGAGTACTACAAAAACCTTAACTGGAGTGGGGGCTAAAGGTGAACGGATTCGCCAGAAAATGGAAGGGAAGGGAGGAAAGCCAGCCGTCATCGATCGCGAGGGCTACAGGGGTTTTTGATTTTATTTAATTTATGAAAGAATTTTCCTATTGGTCGATATATATATTTATTCAAAAATTGGGGTTTTCTTAAATGAACTCGAGATCAAACCCAACGACTGTCATCCCTAGCGTTTTACCCCCATTCCGAACACAATGGGATATGTTTCGTAGGCCCATTCGACTATTTCATTCAGTTTTCCTTCAAATTAAAATATAAAACATTCAATATTTAATTTGAACGTACATTTCAATTTGCCAGGGCCACGAACTGATTCGAAAAATTCCAGAAAAATAAATCTAGCTATGTTTTGACGATACGGTCCCAAAAAAACTAGTTTCGTCGAATTCTGAGACCGTATGAAAAATGGCCAATTTCTGGTCGATCCAATTTAACTGTAATTGACCAAAACACATTTTCCTTTGCCACGCTCACATACTAGCTTCACAAATTATGAAATTTGAAACCTAGCAATAACTTCACATCCCGGATCCAACAAAAGTGGTTTCATCGAATTCTGAGGTCGTATGCAAAATGGCCATGTTCACGGGCTATATAAATTCCATAGCGACCTTTCTGAAAATTCATTTAGCCATAACTTTTGCTTTCTGCTATGAAACTTCGATTTTTCAGATTCATTAGAAAGGTATTCACTAACAGATTTAAATATTTTTGGTTTCACTCAAATCCGTTTTGTTTTGCACCTGGTACAGTCCAACAAAGTTTGAATTCAAATTTTGAAACTGCAGCGCCATTTCAGGCCTTGTTTATAATTAGAATTAATTATATTCGTTTTCAAATGTCGATTCAAACTCACTTTTCATTGCTATTATTTAAAATATTTATTTTAAATATTTAAAATCCACTATTTTAGCCAATTTAAAATTTTTAAATTGGTTCAGATTTTCCGGGTCGTTACAATCTCCCCCACTTAAAACTTTTTGTCCCCGAAAAGGAACAAAGTCGAAAGTGGTTTGATTAATCAACTCTACGTTCGATCTGGCTTCCATTCTCCAACTTTTCAGTTTCTGAGAATTTTCAAATTATTCAAAAATTTGGCTAACACCCGGAATTTTTGAAAAATTTCGCCTTAAACTCCTTTGTACGGGGAGAGGTTTGGAAATTTATTAGGCCGTATTAGGTACCCAATAAATCCTAATAAGCATACACATATTTATAGTGATATATTCTAGTTTTTACAGGGGAGCGTGTATAGATAATAACTTTAGAGAATAAATTCTCGTCACCCTGTCAAAGCCTGAGGGAGTGTGTATTTTAAATGCTCCAGAGGATAAATCCTCGTCACCTCGTCCCATGTGGGAAATAAATAGTCCGTATCTAATGACGAGAGAGACGTGATTATTGTCAACTCCAGACCCGTGTGGGGTTTTTGTTAATCTGGCAATTTTATCGTTACAATTTAAATAGTCCATATCAATCATCAGTTCAACCTGTAAAATATAGTCATCGCCATACAAGCCTCTCGCTCGTATGGTAAATCTTCCACCTCGTCACACAAGCTCCAAATGCTTATGTGGTATATGATGAAGTATGCCTATCTTCAGAAGTATGCCATGTAATGTAGTTCAAAATTAATTGTTACTATCCTATGGCGATGTTTATTTTTACACACAGAATAACCAGCACTCCGCATCCAATTGCATTCACAGGAGTTGATATAATAATATTTCGCATCCAACTCATTAAGGTTTACCTATTTGTCGGGCACGCAAATAAAATCTTTACTCAACAGCTATTCAATTACCTGTTCAAACATATATAATGCACATGTTTATATTTCTATTTATTTTCTAATCAGTTCAATGTGTGATATAATCGAATAAATTCTACCATTCATTCCCTTATTGATTAAATTAACTATTGTTTTAATAATTTTAATTAATCAAATCTACTATCACACAACACAAACAACAATCAAATTGTTTTTAACTTTTCAAAAATATATCTTTTATATATTCAAAAATTATATTTCTAAAACCAGACTATATATATAATCACAAATACGTCATTTAAAAATATATTACGCTCGACTCGTTCTGAGGCACTTCTGACCCCATCTCTAACGAGTTGTTCTGGTTCTGCTATACTCATACTAGGATATTGCTGATCCTATCTGTAATGAGTTATTCGTCCTAGAACACTACTGGTTCTATTTCTAACGAGTTCGTTAATATGTTATGTTCCCGAACTAAGCTTAACCAAAGCTCTGATACCAAATGAGACGACCCCAAACCCCGTACTGACGGCGGCAAGGGTAATCCTTGGAATATAACACAAAAACAGATAATAGCAGAATAGAAATAAATAAATACACCAGATAATGCACAATAGAATATACTGGATAAACGTAATCATCAAAGTTACACAGTATACAGGATCATACTTAGTACAAATACAGTTCAGCTATACATAAATGTCTACAGCGGAAAACAAACATAATATGTACAATAGGAGCTGAACAACATAAAATAGATAAATGATAGAATCCATCTTCAGCTCCAGCTATCCAGAAAGAGCCAGCTAAACCTGAATACAAGGCTGCCCATGTAGAAAAAGGGGCACCCAAGTTTGAAAGTGAAACAAACTACGAGTCAGTCATGGGACTGGTATGAGAAATCTACTCAACACATTTAAAATATAGCTAATCACAGGACCATGCCACTTTCGTGGAACGGGTTTACTCCATCGGATTGCCAGTGCTTTAAAACAAATAATACTTTTAAACCTCACAAGGCTTTTTATAAAAATGAAGCCATTATAAGACTCAGTTCCCATCACACAATGCAACGCAAACCGGAGGATAGAGTTTTTACCTTATAATGGCCAAGATATGCTTGATACGAATAAATCAAACGCATTTGATATTACTACTAGTGTTTATATGTTTCAAAAACAATTTCAAATCATAAGTATCAATCATAGACGGCATTAATGCCCCATACCACTATGTCGCCATATATAGGTATACAATCAAAATCGCACAGTCACGTATTTGGAAATTGGATTTCCGTCATGAACCAAGGCAAAAGATAGTCCTTACCGAATTCGAGACTGCCTAGCCCGAGCCTCAGGAACAGCCGCAACTACCCCTTGGATCGTCAGGGCCGGTCCACCGATGTGGATTAAAATTCCAGAATAATGCGTTTCCCCGCCCTATGGGGCGTAAACGAGCCAACGAATGACTCCATCGGACCCGGATCGTCCGATCTAACCGAGGCGCCTCGCAACAGTAACAAACACATAAGTCAAACTCGTCAGGGCGTGTAAAACCACTGACGCCACTTCTAGCTAGGAAGAAACGCATGTCCCCCTTGAGGTCCTCTCCCGTTTCTGGTTCATACCGGGGTGTGAGGTTCGCGAATTCACGATGTACACAAAGCTACGCCACACAGGCGGTGCTTTGATCATCTCCACAAGACTTTGCTTTTCAACAGAAGCCCTGATCACTGCATCTTAGCACGCCACACAGGCAATTCGCACCGTGCAACTGATAGCTATCAATCATACAGAATAAATTCCAATGTCAGACACACTGTCCATTTGCAAGTCCGTTCTGGGTCTGAAGGAAACCGGAGGCACTATATACACCGCAAACCCATCGATCACCACGTACGTCTGGACGATCACCACTCATTATCCATATTTCGGGATGCTTCCCAATCAGGACCTCGGTTACCATCCAAACGAGGTGAAGATCTCCGGTCTTCGACCACCGTCTTCATCTTTGATTTCTTATCATCGATTCAGTTATTCAGAATGGGATAAACCAGGTCTTTCTGAGCAACTCGCGTATATAATAAACAAGTACAACACTAACATACATACGCATCATTTCAATTCATTAGTCACTAACCGTCAATCAGTAAGAGAACGATTTCCCAAATATTAACCCCGAAGGCCGAAACCAACATCAGATCAATACCCAAGAAACCATTCGACTTAGCCAACCTTCAGTTAATCTCTAAATTTTCCATCCATATTGTTTATAATATTTTATAACGATTTATCGCTATTTTTATTTATTTTAAAATAGCCAATTTATTCAAAACGACGCTTCGGGCCATAACGCGGCCGTGGCGCCGTTTTTTCTTCAGATTTGATTTACACATATCTGAAAATCTAACCGTTGGATCTTCACAAAATTTACATCATTAGAAAGATTTTTTCAAAACGAATCCAACGGTTCCAGTTTCGGGAAAATCCGACGGTCGGATCTCCCGGTATAATCATTTGAAGTTTCGATTTCAAAATACGAACTACAGCATCGTTATTCGATTAAATATAATTATATTTATATATATATATATATAAACATAATTGATTCTGGCGCTGTTTTTCTTTAGATTTGAATTAAACATTCCAGACAATCCAACCGTTGGATCTTTATAAAGTTGGTGCCGTTGGAAAGATATTTCCAAAGCGAACCCAACGGTTGCGGTTTCAGGGAAATCCGATGGTCGGATCTCCCGCACTAATCGTTTGACATCACGGTTTCAAAATACGAACTGCAGCTTCGTTATTCGATATATTTTAATTCTATTTTTATATATATATATATATATCGATTCTTCGATTTCAAAGCTATATTCTTTTCATACATTTGATAAAAATTATATTTTTATCTAGCTGTCTTCTATTTCAACACTTCATTATTTTTAACAATTCATGTATATTATAAAAATGTGATTTTTAATGTAAAACAATTTATTTCAAAACACGACTATTTTATATAGTTAATATAGGTGATAAAAATAGGATTTTTATTGTAAAACAATTTATTTCAAAACAAGATTATTTTATACATTTCATATTGATGTTAAAAATGGGATTTTTGTTATAAAACAATTTCTTTCAAAATATGAATACCATTCAACACATGACTTTCAATTCAACGGATGAATTTCGATTCAACACATGAAGGTTTTCTATAGTTTGTATATATCGATAAAAAGGTGATTATTATATTTGAAACACGAATACCATTCAAGACATGAATTTCAATTCAACGAATGAATTTCGATTCAACACATAAAGGTTTTCTATAGTTTAGGTGATTTTTATATTTAAAATACGAATACCATTCAACACATGAATTTCGATTCAACACATGAAGGTTTTCTATAGCTTATATATATCGATTAAAAGGTGATTTTTATATTTAAAACACGAATACCATTCAACACATGAATGTCAATTCAACGAATGAATATCGATTCAACACATGAAGGTTTTCTATTCAACGATTAAATATAGTTTCAACAAATGAAAATAATTCAAACACATGAATATTATTCAAAATTTCGGCAGCATAACGGCATGGTAGTTAAAACCGGGACCGTCCCTAGTACGGCTCCTCGCTCTACCTTAAAGCCTCGCAGCTTTTGACAATGGGGAATCATGCATCTAGTTCGCACGTAGGCGGCATGTATATTTATTTCATTTCCACCAACTAATCCTATGTGGTTTCAACCAAATATTTCTCAACCACAAACGGGTATATTTCAACCACAATCAATCAATTTCAACCACAAACAATTCCAATCAACCATTCGCTATCAGTCAATTTTCACACTAATCACAACCAATAAATATCGTCCATGGTTTGTGGACGAGGGGCGTATATATATATTTATATATAGCAATTCACTTTTATTTCAACACATATATAATTTTTACAACGCATATATAACTTATACATCGAACGTACAACTTATACAACGCTTATACAAGAGGTGTACAACGCTTATATAACTCATACATCGATTATATAATTTATACATCGTCGTTTTCCATATCGTTTATAAATTAGAAATCTCACATTGAGTTCCACTCCACCAAAAATAGCAGAAGGCTCAGAAAAATATGCGGTCTCTTCTAGAATGTAGAAGACGTCCACACGGTCACGACGTTTCCTGTTTCATCGAATTTCGTCAAGAAACGAAAAAGACATGATTTTTCAAAGTTTGCAACGGTTTAAATGTGTTAAAACTGTTGAAAATTAATATAGCCGTATACCTCGTTTATTTCTTTATAACTAGGTTTAGATTTAATCTTCAATCCGCTGCGCTTCGTTCCGATCAGGTTACGCCATCTCATCAAGCTTGGAACGGCGCACCAGAGGGTGGGGGTTTCATTGAACTCGAACTGGCGAGGAGGGGGTATCCGCGGCGGGAAGTTCGGATCTTCCTGGGCTCGATTCTCGAGGCACGGCGCACGGTGGAGGTCGAGGGTGGTATGGATTTGAAGGCCTTAAGGAGTACTACAAAAACCTTAACTGGAGTGGGGGCTAAAGGTGAACGGATTCGCCAGAAAATGGAAGGGAAGGGAGGAAAGCCAGCCGTCGTCGATCGCGAGGGCTACAGGGGTTTTTTGATTTTATTTAATTTATGAAAGAATTTTCCTATTGGTCGATATACATATTTATTCAAAAATTGGGGTTTTCTTAAACGAACTCGGAATCAAACCCAATGACTGTCGTCCCTAGCGTTTTACCCCCATTCCGAATACAATGGGATATGTTTCGTAGGCCCATTCGACTATTTCAGTCAGTTTTCCTTCAAATTAAAATATAAAACATTCAATATTTAATTTGAACGTACATTTCAATTTGCCAGGGCCACGAACTGATTCGAAAAATTCCAGAAAAATAAACCTAGCTATGTTTTGACGATACGGTCCCAACAAAACTAGTTTCGTCGAATTCTGAGACCGTTTGAAAAATGGCCCATTTCTGGCCGATCCAATTTAACCGTAATTGACCAAAACACATTTTCCTTTGCAACGCTCACATACTCGCTTCAAAAATTATGAAATTTGAAACCTAGCAATAACTTCACATCCCGGATCCAATAAAAGTGGTTTCGTCGAATTCCGAGGTCGTATGCAAAATGGCCATTTTCACGGGCTATATAAATTCCATAGCGACCATTATGAAAACTCATTTGGCCATAACTTTTGCTTTCTGCTATGAAACTTCGATTTTTCAGATTCGTTAGAAAGGTATTCACAAACAGATTTAAATATTTTTGGTTTCACTCAAATCCGTTTTGTTTTGCACCCGGTACAGTCCGACAAAGTTTGAATTCAAATTTTGAAACTACAGCGCCATTTCAGGCCTTGTTTATAATTAGAATTAATTATATTCGTTTTCGAACGTCGATTCAAACTCACTTTTCATTGCTATTATTTAAAATATTTATTTTAAATATTTAAAATCCACTATTTTAGCCAATTTAAAAAAAATTAAATTGGTTCAGATTTTCCGGGTCGTTACATTATATATATATATATACATATATATTGCCCTTAAAAATAGCGATTTTGCAAATGACCTCCGTTTTTGATGAAACCACTTTTGTTGGATCTGGAATGTCAAATTATTGCTAGATTCCAATTTTCATAATTTTTGGAATTAACATGTGAGTGTGGCAAAAGAAAACGTGTTTTGTCAATTTTATTCGAACTGGATCGACCGGAAAATGACCATTTTTCAAACGGTCTCAAAATTCGACGAAATTAGTTTTGTTAGGACCGTATCTGTGACGACCCTGATTTTCAAAACCGGCTTAATTTTTTTTTTAGTTATTTAAATGAATTTTGAATATTTAAAATGATTATTTTAAATAATAACGACCAAAAAATTCGTTTAATCGAAGTGAGAATGTATAAATTTATTTTAATTACATAACGAGCTTGAAATGGCGCGATAGTTTGAAAATTCGATTTTATATTTCAAATGAATGTACAGGATTCAAAATAAATTGGATTTCAGTAAAACCGAAAATATTTGAATCTGTTTAATCATATCTTTCTAACAAATTAAGAAACTGAGAATTCACATTATAAATTGAAAGTTATATCCAGTTTAAAATTTAGAAAAGTCGCTGTGGAATTTATATATATTTTAATATAATATATAGCCCTTAAAAATAGCCATTTTTACAAATGACCTCCGTTTTCAACGAAACCACTTTTGTTGGATTCGGAATGTCAAATTATTATTAGGTTTCAATTTTCATAATTTTTGAAATTAATATGTGAGCATGGCAAAAGAAAACGTGTTTGTTCAGTTTCAGTCAAATTGGATCAACCAGAAAATTACCATTTTTCAAACGGACTCAGAATTCGATGAAATTGTTTTGTTAGGATCATATCATCAAAACATAGCTAGATTTATTTTTCGGGAATTTTTGGAGTCAGTATGTGGCCCCAATGAATTAAAATGTACGTTAAAAATTCAATATAATGATTTATATTTTAATTTAAATAAAAACTGATTGAAATAGTCGAATTGGCTTGCGAAACATATCTCATTGTGTTTGGAATTGGGGTATTTGGCTAGGGGCGACAGTCATTGGAGTTGATTTGGTGTTCGGACACAAAAAACCTACTTTTTCCGAATTAAATAATATTGTAAATATATTATATATACCCTCCTTCTAAATGGAAAACCCTAGCCCATCTCATTTTCAACAGCCGCCAGTTTTCGTTCTAAAGCCAGGAACGCTCGAAAAAAAATGCTTCCATCTCTCCCAAAAAACAATGTATTAGTCAACAGTTCATAATGGAAAATCGAAGAGCAACTCAAGCTCTACGCGTTCAACAGTGGAGATCTGGAAATTCGCAGCGTGGAGGACAGAATTGACAAGGAAAGGTGTCACGTTGGAGGTCGATTTCGAGGCCATAGGGGGCGTTGGGGTTTGTCAGGGGTGGTAGGCACGGGAAGGCGAGGCTGAGGCGGATGATGTGGTGTTGGTTGATCTCGGTCTGGTCACACGTAGGAGGCGCACGGTCTTGATTTTCTTTGGGGCGATATGGGTTTATTTGCGGTTGAAGGCGCCAGTAGTCATGATGGAAGAAGGTGGTTACGGGTTAGAAGAAAAACAACGGCCAGGGTTTTAATTAATCAATGTAATTAGGGGCTAATTTTTTATTTTATTTTGTATTAAAATAACTAATGTAAATAATGCAATAACTCATCCGTTTTAGGTCGGAATCGAACGATTCAAAATGCATAGGAACCGTGAAGACGTGATCTACGCAATGGAATCAATTGGGACAGATTTGGAGACAACTGCAAATTTTGATCAAATTAAGCGCTCGGTTTAATTTAATGAAAATAATCGTTTAATAACAATTCCGAATCAATCAAAGTGAGTTTTCTCACACCTGCAAAAATATTCACATTTTTGTGAAATTAAATTTAATTGAAATGTTGAATTATATTGAAAATTTGAAATTGAATTATACTGAAATGTTGAAACTGAATTATATTTAAATGTTGAAATTGAATTAGATTGAAATGTTGAAATTGAATTTTATTGAAATGTTGAAATTGAATTTTATTGAAATGTTGAAACTGAATTATATTGAAAATTTGAAATTGAATTATATTGAAATGTTGAAATTGAATTATATTGAAATGTTGAAACTAAATTATATTGAAATGTCGAAATGGAATTATATTGAAATGTCAAGATTTAATTACATCGAAATGTCGGAATTGAATTACACTGAAATGTCGAAATTGAATTATATTGAAATATCGAAATGGAATTATATTGAAATGTCGAAATGGAATTATATTGAAATGTCGAAACTGAATTATATTGATGTAATAACCCGAAAATTCTGAGCCAATTTAAAATTTTTATTTTGGCAATTTTGCTGAATTTTGAATATTTAAAATGAATTATTTTAAATAATAGCAATGAGAAATTTATTTTGAATAGAATTAGAACGTATATATTTATATATGTCATCGTTAGAATATAAATATTTATTTTAAATTATAAATGGAATTGAAAATGGCGCGGTAGTTCGATAGTTCGATTTCTAATTTCAAATGAGTGTACAGGATTCAAAATAAACCGAAATTTTATGAAACCAAAAATATTAGAATCTATTTGGGAATATCTTTCCAACGAATGCGAAAAATTGGAATTTCATAGCAGGAATCAAAAGATATGTCCAGTTGAAAATTCAGAATAGTCGCTATGGAATTCTGGCCCTTAAAAATGGAAATTTTGCAAACGACCTCGGTTTTCGACGAAACCACTTTTGTTGGATCCGGGATGTCAAGTTATTGCTAGATTCCAAAATTTGTAATTTTCTGAATCAATTTGTGACCGTGGCGAAGTAAAACGTGTTTTGTCAATTTCAATCGACTGGAAAATGGCCATTTTTCAAACGGTCTCAGAATTTGACGAAATTAGTTTTGTTAGGACCGTATTGTCAATACAAAGCTAGAAAATATTTTTCGGGAATTTTTAGAGTCCGTATGTGGCCCCAGTAAATTTAAATGCACGTTCAAATTCAATATATAGATTTATATTTTGATTTTGACGGAAACTGATCGAAACAATCGAATCAGCTTACGATACATATCCCATTGTGTTCGGAATGGGGGTAATTAGCTGGGGACGACAGGCGGTGGGTCTCGTTTCGAGGTCGAATAAAAAGTCAACTATATGGAATTTAAAAATAATTAAATATATTTATTTACATAACCCCCTTATATCTTCCCTCTTCCCCCAATTCAAAAGCCCAATACCAGAAGTGAAATAAAAAAAGAAAGAAGAAAAGGACGGAGGGGTGCGCGCCGCCTCAATCGCCGCAGCAGCGGTGCTGCTGCCACCGCACCCCGTCCGTCGCCCCCTTCTCATCCCTCCTCTCCGTTTGCCACCTGAAAACCCAAAAAACCCTAGCCCCACTAAAAAGAAAAACCGCCGCCACCGCTTGTCAGGGCCGCCGCCCATCATTGCGCCGCCTCCCCTGGTGTAGCCGCGCCTCCTCCACCCCGTACTGACGATGATGAAACCCCCCTTCCTCCAATTTTAAAGGTATGTTTTTAAATTTATATTTATTTATTTTTATTTACATGATTTAATCAATTAGCATATATGAAGTGTAATATATAAAAGAACGATTTTTAATGTATGAAAAGCTTATATTTTTATTTATATATATAACATAGAAAGATTTGATTTTATTTCATATGAAGTAACAAGAAAGATTTGATTTTTTATACATGTGTAGCATATATAAAAATACGATTTTTATTAGATGTGAAGAATAAAAATATGATTTTATATAATGTAGAGTAATAAAGATGTGATCTTTATAGAAGTAGCAATGTAAAAATATGATTTTTATAGTATAGAAAGAACAAATATACGATTTTTATATTATATAGATAGTAAAAATTTGATCTTTATATATGTAGCGAAATAAAAATTTGATTTTTATTATATATATGTTGAAATAAAAATGTGATTTTTATAGCAATGATATAAAAATTCGATCTTTATATTAGAAGAAGTATAAAAATATAATTTTTATATAGGAAGGAGCGTTATTAAAATATAATCTTTATTGGAAGAAGAGCGATATAAAAATATAATCTTTATTGGAAGAAGAGCGATATAAAAATATAATTTTTATATAGAGAATAGCATGATAAAAATATGATCTTTATTATATGAACACCGTTATAAAAATAGAATTTTTATCTGTATGGTAGCGGTGTAAAAATAGAATTTTTATCTATATAGTAGCGGTGAAAAAAAATAATTTTTTTTATCGTGTGAATGTTATTGATGAAAATCAATCGTGTAGGATATCGAGTTCGCTTGAGTGGTCGGTGTGACATTTGTCTTCTTCATTTTGAAAGAATGGCGGAGTGGAACCCCAAGGTGAGAACTCCTCACCTTTAATTTATTTTCTAGTTGAAATATATACTAGGATGCAGACGGTGCTTAGCAGCACCCGACACCCGTCGTCCACAGACCATGGATGACTTGTTTGTTTGATTGTTGTGTTGTGAAATTTGATTGTGTGATGTGGAATGAAATAAAATATTTTATAGTGGAAAATATTTTATAGTTAAAAATATAATTTTTAATGTGTATATAAAATAAATATTTATAAACAAATCGGACGATTCGTTTATATACACTGATTTGACTGATATTGATTGGGACAATAAATTTTACACATTGCCCAACAGCACAAATAAAATGTGTGCTTGTTGTTTTGAAACCCCACACGGGTATTTGGATGATATTTGACGTACGCTAATCCCGATTGTTTAGTTGTATGTCGATCGATGGGTTGACAGACTGTGTAAGCGTTAATTATTTATATTTAATGCTTATGCAGTGGTGTGGTGCACTCTGGATGATGGTTGATTATTTATCGTTGTTATTATATACATGTGTTGTAGAAAATCCATATAATTAACATTATATGGTAATTGATTGGGCCTCATTCCAATTTAGAAAATAAATTCATGTGTTGAATTGAAAATAAATTCATGTGTTGAATTGAAAATATATATTCATGTGTTGAAATAAAATATATATTCATGGGTTGAATAAAAATAAATATTCATGTGTTGAATAGAAATATATATTCATGTGTTGAATAGAATAAAAGCCGTGTTGGTTAGATATGCGCTATTTTGACGTGAACGATATTTATATCGATTTTATTCGTTTTTATAATGAATATAGAAAAGAAAGTGATTTCAAAATATAATGTTTTGAAAATATTATCATAAGTATATCGATGATGTGGAATATTCAATTTTGATTTGAAATTTAATATGAAGTTGAAATCATTTTAAAACGAATTTAAAACGATTTATATAATACGTTTTAAAAGGAAATCGACGAAATATATATAATATATATTATATATATACAATGGCCTGAATAGAACGCACCGCGCTGCGGCAGTTCGCGAATTTCGACCATTGACTTTGAATGGATGTTAAGGGAGATCCGACCGTCGGATTCTCCTAAAACTGGAACCGGTGGGTTCGTATCAAAAAGAGCTTTCTAACGAATATTATAGATTTGAAATATAACGGTTGGCTTTGGAATTATGTCCAAATCAAATTTGGAAAAGGTCGTTTAAGTGCAGTTCGATGGCCGTTGATGGAAATCGACTGTACGGGCCTTGATAAAATTATTAAAAATAGTAATAATTTGTGTAAAATCATAAGAAATGATTTGTGAAGAATTGGGATGAAAACTACATATTTGAAAAGATAAAAATAGATTTTTATCGAAATTAACTAGTTTTGAACTAGAATAATAATTTATTTATTTTTTAAATAAATAAATTGGATTTGAAATGGTTTTGAAAATAACCAGAAATTTCCAATAATTGAATTGGAGTGGATTTGAATCAAAATTGTCTTTGGAATATTTCGATGTTGGATTTCGTGATTATACAAATATCGTTATTTCCAATACGATATTTGTTGGTCGTAGAATTTGATATTGAATATAAGCCGATATATTTTCTATTCAGAGCCTTGTATTTAATATCAAATGTGATTTGGGTTTATCGTGAATCATGTTTAAATGACATTGGTTCTTTAACCCAGTTAATGGCAGGATATTGATTTCTGTGAAGATTAAAAGTAAGTGGAGTTTTAATGAATCTTTAATCAGATTGAAATGATCGAGAATGGAGTATCGCCAGTTTTGCTCCAAAGCGATAGGTAAATCTTAATTAGATTTGAACGTGAAATGGTAATTGAATTTACCGATAACACCGGGGTGTTAGATATAAAGTATTACCAGTTTTACTTCATAGGATGAATAGGTTGGGATTGGGAAATTAAAACAAATGATTACTTCGGTGTGGTTCGCTAATCCCGACTAGTTTGAATTGATATTCAAAAGGAGATTAAAGAATAAATTTAAAGAATTTATCTTTGATAAAATTAATGGGAACCTTTCCCAAAGTATAAGAATATTTGAATAAAAGAATATTCTGAATTGGAATGAGGCGTATGTTGTGTTTGTGTAACAATTGTTTATTATATACGCGAGTTATTTAGAAAGACCGGGTTTATCCCATTCCAAATAACTGATTCGACGTGGTGTCGAGGATGAAGACGGTGGTCGAAGACCGGAGGTCTTCATGTCGTTTGGGTGATTACTGATGATCTTGATTGGGCCGTACACCCAAGAGGAGGGAATCAGTTGGTGATCGTCCAGACGTACTTGGAGATCGATGGATATGCGAGGTACAAGGTGCCTCCGGTTTCGTTCAGACCCAGAACGAATTTGTAAATGGACTATGTGTTTGACAATGGATTTTATTCTGTGTGGTTGATTTCTATTTAATATATATCTGTTTGGTGGCGGAGAATTTATTCTCTTGCTTAATGCCCTTCTTTGAGACGTACGTGCACAGAGGTTATATATTGATGGATATCAAATGCATGGAGTGAATTGCCTGTGTGGCATGCCTAAGTGGCAAATGATCATGGCTTTATCAAAGCACGGCCTGTGTGGCATAGCTTTTTGTAGCGTTGATTCGCGAGCCTCACACCCCGGTAGTGGACCAGAAACGGAAGAGGACTTCAAGGAGGAATGCGTTTCCTTCTAGCTAGAAGTGGCGTTAGTGGTTTTACACGCCCTGACGAGTTTGACTTATGTGGTTGTTGCTATTGCGAGGCGCCTCAGATATATCGGTCGATCCGGGACCGATGGAGTCATTGGACTCATTGACACCCCATAGGGTGGGGAAACGCAGTGTTCAGGCATTTTAATCCACATCGGTGGACCGGCCTTGACGATCCAAAGGCTTGTCTGCGCGCTTGCCTGAGGGGCGGGCTAGAGCATCTCGAATTCAGTAAGGACGATCCCTTGCCTTGGTTCACAGATGGAAATCCAACTTCCAATACATGACTTGTGCGGTTTTGATTGTAGAGCCTAGTATTGGCGACATGATATATGGTACCCATGCCGTCTATGATTGATATTTATGATTGAAATTGTTTTGACCCTATACACTTATAGTAATAAAAGATGAAATTAAGCGTATCAAGCATTCTTTGGCTATTATAAGGTAAAACCCTATCCTCCGGCTTGTGTTGCATTGTTCGATGGGACCTGGGTCTTATAATAGCTTCATTGTTCTTTATTTAGCATTGCGCTGTTTGTTTTATTCACTGGTATTCTTGGGAGGAAACCCGTTCTGTGTTATACGGCGTGGTCCCTTGATTTACCTAACTTTAAAATAAAGATAATAACTGTTTTAGTTCTCACACCAGTCCCATAACTGACCTGGAGTTTATTGTTTTAACCTAAACTCTGGGTGCCCTTATTTTGAAACGGGCAGCTAGTAGTTTTGGTTTTGCAGATTTATATTCACAAGAACCTGATTTACAGATGGAATGATATCCGGAAAGCTTTGTATCCGTATATGTCTTTCAGTTGTGTATTGTATTATTTTTCCGCTGCGATGTATTTAAATGTAATTTAAATCTCTGATATTTTGTGATGTATATTATTTGTTTATACTCTGTATATTCTTGTAATCTGATGAAATTGTTGTAATAACCAATGAAATGTTCTTCTGTTTGCATTCTAATTTGTCGTTGTAACACCCCGTATTTTTTTTAATATAATTAAAAATGAAATAAAATATATGAAAATATGCTTATGATAGGTAAATAATGGTGATGCATAAGGAGAATTAATTAATACATGGAAGAGAAGAAAAATTAGTTCGATAATGGCGTATGTAACGGAAAAGATAGTAAAATAAGGATAACTAATTCAAGAATCAGGAATTAGGTAAAATGGACATCACCATTGCGTTCCTCTCGGAAAAATACGCGAAATAGAGTCCGAGTTTTTGAAAATCGGATACCGTATGAAGAAGATATGGACGAACGAAGTTAGGCAGAAAAACCGAAAACAGTCCAGAATACACTGGCGCACTTGTGAAGTGCGCCAGTACAAAAATACACTGGCGCACCTGCCAAGTGCGCCCATACAAATCCAGCACCGAATTCTGGAGTGTTCTGAGGTGACGTGTCTTCTTTTGAGTGGCTAGATGATGTGTATTCGAGCTGTGCGATTCTGATGACTTCTGGACTGATCTAAAGGCTCTAAATCACCCTATTCACCTATAAAATAACACCTAGACCTAGCCTAACTCACAAAAAATCATTCTTACACCGTTATGTTGCTGGACTTCCTCTTGATCATGGCCGCCGTCTCTAATCTTCTTCCTAAGCTTTCAAACTCCAATCAATTCTAAGGACAAAGCTTTCATACACAATTTAATTCGAAGAACAAGGCTTCTACAATGATTCAAGATAATAAATCAACAAATTTCAGTTCTTAATTCGCTAGCCATGCTCTGTAAGTTCTAGTTATTTTCCGATTTAAATATTTGATTATAATATGGCATTGAATTAAAGTGAAATTGGATCTAAGTATGTTTATCGATCCAGAACTATTTCTATTGTTTCTTGAATCTTGAGTTTTTGACTTGTCTATCTTTATTCTCATGACAAGTTCATAATCTATTCAGCCTGTTGTAATCTTAATATGACTGTGATGATGTTTTTCTCTCCGACCTTATTTTGATGAAAGATTCTACCTTTCCCCTATTTATTTTCTTTTGATGAACCTTGGTCAATTTAGGACCTTGGCCTAAAACCGCGATTTGCATACGATACGTATACGGGGGAATTATGGGATAATTGCCTATATGAATATGATGGAATTATTGGCAACATGAAATTGGATTGTATTTGCAAGTTTGGGCTTGATATGTAAATTTTGGTATAATCTTGTTATGAGGAAGTTTGCATAAATATTATATGCATGGAATTTGGCATAAATTTGGATCTATGTAATGTAACATGTGAATCAAGTATTGTCATTGTAATAGTAATTGCAAGAATGGGGATTGGCATATATAGTTTGACATGGATCTTGATATATGTAATTTGGCTAGAACTTGTTATGGGTAAATTGGTGTAAACATGTTAAACATGTAATTTTGGGTATAAAACTGGATCTATGTAAATTAAGCATATCTTTGTAAACATGTAGATCATGAATCTTGACATATGTAAAATGGTAATAAACTTGATATATGTGTAAATTGGCATAAAATTTGCATACATGTAAAACGGCATGAATTGAACATATGTAAATTTGGTATGAATTGGGCATATGTAAAAATGACATGTAACCTAGAACTTGGGCATATGTTAATTATGTAAAAATTTGGAGTAGAAACATATATGATAATTTATGATTTGGAGAAAGTTTTACATGAACGCGCCTAAGTTGGGTTTTGGGTAGTTGGTATGTATTGGAAATAGGAGGCTATAATTTGGCATAACCTTATAGTAAATTATGATAATAATTTGGGAATATGTTTTGGGCAAAAACATGAATCATGAACATTTATATATGTTAAACACATGAACTGATATTGGGGTTTTGGGTGGAATACGACCATTAATGAACCTTTGACACGAGGTTAGACTCAGTTTGTGGTGTAAATCTGCCCGGAACCGCCCGGCAAATCCAGTAGCCACAAAGTGCCAGTCTAATGTGAGAGGTCGAAGGCCGAATTGTAGGCGTAACGGTTTATGACACGAGGTTAGACCCAGTTTGTGGTGTAAATCTGCCCGGAACCGCCCGGCAAATCCAGTGGCCACAAAATGCACGGTCTAATGTGAGAGGTCATGATTCGTTCGTCATAATGAATGAATTAAGGAATACTAACCATAATAAGACGTGGGTATGGTTAGAGGGTTAGGTGGCATGACATTGAAATTTGTCATATAAATGTGGACAAGAACATGTAAAACTTATAAGTGCAGGCTCAACCAACATATTTGTTGATCAGACCAATGTGTGGGTTAAGTAATATGACTAGACTAATGACACTTAACCAATATGATATGAGTGGGTGGGTTAAGTAACGTGGCTAAGCTAATAACACTTAACCGTTATAACGTGACTGGCGGATGGGTTGGGCTAACTTGAATAGGTTGATAACACCCAATCGATATAACATGATGCGTGGTAGGGTTAAGTAAATACACGAGAGTTACACTTAACCATTATAATACGACTGGTGGATGGGGTTAAGTTAACATGCACTTAACCAATATAACGTGATGTGTGGTAAGGTTAAGTAACAACAGAGGGTAACACTTAACTGTCACAACATGATAGGTAGGTGGGCTAAGTCAATATACACTTAACCAATATGACATGACATGCGGTGGGGTTAAGTTAACACAAGGGAGAACACTTAGTCAGTATAACAAGACTTGCGGTAGGGTTAAGTAACACAAGGAACAAAACTTAACCAATATAACATGATGTGTGGTAGGGTTAAGTAAAACAAGAGAAAACACTTAACCAATTTAACGTAATGGACTGAGAGGGTTAAGTACATTTCGGGTTGGTGGGTAATATTAGTAAATATACGCCCACATACACTTAACCATTAAATACACATGCTTGAATCAGTAGCGGGGTTAAGTACATATCGGGTTGGTGGGTAATATCAGAGAATATAGGCCCGCAGACTTAACCATTAAATACACATCAGTAGCGGGGTTAGGTACACATCAGGGTTGGTGGGTAATATCATAGAATATAGGTCCACAGACTTAACCATTAGAAAAACCTAGTAACGGGGACCCATTTCAGCAGTAACCCACATTAGGTATCAACGAAACCCTGAGCTAGGCAGGGTGGGGCACGATTACTGGGCTGATTATAAGAGGTCAAATTAGCGGCGGTTGGTGCAGCAGTGCAGGTTCTAACGGAGTGCGGGCGTGCACACACTTCGGCGCAGAAAATTTAGCCACTGGGCATCAGTAGGTATAAAGCTGTGCATCTTGATTGTGTCAGGGTTGCCACCATGGGACTTGATACACCCCATGGTGGGACCAGCACAGGTATCTACAAGTAGGGGGCCGCGTGACACAAACGAGAACTAGGTCAAGTAGGGAGCCGATCGATAGGGTAGTAAGGGTGCATCGAATATATACATGGCCATTAGGGTGATCGAGGTAGAATAATCATAATCGATGTACACCTGAAGGCTACCATAATTGCGGGGATTGGGATCACGTTGTAATTAGTATATAACACGTGCTACTAGTTGGGACACTAGTAGGAATACGAATCACTCCATGTAAGAAACTTATGAGGATGCTAGTTAGGTGGTGCAGAGCAAATAGATATCATTTTAATGGTGAAGCTTAGAAACATTGCGATGTTATTCTTGATAGAAACCATGCGATGTGATACTTGATAGGAATTATGGGATGATATACTTAATTCATCGTGCCCGAAGTTTATCTTGTCACCTTAGTTTATCTTGTTAGCATAGTTTATCTTGTTATCTTAGTTTATCTTGCCTACCTTGTCATCATGCTTATGTTTACTTTCAGTTTATTCATGCCATGTTATCTTTACCTATTTTTATGCTGAAGGTCACTAGAACTTACTCAGTCTTCATGACTGACCCGTTTTGTTTCGCCTCTTTTTCTTCCGTTCCCCCCCCCCCAGGTTCGCAGGGTGGGAATACAGCTTAGTTCGGACCTTACCAAGCTCCAAGGCTCTTTCATGCAAGGCTTGGATTTCTCTTGGCTATGGCTTGCTTTGCTTTATTGGGGAATACTATAACTTATATTTATGCTTCTTTGTTTTTGAGCACGACAGATATTTTAGCTATGTATTTGGGTATTGGAAGTTGATGGGCTCTTTAATGTAAACAATTCTATTTAATAAATGATTTGAAGTACTTCCACTTTACTTTTCCGCTGTTTTATATATGTCTGTCTTGTAATATTTCTGTTCCAGTACCCATAATGCTCCATTGAAGTTAAGGCATTCCCTTTGTGAGTGACCTTAACGGATGTGGGGTGTTATAGTCGTGTTCTCAAAACAATCAGGGGTTTCGAACGGTCTTGGTCGGTTTAGTGACTGATTCCGATCGAGCAAAATTCCTTGTCGTTACATTTGGTATCAGAGCTTGGGTTTACAGAGCTCGGAGAACAAGGCACGTTAGAACCAAACGAAAGAATTCATCAGAAATTGGATTAGTAATATCCAATGAAAATGACTCGTTAGAGATGGTATCAGTAGTATCCTAGAACGAGTGTGAAGAGTATATTTTAAAAATGAAAACAATTTTTGTTTTGAAAATTTAAATCAATTATTCGTATTTGATTATTTATTTTATATTGAATTTGGACAATCCAGTATATAAAGATTTTGCGTATACGTATGATCCGCGTGTATTGGAAGTTTTAATATATTGGATAGATATAGAATCACACTCTAGTTGCCTGAAGATGGTTTTGATGATCGCTATAGCGATCGCATCATCAGTATTCATATTCGAGTTTCGAAGGTGGGACGTCTATATATTTCCTATTGACTGGTGTGAGAACCAAAACTAGATAGGGCTTACTGTTGTGATTTGGCATCAAAAATCTAATTTTTGGGATATGTATTAAAATTATGAATTTGAAAAGATAATCAACTAATTGATTGATGGTTGTGTTGTTTGATTATTGTTTGATTAATTAAAATTTGAACCATTTAGCCAAATTGTATCAAATAGTGAATTGTATTAAAAATTAGTCGCATTTGCATGCATATACATGTACTTACGTTGAACAGGTCATAGCAAGGAGGCTAGAGCAGAAGAATAAAATTGTTTGCCCGACAAATACGTATATGTTTACAAATTTATTGGGTTTTGGATGATTTTATGAGCCGATTGGCTATTTCTTTTTCTTTTTGGATTGGTGAGGGCCATGGGAGGCTATTTGAAATATCTCGAAGTCCTCGGTGCAGGGGAGGTTATGGCGAAATTTTTCGAATATTAAGGGTGTTAGCCAAATTTTTGAAAAAATTGAAAAGTTCTTAGAAACTGAAAAGTTGATGAACTTAAGCTGTAAAGAAAATAATGGAAGTTGAGTTGATTTGTAAAACAACTTTCGGCTTCATTCCTTTTCGGGGACGAAAAGTTTTAAGTGGGGGAGATTGTAACAACCCGGAAATTCTTAGCTAATTTAAAATTTTTATTTTGGCAATTTTGATGAATTTTGAATATTTAAAATGAATTATTTTAAATAATAGCGACGAGAAATTTATTTTGAATAGAATTAGAACGTATATATTTATATACGTCATCGTTAGAATATAAATATTTATTTTAAATTATAAACGGAATTGAAAATGGCGCGGTAGTTCGATAGTTCGATTTCTAATTTCAAATGAGTGTACAGAATTCAAAATGAACCGGAATTTGATGAAACCAAAAATATTAGAATCTATTTGGGAATATCTTTCCAACGAATCCGAAAAATTGGAATTTCATAGCGGGAATCAAAAGATATGTCCACTTGAAAATTCAGAACAGTCGCTATGGAATTCTGGCCCTTAAAAATGGAAATTTTGCAAACGACCTAGGTTTTCGACGAAACCACTTTTGTTGGATCCGGGATGTCAAGTTATTGCTAGATTCCAAAATTCGTAATTTTCTAAATCAATATGTGAGCGTGGCAATGTAAAACGTGTTTTGTCAATTTCTATCGACTGGAAAATGGCCATTTTTCAAACGGTCTCAGAATTTGACGAAATTAGTTTTGTTAGGACCGTATTGTCAATACGAAGCTAGAAAATATATTTCGGGAATTTTTAGAGTCCGTATGTGGCCCCAGTAAATTGAAATGCACGTTCAAATTCAATATATAGATTTATATTTTGATTTTGACGGAAACTGATCAAAACGATCGAATCAGCTTACGATACATATCCCATTGTGTTCGGAATGGGGGTAATTAGCTAGGAACGACAGGCGGTGGGTCTCATTTCGAGGTCGAATAAAAAGTCAACTATATGGAATTTAAAAATAATTAAATATATTTATTTACATACCCACCACCCCATATTTTCCCTCTTCTCCCAATTCAGAAGCCCGATACGAGAAGTGAAATAAAAAAGAAGAAGAAAAGGACGGAGGGGCGCACGCCGCCTCCATCGCCGCAGCAGCGGTGCTGCTGCCACCGCACCCCGTCCATCGCCCCCCCTCTCATCCCTCCTTTCCGTTTGCCACCTGAAAACCCGAAAAATCCCAGCCCTACCAAAAAGAAAAACCGCCGCCACCGCTTGTCAGGGCCGCCGCCCATCATTGCGCCGCCTCCCCCTGGTGTAGCCGCGCATCCTCCACCCCCTACTGACGATGATGAAACCCCCTTCCTCTAATTGTAAAGGTATGTTTTTAATTTTATACTTATTTATTTTTATTTACATGATTTAATCAATTAGCATATATGAAGTGTAATATATAAAAGAACGATTTTTAATGTATGAAAAGCTTATATTTTTATTTATATATATAGCATAGAAAGATTTGATTTTATTTCATACGAAGTAACAAGAAAGATTTGATTTTTTATACATGTATAGCATATATAAAAATACGGTTTTTATTAGATGTGAAGAATAAAAATATGATTTTATATAATGTAGAGTAATAAAGATGTGATCTTTATAGAAGTAGCAATGTAAAAATATGATTTTTATAGTATAGAAAGAATAAATATACGATTTTTCTATTATATAGATAGTAAAAATTTGATCTTTATATATGTAGTGAAATAAAAATCTGATTTTTATTATATATATGTTGAAATAAAAATGTGATTTTTATAGCAATGATATAAAAATTCGATCTTTATATTAGAAGTAGATATAAAAATATAATTTTTATATAGGAAGGAGCGTTATAAAAATATAATCTTTATTGGAAGAAGAGCGATATAAAAATATAATCTTTATTGGAAGAAGAGCGATATAAAAATATAATTTTTACATAGAGAATAGCATGATAAAAATATGATCTTTATTATATGAACACCGTTATAAAAACAGAATTGTTATCTGTATAGTAGCGGTGTAAAAATAGAATTTTTATCTATATAGTAGCGGTGAAAAAAAAATTTTTTTTTTATCGTGTGAATGTTATTGATGAATATCAATCGTGTAGGATATCGAGTTCGCTGAGTGGTCGGTGTGACATTTGTCTTCTTCATTTTGAAAGAATGGCGGAGTGGAACCCCAAGGTGAGAACTCCTCACCTTTAATTTATTTTCTAGTTGAAATATATACTAGGATGCAGACGGTGCTTAGCAGCACCCGACACCCGTCGTCCACAGATTATGGATGACTTGTTTGTTTGATTGCTGTGTTGTGAGATTTGATTGTGTGATGTGGAATGAAATAAAATATTTTATAGCGGAAAATATTTTATAGTTAAAAATATAATTTTTAACGTGTATATAAAATAAATATTTATAAACAAATCGGACGATTTGTTTATATATGCTGATTTGACTGATATTGATTGGGACGATAAATTTTACACATCGCCCAACTGCACAAATAAAATGTGTGTTTGTTGATTTGAAACCCCACACGGGTATTGGGATGATATTTGACGTACACTAATCCCGATTGTTTAGTTGTATGTCGATCGATGGGTTGACAGACTGTGTAAGCGTTAATTATTTATATTTAATTCTTATGCAGTGGTGTGGTGCACTCTGGATGATGGTTGATTATTTATCGTCGTTATTATATACATGTGTTGTAGAAAATCCATATAATTAACATTATATGGTAATTGATTGGGCCTCATTCCAATTTAGAAAATAAATTCATGTGTTGAATTGAAAATAAATTCATGTGTTGAATTGAAAATATATATTCATGTGTTGAAATAAAATATATATTCATGATTTGAATAAAAATATATATTCATGTGTTGAATAGAAATATATATTCATGTGTTGAATAGAATAAAAGCCGTGTTGGTTAGATATGCGCCATTTTGACGTAAACGATATTTATATCGATTTTATTCGTTCTTATAATGAATATAGAGAAGAAAGTGATTTCAAAATATAACAGGCAATTTTCTCAGTGAAAGATGGAAAATCCCCCGAACCGGATGGACTGTCAGCTAAGTTTTACAAAATTCATTGGAATAGCATCAAAGTAGATCTAAATTCTGCTATAAATTATATGTTTAATAATCCTGTAATGCCTGAAGGTTTGAATCATACTTTCATAACACTTATTCCAAAAAAAGACAAACCTTCAAGCATTTCAGATTATAGACCTATAGCCTGCTGCAACATGCTTTATAAAATTATTACTAAAATCATATGCAACAGAATAAAGCATGTATTGACACATCTAATTTCTAAAGCACAATCTGCTTTTATTCCAGGGAGGAACATAGCAGAAAATATTCTTTTATCCCATGAGTTAATCAGAAATTTCAAGAAAAAAGGTACAAAAAAATTCTGTATAAAGGTAGATCTTCAAAAAGCCTATGACAGAGTAAACAGGAATTTCATATGCTACATGATGGGTAAAATGGGCTTTCCTCAAAAACTTACAAGATTGATAAAAGAATGCATCAGCACACCCACCTTTTCTATCAACATAGATGGTATACCAAGGGGATACATTACATCTACAAGAGGAATAAGACAAGGAGATCCACTATCTCCTTATCTTTTCACAATAGCTATGGAATATATGTCCTTAAAACTAGAGGCAACTGTCAAAAGAAAGCAAATGAATCCTATAAACAAGATGCAACCATGTATATCACATTTACTTTATGCAGACGATGTTATGATATATGCTAATGCAGATGTTAAAAGTGCTCAATGTATCAATGAAATAGCAAAGAACATGGAAGAATTAGCTGGACTGAAGTTTAATCAACTCAAGAGTAAAATATATTTCAGCACAAACTGTAATAACAAGGAAGATATTCTACAAGTGCTAAGATTACAAGAAGGATAACTACCAGTGAAATATCTTGGAGTGCCTATGTCTAGTGAATATCTCCATTATTCTGGATGCACAAATCTTTTTCAAAAAATAATGGACAAATTTGATAGCTGGGACAGCAAGTTGCTATCTATGGCAGGAAGAGCAGAACTAATACATACAGTGATAACACCAATGGTTTTATACTGGGTTTTGGTATACTATATCCCCACAGCCACTATCAACAAAATAGATGGATTGTGTGCAAATTTTTTCTAGGGTGGAAAAACACACAAGATCTCATGGAGTAAGCTATGCAGACCAAAGCAGGAAGGGGGAATTGGTATTAAAAGCTTTGACGAACTAAGGAAGGTTGCCAATCTTAAATTAATTCATAAATTATTTTTTGCAGATAATTTATGGACAAAATGGATGAAGGAAAAGTACTGTAAAGAGGGAAATTTCTGGGTTATGAGCATTAACAATAATATGTCCTGCACCATGAAAAATATGTTGAGGCATAGAAGTACAGCTCTACAATGCATGAAAAGGCAAATTGTAAATGGTAATAACACTTATATATGGATAGACCCATGGATTAATGATAATTGCTTGCCCAAAATACTTGGATGGGACAGGTTTCATATTAGTGAGAGCAAACACAAAAAAGTGAAGGATATTATACAAGGCCAACAATAGAACACATCAAAAATTTCAGAAACCAGAGAAGTGGAAGGGCAAATTAATAGTATAAAAATTCATGACAATCATGAAGAGGATTTCTGGACATGGATTGATACACAGAATTTTTCCATTTCACAAGCATGGGAAAAAATCAGAAACAAATACGATAAAGTGGAATGGTACCCTATAATATGGAACACTATCAATAGCAGGAAAATCTCATGTGGAGTATACAGAATTAGCATGAAGAGAATTAATACAAAAGACAAACTGATTGAATGGGGAATGAACATAAACGAAGAATGTGTGTTATGTGAAGATCAAAAGAAAACTACTGATCATATATTTTTTAATTGTGCCTACAGCAGATATATATGGACACTCATCAAATTAAAATTAGGGATACAAGAAAATACAGTTACCCCCCTTTTGCTTTGCAGTGAAATACAAAAGATCCAGCGTCACTTCCAACCATAAGATAAAGCCATCTACCAGCTAGCCTCGGCATCAATAACCACCATAGCTTACCATATATGGCAAGAAAGGAACGACAGAATATTTAGTCAAAAGAAGATGAACAAAATAGAGAGAGCGAAGATAATACATGTTGAAGTAGCTTACCTGATGCGCAAATCAGCTAGAAGAAGGAGCAGCAGCAGCTCACACAATCGGATTCTTCAAAGTTGGGGAGTGGAACTACATGATAACGGATAAGGGAAACCCTAACAAGCCGCCATGTTTCTAGGGTTGATGTCGGTGAACTAAGAATTGGAGATAAAGGAGGCCGATGGGTTTTATTTTGTTCTGGATTGGGCCGGCTTCATTTTTAGTGGACTTGGTTTTATCTTGTTTTTTCTTGTATATAATAGGTTGAGATGTATTATATTGTAGAGAGGGATTACTAATTGATGTCGTACTCTTTTTCCCGACTACACTGGTAGGGTTTTTTAAGGAGACGGATCAATTAGGTGTTCTTTAACGTCAATAATAAAGAACCAATTTTCAAAAAAAAAATATAACGTTTTGAAAATATTATCATAAGTATATCGATGATGTGGAATATTCAATTTTGATTTGAAATTGAATATGAAGTTGAAATCGTTTTGAAAACGAATTTAAAACGATTTATATAATACGTTTTAAAGGGAAATCGACAAAATATATATAATATATATATTATATATATATATATATATATATAATGGCCTGAATAGAACGCGCCGCGCTGCGGCAGTTCGCGAATTTCGACCATTGACTTTGAATGGACGTTAAGGGAGATCCGACCGTCGGATTCTCCTAAAACCGGAACCATTGGGTTCATATCGAAAAGAGGTTTCTAACGAATATTAAAGATTTGAAATCTAACGGTTGGATTTGGAATTATGTCCAAATCAAATTTGGAAAAGGTCGTTGTAAGTGCAGTTCGATGGCCGTTGATGGAAATCGACTGTATGGGCCTTGATAAAATTATTAAAAATAGTAGTAATTTGTGTAAAATCATAAGAAATGATTTGTGAAGAATTGGGATGAAAACTCCATATTTGAAAAGATAAAAATAGATTTTTATCGAAATGAACTAGTTTTGAACTAGAATAATAATTTATTTATTTTTTAAGTAAATAAATTGGATTTGAAATGGTTTTGAAAATAACTAGAAATTTCCAATAATTGAATTGGAGTGGATTTGAATCGAAATTGTCTTTGGAATATTTCGATGTTGGATTTCGTGATTATACAAATATCGTTATTTCCAATACGATATTTGTTGATCATAGAATTTGATATTGAATATAAGCCGATATATTTTCTATTCAGAGCCTTGTATTTAATATCAAATGTGATTTGGGTTTATCGTGAATCGTGTTAAATTGACATTGGTTCTTTAACCCAGTTAAAGGCAGGATATTGATTTCTGTGAAGATTAAAACTAAGTGAAGTTTTAATGAATCTTTAATTAGATTGAAATGATCGAGAATGGAGTATCGCCAGTTTTGCTCCAAAGCGATAGTTAAATCTTTAATTAGATTTGAACGTGAAATGGTAATTGAATTTACCGATAACACCGGGGTGTTAGATATGAAGTATTACCAGTTTTACTTCATAGGATGAATAGGTTGGGATTGGGAAATTAAAACAAATGATTACTTTGGTGTGGTTCGCTAATCCCGACTAGTTTGAATTGATATTCAAAAGGAGATTAAAGAATAAATTTAAAAAATTTATCTTTGATAAAATTAATGGGAACCTTTCCCAAAGTATAAGAATATTTGAATAAAAGAATATTCTGAATTGGAATGAGGCGTATGTTGTGTTTGTGTAACACTTGTTTATTATATACGCGAGTTATTTAGAAAGACCGGGTTTATCCCATTCTGAATAACTGATTCGACGTGGTGTCGAGGATGAAGACGGTGGTCGAAGACCGGAGGTCTTCACGTCGTTTGGGTGATTACTGATGATCTTGATTGGGCCGTACACCCAAGAGGAGGGAATCAGTTGGTGATCGTCCAGACGTACTTGGAGATCGATGGATATGCGAGGTACAAGGTGCCTCCGGTTTCGTTCAGACCCAGAACAAAATTTTAAATGGACTATGTGTCTGACATTGGATTTTATTCTGTGTGGTTGATTTCTATTAAATATATATCTGTTTGGCAGCGGAGAATTTATTCTTTTGCTTAACGCCCTTCTCTGAAACGTACGACCTTAGAGGTTTTATATTGATGGATATCAAACGCATGGAGTGAATTGCCTGTGTGGCATGCCTAAGTGGCAAATGATCAAGGCTTTTGTTGAAAAGAAGAGTCTTGTGGTTGATAATCAAAGCGCGGCCTGTGTGGCATAGCTTTGTGTAGCGTTGATTCGCGAGCCCCACACCTCGGTAGTGGACCAGAAACGAGAGAGGACTTCAGGGAGGGCATGTGTTTCCTTCTAGCTAGAAGTGGCGTCAATGGTTCTACACGTCCTGACGAGTTTGACTTATGTGGTTGTTGCTGTTGTGAGGCGCCTCGGATATATCGGTCGATCCAGGACCGATGGAGTCATTGGACTCATTGACACCCCATAGGGTGGGGAAACGCAGTGTTCAGGCATTTTAATCCACATCGGTGGAATGGCCCTGACGATCCAAAGGCTTGTCTGCGCGCTTGCCTGAGGGGAGGGCTATAGCGTCTCGAATTCGGTAAGGACGATCCCTTGCCTTGGTTCATAGATGGAAATCGAACTTCCAATACGTGACATGTGCAGTTTTGATTGTAGAGCCTAGTATTGGCGACATGATATATGGTACCCATGCCGTCTATTATTGATATTTATGATTGAAATTGTTTTGACACTATACACTTATAGTAATAAAAGATGAAATTTAGCGTATCAAGCATTCTTTGGCTATTATAAGGTAAAACCCTATCCTCCGGCTTGTGTTGCATTGTGTGATGGGACCTGGGTCTTATAATAGCTTTATTGTTCTTTATTTAGCATTGCGCTGTTTGTTTTATGCACTGGTATTCTTGGGAGGAAACCCGTTCCATGTTATATGGCATGGTCCCTTGATTTACCTAACTTTAAAATAAAGATAATAACTGTTTTAGTTCTCACACCAGTCCCATGACTGACCTGGAGTTTATTGTTTTAACCTAAACTCTGGGTGCCCTTATTTTGACATGGGCAGCTAATAGTTTTGGTTTTGCACATTTATATTCACAGGAACCTGGTTTACAGCTGGAATGATATCTGGAAAGCTCTGTGTAACATCCCATATTTTATGTATATTTAATTTTCAATTTAAAATAAATAATTTTTGAATTGAGCATATATAAATGTTGTAATGTAAAATTTAATATTTTTATAACAAATTAAATTTGGATTGTCTAAGTTAAAATAGGAATTCAAATTTTATCTGATAAATTTTGAAATTATGAGTTGATATTACGATTGTTAAGGACAATTCGAGTCCATTAATTTATAATTGAAATATAAATTTAAATGGATAAGTAAATCAATTCGAGAACATGAAATATGTGGTATTGATTTAGAAAATTTTATTTAAGTTATAAATTGATTTAAAATGGAAATTTTAAATATTTAAATTTGAATTTAAACAGTTAATCGAATAATTGAATATTTTATTTATTTAATTAACGGTTAAATTTAACTGTTTTGGCGACTGTCTCGGAATCCGACGAAACTGGCGCCATCGGAACCGGAACGGTGAATTATGGTAGGATTTCAATTTGTCTTACAATCCGACTGGTAATTTAATCGTACGAGAGAAAGTGTGAAAGAGGTCAATGTAAATGGATAACTAGGTGTTTTAACCTTTGGGCCTTCTCTAATTATATAAATAAATTTCCTTTCCACTCTATCGGCACGTTTCTCAATATACGTATTTTTCCATCTACCGACCTTTCTCTCTAATGGAAGAAAAAAATTGTTTTCAAAACCCTAGAAATAAAAATCCAAACTTTGAAAATCAAACTTCCTCAAGGCATGGAAAATTATATATCGATTGGAAGATCTCGATGATACGAAGCTCCTGGTATGGTTTATTTCGACATGCAGTGGCCGGAATTGCAGGAAATTAACAGTCAAAGTTGCTGTTTTCGAAACCTATAAGCCAAAATTCGGGGTTTTCAATCCGGCAACCAATTGAAGAATCGAAGATATGGGTTATGTAGAGGGAATCGATACGAGTTCAACGATGGTATTCATGTGATTTATTGTGGAGTAGAGCATCGGGAATTCGCGTCTTAGGGTTTGAAAATCACTTCATTCTTTTCAGTGGCGGCGGAGCTAGCGATCACCGGAGGTTACGGCGCTGGGCTGGAGAGGTGCGGCTGGAGGTGAGGTTCACAATGGTGGTGGCCTCGGGTCCTGAAGCGGCCGGAGATGGGAGCATTCGATGGTCAAAGTAGGGGCTCGATTTGGGTTTTCCGTCGGTACTGTAGCACGCAAATAACGAGCGGGAAGAAGACATCCAGGGTGCTGATGTGTCAACAGTTGGTTGGTGAGAGGATTTTAATTTAATTTTTATAATTTTAAAAATTCAAATGACTAAAATGCTGATAACTCGCTCGTTTTAACTCGGATTTAGACGCGGTTTGTTGCGTTGGGATCGTGGCGGAGTTGCGGACGTTTTGGCACTAACCTGGCTGCGTTTAGAGACTGTGAAATTTTGGCCCTTAGTTGGACATTCGATCAACTGAGGACGCAAAGGTGAGTGAATCTTCGCTCACGAAATACTGAATTATTCCCGTATTTATCGAATTAAATTATGAAATAGTTGGTTGCATGGTTGTGATTGGCTGTTGAATTTGGTCGCTTAAATTTTGATATACCAATGTGTTAACATGCAAATTAGATCGATAATTAGTTATTTAATTAAATTTAAATTTCTAGTTGGAAATTTGAATCCTTACTAATCCTGAAATAGTTTAATGCGGATCAGTTGAATAGAATGGTGTGATGGATGCTTAGTTGGATTTTATTACTGAATTTGATATTGACACTGTTAATGCTTCATATTCAGTATATTGTATTGCATGTGATCATGACATTTAATCCCATTTACCCTTGATGTTGCGGGCATCAAATCAACCCGGGCATCAAATCCCATTTTTCTTATATTCTATTATTTAAATTTGATCGGACACACTTCTTCGATACTATTTCTATGACTATGATGATGATGACGATTTGGGCCCATTTATGACTTTGGGAGTGTGTTCCGAGGTGGGCGGTAGTGGCTGCTATGCGTTACCACCGGTCCGGGAGTGCAATTGGTAGAATCCTACCCTGGGCATTGCCTCGAGTGCCTTGTCATATTATCTTTATCGAGCCCCATACGATTTTTATTTGTATCGTACCTATGGAGTGCCCTCTGATGCCATCGTTTACGGTGGGTTTACGGTACTGTATAGACTACGGTATTATAAATAGTGTAAGGGTACAAATGTAATCCCGCTTACGCTATTTTCAGTATTTATACTTTACTGAGTAGACACTATCATAATAGCGTATTATACTATCTATGTATTAGTTTAACGGATCCTTGAGAGATGGGAAAATCCCATAACATCTCTTGAGTTACTGCACCCATTACACTCAAGTTATGTTGTCTTTTGATTTGACTAATATGAGAATGATTTAGTGCTGATCTGGGTGTTTGTTGTGTTTTCTTTTTTATGCAATACGCTTGGGTCAGCAGATGTTGCTGTTAGCGAAGATTTCAATAGCTTGGAGGATGAAGACAAAGTTTTGGTATATATTTACTATATATAAGTATTTCCACTGCATTTTATTTCCGCTGTGCTATGTAGAGATCTACATATGTAACTCTGATAATCGTTGTATGGTATAGACAAATGTATGTATTTCAACCGTTTTAAACCGTTAGTTATTTATTATATGTTGACCTTCCGCTGTGAGAATTCTGTTATTGTTCTTCTCCCCTTTCTTCTTTTTCTTCTTTTCCCAATAACTGCGTATATTTGTGATTTGTTTGGGTCGACATGTGTGGTTTATTGTCGATTTGAACGGTCAAAAATCTGGGTCGTTACACTCTGTATCCGTATATCTCTTTCAGTTGTGTATTGTATTATTTTTCCGCTACGATGTATTTAAACGTAATTTAAATCTCTGATATTTTGTGATGTATATTATTTGTTTATACTCTATATATTCTTGTAATCTGATGAAATTGTTGTAATAAACAATGAAATGTTCTTCTGTTTGCGTTCTAATTTGTCGTGTTCTCAAAACAATCAGGGGTTTCGAACCGTCTTGGTCGGTTTAGCGACTGGTTCGGATCGAGCGAAATTCCTTGTCGTTGCAATTGAAATGTCGAAATTGAATTACATTGAAATGTCGATATTGAACTATATTGAAATGTCGAAATTGAATTATATTGAAATGTCGAAATTGAATTATATTGAAATGTCATAATTGAATTAAATTGAAGTGTCGAGATTGAATTATATTGAAATGTCGAAACTGAAATATATTGAAATGTTGAAATTGAATTATATTTGAAATGTTGAAATTGAATTATTTCAAAGGTTTAAATCTTTATTTAAACTTTGAAATTTAATTCAAATTGAAATGATCTAAAATTGTTATTTGAAATTTAAACTAAAATTGATTATAATTTAAATTATTTTAAAGGTTTAAATCTTTATTTAAACTTTGAAATTTAATTCAAATTGAAATGATCTAAAATTGTTATTTGAAATTTAAACTAAAATTGATTATAATTTAAATTATTTCAAAGGTTTAAATCTTTATTTAAACTTTGAAATTTAATTCAAATTGAAATGATCAAAAATTGTTATTTGAAATTTGAACTAAAATTGATTACAATTTAAAATATTTCAAAGGTTTAAATCTTTATTTAAACTTTGAAATTAAATTTGAATTAAATGGTTTAAACAAATATTATGAACTTGAACTTGAACTCGGATTTGATTTGAATCAAATAGATTCAAATAAAATTTCGAAATTGGAAGTTATCCTTTAAAATGGGATTTTTCTCAAATAAATTTGATTTTTGGGAATCGATTTGGACTGGATATTGGAAATCGATTTGGTTTGTTTTGAGATTTGAACTTATGTTCATATTTATTGAAAATGAAAAGAAACAGTTGATTTGAAATTATTTCTATATAAACAAATTTATATATAAACTATTTTATGAAATTTATTCCTTTGATAAATGGAGTGCTTTATATAAATTGATTTTCAAAAATATATTCTTTCTGTATATATATATAAGTAGTTTATTTTATAAAAAATATATTTTAATATACATAAATCCATTTCCAACACTCAAACTGTTTTGATTTCCAAGTTATTCCAAATCTCCCAAAATTATTTACAACTAATCAAAAAATTATTTAAACCCCAAACTATTTCAAACTTACAAACTGTTTTAGAAGTGAAAAGAGTTTACATTTAAATTTGTGATTTAAAAGTAATTATGATCATTTTGATGTTAAAATCATAAATGAATTCAAAACTATTTTTGAAGTAAATTGAATGATTCGAATGAAATGTGGTTAATTGAAGTTATTACAAATTATTGAATTTGAAATTTATCTCAAAGTGAATATGAATTTTGAAAGTATATATTACTGTGATTAAAATAATATGATATTTTAAAGTGAAATTTGTTTAGTTGAATATGATATTTTAATATAATAACGATTCACTTTTGAAATATAAAAGTACCAATCGGTATGTAACATGACGTTTTGTTGTTAAAGAGACCGGGACCTCTTATTGACATATACTCTGTCAATGTTGGAACCACTTTAACAACTGTGTACGCGGTGGAGTTCCAGAAATGAAGTAGGATGAATTTGGAGGCGATTACTGGATTTGAAGAAAGTGAACGATAATGGATGACCCTGTGACGATCCCAAAACCCCATGACACGGTGTTAAGGATAATCATTGGAATATAACACATTAATCATCATTAGCAGATCACAGATAATAGCATAAACAGAAAATAGAATAATTTACACACATATGACAACGGAATCATATAGATATCATCACATCAGAGAAGCACAGTACAAGATACAACTTAGTGCATAATGATACATAATCAGTCACCATCGCCAGAGGCGGAATCATACATAAAGAGTACACAAAAGGAATATCAGTCTACATCGCCAGTGGCGGAATCATAATATAGATACAATAATGGCGGAGAAAATCCAAGTCAGCACGGTGTAGTCAAGCCTCGCCATGAGCCAAAAGGTGCGTCAGAAACCTGTAACTAGGCTGCCCGTGTGAAAATGAGGGCACCCGAGTTTGCAAGGTGAAACAAACTACGAGTCAGTCATGGGACTGGTATGAGAAATCTACTCAATTCATTAACAACAATAATAAGGCAAATCAAAGGACCACGCCACTTTCGCGGAACGGGTTTACTCCAATGAGTGCTAGTGCATGAAATAAAGTAAATGATTAAATTAACGCAATGCTTTTTATAAAATGAAGCCATTATAAGACTCAGGTCCCATCACACAATGCAACGCACGCCGGAGGATAGAGTTTTTACCTTATAATGGCCAAAGATGCCTCATACGAATAAAACAAAGTGTTTGATATTATTACTAGTGCATATATGTTTCAAAAGCGATTTCAATCATAAATATCAATCATAGGCGGCATAAATGACCCATACCACTATGTCACCATACTAGTAATACAATCACGTCCGCATATTTCGTATTGGAAATTGGATTCCTTCATGAATCGAGGCAAGGGGCAAGCTCCTCTCCGATTCGAGACACTCTAGCAAATGCCTCGGGACCGCACACAGCAATCCCCTGGATCCTCCAAGGCCGGTCCTCTCTTACTTTTGAGGATTAGTTATTCCTGAACACACGTTTCCCGGTCCTTACAGACCTATAATCGAGGCGCCTCGCATTCCAACAACCACACAGGTGAAAAGTAGATATAAATGTCAGGGCTGGGAGGTCACTGACACCACCATAGCTAGATAGAAACGTCATGCACTCCTTGGGTCCTTCTCCCGTTTTTGACTCATACCGGGGTGTGAGGCTCGCGAATTCACGTTATACACAAAGCTACGTCACACAGACCATGCTTTGATCATCAACCACAAGACTTTGCTTTGCAACAGAAGCCTTGATCACATGCCACTTAGGCGTGCCACACAGGCAATCCACTCCATGCGACTGATTTCTGTCAATACATAACCTCTGAGCTCGTACGTCTCAGAGAAGGGCGTTAAGCAAGAGAATAAATTCTCCTCCGCCAAACAGATATATATTTAACAGAGATCGATCAACACAGAACAAAATCCAATGTCAGACACACAGTCCATTTACAAGTCCGTTCTGGGTCTGAACGAAACCGGAGGCACCAATTCCTCGCATATCCGTACAATCAACAATATGTTTGGACGGCTACTACTTCAATTCCTTCATGGTAGCTACTCCAATCACGAGCATCAG